>OY992892.1:65746729-66024229 GCA_963921405.1 Cepaea hortensis | reverse complement strand
CTTATCAAACCTATGTGACGCTAAATGCCCCTTCTACCAGGAACCATGCTTTTCTTCACTGGTCTTTCAAACCTCTGTGATGCTAAATGCCCCTTCTACCAGGAACCATGCTTTCATTCACTGGTCTTGCCAAACCTCTGTGATGCTAAATGCCTCTTCTACCAGAAACCATGCTTTCCTTCACTGGTCTTTCAAACCTCTGTGATGCTAAATGCCCCTTCTACCAGGAACCATGATTTCCTACACTGGTCTTGCCAAACATCTGTGGTGCTAAATGCCCCTTCTACCAGGAATCATGCTTTCCTTCACTGGTACTGCCAAACCTCTGTGATGCTAAATGCCCCTTCTACCAGGAACCATGCTTTCCTTCACTGGTCTTGCCAAACCTCTGTGGTGCTAAATGCCCCTTCTACCAGGAACCATGCTTTCCTTCACTGGTATTGCCAAACCTCTGTGATGCTAAATGCTCCTTCTACCAGGAACCATGCTTTCCTTCAGTGGTCTTGCCAAACCTCTGTTATGCTAAATGCTCCTTCTACCAGGAACCATACTTTCCTTAACCTCTGTAATGCTATATATCGATAAAGAATTTTAGTTTGCGAAACAGGATACAGTTTAATGAGCCAGTTTTCTTTTGTTGTTCAAATCTTATAAAATTTCAGTATGTTTCTTCTTCTTAGTCCACGACACGCTGAGAGTTTTCCCTGCAACATTTCAGCTCAAATGTCTCAATTTTCTCATTTAGTGATTATGTAGAGAAGCAGCTGGCCGAGTAGCTAAGAATGCCGGGTTCTCCTTCGGGAGACGCAAGTTCGAATCCTTGGTAAAGTGTTGATTGTTTTTTTTTTTTTCTGTCTGGAGAAAAAAAGAAAACCCTAACCTGCACAGTTCGCGGTGACTTCACTAGCCGTCGGCCCAATTTCTCAGGCCCAAAACCCCACTGTCCTACACCATAAGGCACTATAGGCAGAAGATAATAGTTTAACAGACAGTGATTACGATATGGTTTAAGACACGTATACATATGTTCCCACAGAAGAGATACATGTTCTTAAGAATGTCCCGTAACCTTGTTTGCTGGGCTATTCTTCCCTGTGCAATATGATATTCCTTGCACTCTGCAGATTCCTGCTACGGGACTTGTTCTTGATGTTTCTCCCCTGGTTTTGCGCTATAAGATTTTAACCGATTCAATGTCGAAGGAAAATGTATCGCCGTATGTGACCTCCTATTTGGACAGAAGGACGATATATTGCCGTACTACGGTCATCGTGTTATTTTTTTGTAATTTTCTAGTCCATCCATCCATCCATCATGTGCCAAGCAGATAAGCGTGGCCGATCATGTTTTGCCATCTCACTCGATCACCAGAGTCGTGGATCAGCTCCGTGTTTCTGTCTCGACCATGCCACGTGGCCAAGCCAACCAGGTATTTACTTCTCGGTCTTCCCCTTGGTCTCTTCCCTTCGATCTTGCCAGTTGTCACCAAGTTCTCCAATTCATTTCTTTTCATAACGTGCCCAAAATATTTTGACTGTCTACGTCTAATGTCTCTAATTAATTGAGATTGCACGGTGGATAAGAATATCAGTGATGAAAAGATGTGGTTTCAGTGGAACATGCTGAGGCTGCATTGTCGGATAAGAATATCAGTGATGAAAACATGTGGTTTCACTGTAACATACTGAGATTGCATGGTAGGATAAAAAGATCAATGATGAAAAGATGTGGTTCTACTGATTGAACGGTTGAAGACACGAGATTGCAATGTAGACGATACATGCTCAGGAAGACAGAGATGGGTTGGATCCGTAGACACTGGTTGGTATCTGGGGCTGTCAAGGCTGGCAAAGATTAGTTTACTTTTCGTGCCAGGGCATGTTGGTGTACAAGGACATGAGTAGGCTGACAGGCTTGCGGGTAAGGCTAATGTGGAGAGCGGTTGAGCCATAGACCAAGCTGATATACTGAATTCTTTACGAGAAGTAAGACTTCTGCGAAAGCCAAGTGATGACTGTGAATCTATAACCATGGTCAGACTGCGAGAACAGCAAGTTAAAATAGGTTTGAGCAGACAAGAACAATTTGCAGGAAGTCAAAGAAATTAATAAATCAACACAGAACTGGTGTCGTGAGCCGCTACAAGTTGCAGGATTTACTGAGGTGGGGATCCGAGCACTTATGGACTGAATGGTTCGATGTGCAATGAGGATGATCTCTCGACTAACTAACAAACCATCCAACCAACTAACCAACCAACCAACCCACCAACCAACCAACTAACCAACTAATCAACTAACCAACCAACTAACCAACTAACCAACCAACCAACTAACTAACTAACAAAGTAACTAACCAACCAACCAACCAACCAATCAACTAACCAAACAACCAACCAACCAGCCAACTAGCCAGCCAGCCACACTGTCAGCCAGCCAGCTAGCCAGCTAACTAACTAACCAACCAACCAACCAACCAACTAACTAACTAACTAACTAACTAACTAACTAACTAACTAACTAACTAACAAGTGGGAAGATAACATCAAGAGATGGTTGAACAGCTGTCTAACAGAATGTACAATCAAAGCGAGAGGCAGAGAGTTCGAGAGATCCGTTGCCGCCAACCTTCATTGTGGAGACGGCTCCTGATTGATTGTTAAATTATATGAGAAACATTAAATACCATTGTGTTTTAATTTGTTTATTCTTTAACTAACATTTTGTCATAATTACCTAAATTTAAACAAACAGAAAAGTTGCAGCACGCGTCACATAATAATGCTGCGCTAGAGCTGACAGGTGTCACGGGAGAATTAAACATAATACCATTATATATTCTGAGCAACTCGAAATAGAAACTACGACAAATAATAATTACTGCCCTTCTATAGGATGGTAACTCGCACAATCCAATAGGATTTAAACACATTTAATTTAAATGTCCGTAATTGATTTCTTTTGATAGCATTATACAATATTCAATGATTCCCACAAGACGCTACAAAGCTGGGACTATCACAACTTAATAAATCGAAATACTTGTCAGCGCAAGAGCCCAGTTTCATTACACCGTCTGCTACATTGTGCACAATATAACTTTCATCTGTCGAGCTATTTGCATTTCTATTTCATTATCGGGCGCAGATCTGTCTAAATGTAAAACCCGCCAGTTGATTGCATTAGCCGACGTATGAACATGTGTAAATTGGGAAGCTGTAGAGAACTTTGGCATTTGCTTGAAGGCCACATGATGACACTAGACGATGATATTTGGCGCCATCAGCAAGAGCAGGAAAGAAATGCGTTCTGCCAGAATGAAATGGTCCATAAGGAATATCCAAAACTAGTTGCATGTCCTGTACATGACAAAATGGTCCACAAAGGCGCGTACAAAGTTGGTTGAATGGCCTGTACATGACAATCTGGGCACGTACCAAGTTATTTGCATGTCCTTTGCAGGGCAATATGGGCATATACAAAGTTAGTTGCTTATCATGTACACGATAAAATGAGCATATACAAAGTTAGTTGCATGTCCCGTACAGGACAAAATGGGCATATACAAAGTTAGTTGCATGTCCTGTACAGGACAAAATGGGCATATACAAAGTTAGTTGCATGTCCTGTACAGGACAAAATGGGCATATACAAAGTTAGTTGCATGTCCTGTACAGGACAAAATGGGCATATACAAAGTTAGTTGCATGTCCTGTACAGGACAAAATGGGCATATACAAAGTTAGTTGCATGTCCTGTACAGGACAAAATGGGCATAAACAAAGTTAGTTGCATGTCCTGTAAAGGACAAAATGAGTATATACAAAGTTAGTTGCTTATCCTGTACAAGATAAAATGAGCATATACAAAGCTAGTTGCATGTCCTGTACAGGACAAAATGGTCCACAGAGGCGCGTACAAAGTTGGTTGAATGTCCTGTACATGACAATCTGGGCATGTACCAAGTTATTTGCATGTCCTTTGCAGGGCAATATGGGCATATACAAAGTTAGTTGCTTATCCTGTACAAGATAAAATGAGGATATACAAAGTTAGTCGCTTATCCTGTACAAGATAAAATGAGCATATACAAAGTTAGTTGCATGTCTTGTACAGGACAAAATGGGCATATACAAAGTTAGTTGCTTATCCTGTACAAGATAAAATGAGCATATACAAAGTTAGTTGCATGTCCTGTACAGGACAAAATGGGCATATACAAAGTTAGTTGCATGTCCTGTACAGGACAAAATGGGCATATACAAAGTTAGTTGCTTATCCTGTACAAGATAAAATGAGCATATACAAAGTTAGTTGCTTATCCTGTACAAGATAAAATGAGCATATACAAAGTTAGTTGCATGTCCTGTACAAGATAAAATGAGCATATACAAAGTTAGTTGCATGTCCTGTACAGGACAAAATGGGCATATACAAAGTTAGTTGCATGTCCTGTACAGGACAAAATGGGCATATACAAAGTTAGTTGCATGTCCTGTACAGGACAAAATGGGCATATACAAAGTTAGTTGCATGTCCTGTACAGGACAAAATGGGCATATACAAAGTTAGTTGCATGTCCTGTACAGGACAAAATGGGCATATACAAAGTTAGTTGCATGTCCTGTACAGGACAAAATGGGCATATACAAAGTTAGTTGCATGTCCTGTACAGGACAAAATGGGCATATACAAAGTTAGTTGCATGTCCTGTACAGGACAAAATGGGTATATACAAAGTTAGTTGCATGTCCTGTACAGGACAAAATGGGCATATACAAAGTTAGTTGCATGTCCTGTACAGGACAAAATGGGTATATACAAAGTTAGTTGCATGTCCTGTACAGGACAAAATGGGCATATACAAAGTTAGTTGCATGTCCTGTACAGGACAAAATGGGTATATACAAAGTTAGTTGCATGTCCTGTACAGGACAAAATGGGCATATACACAGTTAGTTGCATGTCCTGTACATGACAAAATGAGCATATACAAAGTTAGTTGCATGTCCTGTACAGGACAAAATGGGTATATACAAAGTTAGTTGCATGTCCTGTACAGGACGTTGCAATCATAGAAACAAAACTGTCCAGAAGCAGCATTCTTCTATATGTCTGTGGTGTGATAGGGCCATCTTGTGCTGTAGGCCTTATTGTACGTGATGAAAGGTGGCAAATCTGTCCCTCACTTAGATGGCGACGAGCCCAGGCGTCGAATCCTCGCCCCATCGTGCTCATTACATTATCAGTGTAGTTCTGTATCGACTTCGGTAACCCGCTTCATGTTGCAATAAACTCTAGCATTTATTGACTGTTCGTGATTTACTAGGCAACGTTGGTTCAGTAGTTTGCCATTGCTTTATGAACGGTCAACGCCTCATACCGTAGAAATCAACTTAAAGCGGTCTGCTTCCAAATCGCCTTCAGCTAATTTGATTCTCGACTCGGTATGTATGTAAATTAAGCCACAGCGTCGGTCACAGATGTTTGGCATTACGCAACAAACGGAGATATTGCGGAATCCCCGAGTTCTGTACAATATGGTACACACAGGAAAGGATGGGTGGGGTGGCGCTAGGGCATTATGTTCGCCTCTGGCTAGAGAAGACTGGGCAGGAATCAAGCCGTGGATTTAAACACAGAAGTCACAAACAATGGATTGCACGATTTATTGCCTGGCATATTTCACCGCACCTCATCAGGTGCATTCTGAAGAATTTTATCTCACAGGAAGTGAATAGATACATAATGTTTCGGCTGAAGTACATAACACACATAATGGCTGATCCTGCGCGAGTGTGGAGCAATGTTATCCCCGCGCTAATCGGCGAGCCATGGTGAAGTCTGTATGCCCGGGCATAACCCTGGTTGTAAGATGTCCAATTGCTGTCGTTTATTGCCAGTCGAATACAGTATACGTATAAGATACTGTATTGGAAGAACAATTAACGATTACTCAAATACATCGAGATGCAGTGAAAATGGCGAGGCAATAAATCGAGCGACTTATTGTTTGTGGGGTTATGTGTTTAGTTTCACCACAAGGATACTCTATTTTGAATTTCTGGAGCAGTGGATTGTTGGTTTTGTTTCTGCTTTGGTTAGAGATCACTTTATTTGCCAGTTGATATCTACGTCGTATATACGTGTCTCAGTTTCCTCCTAGAGATCACACAAGGAGAAAATCATTGGCAACCACAAATGGTAAAACTGTCTGACATTTGAATTACTTGTGACTGTAACATTACAGTTTTATAGCTAAATATTTTATTTCCCATTGTTTGTTCTTAATGAAAACATTAGTCGAAACACTTTAATATTTATCTAGGTGTGTTAGTCGTTAGTCACTGTTCCAACTTCACGGCAGAGGGTCACCCCATAATGCTCCGTTCCTGTGCCAGTGAATATCACACAAATTGCCCCTCAGTGTCTCATGTTAAACGTGGAATAGACAGCAGTTCCGACAAACCAACGCTACGCGCAGGTATACATACATTAGGCCTCTGTTGGGATGCCAACATAACAGTTTGCCTCTAAAATCACAATTCATCGTCGATGGAAGCGGCAGTCACTAGAAAACCAAAAGTTGCACACACATTACTACATAAGGCAAAATTAGCTAGTTCAGCAACCGGCTGTCCGCCATTTTTCTGAACATGTAGTTCACAATACTAACCACTGCGGATAGATGTAAAAGCATTCTACACGAAATCCACAACTCACAGTGTCGCTTCATGCACTTAACTTAGTAGCTGGGCGACGGAGCCATGTACTGCCAGTCCAACATGAGAAAAGTGCGTAAGCACAACGTAGCCAGAAGCAAAAACACTCAGAGGCCTTAACAGCTGAAAACCTATCCGCCATATAAGACCATCTAACAGTGTGACACTACACATTTGTTTGAACGTCACTATTTTAAGGGGATCTTTCCCCCCTTCTTTTTTTTTTTCCCCTCCAGATATTTTGATTTTGTGATGTTTTAAATAAGACTTGAGATTGCTGATAAAGAACAAAGCATGTACATCACACACAATAATGCTATTTTCATGACAATTTCAACTTCATGACATCAGAAGCATGTCACACATTTCGAATAGCATTTTTCATATCTTAGGTAGCCCAGTCAAAAAATGGCTGAAGAAGTCGGATGTATCGGTCGATGTCATGATATGGCTGGAAGGCGACGATCCTGATAGAGAAAACGACAGAAACAATTGGAGGAAGAAGTGACGGTCCTGGAATTTTCAAAAAGACAGCGCTCGTGACTTCAAACACTGGTCTGATGTATTGGACACGGAAGCGAAGTCCCGTATGAAACGGAAGAATTGTCTACAGGGAAAGTTCAACGAAAAAAAAGTCCGTATCGGACTTTGCGGAGAATCACCGGGGCCCAGAAACATCGTTTATCTTCGAGAATTTTGGAGCTAGATCAAACAGTGATCGCGGGGAAATATGGTGAACAGAGTCCCTTGATCAAACGGAGAAACACGATGGAACAGAGGATCGTCTTTAGTAAAGACGATGATCAGTACGGTGTACGGAGATCAAAACCACCAGGGAATAGAACAAAGGGTGAGGGTTAAGAACAAAACAAGTGACGTAGTCCAGCCAGTAAATTTGAACTGAATTTACTGTTTTAATAAGGAGTTGAAGTTGGCCTTTACGATAGGCTGGTGTGGATTTGTTTGAGTGCCGAAATAGAATATATATCACTAAGTCTAGGTTGTGTAAAGTCGACCCGCACTTTTCCTTTATGGAATTAAGTGGTGTAATTCCAGACCGGAATTAGTAAATAAGGTGATTATATATATATATATATATATATATATATATATATATATATATATATATATATATATATATATATATATATATATATATAAAGATTTAGAATAAAAAGCTAGCATAGGGAACTTTCGTGTGTAAACGTAATATAGAGTGTCGACCGCCGTTAGCTGAGAAGTAACTTAGCGGGTTGAGCCAGGGTCAGTGCACTCGATAGTATTAGTACTTGATAATGGAAAATAGGCCGTACGAGGGAGAGATAATGATAGGTCTATGATAGGAGATTATATTATGAGTGGTTACTGGGATTTCTATACCTCCCTATGACTTTCTCTTCTTTGACATACTCTTACGTTAGGTGTAGAACTCTTATGTCATATGTCACAGAGATCAGTTCTCTGAATATATAGAAGTTAGAACTGATAATGGCCCTAAGCCTACTCTCACCTCTAATGAGTCTGAGTTAGGTTGATCTCACCAGGTATTGTCTTTTCGACAGGTTCCCTTGAAAACCACAATAGCAACACTCATGACTAGAAAGAAATGACCATAGTCAGATGCAGTGAGAACTATCGGCAAGATTGAAAGCATATATCACCTATACAGGTCAGACAGTTATAGAAATAACGGACACATATAAGGCAGTCAGGATAAAAGACTGACAGCAGCATATATTAAAAAAGAAACCAAAATCTGAAGCTCAATATTGTGTCTATGACTTGTCTTAAAAATGAAGAGGCTGTCATGCCAGATCACTTGTTATTAGTAACAGAACATTCTGGGGATTCCTAAAAGTAGTGTGTCGGTGATATATTAGACATTGTGGTGACTACTAATTCACTCAGAGATGATAGTACCGTCAAATCTCCGATGTGTGGACAGTACATGAAGATAATAACTTTCATTGTTTTATGGAATATATAAACCTGAAAGACGTTACCGAAAAATAAAACACTGTGGTGTACATACTGTTTATTTTCAAGTGAAAACGATTTTCAAGGAGATATGGTAACGACAGCAACATCATTCAGAGAGACATTTTACCGGGTGAGCACCTTCCAAATCTGTGCTGTTGTGGGATAATCTGGCCGTTATGTGATGCTACTTTTGATGTAGATCTGTGATTGTCGCTCTTGTCTCACTACACGATAGAATACAACACATATGTCTTTGCACCTACACTCCATACACACACCTGAGACATTTTAGCTAATAAATTAATTCAATATTTATTAGAAGACATTGTTGTGTTGGTATGCGCTGGAGGAAAGTGAAGATGGGTATGGTAATGGGGTAAGAGATAGAGAGCTAGTGGATAAAAAGACTAAAAGGGGGTCTGTAGACAAAGATCCGGCAATAGGCCCACCAGCAGAGGAAACCCTAGACAAGGATAATTAACAGTTGTGCTTGCTGAATCCACTTTTCCCCCAGGGACGACAAGCGACAGTCGAAAGGTGCAAATATTGCAGTTCTGCTGTAAATATGCACACCACAATTACGTCTAAAACAACATTCTTGTACGAACGTGGAATAAGAGGAAGAAAAAGAATAACATGAACAATCACAGTTTATTCGTCGGTTGTTATTACTGTATCCAAGACTTTCCGAAAACCATGGGAAATCAAGGATGAATTAGGAATTGATATTTCTTTGTCCAACACTTTCCGAATAATATGAGAAATCAAGGATTAATTAGAAATTGACATTTCTGTTTAAAACATATTCGGACAAATCAATATTGATATTTAACATTATCAACAAGAGGAGAATGCCAGGACGAAATGATCTACACGGACATACGTATTACCCAACTACACATGAAATATTGCGGAATTCCAGTAATCTATCGGATATAGAAACCGGACAAAGCATTACGGTCTAATGTATTTGTGTGCTTGTCAATTGACTTATGTTGGGTTAATATAACATTCTGAGGCCTATGGTGAGATTCCAATAGTTGTATTCTATGGTGGTGGGTTCAGGTGGATGATAGACCTGGCTAATTAGGACACCTTTTTTTAAAGTGGTGTCCAGTTGGTTATGCGTCGAAGTACACTTGTTCCTTCAGAGACCTGCTGTTGTCATTTGGTTGTGACAGGTTTGAACTATGCCTTTCAGTTTTTATGTTGTTTGGTGTGTCTTCTAATCTCCACTTACTATTTATATTTTTATGAGCACCAGACAGCACTAGTGAAAAGACTTTCGCTCGTTGTTTCAAATGCATCATACATTTAAAAACTCAAAATATCCTCAGTGCCCTGTGCCCGTCTTCGCCCTGGTCTACCCAAGTATCTTCTTACAGGATTCAAGTCTTCAATCACTATTCCTTCAAACCGACTGTTTTAATATAAAAATAACGTATTTCACTTTCCCTGACATGCTGCTTTATATGTGTAAGATTGTTTCGATGTTCAGATCTTGTAGAATTTCAGCAATTTCCTCTTCTTGGTGTACTGTATTATAAGAATTGTGCTGCAACATTTCAGTTCAAAAGCCCAGCCCAGATCTTCTTCCTTACTGACTGCGAACTTTGATATGACTGAAATCCGTATTTCGCAACAGGAAAGATCCAAGTTCTCAAAAGTGTTGATTTAATTTATTTGCTGGTGTTATGTCATAGCTTTTGATATTGTCTAAACTCTGCATGGTTATGTCATAGAACTTTGATATTGTTTCATCTCTGCATGGTTATGCCATATAACTTTGATATTGTTTCATATCTGCATGGTTATGCCATAGAACTTATATATTGTTTCATCTCTGCTTGGTTATGTCATAGAACTTTGATATTGTTTCATTTCTGCGTGGTTATGTCATAGAACTTTGATATTGTTTCATCTCTGCATGGTTATACCATAGAACTTGATGATATTGTTTCATCTCTGCATGGTTATGTCATATAACTTTTATAATGTTTCATCTCTGCATGGTTATGCCATTGAACTTTGGTATTGTTTCATCTCTGCATGGTTATGTCATAGAACTTTGATATTGTTTCATCTCTGCATGGTTATGCCATAGAACTTTGATATTGTTTCATCTCTGCATGGTTATACCATAGAACTTGATGATATTGTTTCATCTCTGCATGGTTATGTCATAGAACCTTTATAATGTTTAATCTCTGCATGGTTATGCCTTAGAACTTTGATATTGTTTCATCTCTGCATGGTTATATCATAGAACATTGATATTGTTTCATCTCTGCATGGTTATATCATAGAACTTTGATATTGTTTCATCTCTGCATGGTTATACCATAGAACTTGATGATATTGTTTCATCTCTGCATGGTTATGTCATAGAACCTTTATAATGTTTAATCTCTGCATGGTTATGCCATAGAACTTTGATATTGTTTCATCTCTGCATGGTTATATCATAGAACTTTGATATTGTTTCATCTCTGCGTGGTTATGCCGTAGACTTTTAATGTTGTCTAATTTCTTCGTGGTTATACCATAGACCTTTGATATTGTCCAATCTCTGCTAGGTTAAGGCAAGTTTACACATGCCTTCTCTTGAATAGTCCTCAGTGATGCAGAATAATTGAACTTTGAAAACCACAATAATCCGAATCGTCCAGAGAAGAAGACAACAATGGTTGCCTAATTGTTTCTATATTTAAATCACATTTGTAATAATATACCTTTTTCTAATATTTCTTTTAATTCTTCCTATACACGACGACCTGATTTGTGGCGAAGGGGTTACAGACACAATTCAGAATCAAGCATATTACGTTGTAAACATGACTGCGAGCGATTTGGCAGCCGACCAACTTGCGTTTGTTGTCATACAATGGTATTAACGCCGGTGGTTCAGAAAGCAACCACAAACTACTGAACGTAAATTTGCGAAGATATTACACATAGCCAACAATGCTAGGGTTTACTGTGACGTCCTGTAAATGTTATGCGACAAACCAGAAATGAAGAAACAAGAAGTATACGAGAGAGTTACAATAAATAATGGCTATCGTAAGAGAGGAGAACGTCGATTAGATCTACATTCTGTTTATGTTCTCCAATTCTTGGAAATAAGAATGCTCCTTTAGCAGAGAATTATGTTTTTCGAAAATGAGAATTGTTGTTGAGGATTTGTTCGGCAGATGGCGGACTTTTGTTGATATTTCTAGGGAGCAGAGTGTGCAATGTTTAACAAAGCGACAATTCGTTTATGCAGGACCAGGTGAAAACTATAACAATACATGTCAATTTACGCAGCGGTTCGTGGGAAGCGATCCTCACCGCTGACGAATTAAGTTAAGTTACTGTTAGACCTGCTGTGTCGAACTGGCATCAGCGATGATGTGTTTCGTATCACAGGTTTCAAATGACGAGTACCAACTTTGATAGAATTAATTAATCATAAAAATACTGGCATCTTGCCTTCTTCATAGACGATAGTTTGCAAAATGGAGTAATGCTATTCCATAGCCCAAAGCCTGAGCTGAATTTAGAGACCATGTGTTGACCATGCAGCCTGATCCTTCTTTCGGCTTGCCTTGTTTACTCCAGAGTAACGATAACACCAATACGTCTGGAACAAGACTAGCTGCAGAAGCTGCCGGATCAGCAAAGCAATCCACTGAGTTGTAGCATTTTATATGATGCCTGTGTTTGCTTATTATATGATTCATGATGAGAGCTATTTACAACTTTGTGGTGTAAGGTCAGACACGAGTGATTCTTTGCCTCGTGGTTTTCATTACGAATTATAATTCATCATTATAATCACCCTTAGTTGCTCAAGATATCAGTAATACACGAAACTCTGTTACTTGCAGCATTAGGATGTAGTACAGTCTGATACATTGCACCACACAGGAGTACAACATACCATCTTTAAGAAGGTGATGGTGAGAGGAGTACAGTTACTATCCCCACTGGGGTATCACAACATTAAAAGGCGAATGTTAACGTGCTGAACCAATAGCGTCAAACATTATGTTCTATACATTGGCAGTATATGAGTGAGTCATTGCTAGAATGACTCATATATCTTCATTCTTGGTAATATTTAGATGAATAACATTATTGTCTCTACCTATGCATTCATGTTGAAATCTTTATCGAAAAACAAAACAAAAATTAAGTGTCTGTGTCATTCACTCAGAACTATAATAGTGGTTTCACCTTGCCGTCTTGACAGATGATAGTTTGTTACATTGTGCTTAAAAAGCCATAATAACTACAACTCATGGCGCTATCGAATGTGCCTGAACAGACCAATTCGCTCGGTAAATGTTCGTCCACAATGGATGATTGTGAACATATGGTCAATTCTACCATCACGCACGATCTGACGTCGCACATACTCAGTGAGTGACCTATCTGCAATCATATTCTTCTTTGCCATTATTCCAGTTCTGATCTTTGCCCTCCATGCAAGGCGACCTGTGGAGATTTGCTCCCAAGGTGCAACATCAAATTCTGTGTCGTTCATGTTCCACTTACATACATTTTCTACCGTAGCAGAGACCAACCCCGAGATCTTTTACTCATCTGTATTTCACCAGTCAGATTTCCTTTGGTATTCTTCCATCGTCTATCCTTCTATTCATCTAAGTCTACGAAGACTTGAGCATGGGAAAAACAGTCACACAACTTGATCTTTCCAATACGTCAGTATTTATGATTTCATTGGCAACTTAGGCAGGGATGTGTAATGTCTCCAGATCTTTTTTCCCTATACAGTGAAAATATTTTCAGAAATGTAGAAGATATAAATGGAATCAGCATTGGAAGACGAAACATCAATAACATTAGATATGCAGATGATACAGTATTGATTGCAGGCAATGCGCAGGATCTCCAACAATTAGTAGATGCGGTTGTTATACACAGTGAGCAACTGGGGTTAGAATTAAATTGTAAAAAGACTCAGATTATGGTCGTCAGTAGAAAGGAAGAAGTGCCACAATGTAATATACAAGTAAATGGAAATATTCTTCAACAAGTGAATCGGTACAATTATCTCGGAACAGTCATAACATCTGATGGGAGATGCCTTGAAGAGATTAGAACAAGAATCACCATGGCGAAAGTAGCCTTTAGCAAGATGAAAAATATTCTGACTAATAAAAAGATGCCAATTAAAACGAGAAAAAGAGTGTTGAGGGGACACATAGAGCCTGTTCTTTTGTATGGATGTGAAACTTGGACAATGAGCAGTCAAGCTGAAAAACATCTGATGGCTGCAGAAATGTGGTTTCTGAGGAAAATGCAAAGAATACCATGGACATGCAGAAAGACCAATGAACAGGTCCTTCAAGAAACAAATGAAGATTGTAAACTGATTAGAGATATTAGACGCAGACAGTCAAAATTTTTTGGGCATGTTATGAGAAGAAATGAATTGGAGAACTTGGTGACAACTGGTAAGATCGAAGGGAACAGACCAAGAGGAAGACCGAGAGGAAAATACCTGGATGGCTTGGCCACATGGCATGGACGAGACAGGAACACTGAGCTGATCTACGACTATGGTGATCGAGTGAAATGGCGAGTCATGACCGCCCACGCTTTCCGGCATGGCACATGATTGATTGATTGATTGACTGACCACTTAATGCCAAGTATTCATCGCAGATATCACATATGCAAGCTGTTTAAACGTTTCTCATGGTGTGAGTCAGTCGATCATGTTTCACTGTCATAAAGAAGACTACTAAGGACACATGCTTGAAAGACCAGGACTTTCAGAAGTGTAATGGTTAACAAAGAATTGCACAGCAACAGAACGCCGCGTATCATTTACAACCTTCGCTTAGTTGTGTGTGTTTGTGTGAACTGTGTATATCCATTGTTTGTGTGTCTGTTGTCCAGGTGATGCAACTGACCAATGGGTGATTAATATTACCATATCAAGGTCTGTGCCCTGATAAGGAGACCGGCTGTCTTTATATTCTTCTTTGATAGCCAAAGTCCGATCTTCCAGCTGCGCCCCACTCTAATTATAACTAATTCCAAAAGAACCTAATCTTTATGGACTTTTTCATGATTTGTTTTTGGATTTTGCAGTTAAAGCTTTCTTTAAAAATAAGTCTTAAAAGTCGAGAGGATCGGCTCCATTGCACCGTGTTTTATCCCATATGGCACGGTCTCTTTCCTCAGGGCGGGCGGCTGAAAGCATCGCACAAATCACGAACTCCATAGCTCCAGCGACGACTCCCAAGAGTCTCCAAAAAATGCACACATGAACCGAAAGACGCAACACGGAATCGAACCCATAACCTTTAGAGCGCGAGGCAAACGGCCTGACCACTTTGCCACTAAAACTCCCGAGGGAAAGGAAGCAGAAGACAGCAAGAAAGACGAAGCTTTCTACTGGATTAGAATCAGTTATAACCAGAGTGGAGCAAGACTTTGAGTTATCAAAGCAAAATATAAGGACAGTCTCCTTGTCCAAGCGCTCTTGCGCAGTTGCCTCTTACTAGTCTATACTTCTCTTTTCGACCCCGGTAACACATGCGACGAAACATACGTATATCTTACCTTAAGTATACAGAAGTCGGTATGAAGCTAGATCGAGTTCATTTCCTGTCCAATTACCCATGATAACAGCAATATCGACAATCTCCGATTCAGAAGAACGCCAATCTGAAATATGATTTATCAGTTATAATGAACACCTCATGTCTACTAATCAAAGATACCATATGCATGAAGAAACGTGAATCAAAACATCGTATATAATATCACATCGTAAAGGAAACAATGGCAAACAGATAAACGTAAAGTTACCTTGCAAATCAACTTTAGTTTGGAGTTGATCGCAACATCCTGAAAAGGACATGCAGAAATTATTAAGAGAAGTAAAGAACACTGACACACTACACAACCGTGAATGAATTCCTTCCGGTCCAACAGGGAGGATAGGCGGTTGAGCATTTTTCCTCATGTTGGACTGGTAGTGCATTGTTTCGTCGCCCAGTTACTGAGTTAAGTGCGTGGAGCGACACTGTGAGCAGTGGATTTCGTGGGAAATGCTTTTAAATCTGTCCGTGGTTGTTTGTATCGTGAACTACATCTTTAGAAAAATGGTAGCCGGTCGGTTGCTGAACTGACTTATGCAATAATGTGTGGCTGCTGGTTTTCTAGTGACTGCCGCTTCCATCGACAATGAACTGTATTTTTCGTGGCAAACTTTTGTGTTGGCATTCTGGCAGCGGCCTTATGCATAGCATGCCTGTATGGACTGTTGGTTTGTCGAGACTCCTATCATTTCCAATTTTCACATGGAGCAGTGAGGAGCATTATGAGTGATATTCACTGGCATAGGAACGGAGCATTAAGAGGACAATCCGTTGCCGTGAAGTTACAACACCGACTAACTAACAACAGTGAATGTCGTAAGAGGGTACCACGGAGCGCTGGTGTGAGACTGGCTACAAATTGGGCACGCAGGCCCGTCTTACAATCGGCCCTTCCAGTCACCCATCTTTCATTCATCAGTGCATAGTGCATTCACATAGGAAAAAGAACATTGTCAAATGAATATTGTAAACATAAATAATGCATGTTACAATGTTATGAGACAAATCCCCCACTCAGCCACTCACCCATCCCCTATCTATCCGCGTGTCCCCCCCACCCCACACACACAAACATCAACCAACCAACCACACACATACCCACAGGCGTATACATTCACCCATCCATCCACCCATACCCCAACTCACACCCCCCCCCCCCCCCCCACATAACCATCTCCCCACCAACACACACACACACACACATCTTCCACCCACTACACATCCCCCACACACATCCCCGACCCACCAACACACTAACCCAGGCACACATGCATGCACCCACCCATCCATCACCCACCACGCATCTCCCCACCTTCACAAATCTACCCACCCACACGCACACATCCTCCACCCATCCCATAACCTACCAATACTCACCCACACACATATCCTCCACCACACACCTACACACCCCAACCATTCAGCCAAACACACATCCCCCATCCACATATCCAACATCCACACACACATGCCGAACCTACCTACACACAAAACCCGCGCCTACCCACACATCCCCCACTTACACACATTCCCCAAACACACAAACTCCCCCACCCACACATCCCGCACCCAGACACACACACATCCCGCACCCACACACACACATCTCCCACCCACCCTCAACCTACACACACTCACCCTCCCACACATCCTCCTCCCACCACTTGCCAACCACCCCCAACCCGATCTCCAATCACCAATCACACATCCCTTAACTACACATCTCACCACCCATACACTCACACACACATCCCCCACCTATACACACATCCCCACCCACCAACACATTCTCCATCCACAAACACACACCTCCCAACCACACACACCCCACCACCCACATATACCTGACCCACACACATGCGACGCTCACACACATTTTCCCACACATACACATCCCCCACCCATACACTCATCTCTCAGACACATCCACCCACTCACGTACTCATCTATCAACCACTCACAGCCACACATAACCCACCCACCCATCAACACATGCATCTCTCATCTACCCTCCAACCCAAATACACCCCAACCACCCAGACAAACACACATCCCCATCCTCACATACATCCTTCATCCACCCGTACATCCCTCACCTCCTCCACCCCTCACACATCTCCCCTCCCACACAACACCCCACCCATAAACACATTCCCCCACACACATCCCCACACAAGCATTTCCCATACACATCCCCGCCCACACATATCTCACCCACACACACACACATCTCCCCACCCACCCACACAACCCCCACCTACAAACATCCTCGCCAACAACATATACATCCTTCACCCACTCACATTTACCCCATCCACACTCACACACTCCCACCCATACAGACATATCACATTCACAGACACACCCCCACACCCATCCCCCAACCCACAGATATCTCCTACACACCCATTCACCCACCCAAATACACATTCCCTACCCACACCCTCAACCTACCAACACCCACATACTTCCAACCATTCTCCCAAATATCCCCACCCACACACACATCCCTCACACACACATACATCCCCCACCGAACACACATCCCTTCACCCATCCACACATCACCCATCAACCCACACATATCCCCCACACACAAACCCTCCACACATACATTCCCCACACCCCCACATACACACATCCCTCACATACGCACCCACACACACATCCTCACATCTAGACACACACATTTTGCCTCACATGATCACTGAAACTAATAAGAACAAACTCCCACACTTTACACACAGTTGAGACACTGACGATTACCGTAAGCATTCTCGCAAAAATTGTAAGAAATGGAGAAAAATTTTTACACATACATTGTGTAGCTTAAAAATTAGTGATGCAATTCAACTCTCTCTCTCTCTCTCTCTCTCTCTCTCTCTCTCTCTCTCTCTCTCTCTCTCTCTCTCTCTTCTCTATCACACATATTCTCTCTCTCTCTCTCTTTCTTACACAGACACACACACACACATACACACACACACACTCATTAACTCTCTCTCCCTCCCTCTCTCTCTCTCTCTCTCTCTCTCTCTCTCATAATCCCTAACTCTCTAACTAACTCTAAAGTGATGTACATGTGTTCATATTATAAATGATAACATCATTTAGCATTCAAAATGATAATATGAATATGAGAATACACACAAAATATGGAATAGCATGCTACATGACATGCGTGCGCTCAAATCTCTCTCTCTCTCTCTCTCTCTCTCTCTCTCTCTCTCTCTCTCTCTCTGTCTTCTCTATCACACATATTTTCTCTCTCTCTCTCTCTCTTTCTTACACAGACACAGACACACACACACACACATACACACACACACACACACACTCATTAACTCTCTCTCCCTCCCCCCCCCTCTCTCTCTCTCTCTCTCTCTCTCTCATAATCCCTAACTCTCTAACTAACTCTAAAGTGATGTACATGTGTTCATATTATAAATGATAACATCATTTAGCATTCAAAATGATAATATGAATATTAGAATACACACAAAATATGGAATAGCATGCTACATGACATGCGTGCGCTCAAATCTCTCTCTCTCTCTCTCTCTCTCCCTCTCTCTCTCTCTCTTCTCACACACACGCACACACACGCACACACACACACACACACTAATACATCCATTCTACCACTGTCTCTCTCTCTCACGTTCGTTCGCTCACTCACTCACTCACTCACTCTCTCTCTCTCTCTCTCTCTCTCTCTCTCTCTCTCTCTCTCTCACAATCACTATTTCACCCATTAAGTCACTTTCTCCATCTTTCATTCACTCTATAACACACTCTCTTTCACTCTCACTCACACACAGACACACACCCTCACGCTATCAAATACACACTCCCTCGCTTACACACGAAAGCATATACACATACACACACGAGCATACACAATATATACACACGCAAATACACACATATACCCACGCACACATACACGCATACACACATCAACACCCAAGAAGAAGAAGAAGAAGAAGAAGAAGAAGAAGAAGAAGAAGAAGAAGAAGAAGAAGAAGAAGAAGAAGACCCTTTTGGTATCAACGGAAGTGTATTGATTAGGTTCCTTGCCTGTAACCCGATGGTCAAGCGTTCGATTTCTTACGAAAATGCAACTATTTAGAACTGTTAAACATAGTCTAAAATGTTTACTAGGAAATGTTCTGCAAAGTACTGGCCGCCTGCATGATTATATGTGTATGTGCTAAACTAGTCACTGATTGCATAGTGGCTTATGTACTCTCCTTGTGGTGTGGTGGTCCAGATTAAAGTCACTTTCAGGTGATAATATCTGGTGACCCCATTCGGACCTGGTCTCATAAAATAGATACCGGTTTAATAATAGCTACATCGTTACTAGAGTGGAGAGCCCTAAAGAACATAATTTACAACACTGCTATGGAAATCCTGGGTCCAGCCCTCCGAAAGCATAAAGATTGGTTTTGATGAAAATTCCGAAGACATCAACCAATTGCTGGCCGAGAAACATCTTCTCCTTAAGGCACATTTGAATGACCCGAAGTCAACATAAAAAAAAGATGCCTTCAAGAACATTCAGAGAGTAGTGCAGCAGAAACTTCGGCACATGCGGGACTCCTGGCTGAGCAGCAAAGCTGATGAAATTCGAAGCTTTGCTGACAGACATGATATGAAAAACTTCTACGACTCACTGAAAGTGGTCTATGGTCCTACATCACCAGGCATAGCTCCCCTCCTCAGTGCAGATGGGGGAACATTGGTCACCGATAAGAAAGAAATCCTTCAACGCTGGGCAGAGCATTTCAGCAACATCTTAAATGCAACTTTCTTCTTCGATGATGAAACCATCAACTGCCTTCCTCAAGTTCCCACCAATGAGACATTTGATGACCTGCCAACCATAGTGGAAGTAAACAAAGCCATCCAGCAACTCTCCGGCGGCAAGGCACCTGGTCCTGACTCCATCCCAGCAGAGATATACAAGGCAGGTGGGCCGGTCCTAACAGAGCAGCTTCACCAAGTCTTTACAAACATGGGTGAACGAGACCATGCCACAAGATTTCAAGGACGCGTCAATAGTCCACCTTTACAAACGTAAAGGAAACCGCCAATCCTGTGACAACCACCGAGGCATCTCCTTGCTTTCAATTGCAGGGAAGATACTCGCCAGAATTCTTCTAAATCGCCTCACGGCCCATCTAGATCAAGATCTTCTTTCTGAGAGTCAATGTGGCTTCAGAAAAGAACGTGGAACTGTTGACATGAGTTTCGCTGCAAGGCAGCTGCAAGAGAAATGTCAGGAACAGAACTGCGAAATGTTCTCCACTTTCATTGACCTTACCAAGGCTTTTGATACAGTCAGCAGAGAAGGACTGTGGAAGATCATGGGAAAATATGGCTGTCCACGAAAGTTTGTCCACATAGTGCGGCTATTTCATGATGGTATGCAAGCTAGAGTACAGGAAAATGGTGAAATGTCTGAGCCTATCTTGGTAGCACTGTGTCACAAGCTGCCACAATTGATGACGAAGTGAATGCAAGAATCTCCAAGGCCAGTGTGGCCTTTGGCAGACTGTACAAGAATGTATGGGACAGAACTGGAATAAGCCTGCAAACAAAGCTAAAAGTCTACAAAGCAGTTGTATTATCCACACTGCTATATGCTTGTGAAATCTGGACTGTTTATCAGCTACACGCTAGGAAATTAAACCACTTCCACACAGTCTGCCTAAAGAAGCTAGTGAAGATTAAATGGCAAGACAAGATCCCAAACACTGAAGTCCTAGAAGAGCGTCCATGCCCAGTATCCACTCTCTACTGATGAAGAATCAAATTCGCTGGGCTGGTCACTTGACTCGCATGCCAGATCACAGACCCCCTAAACGAATTTTGTTTACAGCGAACAGCGTTGTGGTCAACGTTCCCAAGGTGGCCAGAGGAAACGCTTTAAAGACACTCTGAAAATCTCTCTGAATGCTTTTGGAATTCATCATGACACTTGGGAGACTGCAGCCAGAGACCGAAATTCGTGGCGTGCATCATTACACAAGGGTGCAGTCATGTGTGAGTCAACCAGGACTGCAAGAGCTGTAAAGAAAAGACAGGACAGAAAAACCACTGCAGGAAATCCTCCTCCAGAAACGTCAAGCATTCTTTGTCCACATTGTCAAAGAAAAAAATAGGCCTTATCAGCCATCTTAGAACCCACGGCTCCATACTTTCAACCCCACTGGATGAAAAGAATGGTCATCATCATTCTTGATGGACAAACAACAACAAACACATCGTTACTCGATTGATGTATAACAAGAAAAAGTGAGCCTTCCGACATGGTTTCACTAGCCACGACTACTGACAAAATATGTCATCACTTGCATTAAGATTATAAATCAACTTGTTTCCAAACTCACACATGTTTTCATTCTTGGATTTACAGAAACCACACCATGAATTATATTCCCAAACGATATTCTGACAAATTGTGAAATCCAACGGTGTATCACAGTTAGCGTCTGCCCAATTTACATTTTGATCTACAACTTGCACAAGTTTCTCTTCCGTGGGTATTAAATAATTCGAGAGTTACGTTTAGTCATTTTGAGGATGAGTTTGAACTGATGAACTGATTAAAATGTTAGAAGATATCAATATTGATGGGACAGATTTAAGAATAATAATGAATATTTACTGAATTTACTGGAACCAAGTAGCAGCAATTAAAATGGAATAAAGAAAGGAGAAACGAACAGATAAAGCTAGGAGTACAACAGGGGTATGTTTTGTCACCGGATCTCTTCTCCCTCTATAGCGAAGTAATAATGAGAGAAATCAAAGAGAAGACAGGAATACTAATCGGAGGTTATAATATAAACAATATACGCTATGTAGATGACATAGCATTGGTGGCGGATCTTGCAACAGACCTACAACAATTGTTGGACATTGTAGTAACAGAGAGTGCACGGAAAGGACTCTCCTTGAATATCAAGAAAACAGTAACAATGGTGATATTAAAGAAAATCGTGACACTAAAATGTGACATAGAAATAGAAGGGAATATTCTTAACCAAGTGGATAATTTTAAATACCTAGGGGCATTTAAACCCGCTCCGTGGCCGAGGGGTTAGCAGCTTTCTCCGCTAACCCCGAATACTCTCGTCACGTGACGCGACGAGAATTAGCAGTGGTTCGAATCGCAAAAGTGACTTATGAGAGTATGGAGCCGGTCGCTCAGAAAGTCGTGGCGTGCTGATGAGCGTAATCTAGCCTAGGAATCAACATACAGCTGAATGATGCTGGTGTTGACCGCAATATCCTGAAACAGGATGGAAACGCGGAGAAAAAAAAAAAAAAGGGGGGCATTTATAACATCAGATGGAAGATGTAAAATAGAGATTAAGAGCAGAATAGGGTATGCGAAAGCCGCATTTCAGAAAATAAAGAGTATCTTGTGTAATAAGTCACTATCAATAAATATAAGAAAGAGAGTGCTGAAATGCTAGTTAGTCAGTTAGTTAGTCGACAGATCATCCTCATTGCACATTGAACCATTCAGTCCATAAGTGCTCGGATCCCCTCCTCAGCAAATCCCGCAGCGTGTAGTGGCTCACGACACCAGTTCTGTGTTGGTTTATCAATTTTCTTTGGCTTCCTGCGTAGTGTTTTTGTTTGGCCACCCCTCTTTTAATTTGCTGATCTCGCAGTCTGGCCATGGTTGTAGATTCACAGTCATCACTTGGTTCTCGCAAAAGTCTTACTTCTCGTAGAGCATTCAGAATGTCAGTCTGGTCCATGGCGCGTCCGCCCTCCACAGTAGCCTCACCTGCGAGCTTGTCAGCCCACTCATTTGCTTGTACTCCCGCATGCCCTGACACGAAGATGAAACTAATGTTTGCCAGCCGAGACTGCTCCAGAGACAGCAACCATTCTCTTCGGATCCACCCCCTCTCTATCCCCTTGAGCATAATAATTGAGTCGCTAAGGAAACATGCCCTAGTGAATGTCTGTGTCTCGAGCCATGTTATTGCTTTACTTATTGCCACGACTTCCATAGTCAGGCTACTTGTGGTCTCAGCAAAAGCACCAGAGTCCTCCGTCACAATTCTTCCTCCGGCCTGAGCCGTAAAAGTCCATGAGCTTCTCAAATGTCGGACGACCGACCCATCTGTGTAAATGACAGCATCACCGTCTAGCGAATTCTCGAAAATCAACGCTTGTACTTCCGCCTCCACAGCAGCCGGATTTTCGTGTCTGCATTTTCTGTCTAGTTGGATGCAAACTGAAAAGGACGTACAGAAATCTGATGGCACTTGTAACCACTCCTCGCCAGGTTCTAAGTCTTCAAGTGAACACGCCTGTTGAAGAATGTCTTCGGCTTGACCCATCCACGACCGTCCTCTCTTTAACCTGCTGCCCTTCACCTTCATAATTTCATTATGCAGTGGATGTTGTGTGTTTGCGTTAACTCTGAGGTAGGCACGTGCTCTGCAAGTTTGTATTTTGTCTTCAATGGTTGGAAAATTAAGAAGGTAGCTCATCGCCGAAAGATTTTTTTCAATTTGATTATTGCTCGCTGGAATTTAGGCGGCCTGGTGTGCCTTGCCAGTGAGAAGTCCTGATCGTTCAGGTCCACATCGATTGACGGACGTCAGTCGCGGCGATCGGGCAAATCTTGAGCTAAAACCTACGATGGGTGACGTTGTGACGTTCTGTTGTGATAATTTGGCCGTGTCCAGCGTGTGCCGCGTGGTCTAGTGTTTACACACCCGCTTCACACGCCAGTGATCCGGGGGTTGTTTCCGGGTCCGGTCAAAGATATGCACTACTAATGAGCTCAAACGAGAGCGAAACGCGAGTCTAGTGCTTCCGCACTGACGTGGGTAGGCCTTAGGTTCATACCAGAATACGATCACCGTTGCCAGCAGTGGGTTGTGCTCAATATTTAAATTATAAAATAATCCTCTCACGATGGGATTTTCGAAGACATGACTACCTCGACGGCATACAGAAGGACTAGCTACTGCTCCCGTCGTATAGAAATACCGGAATAAAATACCAGATATGTTTTATTTAATCTGCACTATATGGAATCATCATCAACTCGGTGGGAATGCCCCGAATGCTGTGATGTCGATTTCTAAATCAATCAATCAACCAATCAAAAGAAGACTCTTCAATGTAAGTAACTGATCCTTTTACATACCTTAAAGCACACTGAGCAAATGGTGCTAGACACACATCTGTATAGACCAATCAGTACTTGGTGAGTGATATGGTCAGTACTTGGTCAGTGATATGGTCAGTATTTGGTGAGTGATATGGTAAGTACTTGGTGAGTGATATGGTTAGTACTTGGTGAGTGATATGGTCAGTACTTGGTGAGTGATATGGTCAGTATCAAGTCGGTCGCCTTTACTTCCCATTACATTTCCTGGTACATATTTTAGGCTGGGTCGACCTGGGACCTGGGAGCTCAGGTCAGTTTTAAAATTTAATATCTGCCCCGATGTGAATGGAACTTTTGGCCTAGTAGTCACTATTGAGCGAGCAGAGGAGAACCCACACCGAAATGTAGACCAGATTGTGTGGCTGTAGGCTTTCTGCTCTTATGACACATCAACCATTAGTTGGGTATAAGTGAAGGATACTATCATTATAATTTACATTTCTGGAGTTCCAACTACAGAGGCCACGCAGAATAGATTGTGGGTAAGTTGGGTTGCTATTTAGGCCGCGTTAAGTGGCTACAAGTAAAATAAGAGTATAATAAGATAACAAATTAGTAACAGTTAATGGTCGCTAATACTGCCAAGTCTACCCTCAAAAACCTATGGATTATTGGCCAATAATTTTTAACAATACCACAGTTGCTAGTCCATCAGTACTGGCCTTTCATCACAGATGTTTCATATATTGGCCTCATGCATTAATGTATAATAATTAACAAAACAACAATTGCTTTTTCATCATTGCTGTCCTCCCGCCACAGACATTTGCACACATCGGCCTCATGCATTCACCTATAAAAGTCACTGTTGCAGTTGCTATTTTATCAATACTGTCCTTCCGTCACAATTTTTGTATATCACCCCCATGCATTGGTCTATAACAGTTATAATAGTTAACAATACCATGCGTGCCAACCTATCAATACTGGCCTTCCGTTTCAACGTTTGTACCAGTCGGCCCCATGCATTGGGCTATACAAATTAACAATATCCCAATAGTTAGCACATCAATACTGACCTCCAGTCACAAAAGCCTGGAATTACAGGCCCCATTCACTTGTCTATAAAAGAGGGATTTTAACAGGCAAGAGGAACGACTTCATTGCACCGCGTTTTACCCCATATTGTTCAGTCTCTTTCTGCAGGGCGCCTGCCGAAAGCGTTACAGAGCACGAACTCAATAGTTCCAGTCACGACTACCAGGAGTCTTCAATAAAATTGCACTCGTGAGCGGAATTTTGCAATCCGAAATCGAACCCACACTCTTCGGAGACCGAGGTAGGCGACGTAACAACTTCACCACGGAGTCATTGACATTGATACTGCAAGTCCACCACACGCGCCCTTCTGTCACAAACGCTTGTATATATGGTCCCATTGCATTAATTTATAATAGGTATAAATACCACAATTGCTAGTCTTTCAGTATTATATTATTTGTGAAAGTTCGCATTTATTACCAGGGAAAACTAACGAAACGCGCCAGCATAATTCAGTGAGTTAAACAAAAAACGCTTCACAGAACACATCCTGCCTTACCTTCTCACCGACAGGCATGCACTGATCATGCACTCGAGTTACAGGAGAACTCTCATTACATCCTCGGTTAAAGCATTGACTGTCCGTGCAGCAATGATAGCAGATGAATCATGGGAACTTGTCAGTGGTAACAACTATTACGCGATGCGATATATTCCAGACTCCCAGGAGAAAAATTACTGGCTTGAACCCGTGGATGTTTGGGACCGGGTTCGCACGCTCGTCGGCAAATCGTATTGACTGGGGCGCCCAGCAGCGTTTGATGAAGATTGCTTAGGGGTCATTTCTTTGATATGAGATGGTTGCAAAGAAGAGAGATTTTAACTGCTTCAGTTCTAAACAGAATGTTGGTTTGGACCAAACATGGTACAAAATTAAATGAACAAGTATAATAAAGCAATGTCCGTTCACGGAGCATTGAAATTGTGGAAGAGACCACGAAACAAAACATATAACTCGATTACCCTAGCTTGGCGATATTTCGTACTTCTGTCCATATGGGAGGTCACATATGGCGATGGTCAACCTTAAGCCGGTCTCCCTGGCGAAAGGGGTAACTACTTTCTCAGTAATTCCGTATATCCACTGCTTCGCGAGATTCGGCAGCGGATCACATCGCGTTGGTTACTTACTGGGTATGTGAGCCGGTCGCTTAGAAAGCAATGTCAAACTGCTGAATGTAATCTAGCCAAGAGCATCAACAACAATTGAAAAATGCTTGTGTTGACTGCTTTGTCCGGTAAGGGATATGCAACTTAAAAACAAAAACCCATGACACTAAATCTATATATATAAAAGGCGATGTGTGTATGTATGTATGTGGGTCCGTTCTTTATGCGTTCGCGAACGGTCCATCCGATTGAGATGAAATTTTCTACCCGTCTTCTTCTCATTCCAGTGCAACCAACTGTCATAGTTGTTTTTAGTGTACTATCAGCTACTACCTTACTAAAATTTAATTTTGTAATTACATGACTGAACATAAGAAAATATAAAACAAGGGACATAACTTTGAGTAGCATTGTTATATCTTAAGTTATGTCCCCTAGCTATAGATAGATAGATAGATAGATAGATAGATAGATAGATAGATAAATAGATAGATAGATAGACAGATACATAGATAGACAGACAGACAGACAAACAGATCCCCGCGAGGGCCTGGGCGAAGCCGGGCTGGGTCAGACAGACATACATACATACATACATACATACAGACAGACAGACAGACAGACAGACAGACAGACAGACAGACAGACAGACAGACAGACAGACAGACAGACAGTCGGGAACGGGAACTTATATGACTACTTATATGAATTAAATAAGATGCTCCCCACCAGGGACTGGGTGACGTCGGGCCGGGTCAGACAGACAGACAGACAGACAGACAGACAGATAGACAGACAGACAGACAGATAGTCGGGAACGGGAAAGGGATCTTATATGACTACTTATATGAATTAAATTAGATACTCCCCACCAGGAGCTGGGCGAAGCCGGGCCGGGTCAGACAGACAGACAGACAAGCAGACAGACAGACAGACATACAGATAGATAGATAGATCCCCGCCAGGGCCTGGGCGAAGCCGGGCCGGGTCAGCTAGTCAGTTAATAAATATAAGTTAATTAATTCTCCATGCAGCATTCACTACCTGATTTGACTCACCAAAATTATTGATAGCCATTACAGTCGACGCATACCAGAGGCAACAAAATGTAAGGAAATGTGCACTTGTCTTTGGCCCGGTCGTCCTGGGTTCAAATATATGTACTGCATATCTTCATGGTCGACCTACTCGTCTCTCATAGTGTACCAGGCGACTCAATATGCACCTACTGATTAATTCACACGTGACATGTCTTTAACTCATTTTAATCACATCAGTTTGTTCCATTAACTGACAATAGTAAAGTTAAAGACTCATTAATGCGCCATAACAGATTCAGTGCCAAAATTTAGGTTTGGATCAAACAGAAATCGATGGCGGGAAATGGAAAGTAGGTGTGTATGACAGCTATGACTTATAATTTGTTAATATTGTAGCAGACATGTTGTATTATATATCAAATTTAAAATGGCTGTTTAGAGAAAACTGCTGTATATAAGCCCATGACAGATCGGGAAGTCGCTTCAGACAATTAATCATCCCATGGCACTTAATTAGCTAAGGCTCATTGGGCTTATAGTGCTAGATACTTATATTTATAATATGTATAAAGCACCCAGCACTGGGTGGATGATGTAATCAGTATCGCTCTGTGCGTGTTTATTTCCAAAGACATGTACTGGTACCCATTTTAGACCGGACTAAATGGGAGCCGAGGTCAATATTTTAATCGCATCCGCCCAGATGTGGATGGAACCCATGAGCACCGGTCCATCAGATGAGAGTCTAGCCCAGTGTTTCCCAACCTTTTTTGTGCCATGCCCCACTTTAGCCTTTCTAAAATTCATATTGCCCCCCTACCCCGCCCCACGCCCCCCCCCCCCTCAACATATACATTATTTTTAATATTCAAAAATTGAAATGTTCACTAAAGAAACTTGAATGATAGGTTTTAGGAAGAAATCACTAGGTAATTATTGAGCAAACACAGTAAGTAAATTTTCAAAACATATAATGGAGAACTGAAATTCAAATAATTTTAATGAAAGATTTTTCTATATTATTTTAATTATTAGTAATTATTTATTATTTAAATCTAGTGAGATCCTTGCGCTTGATGCTTGCTGCAAAGAGATCTTATGTCAGGTTCCAATTTAGTTAACTTCAGTCTCAAGTCTCCCCGTTTTGTTTTATTCAGCCGATTTCTTCCATTTTCGAATTGCCCCCCTTAACAGTGGAATTGCCCCCCTGTGGGGCGTGGGCCCCACGTTGGGAAACACTGCTAGCCACTGTTCTACGGCTGTTCTCATCATCACCCGGCCGTCGGGTGAGATTCTAGCCACTGTGCTACGGCTGCTCCATGAGCACCGGTCCATCAGATGAGAGTTTAGCCACTGTTCTACGGCTGCTCCCATGAACTGACGATGCCTGTTGTCAATTTAATTCATTTTGCCCCGTGATGTTATATCGCTCCTGTATCCCGCAATGTTTGTTTATGTTTAGTAGCAAATTGACTAGGATTGAACGTTTTACGTAATTGAGAAGGACATAAGGAGATATAAAGGATTTTTTTTGGTTGGTTGATTGGTTGGTTGGTTGATTGGTTGGTCGGTGGTTTGGTATTTGGTTGGTTGATTGGTTGGTCGGTGGTTTGGTATTTGGTTGGTTGATTGGTTGGTCGGGGGTTTGGTATTTGGTTGGTTGGTTGTTTGCTTATTGGTTGGTTCATTGTTTGGTTGGTTGATTGGTTGGTCGGTGGTTTGGTATTTGGTTGTTTGCTTATTGGTTGGTTCATTGTTTGGTTGGTTGATTGGTTGGTCGGTGGTTTGGTATTTGGTTGGTTGCTTATTGGTTGGTTCATTGTTTGGTTGGTTGATTGGTTGGTCGGTGGTTTGGTATTTGGTTGGTCGGTGGTTTGGTATTTGGTTGGTCGGTGGTTTGGTATTTGGTTGGTCGGTGGTTTGGTATTTGGTTGGTTGCTTATTGGTTGGTTCATTGTTTGGTTGGTTGATTGGTTGGTCGGTGGTTTGGTATTTGGTTGGTCAGTGGTTTGGTATTGGTTGGTTGGTGGTTTGGTATTTGGTTGGTCGGTGGTTTGGTATTTGGTTGGTTGATTGGTTGGTCGGTGGTTTGGTATTTGGTTGGTTGATTGGTTGGTCGGTGATTTGGTATTTGGTTGGTTGGTTGTTTGCTTATTGGTTGGTTCATTGTTTGGTTGGTTGATTGGTTGGTCGGTGGTTTGGTATTTGGTTGGTTGGTTGTTTGCTTATTGGTTGGATCATTGTTTGGTTGGTTGATTGGTTGGTCGGTGGTTTGGTATTTGGTTGTTTGCTTATTGGTTGGTTCATTGTTTGGTTGGTTGATTGGTTGGTCGGTGGTTTGGTATTTGGTTGGTCGGTGGTTTGGTATTTGGTTGGTTGGTGGTTTGGTATTTGGTTGGTCGGTGGTTTGGTATTTGGTTGTTTGATTGGTTGGTCGGTGGTTTGGTATTTGGTTGGTCGGTGGTTTGGTATTTGGTTGGTCGGTGGTTTGGTATTTGGTTGGTCGGTGGTTTGGTATTTGGTTGGTTGCTTATTGGTTGGTTCATTGTTTGGTTGGTTGATTGGTTGGTCGGTGGTTTGGTATTTGGTTGGTCGGTGGTTTGGTATTTGGTTCGTTGGTGGTTTGGTATTTGGTTGGTCGGTGGTTTGGTATTTGGTTGGTTGATTGGTTGGTCGGTGGTTTGGTATTTGGTTGGTTGATTGGTTGGTCGGTGGTTTGGTATTTGGTTGGTTGGTTGTTTGCTTATTGGTTGGTTCATTGTTTGGTTGGTTGATTGGTTGGTCGGTGGTTTGGTATTTGGTTGGTTGCTTATTGGTTGGTTCATTGTTTGGTTGGTTGATTGGTTGGTCGGTGGTTTGGTATTTGGTTGGTTGCTTATTGGTTGGTTCATTGTTTGGTTGGTTGATTGGTTGGTCGGTGGTTTGGTATTTGGTTGGTCGGTGGTTTGGTATTTGGTTGGTCGGTGGTTTGGTATTTGGTTGGTTGCTTATTGGTTGGTTCATTGTTTGGTTGGTTGATTGGTTGGTCGGTGGTTTGGTATTTGGTTGGTCGGTGGTTTGGTATTTGGTTGGTCGGTGGTTTGGTATTTGGTTGGTTGCTTATTGGTTGGTTCATTGTTTGGTTGGTTGATTGGTTGGTCGGTGGTTTGGTATTTGGTTGGTCGGTGGTTTGGTATTTGGTTGGTCGGTGGTTTGGTATTTGGTTGGTCGGTGGTTTGGTATTTGGTTGGTTGCTTATTGGTTGGTTCATTGTTTGGTTGGTTGATTGGTTGGTCGGTGGTTTGGTATTTGGTTGGTCGGTGGTTTGGTATTTGGTTGGTCGGTGGTTTGGTATTTGGTTGGTCGGTGGTTTGGTATTTGGTTGGTTGCTTATTGGTTGGTTCATTGTTTGGTTGGTTGATTGGTTGGTCGGTGGTTTGGTATTTGGTTGGTCGGTGGTTTGGTATTTGGTTGGTCGGTGGTTTGGTATTTGGTTGGTTGCTTATTGGTTGGTTCATTGTTTGGTTGGTTGATTGGTTGGTCGGTGGTTTGGTATTTGGTTGGTCGGTGGTTTGGTATTTGGTTGGTCGGTGGTTTGGTATTTGGTTGGTCGGTGGTTTGGTATTTGGTTGGTTGCTTATTGGTTGGTTCATTGTTTGGTTGGTTGATTGGTTGGTCGGTGGTTTGGTATTTGGTTGGTCGGTGGTTTGGTATTTGGTTGGTCGGTGGTTTGGTATTTGGTTGGTCGGTGGTTTGGTATTTGGTTGGTTGCTTATTGGTTGGTTCATTGTTTGGTTGGTTGATTGGTTGGTCGGTGGTTTGGTATTTGGTTGGTCGGTGGTTTGGTATTTGGTTGGTCGGTGGTTTGGTATTTGGTTGGTTGCTTATTGGTTGGTTCATTGTTTGGTTGGTTGATTGGTTGGTCGGTGGTTTGGTATTTGGTTGGTCGGTGGTTTGGTATTTGGTTGGTCGGTGGTTTGGTATTTGGTTGGTTGCTTATTGGTTGGTTCATTGTTTGGTTGGTTGATTGGTTGGTCGGTGGTTTGGTATTTGGTTGGTCGGTGGTTTGGTATTTGGTTGGTCGGTGGTTTGGTATTTGGTTGGTCGGTGGTTTGGTATTTGGTTGGTTGGTTGTTTGCTTATTGGTTGGTTCATTGTTTGGTTGGCTGATTGGTTGGTCGGTGGTTTGGTATTTGGTTGGTTGGTTGTTTGTTTATTGGTTGGTTCATTGTTTGGTTGGTTGGTTGTTTAGTTGGTTGCTTGTTTGTTTGATTATATGGTTGCCTGTTTGGTTGATTGTTTGGTTGGTTGATTGTTTGATTTATTGTTTGTTGATTGTTTCATTGATTGTTTGATTGATTGGTTGATTGTTTGGTTGATTGTTTAGTTGATTGTTTAGTTGATTGTTTAGTTGATTGTTTAGTTGATTGTTTAGTTGATTGTTTGGTTGGTTGTTTAGTTGATTGGTTGTTTGGTTGATTGTTTAGTTGATTGTTTGGTTGATTGTTTAGTTGATTGTTTAGTTGATTGTTTAGTTGATTGTTTGGTTGGTTGTTTAGTTGATTGGTTGTTTGGTTGATTGTTTGGTTGATTGTTTAGTTGATTGTTTGGTTGGTTGTTTGATTTGTGGTTGGTTAATTGTTTGATTGGTTGGTTGTTTGGTTTTTGGTTGGTTGGTTATTTGGTTTTTGGTTGGTTGTTTATTCGGTTGGTTGTTTTTTTTTGGTGTTTGGTTGGTTGGTTGTTTGGTTTTTGGTTGGTTGGTTGTTTGGTTTTTGGTTGGTTAGTTAGTTATTTGGCTTTTTTGTTAATTGGATTGGTTGATTGTTTGGTGTTTTTATTGATGGTTATTTTGTAGGTTTAATGTTTGTTTGGTTGGTTATTGGTTGTTTGGTTGATTGTTTGGTTGGTTGTTTGATTGGTTTATTCATATTTCTGGTGATTGGTTGTTTGATTGGTTGTTTTGTTGGTTGCTTGGGCTGTTATTTGTTTGGTTTTGTTGTTGTTTAGCTGGTTGTTTAGTTGGCTTTTGGTTGATTGTTTGCTTAATTGTTTCTACAATCTAACGAATATCCAGCCAACTTTATCAAGCGTAACTGCTGGCCACCCACGACCACACAATCATTGGTTCCCAAACATCAAGTGTTTCTTCATCTGACCTTTCCAGAGGACGACGTAATGAAAGAATACACAACGGATTTAAAACAACAGTAAGCCACACAATCTTTGCTGCTGATCCAACGATCATGTATAAAACCACCCCAATACCTACTCCATTTATAAAAGAATTATTGTCTACGTACACCAAATTAAACTGCATTGATAAATGTCAATGTGAGTGCCAACTAACTTACATAGGTAGAATGGAAAGACAATAAACAAATCGAGTAGCCTAACCTATACTAGTGTACCAGCGGGGCCTTTGGCAGACTGTACAAGAATGTATGGGACAGAAATGGAATAAGCCTGCAAACAAAGCTGAAAGTCTACAAAGCAGTTGTATTATCCACACTGCTATACGCTTGTCAAACCTGGACTGTTTATCAGCGACACGCTAGGAAATTAAACCACTTCCACACAGTCTGCCTTAGGAAGTTACTGAAGATTAAATGGCAAGACAAGATCCCAGACACTGAAGTCATAGAAAGAGCGTCCATGCCCAGTATCCACATTCTACTAATGAAGAATCAGATTCGCTAGTCCGGTCACTTGACTCGCATGCCAGATCACAGGCTCCCTAAACGAATTTTTAACGGCGAGTTGCGTTATGGTAAACGCTCCCAAGGCGGCAAGAGGAAACGCTTTAAAGACACTCTGAAAATCTCACTGAATGCGTTTGGAATTCATCATGACACCTGGGAGACTGCAGCCAGAGACCGAAATTCGTGGCATGCATCATTACGCAAGGGTGCAGTCACTTGTGAGGCAACCAGGACTGCAAGAGCTGTGAAGAAAAGACAGAACAGAAAAACCACTGCTGGAAATCCTCCTCCAGAAACGCCAAGCATTTTTTGTCCACATTGTCAAAGAACATTTCGAGCTAAAATAGGCCTTAAAAGCCATCTTAGAACTCACGACTCCATACTTTCAACCCCACTAGATGAAATGAATGTTCATCATCATTCTTGATGGACAAACAGCAACAACAAGTGTAGATGGAAAAGAGAGCTAATCAGTCTTCAGGCATCTCTGGGCAGTCGAAAGTATGTAGTGTATTTAAGCTAACTGGGCTCATGCCTTTGCTTTAATACGAAGGGGCCTCAAATGAAAACATTGCATGTTTTGTGAATATATTCTGAACAAATACAGAACAGATGTATCCATTGTCGATGTAGTGTCGTGTGTGTAAAGAATGAATGTCGTAGTAGTTACTTGTTCTTCTTTACCACTTGAGTGTCGTCCCTGGAGTGAGGGGAATCAACACCCACATTTGTTTTAATTCAATATCTCTATCCTGGAGATATCCAGCAGACTCCGTCCACAACACTCCCTCAATCTGAAGACACCTTCTTCTCACTCTTACTCACTTCTGGATCATGCCCCCTCTCATTCTTCCCCAACATAACATACGTGACAACTCTAGCTTCAACAAATAAACACAAGAAATTTATTAAAGCAAAGAGTATATGTAGGAGAAGTGTGTGTGTGTGTATAAAGTGTAGAATGTGTGACGTATATTCTAAAGTGTCTGCAGACTCAGATCAGTGTTCAGGAATATAGTCATTCACATCGCTGTGCTGAGAACACACTAGCACCATTCAGTCCAGACAAGCAACCTCACCAAGGTGATGCTCCTCCGGTCACGTGAAGACTTCCTCCGTTGTCTCTTGAACCACTAGGATGCTTGGACACCCATGACAAACACTGTCTAATGAGAGTCTTCAATCTGTTTTACACTATGAATTTCCTCTGTTATTTAACCGACTGTTAATTATAAAATTCTAACACTATTGTCACTGTTACTGGGGAAATCTTACTTGATCTAGTGTCACTGGCTTTAAAGATTCCCCATATTAACAACACAATCTGAATGTTCCAGGTATCAGTATAATATTTATATGACTGTTTCTGGTAGCAGTGTTGTATATGTAGAATATATATAATGTTCTGACTGTTCAGTGATACACCTATCACTTGCTAAAACATAAGTATCATCAGCATATCCTGCTCAGCAGAAGTCAGGTTCCCGCAAACCAACTTGGGTATAAGCCCAATGTAGCAGCCTCTCAGCAACTTCTGTCTTCAAATTCTGAGCCATCATCTTCTAAAATGTGCTAGCTTCACTGGTCAAAATCATAGCACACATACGTGGACCTGTAAATGGAACCTGTAGAATAGAGAATACCATGGTGAGGGCAACTCAATCCTGGCCGGAATTAGGTGAGTGTAGGCCAATAGCAGCACTCAGATCTATAACAGAGATCCGATCTCTGTAATACGGCCAAATAACTCATCATATGATCTGAGACATGGCAACACCAGGAAGGAATAAAGGAACGGGTAAAAACCCAGCAGATGCCCTACTGGAAGATCCTACCATTTCACATTCCTCTCCTCCCTCTCAAACATCCTTAATCTCTCTAATTAGTATTCCACTACATTGTCCTCAACTCTCTGAGTAAAATGATATATCACACAAGCTAGTTGAAGCCACACAATAGAATATTAGTGCCGACGCTCCCATGATACTTTCTAGCACGGCACTTATAGAACATTCTATCACTAATCATAATACATTATATCACCACACCTATAATACATTATATCACCACACCTATAATACATTATATCACCGCACAGTACTGTACTCTATTCCTAATCATACTCTAAGTTAGATATGATTAATAGCCCACCATATGCCTATTCCAGTTGCTAATCGAAACTAGGCGATCACAGACTGGATCTATGTCCGCCGATAACTATCAACAAATTGACACCCTAGTTTCTTTTATAAACCACAACTCGGAATACTGCATCGCTCTTTCCAACTTCAGAAATCTGGTCAACTCACTCCTCTTGTTTACTGCAACGCTTTTTATATTGGGCTGTGAGTGACGTCACCAAAAAGTCCAGACGCTTACCAGTCCAGAGTCTGGTTCCTCCTCCTGTTCTAGACTAACTGGAGTCAACCCGCGGTCAAATTTGCTTTCATTTGGGGAAATTCCAGTCTGTCCGGGAACCAGAGAATTCCCCACATCAGAGAATCCACCCCGCCTGTTTTCCAGACTCTCCGTCTGGCACTTCAAATGTCGTCTCCCGCCTCGCAGACAAATGACGCCGTTGTTCGTCTCGAGCAACAATTTTGTTAACAAAATGCCGACCGGTGTAGACATTGTAACGTGACGTATTTGTTCCGAACAATCCACATCATACAGATTCGCCGACCAGAGGTAGACATTTTGACGCCATGTATTTTGTTTCCCAGTTAGAAATGCCGACTGTGTAAACAGTTTTAACGACGTATTTTTCTCAGTCTGTACATCAAAGGGTCGGTTGTTTTTTCAGACTTATGTTGGGTCTTGTTTGTCATTGATCGAATCTCAAGTTTATTTATGCGACATGTAGTCACCGCTGCTTTCAATGCAAGTCCTCCAGCGTCAATAAAGTACTTGGATTCCTGTTGTAAACTCAACTCTGAAGTCACTACTTGGTGTTCCTGACCCGGTCGTGAACAGTTTGTCACAGAACTCACGCCGATTTGAAACTTCCTACTCCACTCATACATTTGCTGGACTGACAGTCATGCATCAACATACAGGACCTTCATTGGACGATGAATTTCTATAGGTTTCACCTCTTCACTGATCAGAAAATGAATAACAGAACGCTGCTCCTCTTTGGTGCATGTGAAAACACAGAGGGCAGCCATCTTAAAATTGTTCTAATGGCCTCACGGCATTAGTCTGTATCGTGATACCACGTGCTTAATACTCTTTTATCCTTAACAAGAATATTGACAGGTTACAAGACAATGTCATGTGATTTCTATCACACTTTTAAGATTTTCATTTGAAGCCCCTCGTATGTTGAATGTTTCTGTAGTATGCACCTGACTAGTTACAGCGAAATTTGTCAGGCAATATATTGTGCGCTATATTCTTTGTGTCTTCATTATTCAATAGATAACAATCATTCTCTGTGGTTGAACAGATGCGTTTTTGAGTATGATAATTGTCAGGGTCTTAAACCTGGCTCGTTAACCTAACACATGTGAGACAGTACAAATATAACGTGATTTGACTTGAGACTCAACACACGAAGTTTCGATGGATTTATTTACAGAACACGATCTAGAGATGATCATCACAATACAAAAGTTATAACAATACACTTACAAGCAACCCACAGCTTACAATCAGTCTCACAAGATGTACAAGCACTCGACTTTCGGGCCACAGAACTACACAAGCCTCTCTCCCATCATACGTCCAGTCGAGTCCGAGTCCCAGAGCTGTCTGGCTATTTCTCGCAACGCGCCTGCCCACCTGAAGTGGCTTCACGAGGCCTGCGTGCGTCCTGCTTTGTCCTTGCCTGACCGCTGGCTGTCTCGTCAGCCGGCAACCTCGCAGGCAGGTAACTAATACTCGCCTGGCGGGCGTAACGATGTTACAGCATCCCCGCTAGGGACTATTCGCCTGGCGGGCGTAACGATGTCCCTGCATCTCTGCTGGCACTACATTAGACTCTGACACGCTCCCCCGCGGCTTCTTCATGAAAGATGTCATCTTTCATGTACACTCTATATACAATACTGGGTTAATATTTTTAACCTGTCAGAGTCACCCTTTCTGTTATATACATTGGTGTAGAAATACAAAAACACACACATCTTGGCATAGAAACATATAAGAAATGGACATTGTATCTAAAAACATGTGGTGTTCAACCTTTAACACTAGTCAAGCTTCATCCTCTCGATGGCTGATTACCTTAATTGCATTATTGACCCAGTCAGATCGGTAGTAACAGCTTCCTAAGCAACTACCTCGCAGCCTTTCAAAAAAAAGTAATAATATGCTTTTTGAGACAAAAAAACATCTGGCAAGACTGTAATACGGCTTTATATCAGCCGCATTCAACGCTCAAACTCTGACCTCATTTGGCCAGGAGTTCTTGTGTCGGTCTGCAATGTCGGTAACACTCTACCATGCCCAGTAGATGGCTTCTTGGCGTGTTAACAATCTGGCAACAACATGGTTATTTATATACAACACATCATCGTATACATTTCAATTAACGCCCTTGGTGTAATAATGTAATAACAATTAAATGAAAGGGACATAACTTCAAAAATTAAGAAATATAATATTTTACAATAATTCTTCTATTTCTCAGCGTCATAGCTTGATGTTTCTCCATACTAGCGAAAAAATGTCGGTAGTATGAATAAATTAATCAAGATATGATTCTAAGATTACACTAAATGAAACATATTAATACACAGTTCGTGTATTCGAAATTATTAAATCGTAAATAGTTTAGAAATGTTATAACTTTTTAAGCTTTTGTTTGTCGTCTGCTAATTTTGAACTAAATTTCTAAATCATCCGGAAGTACACACGAAACAGCTGATGTTGAAATTTTGTAGAACACACTTGTTCCGGTCTGATGTAGTAAAACGGAATGTGCAATGTTCTGATCGTTCATGTGTTGGTTGTTTCACTGGAAAAACTTCTGGATTTCGATTTACTGAAGTGGTGTAGATGTCAATGTTCAGGTCACACTTTCACACACGGAGTTAAAATATCACTGGATCAGTTCCAAATGCAGCTACCACGGATAAATTGGATAGTTCGCTTGCGGTAAGTTCAGAGTGAATGTGGCACTGTTCTTGTTTCGTAATATATACAATTAATAAAGTTCCCTTTATACCACACACTACACAATTATTCACGACAATCACTACATTAATAATAAAATAAGAAAACTATATATATTGGGAATAAACCCCTATCACATCATATAGACATACACAGCTTTCGTGAAAAAAAACTTCACTGATGCATGGCTGTGTTGGTCTGAGTGTATTTTACACACTGCACTCAGACATTGGTGCTTACTGGGTCGGTCGGACAACGGGACAAAAGATCGGCAATCGTGTTGGTTCTGCCCGCGATGTGTCGAACTTCAAAGCTGTAATCTTGAAGTTTAAGAGACCAGCGAGCTATCATTTGGTTGGAAGGTACACCTGAATTGATAAATCTCAACGGACTACTGTCAGACTCGACAATAAAATGACGTCCCAGAAGGAATCTGGAAAATTTAGTTATCCCCTCAACTAGGGCAAGGGCTTCCAACTGCGGTGTCGACCAAAAGCGTTCTCTAGGTTTTAATTTTCTAGAGAAGTAATATACAGGATGTAGGATGTTATCATGTTCCTGTAACAGAACTGCTCCAATCGCTACGGAGCTCGCGTCTGTACGTAATCTGAAAGAAATAAGACAATTTGGCAATTTGAGAATGGGATTCTTTAAACTATTCTCAGAGAAATAAGATAATACTTTATGGAATGCAAATTTTAGGCATTCATTGCTTACAATTTTCTCGGGTTGATCTTTTGTTAGTAAGTTAGTAAATACTTCGGTCAGTTCAGCAAAATCTGGTATGAACTGCCTATAATAATTTATAAGTCCCAACAAACTTCTGACTTGCTTTTTCGTAGTCGGAAGTGAGAGTTTTAGTATTTTGGACACAATGTTATCGTCTGTCGTGACAAAGCCATTAGATATTTTGTACCCTAAGAAGGATATTTCCTGATAGGCTATGTCTTTTTGTGCAGGCTTTACCGTCAGTCCGTGCTGTCTAATGCGTTCAAATGTCTGTTCTAATGTCTTTATGTGGTCTGTCATTGTCTTTGTGTGAACACAAATGTCGTCTATGTAACACATAACATTCGGTATGTCTACTAGTAGAAGTCGTGTCATACGTACGATTGTTGCTGGGGCATTGACAAGCCCAAATGGAAGTTTGCACCATTCGTACAGTCCCCAAGGTGTGGCAAAAGCTGTCAGATGTCTGCTCTGTTCGTCTACTGCTATTTGCCAGTAACCTTTCGTCATGTCTACCTTCGTAAAGAACCTAGCGTCTGTCAGTTCTGTCAATAGGTCTTCAGAGTTTGCCATTGGCTCTAAATCTAAAAGAGTTATCTTATTTAATTTCCTGTAGTCGACACATAGTCTTATTGTGTTGTCCTTTTTGCGTACTATGACCATTGGAGATGAGAAATTTGATTGGGATCGTCTAATGATGTTGTTTTTTTCTCTAAGTTGATGATCTCTTGATGTAAGTGTTCTTTGTAATGCAATGGAATGGTGTATGGTCTGCATTTTATGGGTGTATTTGACGTGAGTGTGATGTGATGCTGTACTAATTCTGTTTGTCCTGGGTTGTTGGAGAAAATGGTGTTGTACTGTTGTATGAGCTGTTTGCAACTGTCTGTTTCTGCTTGAGTTACCTTTGGGTTGATCTTAATTTCCTTCAAGCAGTTCGTCGTGTCTAATGCAGGTGTTGGAATTTCGTCACTAGCCTCGTCATCTTCATGGTCTATTATCACTGTACATGCTGTTGTGTCGTCTTGTTCGTTGTTTCTGTTGTAATATGGTCTTAGCATATTGACGTGGAATATTTTGTGTTTGTCTTTTATTTGGATCTCACAGTCTACAGGTGAAATCTGTCTCGTCACTTTAAATGGTCCTTGCCAAGAATCAGTCAATAAGTGTCTGTCACTAGGTAGGAGAAGAAGAACGTCCTGTCCAGGTGTCAACGTTATTGTCCTGTTACCTTTGTCAGCATATTGTCTATATGTAGCATCAGATAATTTTAGTGCATCCTTTGCAATTATACAAGATTTGATGATTCTTTCACGCAATGATGTAACAAATACGTATGATGATATGGGTTTCAGTAAAGAAGTGGATTCAGTTAACATCTGGTGATAGATGCTTAATGGGCCACGTGGTTTGGCACCATAGATAAGTTCAAAAGGAGAGAAACCTGTACTAGCATGTGGCACCTCGCGATAAGCAAAGAGAATAGCAGGTAAATATACGTCCCAGTTATTGGGGTGCTCTTTCGTGACTTTAGCAAGCATATGCTTTAAATCACCGTTAAATTTTTCTATAATTCCACTCGAGTGAGGATCGTACGGGGAATTGAAACATTGCTTCACTCCTAGCATTTTGGTGAAAGCTTGAGTAGATGCGGCGATAAACTGAGTTCCCCTATCTGATTGGATAGTGTCTGGAAATCCTATCCGTGAAAATATATGGAAGAAAACTTCCATTATGTCATTGGCAGTTATGTTCTTTAGCGGAAACGCTTCAGGCCAGCGGCTACATTGATCAATAACAGTTAATATATATTTATTCCCTCTGGTTGTTATCTGATTAAGAGGGCCAACTATGTCGACAGATATTTTCTCAAAAGGTCGACTGGCTAAGTCAGTAATTTGTAACTTTGCCTGTGGGTTTTTCCCTTTCTTTACAAGTTTTTGGCAGATGTCACAACTCCTGCAATATTGCTTAATGTCATTGCAGAATTTGGGCCAATAAAACTGTAATAATAATCTCGATCTGGTCTTAGCGTATGCCATATGCCCTGCAAGAGGTATATCATGGGCAAGATGTAAGGCTTGCTTACGATACTCAATTGGCAAAACAGTTTGCTCTGTTGTGGTGTCACCTCTGGTATAATACCTGGTGAGGATACAATTTTTCAAAGCAAAATGCCATCTTGCATTTTTGGTTAACTTTGGCTTTTTGCCGATCAGATTAAAATATTTTGATAATGAAGGATCAGCCTTTTGGGCTGTTACAAAAGTCTCCTTCATGGTTTTAGGAGGTAGTAATACTGGGCTAAGCATTTCTATAGCCTCAGTTTGATTAATTTCATCTTGCATTCTAGCAGTAGATCTAGTTACTGCGTTCACACATTCAATGATATCAGATGGTGATGAAACAGTGTTATCAATGATGTCATGAGATCTTAGTGCTACATTAGCTACCATACATTCATTAGGTGGTACAACAGTATCAATGATGACATTTGATGGTGATGTTGTGATCTCATTAATGCAAAGAGATGTTATATCATGAGGCATATCATTTACTTCTGGTAAATTTCCAATTATAATATCACACACCGGGTTTGTTAATGCTGCGCATTTTACTTTCCCAGTGAGGAAAGGTGTTTGAATATATGCCCATGCTAGTGGGTATTTCTCAATATTGCCAGAGAATGTTCTGCATGTTACGTGCCTGCCTGTATAGTCTGTAGGCATTATGAACGTTCTCTTCAGTCCAATCAGTGAACTTCCCGTGTCCCGAAGGACTGTAGCCGGCTTGCCATTCACATATCCTTGATGGATGTTTATTCTGCCTTTGGAATCTACTACCAAATTAGCTTCTTCATTGGCAATAGGGATGGAGTGGCTGCATGTTAAAATACCATCTTCATAGAAAGTATTACAAACAGTACATTTATTTGCGTTAAACATATCAAAAGCCTGTGCTGAGTTCACAGGGTGTTTCTCTGATTGTTCTTCATCTGATGATGAACTATCAAATAAGGCGGCATTGGTTTTCTTGGTCATTTGCCTACCTTTACAATCATGGCGATAATGTCCATACGCCTTACAGAGGAAACATTTACGCAAATTTCTAAAGGATTTACGCTCCTTATCGTGTCTGTTTACGATGTTTTGTAAATATGTAAGATATGCGGGGTTCTTGTCGCACATCTCACCTTGATGATGTGAAATTTTACAATATTTACAATGGTTGTACTTCTCAGATGTAGGCTTATAAGGTTTTTGCCTACTATAGGGTTTGTCATAGTTAGCCGATGCTACAAAATTGGTTTCAGTAGCTTCACTGGCAAAACAATGTTTGTTGGCTGTGTAATAAGCCGAACCACGTCTCTCAATCTCATCCACACTTGTGCATTCATTCTCTTGCAAAAACTTTGAAAATGCTGATGGAATAGATGAAATGACTTTATCTCTGATGATAAGATCTTCTAACTTTTGATAGTTCTTATCAATTTTAGCTGCTGAAGTCCATTTGGAAAATATATCTCGGACTAAGCAGAGGTAGTCAGAGAACGTTTGAGTCGGTTTGGGGCTCAACTTGCTGAATTGTTCTCTGTAACCTGCCTCATCTAACATAAATGTGCCATAATCTTTGATTTTAGATAATGGTAATCTTTCCTGAGATCTTTGGGGATTGTCTCTATGACTTTCAGAGGCTCCCCTGATAAACTTCTCATATAAATTATATTCCATTCAGACAATGGGACCTGGTAATGGTCCATTAAAGTCTCAAAATTTTGGGTGAAGGCTGCAATGCAGTCACCCGAGGTATAATTTCTTACGATACCTTGATATTTCTTGTACTGGTTTTCTTTCTCCAGTCTCTCAGATTTCTTAGACTATTTGTTTATGGCAGTCTCAGTATCAAGTTGTTTGATTTTTAGTTGCACTTCCAGCTCTTCCCGTTTACTCTGAGCTGCTATTTCTGCTTTCTTTAATTCTGTTTCTCTTTCAATCTGTGCCTTTTTCAGTTCGATATCTAACTCTGCTTGTTTTGCTGCGGTTGCTGCCTCTGCTTGTTTGGCAGCTCTTTCAGCTGCTCTTTCTTCACGCTCGTGGTATTCAGAGTATTTCTTCTCACTCCACTTCGTTAACTCATCACCTGTTAACTTTAACTTCAACCCCATATCGATGAAATCATTTAATGAGGACATGATGGAAAATGCAAATGAAATATCAGACACACAATTTGTTACAAGTTGTTAGTAACGTGAACAATTTACAATTGTGTTCTATTTGCAATATGTGCCTAAATTTGCATCCGAAAGTATATAGAAAGAAAAATATACCCAAGTGTCCTGGATGCGGTGAAGAACGGTTGAAATTCGGACTAGGAACTGTAGGGCCGCTACTTCAAAACACAAATGACCTCTACGGGCAAGGGTTTCAGATGGCACAGAAAACCTGCTTTGTTTTTGGAAGGAATAAATTAACGTCTGTTTGAATGTGGTGTGTATGTTTGTCACTAAGATTTGGTTAGGTTTGTATGGCGTTGAGTGTAATTGTAGGTCGTAATGTTGTCAGTCAACAATTTTTTTTTTCTCCAAAATCACAAGTCACTTTCTTTCCGAAACTTTCTGCTTTCCACAATTCACTTTACAACGACAATCTAACTATATCTCAACACTTTACAAAATTGATGACACATCACTTACATCAAGATGACATTCAGTAAGGACATAGACATCAAATTTACAAGATGGCGACAAGGTCACAATGGCGACAACTTCACAATGTCGACAAGGTCAAAACGGTAACAAGTTCCACAATCACAAATGTTTTACACGTTTACAAGATCAAACAATATGTATGTACTTTACGTTCACATTTAGTCTCCATGTTTAGACAATGTAATAATATATATCACAATGAGCCTTCACAATCACATTTAAATGCACTCTAAAGTTGGACAACAAATTTCTAAGTTCACAAATCTAAGTTTTAAATGTTAAATACTTAAACCACGTTCATTTTAAAGCCGGACGAGCCCCCACGTCCACACATGTCAGGGTCTTAAACCTGGCTCGTTAACCTAACACATGTGAGACAGTACAAATATAACGTGATTTGACTTGAGACTCAACGACACGAAGTTTCGATGGATTTATTTACAGAACACGATCTAGAGATGATCATCACAATACATAAGTTATAACAATACACTTACAAGCAACCCACAGCTTACAATCAGTCTCACAAGATGTACAAGCACTCGACTTTCGGGCCACAGAACTACACAAGCCTCTCTCCCATCATACGTCCAGTCGAGTCCGAGTCCCAGAGCTGTCTGGCTATTTCTCGCAACGCGCCTGCCCACCTGAAGTGGCTTCACGAGGCCTGCGTGCGTCCTGCTTTGTCCTTGCCTGACCGCTGGCTGTCTCGTCAGCCGGCAACCTCGCAGGCAGGTAACTAATACTCGCCTGGCGGGCGTAACGATGTTACAGCATCCCCGCTAGGGACTATTCGCCTGGCGGGCGTAACGATGTCCCTGCATCTCTGCTGGCACTACATTAGACTCTGACAATAATCTTTTCTTTTTTTTCAGTTGATAGTTAAAAAAAAGTAAGTTGCATATCATTTACAGGACGTAGCTGTCAATCCCGTTAATGTTCGGCTGTTTAGTGAATCCTTGACAATTTTACGTGTAGTAGTTTGCCATTGCTTTCTGAACGACCGGAACTCATATTATTGTTTCGAAACGAACGGGGCCTACTTTCAAATCTCCCGCAGATGTGTTTTGAACGCGGTATGCGTGATTACGAATTGCATTCGTAACCATTTAGCCACAGTGCCTGTGGAAGGTAACTGTGCTATTTTATTATTTTATTATATTGTCTTCTTTGACTTGTCTGTCAGCGCCCCCCCCCCCCCTTTTTCTGGCAATGACGAGTATGCTTCTATACGGCTTTCCTTCTCATATAAAATAAATAAAAAAGGACTCCCTTTCAATAACCGGCTGGTGAGTTTAAAGAGTCGGGCTTCTATAGTCTAAACCAGATCTGACAATAACCGGGACATGACGAGGTCTGACAATAACCAGGACATGACGAGGTCTGGCAATAACCAGGACATGACGAGGTCTGGCAATAGCCAGGACATGACGAGGTCTGACAATAGCTAGGATATAACGAGGTCTGACTATATCCAGGACATGACGAGGTCTGGCAATAGCCAGGACATGATGAAGTCTGGCAATAATCAGGACATGACGAGGTCTGACAATAACCAGGACATGACGAGGTCTGACAATAGCCAGGACATGACGAGGTCTGACAATAACCAGGACATGACGAGGTCTGACAATAGCCAGGACATGACGAGGTCTGACAATAATCAGGACATGACGAGGTCTGACAATAGCCAGGACATGACGAGGTCTGACAATAATCAGGACATGACGAGGTCTGACAATAGCCAGGACATGACGAGGTCTGACAATAGCTAGGACATGACGAGGTCTGACAATAATCAGGACATGACGAGGTCTGACAATAGCCAGGACATGACGAGGTCTGACAATAGCTAGGACATGAGGAGGTTTGACAATAATCAGGACATGACGAGGTCTGACAATAGCCAGGACATGACGAGGTCTGACAATAGCTAGGACATGACGAGGTCTGACAATAACCAGGACATGACGAGGTCTGACAATAGCCAGGACATGACGAGGTCTGACAATAATCAGGACATGACGAGGTCTGACAATAGCCAGGACATGACGAGGTCTGACAATAGCTAGGACATGACGAGGTCTGACAATAATCAGGACATGACGAGGTCTGACAATAGCCAGGACATGACGAGGTCTGACAATAATCAGGACATGACGAGGTCTGACAATAGCCAGGACATGACGAGGTCTGACAATAGCCAGGACATGACGAGGTCTGACAATAATCAGGACATGACGAGGTCTGACAATAGCCAGGACATGACGAGGTCTGACAATAGCTAGGACATGAGGAGGTTTGACAATAGCCAGAACATGACAAGGTCTGACAATAGCTAGGATATAACGAGGTCTGACTATATCCAGGACATGACGAGGTCTGGCAATAGCCAGGACATGACGAGGTCTGGCAATAGCCAGGACATGATGAAGTCTGGCAATAATCAGGACATGACGAGGTCTGACAATAGCCAGGACATGGCGAGGTCTGACAATAACCAGGACATGACGAGGTCTGACAATAACCAGGACATAACGAGGTCTGACAATAGCCAGGACATGGCGAGGTCTGACAATAACCAGGACATAACGAGGTCTGACAATAATCAGGACATGACGAGGTCTGACAATAATCAGGACATGGCGAGGTCTGACAATAACCAGGACATGACGAGGTCTGACAATAGCTAGGACATGAGGAGGTTTGACAATAGCCAGAACATGACGAGGTCTGACAATAACCAGGACATAACGAGGTCTGACAATAGCCAGGACATAACGAGGTCTGACAATAACCAGGACATGACGAAATCTGACAATACCCAAGGACTGGGCTGGGTAAAGTAGAGAGTTCTAAATATAAGCTAATACATTCTTCACTACAGATAAGCACATTTCCTCCAACACAAGAACTTCAACTGACAGTAACGCAAGCAGATAACGGACGATAACCGCACAGCATCCAAATACATGTGATCTGTCTTATGTATACAAGACGAGCGGTGTTTGTATTTCCATCAGTATTAGTTTTCTAATTCCTTTCACGTGTGCAAGATTTTTTATGCTGTTATTGTGGGATTTGAGAATATAGTTTTTACCAGGGAAAAGTTTGTCTTTATGTTTTTCACATGTCTGCCTGTCACGGAAATCAAGCAAGTTTCCGGCCGGTCAACTAAACCCCAAAATTCAGGACCCTCTGGGACTAATCCTCAGGGATCACGCCAAGTTCGTGATGTGTATAATTCTTATCGCACGTAAACCATACTTTCTTTCCCGTGACTTTTGTGGCGGGGGGAAAGTTAAAATCTGTTTTCCCGTGAACTAGGGACAGTACGTGGATCTTCAGACAGTTAATGAAAACTCAGACATAAATCCCCATGTGAACCTCGGACAGGTGAATAGTCTCCCTATAAATACCTGTTTCTGCAAAAAGTACATGACGAGATGCAGCGAAACATGCCAGGAAATAGATCGTGCAATCTATTGTTTGTGTCTTCGTTATTCGAATTCACTACGGGAAAACATTGTTTTGAAATACATGTTGTGGGGCTTGGTTGCGAGTTCATGTTTTACTCACAACGTGACGTCAGTGCTTCAGTGGGTTCTGGGGTACTTGTAATTTATGTCCCCAAGTCAAGGACGAGACAACATTTTAGTCCAACTGTCCGGTGTAGGGTTACTTACACAGTTCGCATACCCGCGTTCGAAAAACAACTGCGGGTGATTTGGCAGCAAACCGTCTTGCGTTGGGTTTTTACGAAATGGTATGGGTGCGGGTCGTTCAGAATGCAATAACAAACTACTGAATGTAAACTTGCCAAGAGATCACAACAGCAAACAATGCTAGTGTTGATTGCAACGTCCTGTAAAAGATATGCAACTAACTTTTTAACCGGTGTAGGGGTTGAACCCGCAATCTCGGCTTCAGCACACCGGATGTTGATGAGCGAGCGATCTTATCCATTCGGTCACGCCGACCTCGAAGAATGTGATTACTTGAATGCATTCTGCATGAACCACAGTGTCTAAGCTTGTAATCGCATCTCATATTCTTTGATTCTGTAATCTCTTCATCATCGCGTGCCACGCCGATAAGCATTGGCGGTCATATCTCGCGTGTTACACGATAACGAGAGTCGTGGATCAACTCTCTGTTCTTGTTCCGACCATGCCATGTGGTTAAGATATCTTGATATTTACTTCTCTGCCTTCCACTTGTTGTTTTCCCTCTAGATGTTGCCATTTGTCAAGAAGTTCTCTAGTTTATTTCGTCTCATAGGGTGCCCCAAAGAAACTTGTACGCCTAATCTTTCTACTGGTTCGCTGTTTTAATTTGTGTCTTGTAGGACTTTCTCGTTTGTGTGTGTGTGTGTGTGTGTGTGTGTGTGTGTGAGCGCGTGTGTGGGCGTGGGCGTGCGCGTGTGCGTTCGCATGCGCGTGTGCGTGTGTGTGTGTGTGTGTGTGTGTGTCCGTCCGTCCGTCCATGGTATTCTTTGAATTTTCTTCAGAAATCAAATTTCCACTCTCATTTTATGCTTTTCAACTTGTCTGCTCATTGTCCACGTTTCACATCCATACACAAATACAGATTCTATGTAGCACTTCAAGAGCTTTTCCCATTGCAATTGACATCTTTTTATTGGCCAGTATGTTTTCCATCTTGCCAAAGGCAGCCAATAAATACTCCTTAGACCAAATTACGGAATCACGCCAGTTCCCAATTGAGATATTCATATTTAAATTAGCTCATGCCAGCAGTAGTCCTAGAGTAGACATTGGACCTTAAAATCGAACTACATATGGTTGTCGTGGGTTCGAATAGGCATAGAGGAGAATTTTAAAACTGATCCGGGCTTCTGGGTCTGCCCAGCCTAGTACGGGTAGTAAGGGCTGGTACAGTGGTCTACAAATATATAGTTCTACCACCATACATCTAATAAGCCTTACAAAAGAGTCCTTCACACACACACACACACACACACACACACACACACACACACACGCACGCACGCACGCACGCACACACACACACACACACACACACATATATATATAAGCCATCAGCTATCAGCGTTATTGATTGCCTTACTTGGTCTAAGCAGGAGAGACAGCGGAATCAAAGAGAACAGGACGGATTATTACAAGCTTGGACACTTAGGTACGACAAGATCATCTTGCCAAAGATTGTGGAATGATAAATACTTGATTTAGAACACATTACCCCGCTTTTTTTGTTCCTCGAAGTAATGATAGGGTAGCTTTTCACTGATCCTCTTCATTAATCTCGACCATGTAAACAACGAACAGAGGAAATAACAGAATCCATGGGAATCTCGATATGTGTGTGGTCCATAAACGGGTGCTTACCCGATGTTTATGTTGCAGCTCCACACCGCAAGGTACCAGAGGAACAAGATGAATTGAGAAGAGATCCCTTCGAGAGGGGATTTATCGTTTCCGCAAGGTCCCCGTGTTGACCCAGTACCATACAATTTTAACCATAAATTTACTGCTTGTAGCTAGCTGTTGGTCCATCAATCTCCTGGATTGGACAGCCGTTCAGGGGGGTATTAATTTGTTTTGTTTGTTTTTAAATATATTTTTTACTTTCATTTGCGTTGCTCATTGATAAAGATTTTGGTTGAAACGTTCGTTGTATCTGTGTGTGTGTGTTTCCATTGGTCGAACATCTCAGTCATATGTTGTGTTTTTATTTAAACTCCCGTAGAAGCTGCACCCACCGCTGTCACAAATACCTGCTAGTTAGTCGGCTGGCGTGACATCCATCAAGTGTCATGTGGTCAAGCAAATACAGCACCATATTCCCAATCTAGAAGCCGACGTGGCCGTGAATTTAACGCACTCGTACTTAAACTTCCTGTTCTATGACGGCAGGGATAGTGGATTCATTCCACACAACTGTCACCTGTACAGGGTGTATTTTTAATGACTGTGCGGTGTTTGAAAATATTGCCGGTCCAACCTATTATGTTGCATGAACTTTACAGAGGGTGGACCGGCAATATTTTCAAACACTGCACAGTCATTAAAAATACACCCTATACATGAACGTTGACTACTCGTTAAGAAAGCAATGGCAAATTATTGAACTTAAAATTGCCTAGTTAATCGGAAACAAAAAAATACGCCTGGGTGTGATTGCGACGTCTTGCAGATAAGCAATGTTGCTAACACCCAATGTACTCCAGGGTCAAAGAAATGACATCTTTTATTTATAGAAAAGTAGAGCAGTGGACCTCGTCTCACACCTTACGGTGTATTTGGTATATTCCTTCCATTATACAATGGCCCCTACCCGGTTCTACCTCAGAAGAGAAGCTATATTAGGGTCCCCGCCTGGCCCAGATTAATAATCCCTTGAGTGAGTCAGCCACAAATAGAACATTACGTTGAATGTGATCACTGCCCAAAGAGGGCAATGGCATAATTTGAGTATATTATGCTAACCACATACTTGTATAGAACAATTGACCATCCATGAGTGATGTGGTAGCTATCAGTCGGACATTTTTACTTCCCATAAAATATCCTGGTACCCATTTTGGGATGGGTAGGCCGAGAACGCAGATAACTTTAAACAAGAAGAAAATAACCCGGTTGTTATGGGTATTCAACATATGGATAGACTGGCAAACATTCTACCAACTGCGTTTCTGAGAAATTCTTGACTTCTACCGCTATCCACAATCACAGGACAAATACACCTGATATGTTTGGGCATGTTATGAGAATACATGAATTGGAGAATTTGGTGACAACTGGCTAAATCGAAGGGAACAGACAAAGGGGAAGACCATGAATTAAATACCTGGATGGCTTGGCCACGTGGCATAGTCGAGACAGAAACACGGAGCTGATCCACGACTCTGGTGATCGAGTGAGATGGCAGAACATGACAGCCCACGCTTATCGGCATGGCACATAATGAATGAATGAATGTTTATTTCTGTGACTTTTACCGCTATCTATAACCACACGACAAATACATCTGGCATTTTTTGTATTTGTCCCGAAGCAGTTATCTGTGATGAGTCTGTGGTGTAATAGCACCATAAAGAGGTTAACATATCCGAATGGATAAGAGCGCTCGCTTTTAAACTTTCTGTGAGCTGATGGAGAGGTAACGGTTCAACCCCTAAATCGGTCATTTGGACTAAAATGTTGACTTCTCGTCCTTTACTTTGGGATATAAATTACAAGTGCCTCAGAAATAGGAGTGGGTTCGCATGATCACTTGGGACTCTGGTAATAGAGAAAGGTATCCCACAAGCTACAATCATTCCAACGTGAACTACGCTCGAGTTTAAACCGAGGGAACCAAAAAAAAAATATAAATAAATAAATAGCGACGCAACATTTTGTAGGCCTGAAAGCACGGATGGCCAATCTGTCCCTGTGATATAAATTCTTACAACCGTCAGCAGCGCGATTAATATTTCCTCCACTTCAACCCCATTTTACGACAACACAACCAACAGCGACATTTGGCCGAAGAGAGGATGAAAGAAGACTTTGGATTGGCTGCGACGCCATAGCGTAAGCAGGATGGAACGACAATAAATATGGCATGCAAGGCGGAAAACGTTCTGTTTTACACCAACCCAAGCACGGCACAGGAGAAGATCTGAGATATCTGACGTAGTGATATCATCTTCCAAATCAAATTTATTTATGAATTGAGGAAAGCATCAGCCTACAAGCAGACATCGCATTGGGCAAAGCGAATCCAAGTCACATCCAGAAACCTGTCGTCGACGTGTTTGAAGCCATTCAATCAACATGAAGGTAAGCAAAATGCTATATATTATATTACGCTAGTAAGTGATCCTTTCCCAAGAAGAAGTTGGTAAGTGGATGTGTGGTAACCAAGTGGTTAGTCCGTAAGAAATTAACTAGGAGAGATAAGTACTTTAGTCAGATGTCGTAGTTCATGAAAAACTGTACACGAGATTAAACCATGAGAAAGGTTCTTCTAGTTAAACAACTTATTTCATGCGTAAGCATTAGACCTAGATTGCGCAGTTTATTTCTTAAAGAGTTAAACTATGGGAGTCTCTGTGGCGAAGTGGTCAAGCCGTTTGACTTGTGCTCCGAAGGTTGTGGGTTCGATTCCGGGCCGCGTCCTTCGGTTTACGAGTTAATTGTTTCGGAGATTCCTGTGGGTCGTCGCTAAAAGCTACGGAGTTCGTGCTTTGTGCGATGCTTTCCGTGCTGCAGAAAGAGACCGTGCCATATGGGATAAAACCCGGTGCAATGAAGTCGACCCTGTCGACTTTTAAGCGACTTTTTTAAAAAAGAGTTAAACTAAATCAGCAGTGATTTAGAAGTGATTAACTTAAGATTTAGGAAGCTAAGAGTAATTAGTTCAATAAGAAGAAACTATTTTACATGTGCCAACACTGGTATGAGAAATTAGTGTAATGTGTAACAGAATGTGTAACAGAAAGGTACATGAGCACATGAGATGAAAATATATTTCTATATGTATCATAATTTTGTGTGTGGGTGAAACCATACAGGTGGTGAGTCAAATGTATTTTCATTGTTGTTAAATATGTGGATTTATCATTTGTGAGGCACATAATAATACCTAATCATCACCCTTGCAAGTGTGGTTATGATTCATGATGAATGAATGTGGACTGGGTGTATAACATAATTCTATGTATCTGATGAGAGCATGCATGTGGTGATCCATGTGTTATTTCATTATTGTTAAGCATGAGTAATCATCATTTGTGAATCTCATAATTATGCCTTATAATCAACCATACAATTATTATGTCTAATGAACGATGGTGGAATGAGTGAGATTCAATTGTAATTTCATTGATATCAAATCTGGAATGATTTTAAAACCCTTAATCTATGAGACTTTCCTTGTAAGGGAAGAAGAACTAGAGAAACTAATTATGTAAAAACTAGAAGGGAGAACATAGTTCAATCAAGGTATTACTCAACCTGTAGACCACGGAGGACAGGTATGGGAGAAGACGACACTGCGAATCTGCTAGTCTAAACCTTGAGCGCCATATAATGACAGATTGGATGGAGAACAACCAGTATGTTGTGGATAACTATTAGAGAGCACCAAGACTCTTTTCCTTCCACTGTTTATTTTCCTAGGATCACAATTCTTTTATGTATTTTTCTTTGTGATTTTCTTGAAAGTTTACAGCGATTCATTTCTGATGTTAATAGTGATGATATAATTAGATTTATGATTGATGTTGCAATTTCAGATAGTGGCTAGATCCCTCTATATCCAGACCTGACTTTGTGAATGTAGCAGCTTGACTGAGTGAAGCAGCTGATATAGTGAGGCCAAATACTAGTCCAAAGCAACTTCCTGCAGATTTTCTCTACCAATATAGGACAGGTATCCCAGATAACTTAGTTCTATTCAGATAGGTGGGAAAAAATTCAACTATTGAGCCATAAACATATCCTGGAACAAAAAGAACACTCAAGAAAGTATAATATATTCTACACTGACTGATTGCCGCAGAGATCCAAGAACTTGACAGTTGACCAATCAGAATGTGTACAGTTTTTGTATCCCCACATTATACATAGGCTAGAAGAAGAGGCCCAATCACTATAATCGAAGACTGATACAGCGCTGATGGCGATGGATCTTATAGTGGGCACAGCCAGGAGATATATATGTAGTTAGAGATGAACATGTGCATGATCTTGTTTTTTTTTTTAATGCATTGATTGTTGTATTTTTATGACATTACTGATCAATAGCACCAATTAAGTGTAATAAATTTGAAAAATAAAGGTCATTGTCTCTTTTCAGAGTTCTCTTGTCGTAGTAAAATTGTTTTAATTAACAACCCTAGATTAATAATTATTTAGTTGGTAGAAGAGAGGCAAGGAACCACAAAAAACATATTTTGGATATTCAGAGAAAAACGTTTCATTGTTTTCCTGGAGATATTCCTCGGTTCTCTGAAACTCTATTTATGGTCTCAAGCCACTGGGCCAGTAACAGCTAAAGTAATTATAACGGGCAGGATCACATTGAGAAGGAGGAATTGAGTATCCTCTATCTCTTTGGGGTTTACCCAACCTTATATGTCCGACAGTCCCTCACTTTGACAAGCGACAAGCCCAAGCGTCAAACCCGCGCCCGACAGTGCTCATGATATTACCGGTGCAGTTCGCTATCACCATCTAGCGCCCCTCCCCCACCTCACTGTTGGTATATACTTAATAAGAAATATAGAGACAGTATCATTACCAATTTGCCCTTAATTATTATATAGCAACCAAATAGTACAACTGACATCATTTTTAAACCTTAATCGGGTAGATAGCATCTTGTCACCGTAGCAACATCTGATTTATAGTGTGTGCCGATAACCAAATGAGCTTCGATTTGTCTTCATTACGCATACGGTTATTTGCTGGTATTTTTGGGGCAAGCTATTGATTGTATGTTTGAAATTGTAGGGCGGAAACCAGCTTTAGAGATAGCCAGATTATCAGTAGGATGCTATTTTGTCTATGCTTGTTAACGAGAGAGAGAGAGAGAGAGAGAGAGAGAGAGAGAGAGAGAGAGAGAGAGAGAGAGAGAGAGAGACCAAATGAATGAAATTCGGTTCTGTTTCTATTTCAAAGCGGCTGGGATTTGTGAATGAAGGTTTCTCAAAGAGACAGCTGCCTGGGAAAGAAGAGAATGACGAATCTCTGAGTGTGTCAAGAATGACTATTATCTGTTTCATTTCTGTGCCAGGTCACGCGGGTGTGAAAGGAAACGAAATTGCAGATAAGCTTGCCACCCTGGCTGCTGTCGAGAGTGGTCGAACAATCCTCACCGCCCTGAGAGGGGCAGGACGAGTGAATGACTCAAGGGATGGATGTGATTCGGCTACTGTGGCTAGATTGATCTAACAGCAAGTCAAGATGGGACAAGCTACACTAGAGCACCACGCTAGAAGCTAAAGAAGAACTCTCATCCACCACTGGACTGCCGCCGTCAGTCGCTACACGCTGTGGCGGATACTGAGGAGGATATCTGAGCACTTATTGAGTAATAGTTCGATGTGCAATGAGGATGATCTGTTAACTAACTAACTCACTAACTAACTATCAATTGGGGAACCCTTTGTGGCCACTATGACAATTCATAAATAAGCACGTATGCATTGTCGCGCTCCAAACAATATATGTGCGTTTAACAAACTAACTAACTGTTTCACAATCTATTCATAAGGATGTCAACTTGCTTGGGGACGGAGGATTAGATCAAGAAATAATCACATGCACATAACTGCCCCGGTAAATTATCCGACCCATCCTGTGTGTGAGAGTAAAGAAAGGTCACATGAACAGAACTGCCTCAGTAAATTATCCGACCCATCCTGCAAGTGAAGGTATCGAATGGTCACATGGACAGAACTGCCAAAGTAAATTATCCCACCCATCCTGCGATTGGCCGGCTTCGTCGCTTAGAGGTTATGACTTTTCTCCGTAATCTCGTATACTCTCGTCGGTAACGTGATGACGGTGAGAATCAGCAGTGGTTAGAATCGCATGTATAACTTACGGGGTATGTGAGCCGGCAGCTCAGAAAGCAATAACAAACTACTGAGCGTAATCTTGCCAAGAAATCAACATACAGCTGAAAGATGCTGATGTTGACAGCGATGTCCTGTAAAGGATATGCGGAAAAAAAAATCCTGCGATTGAGGGTACAGAATGATCACATTGACAGAACTGCCTCAAGTAAATGATCCGACCCATCCTGCGAGTGAGGGCACAGATTGGGTTCACTCGTGTAAGAGACTGAGAATCTTGAAATAAGTCTATATTCTGTAGCACCAGAGACATTTATAGAAAACAGAGACAGAGAAAGACAACAAGCGAAGGTTCCTGAAATCTTTCGTCATGGCATAACATGGTTAAATACCAGCACATTACGGTATATTCTGCTGAAGATCGCCTGATGTAAAGTGGCATGATCGCCCACGCTAGCTGCCACACGTATTTGCCCATATAAATGTATAACACATTGCTTATTTGTTCAATTTAAAGTATACGAAATCTGCAGTTAAATGTTGACATAGGAAAATCTTTTATTTACCTCATGCCTGAAGCATCAATAGCCATATAGAGACAACTAGAGTTCGCAAAAGCAAAGCGAAGCAAATAATCGTCTTCATCTAGGAACTATGTGTTACTGGGGCCAAAAGGGAGAACACAGAATAATGACACTGTAACTTACCAAACATGTCGTAAGAGGTGGCAAAGGAGGATTAGCGTGAGATTGGCAATATTATCCTGTAGAAAACGTATTGTAATTGTAATTTTAATTTTTGGACAAGTTATAAGAAGAATTAAGCCAGAGAACTTGGCTACAACTGGCAAGATTGAGAGGAACAGAACAAGGAGAAGGCAGAGAAAGAAATATATGGATGGCTTGTCCACGTGGTATGTTCGAGACAAGAACACTGAGCTGATTCACGACTCTGGAAATTTCTATAAGATGGCGAAACATGACCTCCCACGCTTATCGGTATGCCTCATAATGATGGGGAAAACTTAATTTGTAAAATATTTCTATCACGAACAACGCAATAAAAGAGAGAAAAACAGCTGAGCCAGCCAAGATTAAAAGAGTCTCTTCTGCTCAACAATGTATGACGCAATGTTGACAAAGCCCCACGGAGATTAGATCGCAGACTTATGTAAATCGCCAGAACTGGCACGTGGAATGTCAATGCAGAACATGAACATGGTGCCAGCGCGACTCCATACCCTCCCTCCCCCCCCCCCCCCCCTCTACTGACAAGTCTTCCATGATCAAAGTCAAGTGAAAGAGGACCCTTATACGCGTTTTAACGCGAATTGGGCATGCGGTCCTGGATCATATTGTTCTAGGCCAATTCGATCTCCTGGTGTCATGTGGACAACATCACACCAGTCGCTTTGGCTTCCTGTGACATTTCCCGGTACCAACTTTAGACTGGATCGACCTGGCAGCCACGTCATTTTTAATATCCGTCTCGTTGTGAATCTAACCCCATGACCTCCGGGCCGACAGACGAGCGTCTAGCCTCTACACCACTGCCACTCCCAGGTCAATTCAACATAAAACGGGTACTAGGAAGATCCTGAGTAGTAAATGCGGTTTGGGTGATTATGCCGTATTACCTACCCACTGAGTGCCACGTGCTCTACTAAAATATGAGCCTAGCACCAAATAGCCACAGCACTTGGGCGCGGCGTTCCCACTGGTGACTCTGGATAACTGTGCCCACAACAGACTAGCATTATCTCCGGCGGGCCTTTTCCCACTGGTCGCGAGATCCGCACAGTGAAAGATTGGAGATTTGCTCGCAACAGACGAGCAATATCTCCTGCGATATCTTCGGTGGGCCTTTTCCCGGTGGTCGCGGGATCCGCACAAGTCAGGCGGGGAGTATGAAAGTAGTACACGCTATACACAGGTCCGGACACTTGTGATTGACAGATGTACGCGTCCTTACGGTACAGGCGCGTACGAGGCCCTCACATGTGTGACTTGGCTGAACGCCTCTAAGTCGGGTCCCTTGGGTTCCAGGGTCTGGCCACCACTCGCTTGTGGAGGCGAGGTCTCGGAGGTTTGACGCTGAGCCGCCAGCGTCTGCGGTCTACCTTGTGCCAGACATATTGGTTACCCATTCCTCTGGAAAACACAAGGCAGGACCGAGAGAGGGAACATGTCGTTTGGGCACCACATGTTTCTCTGAAGCTCTGCCTAGGCATTGTGATGGAATTTCTGCCACATTCCAACTCACATACTTTGGTCTGTCAAGACTGCAAGGTGCCACTCACATACTTACTTAGTTACTTACTTAGTTACTTACTTTGTTACTGCGAGGAAATGTCAGACGGTTTCATAACCAGACTGTTACTGTTACATTAGTATTGGAGCTCTTCGCTCATTGTGGAATATGGGTGAGAAGCACATATGGGAGTGCCCCGAGTGCTATTATGTCGGTTACTGTCGCAACTCAACTCAGCCTACTCATTTAGTTACTTGCCTACTGACTTACTTATCTACCTACGTACTTACTTACCTACCTACTTACATAGTTACCTACCGTTGTATTTACATACCTACCTACTTACTTACTTACTTACCTACCTCCTTACATATTTACTTATCCACCTATTTACTTACCTATTTACATACTTACGTACCTACTTACCTAAATATTTATTTACCTGCGTACTACTTACCTACCTCCTTACTTACCCACCTAATTACTTATTTACCGACCTATCTATGTACTTACTTGCACAGTAAGTAAACATGGTTTGGAAGAATGAAACGAGAGAGAATACAAGCTTGTAAAATGGACAAAAGAACATGAACTGATTGTCAGTACACCTGGTTTAAGCAACATCACAGAAGATTATGGACATGGAGAAGTCCTGACAGCAGGATTAGACACCAGATCTATTACATTCTAATGAACAGAAGGTTTCGAAATGCGTTAACAGCTGCAAAAACAATTCCAAATGTAGACCGTCACAGTGATCACAGATTGATTATAGGCATATTGAAGGTAAAGTTAAAGAAAGTCAAGTAAACACCAGGAAACACTAAGTATGATCTGTGGCCATCAAAAATGACAAGGGAATACAAGACAAATTTAACATAGAAGTACAGAACAGTTTTGATGTATTGACTTTTCTAGAGATATTATTTTAAAATGTGGATAATCAATGGAAAATTTTGAAGAATTCAATCAGTTTGGCTGCAGAAACAACTATCTCAAAATTAAAGAAAGTAGGTGGTAAGAAATAGATGACTGGAGAAATTGTAAGACTAATGGAAACAAAACACACACACACACACACACACACACACACACACACGCACGCACGCACGCGCGCGCGCACACACACACAAATAATCCTGAAAAATATGAAGAGGTTCAAAGGGAAGTCTGAAAATTATGTAAAGAAACAAACGAAGCATGGCTTGAAAATAATTGCATAGAAATATGAAAAAAAAAAATACACACAACAGTAAAAATACCAAATTAATGCACAAAAGAATTCAGGAGCTTACTAATAAAAGGACACCTAATCAACAAGCTGTCTGACAACAAATGATGGAAAAATCATAATAGAAAAACATGAGATTTTACTTTTATGGTTAGAAACACATTTGTGGTGATACAAGAGAAGAACAGTATGATATCCGGAGTAATAATGAAGGACCATCAATTCTGAAGACAGAAGTTCAGAATACTCTTAACCATATGAAATCTGGCAAGACCCCGGGTCCAGACAACATCTCAACAGAAATGATCACTGCCCTATAAGAATATGCAATAGATCAAGTCACCAGACTGCTGAACATAATATATGATACAGGATATATATCTCTTGAATTATGTAATTCTATATTTATTACGCTGATCTCCGTAATCCCGTTTATCCACGTAGGGTAACGCAGCTTGCGAGAATTGGAAACGGTTCTCGCCGCGTTGGTAACTCACGGGATAAGTGAGCCGGCCGCTCAGAAAGCAATGGCAAACTACTGAGCGTAATCTTGCCAAGAAATCAACGACAGCGGTAAAATGCTGGTGTTGACAGAGATGTCCTGTAAAGGATATGCGAAAATAAAAAAAAATAAAAAAAAAATAAAAAATTTATTACAATTACAAAGACATCAGGAGCCTTGGAATGGGATCAGTATCGAACAATTAGTATAATGAACAACATCACAAAGATTTTGCTAAGAATTATCATGCAAAAAGTTTGGAAGAAAATACAACCTGGAATAGGAGAAGAAAAAGTGGGTTTTATAGAAGGCAAGAGTACAGTAAATGCTGTTTATTTACTGAGAAAATTAATTGAACGTTCTATAGAAGTAAACAAAGACTTACATCATTGATTTAATGACTACACAAAGACTTTCGATAAAGTAAGACATGTCAACATGATGGAGATGCTTGCAGGTCTGTAAATTGATGGGGAAGACCTTAGACTCATAAAAAACATATATTAGAAATAACAAGCTGCCATAATGATTGATAATGATGTAGGTCAATATCAGCCTATTAAGAGAGGTGTGAGACAGAGATGTGTAATGTCTCCATACGTCTTTTTATCCCTGTGCAGTGAACATATTTTCATAAATATTGACAATATGAATGGAATCATCATTGGGGGGCATAACATTAATAACATTAGATATGGGGATGCAACAGTATTGATTGCAGACAACGATGAGCAGGATCTGCAACATTTAGTAGATGCGGTTTTTGCACACAGTAAACAACTAGGATTAGAATTAAATTGTAAGTAGACACAGATTATGGTCGTCACTAAGAAGAAGGAAATACCACAATGTTATATACAAGTAAATGGAAATATTCTTAAACATGTGAATCGGTACAATTATCTTGGAACAGTCATAACATCTGATGGGAGATGCTTTGAAGAGATTAGAACAAGAATCGCCATTGCGAAGGCATCCTTTTGCAAGATGAAAAACATACTGGTCAATAAAAAGATGTCATTTGCAACGAGAAAAAGAGTGTAAGGTGCTACATAAAATCTGTACTTTTGTATGGATGTGAAGCGTGGACAATGAGCAGACAAGCTGAAAACATCTGATGTCTGTAGAAATGTGGTTTCTTAACAGAATGCAAAGAATACCATGGACAGATAGACAATCCAATGACCAAGTCCTACAAGAAATAAATTAAAACCGCAAACTTATTAGAAAAAATTAGTCGAAGACAGTTACAATATTTTGGTCACGTTATGGGAAGAAATAAGTTGGAGAACTTGGTGACAACTGGCAAGATCGAGGGGAAGAGAACAAGGGGAGAACAGAGAGGTAAATACATGGATGGCTTGGCCACGTTGTATGGTCGAGACAAGAACACGGAGCTGATCCACGACACTGGTGATCGAGTGAGATAGCAAAACAACCGCCCTCGCTTACAGGCATGGCACATGATGATGATGACTTACACACCTACCTACTTGCTTAACTACCTACTTACTTATTTACCTACCTGCTTGCTTACTTACATACTCACTTAGCATATGCGCAATTTGGCACAAGACGTATAAATGAGTGTTTGTTTTAATTCGTGTTTTACTTTAAAGCACTACATTTTTAAAACAACGTCTTCAGAGTTGAGAGGATTGACTTCATTGCAAATGGTTTCATCACATATGAATCGGTATCTTTCCGCAGAGCAGCCTGATGAAAGCATCGCACAAAGCACGAACTCCGTAGCTCCAGCGAAACCCCCCCCCCCCCCGCCCAAGGAGACTACGAAAAATATGCATTGATGAACCGAAAGACGTAGCCCGGAATCGAAGCGCCAGGCATACGGCTTGACCAGTCCGCCACGGAGACTCCCGCAACAAATACCAAAGGCATTCTACAGCCACAAATAATGACACTATCCAGTGCCAGCTATCTCGCACTGGAGTGTCAACTATCTCTCCCCAGGGCGCTTGAAGGCAAAAGTGGAAAATGGTGATGATACTTGCTTGCTTGCATTCGCTGGCTGTGAACTCCAGCATGAAGTCCTGTATATCGGATGGTGACATCCTGTTGTCCAACATCAGTGTGATGTCATAAAGGACTGAGGTTTGCGTAAGTATCCTTTGTCCCATGTCTGGCTTATTGGTGTGCAGACTGGTGGTTCCTCGCGGTGATGGCAGCTATTCTCCGACTTCGGAAGAATCAGCGATCCTACAACGTTAGCCAGGACCCCGAAGGGACCTGTTGCCCAGGACGCACGGCTAGGACGTGTTAGTAGGTCTTGGCCAGTATAGGACTTGGCCCTGGTGCCTTGGAAACACCTGTTGCCCAGGACGCACGGCTAGGACGTGTTAGTAGGTCTTGGCCAGTATAGAACCTGGCCCTGGTGCCTTGGAAACACCTCTGCGTCCCCATGGTGATGATGACTAAATATCCCCTATATAAAACACATGAGCGTATTGCACATCGCGGAACCATTGAACTGACGAACGTGTTTTAACAATTACAGAAATAAGTATTTATTAAGACAAGAAGACACAAATAAAGGACAATACACCAGGAGACAAACTAGTCAACAGAATAATTGAAAACTCGCGGGAATTTGATCCCGCATCTCAAAATAACAAATATTCAGAAATGTGGCAATAAACAAATACCTATTAGAGCGAATGGCGAATCCGCAGAGGCAATAGCGGTATTCATATTTCACTCTTGCAAATGTTAATTGTATGTATAAAGATATGTGTTTAAAAACTGTTAGGTGGAAAGGTGCAATTTAAAACAAAACAACGCAATATATTTGTTGTGTTTGTTAAAGAAGAATTGCAGAAAAGAAAACACATAATATGCTTATAATGTAATTTTATTATTTGCAAAAGTCCCAGAATAATTATGGAATGCAAAATAAAAATAACGAGACAAACAATATTTAGTTTCATTCCTAAATTTTTAGTATACTGAGGAGCGATAGGTCTGTGGCCAGACCCTGACCTTCCGCCTGGAGGTCATGTGTTGGATGCCACACCAAGGCGGGTTTTTGAAATTGACCTGACCTCTCGGGTCGATCCGGTCTAAATTGGGTATCAGGTATTATTTTTGATGGTAAAGACGATCGGTGTATTTTGACCACATTTACTATCGAGTGCCTATTTGTTTATATCATCTCCCTTTGTATTACCTTTTATTTAATACACTTGCGGCTCTGTGGCGATGGGGTTACAAACCCCAGAATTATTTGTCTGTTCGTAATTCCTGGGCAAGTTTACGTCATTGCTTTCTGAACGACCGTCACTCATACCATTGCACGGAATCCAAAGCAACGCCGTCTACTTTTAAATCTCCCGTAGCTGTGTTTCGAACTCGGTACACGGAATTACGTCCGTGGCAACAGAGCCGGTAGAGTTTTTTGGGGTGTAGTGTGTAGTGATGTAAGAGAGAGAGGTGCTGCGAGTTTGTTGTAGTAATTACACAGTCTACTGTACACACTTGCAAGGATATAGGCTCGGTGATCACACTCTTTTCTCACACTTGATCCAACAATGTAGATCTTGAAGTATTGCACGCCTTTATGTGGAGCCTACCTATCCTTGCCCAGGTGTTTTCTATAACACTTCTACCTTTATATAACATATCTGTTGATGTCATCCAGGAGCCTGACTGTCCTGTGAGTCGTTACATGAGCATTAGTCCTCTTCTAGCTGTCGTGGGTACACACAGAAGATGCAAACGTCTCATCTTCTCTGACATCTAGTAAACAAACTTTCTCACCTGTTGATATGTTTGGGTAAGTACCTGTCTTAATTCGATAATGAAAAATAAATGTTCTGTGATCAATGTCGTTAAGCTGTAAGGCCGATTGAATCACAGACTCACTTGCAAACGAATGTAGTTTGTCGACGTTGATAGGCATTCAACTTAACTATCACTTCAGCAATCACTCTCGAAACTTGCTAATTACGATTGGCAAGCTTTCTCACTTTTCGCATAATCAAACGAGTGCATAGTCAGCAACAGAAGGTCGATAAATTTCCTCTCGTTGTGGCTCAAAATATTCATGCCTTCATGAAACTTCTGAGTTGAAATCATGTACTCTGTATTTTTTGAATAACTATTTATCACGGCCATGGAAGGCTTACTGTTCCCCCAGTCGTACTCGTACCTTTGGTTACTGAGTACATTCACCCATGTTGATGTTTCAATTAGCTCAGCTGTACTTAACTGTTTGACTGTTTATGTTTATTCTGACTATCCTATACTGTCGTTTATATTTATTCTTCCTATCAATCTGAGTATATGTGCTAACTTGAAAATAATTATAGGAAACACTACATTAACTGACACGTTCTGCAGTGTGGTAGAAAATCTGAAAACGAACTAATAGTCCGAATGATGATATTTGTGGTCAATTTAAACCTATCGAAAAGGCATGTCCACTGCTCTTTCTGGTGTTTTCAGAGTGAGAAAATGTAATAGGGAAAAGCTCGTTATATTTGCACCTCAATTTAATCAGCATTCTTCATGAAATTCAGAATTACCATTTACTTAGTAACTATAAAATGGGATTGGGGCAAGAAGAAATGTTGGTAAGCAATGTTTTAGTTAACAACATGTACGGTATCCATCAATGTATGTTATTTCTTCTTGCTTGCTTGCGTTCGCTGGCTGTGAACTCCAGTGTGAAGCCCTGTATGTCGGATGGTGACGTCCTGTTGTCCAACATCAGTGTGATGTCATACCGGACTGAGGTTTGCGTGAGTATCCATTGTCCCATGTCTGGCTTATTGGTGTGCAGACTGGTGGTACCTCGCCGTGCAGGCAGATACTCTCCGACTTCGGAAGAATCAGCGATCCTGCTACGTTAGCCAGGACCCTGAAGGGACCTCTTACCCAGGACGCACGACTAAATAACGTCGTCTTCTGTTCAAATCTGTAGAATAGAATGAAACTGTTGTTTCTTCTGTAACAGTTCTTATAGGTATACAATAAGACAACTAGAACAATACATTCACATTGCTTATGGTTCCTTGTTGCCAACATTGTGCTTATATTCCATTACATGTCTAATGTTATGTTTACACTTTAAGCATGTAAGCAATAAGAGAACATCAGCGTCTCGAAGTGGGTTCTAAAACATGGTGATTGGCCAACAGACAGGCGTACCAGCCACTGCTCCATCTCAGCTCCCTCTCATACTGTACACATCTCAGCTCCCTCTCAGACTACACATCTCAGCTCCCTCTCATACTGTACATAGCGAATTTCCTTCTCACACTGTACACATCTCAGCTCCCTCTCACACTGTACACATCTCAGCTCCCTCTCACACTGTACACATCTCAGCTCCCTCTCATACTGCACACATCTAAGCTCCTTCTCATACTGTACATAGCTCAGCTCCCTCTCACACTGTATATAGCGAAGTTCCTTCTCACACTGTATGCATCTTAGCTCCCTCTCATACTGTACGCATTTCAGATCGCTCTCATACTGTACACATTTCAGCTCCCCCTCAAACTGTACACATCTCAGCTCCCTCTCATACTGTACACATCTCAGCTCCCTCTCATACTGTACATAGCTCAGCTCCCTCTCACACTGTACACATCTCAGCTCCCTTTCACACTGTACACATCTCAGCTCCTTCTCATACTGTACACATCTCAACTTCTCACACTGTACACATCTGTGAGATGTTTCGTGAATAGAATATTACAGAAGCTCAATGGGTGAAGTTCTATAAAATATATCTATATATGGTAGATAAGGGTTTGAAATAGCAAGTTGTCTAGAGGCATCCCCAAGAGGACGGATAGTCATTCCCACAAAACCCTTCATAGAAACCATTTAGAAAGGCTCACGAATACCCTCACTGTGAGAAAATTAGACCTAAGTTTAAGTTTCAACACAGAATTTTTAAGAAAGATGATCCCTCTTTCAGGCTATAGAGATCATGACAGTTAGCCACAGTAACCGAGGATTTTGTACCCTCACCAATAATGTTAACTGTGCTCTGGTAGCCACCTCACATAAATCTCTATTTAAAAGGTATCACAAGTGACACGTGACAATTGGACTCAACAGTAGTTAACCACAATATCAACAATGACAGTACTTAACACCAGTTATACAAGACATCCACAAGGACATGTTCTTGACAACAGCTGGACAATGCATTCACAAGGAAATGTTTACACCAACAGACCTTCACAATTTAACGAAATCAGCAACAGTTGAATAGGACATTCATCAGGTACGGTACTTGACAACAGCTGGAAACGACATTCACAAAGTAATGTACTTCACAACAGCTGTACAAGACGTTCACAGGGACATGTACTTCAAATCACTGTTCTCAACAACTCATGATTTTAATAGCCTGTAGGGGTCGAGTGAAGACCCATAGTTCACATTGGATACACATTTGCACTTCGACAAATTGCATGCAAAGTTACAAATATAAATGTGAATACAAAACAAGGTACATCAACTCAAAACCCACCACCGGAATACTGTCGCGTGATCTACAGCTGTATAAGAAAACCCTACGGGTAAGGATGTAGATAGAAAAGCTGACCCTTGGTTAGGTCAGTCCACTGTAGGAGAAGAAGACAAAAAGGCTCGTATTGGGTCTAGATAGTATGAATCCTGGTCCCAGATGAGTCTACCTTCCTATCAGTGGCACAGGGAACTGCTAGTAAAGTTGGACACTATACACCGATAGATGACAGCTGACTTAGTTAGCAGCGACACGCTACCCTGTGATGAAGAAAAGCCCCCCAGTGCCCTCAAGTATAACATACAGGAGAGACACAACTAGTTCACTCAACTTCTATCCTTACACACTACACTACTATTAATTATTATGAGGTGAAAAAGGCAGTAGGTAAATTTTTGTGTGATGGTCTATAAATCAGACCGCACAGTTTAATTATGAATAACAGTAAAAAGTGGCTCCACTTGGGAGATAAAAGAACAATGGATTAATGTTAGTTTCTGGCTACTACAGAAAACAAAGCTGTTTCATGTGCTCTTAAATCATAGAAGCACAGCAAAGCATTCGGTGGTGGGTTGAAGTCAGATTGATGGTTTGCATCTCAGCTCATATCCGTAGCTCCCACGATAGTTGTCTGCAGCTTTCCTCTCCAGTCCATCAGTTCTCACTTGATGATGACGGCAAAGGGAACTGTATTACTTTTGACTCAGGCAACAAATAGTTATCATGGGTGAACTCGTTGCTGATGCTGATTGATGATGAGGGTGCCGCTTGAGGGTGCACCAGAACAACTCTGCAAATAAAGTCAAACAGGACATCTGGTAAGCTATGGTCTGGAATCATTCTTCCATCTTTATTCAACCATTGTGCTATAGCTATAGTCTTCTCATAAGGCAAAGACAGCTGTAATTATTAGGACATATTCCTAACTGATAACTGAACTGAACTGAACCGACAAGGTAGAAAGGAAAGGATTGATTTACACTCGTACATGACAGTGCCTATCTCTATTCATGAGGAGAGTACGGTCTGGTCCTGAATTAATATATCTATGAGTGAATGGATCCAATTCCCTTCAGCGAAAAGAAATATTCAAGACAAGTACTGATTCTGTAAATAGCAGTGACTACTCTATATCTTCATTTTGGATCTAGCTAGCGAACAAATCCTTAAATGTGACTGTACGGTTGATGTGATAGGACAGGACATGGGTCACAAACCTAACAATCACAACTGATGCTCCTAAGTGTGCAAGAGACACAAGGGTGTATTGTAAAGTAAGGAAATGTTCCAGATACGAAGGTGTCTGAATATGCTCTCCAGTGATATTCATTCCTAGAGGCCTGAGATTAGTCTCCAATGAGTACTGCCTGGGTTGGTGAGTCATCCACGTATCCATATATATATAAAGAAGAGTCTTCCTCTTGAGAATGTATTAACTAGAGAAGAGATCCTATCCATACTTAAGAACTGAGCTAATCTAGAAAAGAACAGTATGGGCGCCCAAGCGGCGTGGCCATGATAACTAGGTCATGCCATGGCGTGAGGCTGGTTTTAGATATAGCGAGGCCATTTTGATGAAATACCTACTATTTGATTTAAACCATTCCCGTCAGTACTATATCTTCTAGTCTTAGCAGTACAGTAATAATAACCTTATTGTAATATATTAACAAAGTATCTCAACCTGAGTATATTTTAAAACTAGCGTGGTTTTGTACCACGTTGCAGTGTCTCCTTTGCCAGCGATCATATTCTCCGAATTTATCCAAGATTTAGACGCCGGATTTATACGAATATTGTAGAACGTGACGTGTTTCGTTCTATTAAGAACGGGTTTGTTCGACTGAACTCAGTTGTAAATTGAATATTCTATTAATTAATATATATTCTATGGGCAACCATGCCGTTTGTGGAATTGGCTGACCATCAATGTCGTAAACTCACATTCATTGCAAAAATGTTATGAACATAAAAATATATAGGAATAATAATTGTTTGGCCTTACCTAGTTCCAGAATCAGATTCTCACTACCGGTCTGGGCGTTTATTCAATTTAACAACAGTGCCGTAGACTTACTGCTGTTAGTAAATACTTTTTTTAAAATGTCTACCTTCCGAACTACTAAATTTACCCGTTGTCTGCGATTCCCAGCAGAATAGTGAGACCGGATATGGAACTAGGATTCCCAAGTAGTCGTTTCCGGGCCCAGTTGTCGGTTGGTTTGTAGTTGGCCAGGATAAGTAAGCCAAACTAAATTACCCTATAAACCGTAAATATAATGTGATCGTAACATTTATATAAACATTTCTAAAGATTCTTTATCATACACTGAATACTAAGCAAGAGGGGAGGGTGCAGCCAGGCTTTCACCAAGCTACAAAAACAACAACTCTCCTCCCTCACACACACAGTCCTAACAACATCACGTAGTATCTTTCTCAGAGGTACCGGGAAAAGAGATATTACTTTCGGGGCAATAATAGAGTCATATAGATCTGTCCTGTTGCTTCTTATCTTGTCACCACTAGTGATCAGAGTTAAGTATACGTTCCAGGTTGCAGCTAGTTTCACTCATGATATACCTCCGTCAGTTCTCTCTCTCCTGTGAAATACTCCTCGAAAGATAAACCATAATAAGTCCTTCATGAAGACAAGACTGCTTGAGAAGCTGGCACTGTGGTCATTCTGTAAGTTGAGTATTTACTCCTCCGGATGATAGGAAGGCAATAGCTCAGTACGTGTTGACCACGACGTGTTTCCGATCATCCAGTGATGTGGTACATAATCCAACATTGAACAGCATCCTACATGCTAGTCTGTTTCAACAAGGTCCAAGTTTCAGACGACAACCCAAAATGTGAGCACCATGCTGGGTGTTCCTGGGGTTCAAGTCCCAGGCGAGCAATCCACTGCATGACCACCTCATTAAGTTTCGCATGAGAATAATGATAAGACACTGGCTCCTGTCTTTCAGTCACCAATCTGGTTTAAATGAAATTAAACATTTACTCAGAATCATCTCCTCTATAATACACCATAGTTATTAATAAGCTGGGGTAGAAGTTTCCCATGTAGTCCTTATATTTCAGGGCTGAGGAAAATATTGTGGATCCATGAACTCACAGTGGTCACTCATTATTAACCCGGCTTGAAGCAAACTGAAGCCAGGGGGTCATTCATATTCAGGTGTCCTCTTCTAGTTGCTAGAAAGATACCTCCTTGAAGAAATGATAACATGAAGGCTTTCCTTGAGGTTGGGTTAAATAGTAGACCCATTCAGTGCTCTCACCACTGGCAAAAGAGTGATGTAGATTCAGGCTGCTAAGGTCAGCCAGGAGTCCCTGTAGTATAAATGGAATATCCACATACAAAGGAGATAAAGTTCTGTGTAATGGACTACCAGTTGGGTGTCCTAATATAAAGCCTCTCCACCATCCCCATCTCTGTTGATAGAAACAAAGGCAAAATATTTACTATGAATTTGCTTTAAAACAATATTATAATTATGTATCAGCTAATACAAAAGGAAATGGGGAGGAGAAAGGAGAGTGTTACACAGACACCAAACTCCTCCCACTGGTGATGGAGTAATTCCACTCTGATAAACTGTGGGTGATATATTCTCATTGTTCACCCTTCTTTGTGGTAGCCACAAGCCCATATGCTGAGTCAGGGGCAGCCCTACACAATCAACAAGCAAATTAAAATACTTCTCTAGTTAAGTCCAGGTTAAGATTTAAATCACAGGAGACCTGGGCATCTTGAGAGACAGACATTGTAAGGCAAGAATTATGAAGCAGACAGCATAAGACAGATAACATGAGGTAGATACCATGAGATAAGTAATATGGAACATATATCTTGTGACAAACATGCTGAGCCAAGCACCATAAGATAGATATGAGACAGATAGAAGACAGGCGTCATGTATAACTGCCTAGGCAATATCATTAGATAAATGGCAAAGAACCCATTAGCAGACCAATCACCAATCCTTATAGGTGGTATCGTTGGTACATGGATGTCCCATCCCCTCTACACTCACACTGCAATGCCAGACATCCCCCTTTCAGACTTGACTCGGCTCACAAGTACATCCAATTATCACAATCAAATCATTTGCTCTTTCCCTACTGGATAATACCAATATCTTTCCTTCAGCAGGTAATAAGCAATATTCACATGTGAACAAACACATATGAAAAACATGTTCTTCCCCCTGAATCATTGCATGAGCCATCAAATATATTCAGCACACTAGACAAAGGTTCGAACACATATTGTCGTTTTCGGAACGTAGTTCATATGAACCCAACCATTGTTGCAAAGGAACAAGTGCAATATATTCAGAGATAAACTGCATTTAAGGCAAATCTTTAACAGAGTCTTTAGCAATTCTTGTGAAAGTAAAATAGCCACCAGTCATCACATAAACTTTGTAATTCTGGCGTGCAATGCACGTCCTGCCAACATATGGATATATTAAAGGGTCTATCTGTCATCTAATGTGAGATTGTATTTAAAAAATCAACATCTCACTCACTCAAACATTATCAGCATTTTCAATGAAAAGGTTACATGTTACATCACACATTCTGACCACAAATGTGATAAGACGTAGACTCGCAGGAGTATTACTATAGTCAATTAAGAATGTGCTATGATATGCCCTTATAGGAAGTTCTATAAAGCACATAGAAGGCAAATATGCATTGAGAGTGATATACAGACATCAAGAATGCCGCACAATTCTCATAGCAGACGAACGATAGACATGGGAGAATATTCAGCGTGGTAGACATGTCAGCCCGACAGAAGCAACATTTAGTATACTTCGCAATGAAGTTCTGATCTTATCAGGGCGTAATCAGCATCAAAATACATCCTTCCTTGTTGGATTCCGAGCTTAAACTACCAGACTATGGAACTGGCCTAGTTGATAGCGTTCTCCCCCTAAACCATAACCAATAAGATGACAGCATGCGCCTTTTGTCTACCCTGCCCAGCTCGAGAATATTCTATCTTTAAATAGATATGATGGCATATTATCAGGATGGATACCGTTCCTAATTAAAAAGCACTGAGAAATGTTTTATGGACTGAGAATGTGGATGAATTATCACATTATGTGACAACATCTTAGCTTCCTCTCACATTGTAAACATCTCTTATTACGTTAAAACACCAACTCTTGGTTATTATTACTATTATCTGCCCCCCCCCTCCCGTGCCCCAATTTGTAGATGGTGCTCCTACGTCTCACTATATTGTGTTCTCATATTTCAGTTCGTCATTTCTTGCGAGGTCAGACAGGCTCATCATATATTTATTTTGTAGTTTTGAATGATAGGACTATAGGTTTACAGTTTCAGTCTTCACAAAACACTGGGGATTCAGAGTTTAATGGGTTTAAAGACGAAAGATCAATTTCGTTGCACCGGGTGAAACCCAGTGGTTCTGTCTCTTTCCGCAGGGCGACTTGCTGAAAGCATCGCACAAAGCAAGAACTCCGTAGCTGCAGCGATAACGAACCCCAGAAATCTACCGGAGATAATGATTCGGAATCAATGTGCACACATGTGATATTTATTGTCTCAATTCACTGATTCAGTGCTAATGTGACCACAGCTTGCCCCGTGGCCAGGGAGTTACGGACGCAGTTCGTAATCTCGCATACCCGCATTTGAAACACAGCTGCGGGCGATTTGGCAACAAACCGCCTTGCAGTGGTTGTTTATGAAATGGTATGGGTGCCGGTCGTTCAGAAAACTATGGCAAATTACTGAACAGATAGAAAAACCAATGACCAAGTACTACAGGAGACAAATGAATATCGTAGACTGGTTGGAGAAATTAGACGAATATAGTCAAAATTTTTTGGACATGTTATGAGAAGAAATGGATTGGAGAACTTATTGACAACTGGCAAGATCGAGGGGAACAGACCAAGAGGAGGACCGAGAGGAAAATACCTGGATGGCTTGGCCACATGGCATGGACGAGACAGGAACACTGAGCTGATCCACGAATTTGGTGATCGAGTGAAATGGCGAGTCATGACCGCCCACGCTTTCCGGCATGGCACATGATTGATTGATTGATTGATTGAAATTTGCCAAGAGATCGCAACAGCAAAAAATGCTCGTGTTGCCTGTGACGTCCTGTAAAGAATATTCAACTAACTTTTTAATGTGACCACCCATTTGGACATCATTGGCACCTTGCCGTCTTGACAGACGATAGTTTGTGCTCTAAAAAGGCATAATAACGTTTAACTATGGCGGTAGCGAGTGTGACTGATAAGGCCAATTTGCGCTGTAAATGTCCGTTCACAGTGGGTGCATGTGAAAACGTGGTCATTTCCACCATCATGCACCATCTTACGTCTCAAACGCTTGGTGTGTGACTTTTCTGCAATAATTTTCTCCTTTGACTTTATTCCATTTCTGATATTTGCCCTCCATGCAACACGTTCAGCGGCGACTTGCTCCCAACGTGCATTATCAATGCCTGTATCAATCATGTCCCTCTTACACACATCTTTGTATCGTAGTAGAGGCCGACCCTGAGATCTCTTACCCATCTGTAATTCACCAAAAAAGATATCCTTTGGTATTCTACCATCATCCATCCTCCTAAGATGTCCTATCCATCTAAGTCTACGAAGACTGAGCATAGAATAAACTGTCACACAACCTGATCTTTCCAATACTTCAGTATTTGTGATTTTGTCTTGCCACTTAATACCAAGAATTCTTCGCAGACACCGCATATGAAAGCTGTTTAAATTGTTCTCTTGGTGTGAGTAAGTTGTCCAGGTTTCACTGCCATAGAGAAGAGTACTAAGGACACAGGCTTGATAGACAAGGACTTTTGTTTTGGCAGTAAGCTTCCTGTTCTCCCAGACTCTTTTTCTTAACCTGTTCATTGTTGTTGCTGCCTTACCAATCCGGATGTTGATTTCCTGATCTAGGGATAATTTGCTATTTACCACTGATCCTAGATATGTAAAATGGTCTACTATCTCTAGTTCGGCGTCGTCAATAAAGATTGATGGTACCCCATGTGCACCTTGTGACATAATCTGTGTCTTCTTTTTGCTAATTGTTAAACCAAATTCAGAACAAGCATTGGAGAATGCAGATAGTAGACATTGCAATTCTTCCTCAGAGTGGGTCGTAACTGCAGCATCATCTGCAAAAAGCAACTCTCTGATCAGTACCCTCCTAATTTTGGTCTTAGCCTTCAATCTCTGAGCATTGTAGAGGCCGCCATCTGAGCGTGAGTGAATGTATATACCACCATCCTGATCACGAAATGCATATTTCAGTAGAAGTGAAAAGTATATTCCAAAGAGGGTGGGAGCTAGTACACAACCTTGCTTAACTCCACTCTTGATTTCAAATTCTTCAGAAGTTGCACCATCAAACTTGATTATACCCTTTATGCCTGTGTGGAACGATTCCACAATGGACAGAAGAGTTGGTGGGCAGCCAATCTTCTTTAGTGCCTTGAACAGACCCTCACGACTGACCAAATCAAATGCCTTTGTGAGGTCGATGAAGGCAATAAACAGTGGTTGATTCTGTTCACGGCATTTTTCTTGCATTTGTCGCAATGAGAATATCTTATCAGTGGTAGACCGGTTCTGTCGAAAGCCACACTGTGATTCGGGGTAGACTTGATCTCCTAGGACTTGAAGTCTGCGCAGAACAATTCTGGCAAATACTTTTCCAACAATACACAGAAGTGAGATACCCCTATAGTTGTTACAGTCGCTCCGATCACCCTTGTTCTTGTACAGCGTTATGATGTTTGAATCTTTGAAATCCTGTGGGACTTGTCCTTCACGCCAGCATAGCTCTATTAGCTGGTGGATCTGTAGAGTGAGTGTGTCTTGCCCACTCCTGATAACATCAATTGGAATCCCATCCTTACCTGGAGCCTTGCCAGATGCAAGTTCATTTATAGCACACTTAACTTCTGTTATGGTGGGAAGTGTGTCCAGGTGGTCAAGAGTTGGTAGAGCCTCTATGGCGTTAAGGGCATCATCCGCTAGTTTGGTCTCACTTGAGTAAAGCTCCAAATAGTGCTCTACCCATCTGTCCATCTGCTGTTTCTTATCAGTGATGACTTCTCCAGTCAAGGTTTTCAGCGGTGCACTTCTTTTGATCACTGGACCACAGGCTTTGTTTATTCCTTCATACATGCTTCGTATGTCTCCCTTATCACTTGCGATTTGAATGGACTCACATAACTTGATCCAATAATCATTTGCACACTGCCTAGCAGCCTTTTGCACATCCTTCCTAGCTTGCCTTAGCTCACTCAGAGTGTTACGCGTTGGTCTTTCCTTGTTTCTTAAGAGAGCTTTCTTCTTCTTATCAATCAAGGGCTGCAGAGTCTCGCTGTTGGCCGCAAACCAGTCCTGCCTCTTATGATCCACAGTGCCGTAAACCCCTACGGCAGTTTTATAAAGCGTTTCCTTAATTTGACCCCACTTTTCATTTACTGTACAATTTTCTGGTGTATCAGTGAAAGCGTCTTTAAATTGCTGTTGAAACTGAAAGCACTTTTCAGGATCATGAGTGTTAATAATATTAATCCTGGGGCTATATTTGTGTTTAGCTGTGTAGATTCTCTTTGGTCTCAGTCTAACTCTTGCAACAACCAAAGAATGATCTGTATCACAGTCGGCACTGTGGTAACTACGAGTCAATGATATATGGTTCAGATGTTGTCTCCGTGTGAAGTCCAGCTGGTGCCAATGGCCGGATCTTGGATGTTTCCATGTGACCTTATGCATCTCTTTTGTTTTAAAAAAAGAGTTTGTAATACATAGGTCATTACTGGTGCAATGCTCCAGCAGCCTTTGCCCATTTTCATTCATGCGACCGATGTTGTATTTTCCAAGGGACACTGGCCATGAACTCGAGTCCTTGCCTACACGAGCGTTGAAATCACCGAGCATATAAATGTAGTCAGATTTTGGAACTGCCTTGATCACGGAGTCTAACTCCTCATAGAACAAATCCTTCACATCATCAGAGGAATCGAGTGTCGGTGCATATACAATAATAATGGTGGCAAAACCACAAGAGGTTGCCAAGCGCAGGGATAATAGTCTTTCATTTCCTCCTGCTGGAATTTCAATCATTCCCAGTAGCGAATTCTTCACTGCAAAGCCCACACCGTGTTGCCTTTTTTCTGCCTGCCCTCTACCCTTCCAGAAAAAGGTGTAGTTGTTTTCCCTGAGTGACCCTTCCTCAGCGAGGCGAGTCTCCCGCAGGCCAGCAATATCAATGTTAAGACGATTGAGTTCGGCATCAATCACAGCCGTTTTTCTCACATCGTCAATATTGGTCAAGTCAGTGGAAAATCCTGGACACATGGTTCTCACGTTCCAGGTTGCAAGCCGTAGCTTGAGGTTTCTATTTTTATTTTTGTTTGTACCTGGTGCATTGGTTTTACAGCCTGCGATTCAGATTTTGTCCTAGCCCCAAGCACCCATTGAAGCAGGCAGGCTGTGGCGGATCAGCACCCAATTGGCTGGGGGCTGCCCAGCTTGAGGCGGGCGGTAGCTGATCAGTGACACCTATAGGTGTCTCCCACCGTCAGAGGCAACGCGTGGCGCCCCATGTCTACGCCAACTGACAAGGACTTATAACCCGTAACAGTTGCCTCTCGCTTTGATTCCGAGACCAGTTAAGACCAGGGATGGAGTTATTGCCTCTCCATAGCACAAAGCCTGGGCTAAAATATAGAGATCATGTGTTGCCCATGCAGCATGATCCCTCTCTCGGCCTGCCTAGTTCACTCCAGAGGAAAGGTAACACCCCTACATCTGGAACAAGACAAGCTGCAGAAGCTGCCGGATCAGCAAAGCAATGCTCTAACTGTCCGCTTGTCGGAGCTTCGATCCTAGACCAGTCGCCAACCAAGGCTTAGGGCCTGGTCTGCCCTGCCATGACAATTTTGTCTTTAGCTTGCATTTCCTCGCACCAGGGTAAGGCTTGTACCCTCCCAACGGCGCTCTTCCGCCCGAAGCCGTTGGCACAATGTGGGGTGTCGGGTTTGGTAAGCGCCGCCCAACGTTCGGCGCTAACAGAAACCAGGTAGTACCGTCTACTGTTATACGGTAGCTCAGTCATATCTGACTAAGACCTGACTGCCATTTGGACAGAAGGACGATATATAGCCATACTATGGCCATAGTGTTATTTGTTTCGTTTCAAGGTATCTTGCACAGTTTTAATGCTCAATTAATGGACATTACTTAATAATACTTCTTCATTTAACTGTGCACCTTGTTTGGTCCAGACATACTTTTTATTTAACACTGGGGCTAACTTCTAACAAGCAGTGGAGGAATCAAAACATGAAGGATAAAACCCTAACATAATTACGCTCAAACATAACATCAACATGCAAACAAGATGTTTAGAGAATGTCAATATTCATCGGTTAATGAACGAAACATGAAACGCTCATCGGAAAGACAATACTCAATAGATAAACAGAAACAGCTAATACTTTGAGTAAAGAAATAAAATGGTGGTGAGGGAAGGTAGGAGTTTTAACATGAAAAACAGAAATGGGAAAATAAACTAATGAAGAATGTTGAATGGTGGGATTGATTTTTCAAGAATGCAAAGCTTCGCTGAGAAAATATTGCCTTTAAACAAAATCTACAGAAAGTAAACGATTAACAACAAACACGCAACAAAAACAAATATAAAGGAAATGTCAGAACTCCCGTGGCACTTATGAAATGTTATTTTCTTTGTGGTGTCTTCTTAGTTATTTTTGTTTCTCTTTACACAAATTTGTTTTCTTCTTAGAAGTTCTCTCGTTTTGCTAACCGACAAAGACTTTTTACATTTGCTTTTCCGTTTTGATGTTTACGCTGTATGTATGTGTGCGTGTGTGTCTGTGTGTGTGTATGTGTCGCTTAAAAGTCGCTTAAAAGTGTGTGTGTGTATGTGTGTGTGTATGTGTATATATATATATATATATATATATATATATATATATATATGTGTGTGTGTGTGTGTGTGTGTGTGTGTGTGCCTGTGTGCTTGTTCATAACGTAGTAATGTAGCATTAGCTATTTATATATTTATTTATTAACAATTCAGTATAATACTCGGAGTTTCAGGAGTACCGATGTTACGATAAACACAAAATTAATTCCACGTCAGATGTTGTTGTGAGTATTGGAACACTATTACATTACAATCATAGAAAGTATAGGTTAACTGTTTCTGTTAATTGCCTATATTCCTTCCAGGCACACACACAAAACAGACAGACAGACAGACAGACACACACACACGCACACACACACAAACATAAAAACAAACACACACACAAACACACATACAAACACATACAAGCATGCACATATACACACCCATACACACATACACAAACACACACAAATATACATATATACACACATACACACATACTCAAACACATACAAACGTATACAAATACACACAAACACACAAACACACACAAACACACCAACACACACACCAACACACATATAAACACACACATACAAACACATACACATAAACACACACAAACCCATACACAGACACATATCTACCATGAATGATGTGCATATGTTCACTGTTGTGACATCTGCAACTGACAGTAAGTATACCATACATCTACCATAATGATGTGAATATGTTACTGTTGTGACACCTCCAACTGACAGTCAGTATACCATACATCTACCATAATGATGTGAATATGTTTACTGTTGTGACACCTCCAACTGGCAGTCAGTATACCATACATCTACCATAATGATGTGAATATCTTCACTGTTGTGACACCTCCAACTGGCAGTCAGTATATCATACATCTACCATAATGATGTGAATATGTTCACTGTTCTGACACCTTCAGCTGACAGTCAGTATACCATACATCTACCATAATGATGTGAATACGTTCACTGTTGTGACACCTCCAGCTGACACTCTGTATACGACACATCTACACGCTTTAGGCACATTGCACATATGATGCTAGATCCACAAGTTTCTAGACCAGCCTGCACACATTGGGTGATGGGATCAGTGTCACACCGACCTCCTTGACTTCCCAACACATTTTTTGATCCTATTTTAGGATGCGTCAACCTGGTATTCCAGGTCAATTTTAATAGTTCGCACGATTCGGTTTCGAACCTTTGACTACAGGGTCGGCAGGCGAACGTCTAGTCACTACGCTGTTGCGACTCCCATCTTAAATTGAAAGCGTGCTATAATCATTTACTGTATTTATCTGATTCATCTTACACTGAAAGCATGAGAAAATAGTTTACTGTGTTTACCTGATTCACAGTTCATGCTTCGGAAAGTTCTCAAAATAAATGGTTTAAATGGCAAGAGGTTTGACTTCATTGCACCAGTTGTATCCCATATGGCTTGGTCTCTTTGTGCCGAAAGCGTCGCACAAAATACCAAACCGTAGCTCCAGCGACGACCCGCGGGAATCTCCGAGAAGATTGCACTCGTTGACTGAACGACGTAGGCTGGATCGAACCTATAACCTTAGGAGCGCAAGGCAGAAGGCGTACCCACTTGACCCCGGAGGCCCGCTATACAGTTCAGAACTGTTGGCCAGGAAATTAGGGTGTGCCCGTGTTTACGCTTCGCTGGAGCCACGGCAGTCTTGTTCTGACGTAGATACCCCCTAGCAGACCTCTGGGTCAGGCTGGAGTGCGAGGCATAAACGGATATGTTGATTTCAAAAACGCTGTAACAAGGCGAACAAGGTATATGTCGTCAAGATTTTCTATGAACAACTGCTAATCGAAAACGCGACACAAGTAATATAACATGTTTAATTATGTTTAAGCTTTACTTAAGTATTTTCCAGCAAGGATAAACGTATAATGATCTAAACCAGTGGTTCTCAAACCACGGCCAGCGGGCCACTTGTGGCCCGCTACATGTTAGAACATGGCACGTGAGGTCTCGTTATTTAATATAATATATAGGGGGGGGGGGTGGAGGGTTAATTTGAAACCCGTCAAAAGCATGAAAGCAACATTAACAGGTATGGTAGAATTACACAAAGCATTCATTATGAATGAATTATGCATCATGGGTTGTTCAGAAGAAGTCGCCGTGGGCATTTAGGTAGCTTAGGTAGGTAGCGAATGCCGTCCGCAAAAAAATATTGCGGTTGCTCACTGAACCAAGTGTTTACCGCGCTCATTACGTCTGCATCTGAATGGAATATTTGCCCATTGAGAGCTTTTTTTAGAGGTCCGAACAAATGAAAATCACATGGTGACAAATCAGGACTATAGGCTGGATGTTGCAGAATTTTCCACTTCTTCCTTGCTAATGCTTCCTGCACAATCTTTGCGACATGCGGACGAGCATTATTGTGCAACAAAATCACACCGCGAGAAAGCCTGCCGGGTCGTTTATTCTTGATGGCTTTTTGCAGCTTGTCTAGTGTTTGCAAGTAGTGGGTAGAGTTGATGTTGACACCAGGTTCTTTAAAGTCGGCCAACAATAGCCCTTCATGGTAAAAAAATGCGCTCAGCATAACCTTACCTGCGGAAATCTGAAACTTGAATTTTTTGGTTTTTGGTGACCCAGCATGTTTCCATTGCATGCTCTCTCTTTTGCTGCTCGGCTCAAAGTGGTGACACCATGATTCATCGCCTGCCACTATGCGGAAGAGAAATGCAGCACCCTCCACTCTGTAATGCATCAAGTGGTTAAAAAACCTCTTTTTGGTGGTCTGTCAACATTCGTTGTACCCACTGTGAACACACTTTCCGATATTGTAGTTTCTTATGAACGACCTTTCGAATTGTCCCAATTAACACATCAAATTCTTTCAATGCGAACGTATACTTCGACAACGGTTCATCTGTACTGATGCATCAATTTTTGCGATGACTTTTTTTCTGCTGCAACAATATGCGCTTGACCCGGCCGTCAAAGAATTGTCGTGAACTGACGTCCTTTCCGAAACATTCGTGGCCAATCTGTCACTGTTGTCTTCGACACACATTTGTTACCGTACGCTGCCTGAATTCTTCGATGAATGTCGACTTGTCGACATCCTTCAAATGAAAGAAACTGAATCACCGCTCTTTGAGCTTCTTTGGACTGATTTTGGATCAACCCGGCCATTTTCTCAAGGGTCATAAACAGAACCTATGCATCACTGAAAAATAAGCACTTGTTCTTTTATTCATTGGTCAGTACTTATCACATGACTATGACATGATCATGTTCAACGTACGCAATTACGTGTGGTGGGGCTCGAACGGATTTCAAATGATTACCCTTATATTTTGGTAATTTGATCAGATTCCTTTGTCTATGTCCAGGTGAAATGAAGAATTAGCCAACGATGTTCATCGTCATGTGGCAGCACATATCAAAAATTGTAAATGTGTTTCATTGGTACTGACATTTTTGACCCAGCTCAGGTCGCAGTTTTTGTTCGAGCAATAAACGATAATTTTGAAGTCATTGAAGAACGTTTAGAACTTGGATCAGTGCATCCAATTACTAAAGGGACTGATCTGTTTAAAACTCGGAAGTTGTGTGTAGAGAAAAACAACATAGAATGGACGAAATTTGACAGTGCTCCGGCTTTGACGGGTAAAACGTCTGGATAAAAAGCATTATATCATTCACCATGGTGACATTAAATCTGAAACATGTCATGGATGTTGTTCTTAGACGTTTGAGCAAAATTCGAAGTAAGGCGCTGAAGAGGCGTGAGTTCAGACAGTTTTTATCAGATCTGAACGAGGAAGACGATGAGCTACTGTTACACTGTGATGTCAGATGGCTATCTAAAGGAAAAGTTCTGTCACGTTTCTGGGCACTGAAAAATAGTGTCTATCTGTTTCTGTCCGAAATAAATGAAGTGCCTACAAAACGGGAATGTCTGCTGAATGATGACTGGCTTAATTACCTGACATTTTCGGTTGACATCACGTCCATTTAATTTCTTTAAGTGCAAGGATCCGGGGGGGGGGGGGGGGGAGAGACAAACTATTCACAAATTTGTGCGATGACATTTCTTCATTTAAAATGAGACTATGACTATTTATCGGACAACTGACCGAAAGGAATTTAGAGGCGTTTTCAACTCTAAAGACGCTTGTGGTGGAAAAGAAATGTGACTTGTTACAGTACAAAGTTGAAATTGAAAGTCTTCTGGATATCTTCCAGTCGAGATTTCAAGAGTTCACAATAGAGGAGGATAATTTTGCCCTCTTCATAAATCCGTTCGTATTTTCTGATGCCAAGCTCTGTCAATTACAGCGAAACCTTCAGCATGAAGTAATTGATTTGAAATGCAATTCTGCACTAAGAAGTAAATTTATGTAGCTCCCTGCTTCACCTTCATCTGATCATATAATTTTATTCTGACGACTATTGCCTGTTGAACAATTTGAACACTTGCATTCGTTTGCTCAGAGATACATTTGTCGTTTTGGCTCGACTTAAGATGCGAGCAGTCATTTCCGCAATGATCGTTATTAAAAAAAGAAAAAAAAAACACACACAAGCAACATTCCAGACTCACTGACAGTAACCTAGCTGCGCTTATGATTTTGCGCACGACAGATTTGTGCCCAGACATTGATAAACTGGCATCTGAACTTAAATAACTGGTTATGAAGAACAGTTACAATTTTAAATTAATTCATTAATAGTGATTTTCGAAACTGATTTAAGACGTATTGTTAAATGAACTTTTGATTTTAATCCCCCCCCCCCCCACCCCAAATAAAATAAAATAAAAACAACAACAACAACCACAACAACAACAACAACAACAACAACAACAAAACGACTGCATTGTAGTACTGACACTGACTGCCTTTAAAGTTTTAGAATCTTGTTGACAAAAGCTAAGTGTCACATGTCGTTCTTTATGATCAGTGCTCGATGTTCTTGATGATCTTTGCTTGATATTGTCGTGTGATGGTCGTTGTCTAGGTAACGATACTCATGGTGTGTCAATGGAGATATCTAACTGTCTTGCACTATAACTCACCCCCGCAGTGCATATTCACCAGGCATTAAACAAGATTCCATTGGCGCACATAATCCTTTATTACAGAAATAAGACGGACAAACGGAACATGTTTATACATCCAGAAACAATGTAATCCATAGAATATAAATATCCTCCTAACAATTTAACCAGCACACATCAATGCCTTCTCACGGCCTGCTTCTTATCAAATCCACAAGACAGTTAATCCAGCTACTATCCACGGCTGGATCTCCCACAATACAACCCACACATTGGGTTGGAGCCACTGCTCTCTCTGTAACCCACTCTGGGTTTAGGCCCTCACTCCCTATAGAACCCCCTCTGGTTCAGGCCTGTCTTCACAACTCCGAGAACAACACAACACCGTTGTCCGTGGACTACCGACTCCTTCGGTATCTCAAACTCAACTCTCTCAAACGACCTGACCCGCAGTCGGTCTCTTCTCTCACTGACTTTCCAGTCTCCTGACTTCACACAACACACAACTGTCTTTCGCCCCATCCGTCCTAGGGGTTTTTCCTCTACCCTCAGTATTTTATTTCTCAGAACTGGCTGTTTTCTCATAGCCAGGTCAGTCACTTTACTGTCTCCCACTCTCATCTCCATTTTTCCTCATGCCCGGTCACTCACCTCAATGTCAATGACCCAGGCTTATGTCACTAAGAAAGGTAAGAATGATATTGCACGACTATTTTAATTTTATAACGTTGTGACCCGCTTAACTACTGAAAATAGTAGATATGGCCCTCTGCTTGAAAAGCTTGGGAACCACTGATCTAAACTATACGCGTTTACAAACAGTAAATAGAACGATAAACATCTGCATGTTACAACTTCGTTCGTTCGTTTGAGGGAAAATAAATTATAATTTCGATCTCGTTCAACCTTATTTATATAGCTGTGGTTATAATCGAGGAACCTGTTTTGAGGTCCTATATTCTTTACTTTTGCGTTCTTTACATTCTGCCAGGTGGTGGGGATTCCCTTGTGCTTTTCAGTCTGACAGTGACTGTCCCATGCAGCTCCGGGCGTACCTTATCATGACTCGTCCGTTGGGGTTGTTCCTTACTTCCTTCTTCCATCTCTCGGAGAGGCTTTCCCATCTCTGCCTTCAGCCTGCCATTCGACTCCAGGATCTGTGTACGAGTGGACACTGGCCTGCTTTTAGACTTGTTGACCTCTGTAGATGGTCTGCTGGCTTCAACTTTATCTGTAGGTTTGGGCTTGGTTTTTACTGGTCTGTACCTGTACATCATCATCATCATCATCATCATCATCATCATCATCATCATCATCATCATCATCATCATCATCATCATCATCATCATCATCATCATCATAATCATCATCATCATCATCATCATCATCATCATCATCATCATCATCATCATCATCATGTGCCATGCCGATAAGTGTAGGCGGTCATGTTTCGCCATCTCAATCAATCACCAGAGTCGTGGATCAGCTCAGTGTTCTTGTCTTGACATGTGGCCAACCCATCCAGGTATTTACTTCTCTACTTTCCCCTTGTTCTCTTCCTCGCAATCTTGCCAGTTATCGAAGTTCACCAATTTATTTCTTTTCTTGCATATTTCGCTGCATCTTGTCAGGTACATACTGCGGAAGTCACAAAACGTAGAGTAAAATAACTAGATACACCCTCCAAGCTGAAATATACACATGTTCGCACAGTAATATCAAGTGTCTACCATGGCAATTTTAAATTAACTACCATGTCTTTCTGTTTGCACACATTTGACCTATGTAGATGAATCATTAGGGCTTCTGCAAACCTTAACAAACTACTATTTTGTGTATGAAAAAACTCGCGAAAAGCGCTGTCTCAATTAATTACATGACCGGTTTCCAAGATATGACGTACAATGTACGACGCCGGAAGTTTATAAATGTGGTGTGGCAACCTTCCCATGACCCCTTCTCCTGTGTGTAATATCTTTTCAATCCAGTTTGGTATGTGTTCAGCAACCCTGCTGTGTAGATGCCGCTCTGTTCTGCCGATATAGATAGATTCGCACCTGCATGTGAACTGGTTAATGCAATTGGATGTGGCATACAAAGGGGTAGCTTTTTTTACTGCTGGGGTGGGAATAGGTGTGGTTCTGCACCTAATAACTGGAGTTGCAGCACAGAATGTTCGGCCGACTGCTGTAATGAGCCGGTCCTGTAGACGTTGTATTACGTCATCCGTTCGAAAGGTTGACTGGATAAATATCTTGAGCTTAGGGACTGTGGTTACGTCTGATTTTGGTTTCTGCTGTTGGCAGTGGCGCTTTATAAATCCTGTGGAGTACCCATTCAGATGTAAGACATTTTTCAGAGTTTCAGTTTCCTCTGTCAGTGTGTCCTGGGTGCATACCTCACTAGCACGGTCAAATAGAGTCCGTACTAAGCCCAATATGTACTGGACAGTTGCGAAGCTATGAAAATTTAAATATTGGCCAGTCCACGTGTCTTTGCGGTACACCGATCTTTGAATTATGCCGTCTGCTCTACGTCTCATTAGGATATCCAGGAACGGCAACGCTTCGTTGTGTTCGTGTTCCATAGATAAAGAGATGTTTTTATGCGTCATGTTCATTATGACCTGGAGCGATGTTTCTTGTAGCGCCGGTAGCGACGGTAGCGACGATAGAAGACCAGGTTGTTAATGTCTGAGGCTCTATTTTCTTCTAAATGTGCCATGAAGATGTCCGCTAGAATAGGACCAAGAGGACTCCCCGTGGCCACTCCGTCAATTTGGCGGTGTGACTTATTCAGAAAATGGAATTGTATATTGACAGTACAAAGTAATAGTAGCCTCTCCAGAATAGATGTTGGTATACCTAATTTTAGTTGTTTGTCTCTAATATGTTCACTTATTATTTCCACTGTCTCATCTAATGGAACGTTGGTGAATAGGGAGGCTATATCCATGGATGCCATGTGTTTATTATGTATGTCACCAATAATTCCACCAGCTCGAATGTATCTCTATGTATTTTCGGATCAAACGACTGTTGTACTAGCTTTACAATTTCAGCTAGCCATCTCGCCATCCGATGTTGTGTAGAGTTAACCATGGACAGGATCGGTCTTAGCGGGATTCCGGGCTTGTGAAGCTTGGGTAGACCGTACATCTGACGAGTTTGGGAGCCACGTGGTGTGAGCATTTTTGCAGTGGCCTCACGGATAAGTTCCTCATTCACAAGTTACTGGATCTATTTTCTTATTTTTGTATCCAGGTCCTTCGACTTGTTTACTATTTGAACTAACCTGAATATAGATTCATCCAATAATATCGCTTCCATTTTACTCTGGTAGTCTGACATGTTTATCAATACTGCACCACTTCCTTTGTCTGGTTTCAGTAATACAGCGGTTTTGTTAGCCTTTAATGCTTTTAATGTAGTACGATGTTCGTTGGTCAGCGAACATGTCTGTTTAGAGGGTGTTGTGCGATACTGGTGTTCTAAACCTACCAGTTTGGCCTTCAGCCACCCGACCGACTCAGCAGAAGTAGGTGATAACTTAGAGACTTGGTCAAACAACATTTAAAAACTGTGCCTGCGACTCAGTGCAGTTGATGTGTTTGGGCTTTATGCAGAATTTTAATCTGTATGCAAGGGCCTCAGTTTCAATATTGTTCAGAACGTACGACGATACACTCCTCGCATATTTTTCTTGGTTTTCCAGTACTGACGTTGATATTTTTACAGTTCTCAATGATTTATTGAGGCGAGCATTCTCTGCGATTTTCACCTTTTACACTGTTTCTGGGCAGAATTTAGCTAAATTTAAGTGGCCATACAAGCTTAATTCTTTGGTGACATAATACACAGAACTCTGTGTTTGCTTGAGGTTGACCATCTTGGACTGGGTTTCTTCTATCTTTTTTTTTTTTTTGTCAGTCGTCTTAGGTTTGTTTTTTCCTGTTGGACATATTCTGTCGACCTTCAGAGATCTGAAATACTAGTGAGGAAATATTCCAGATCTTAGTCATTCCTTGAGAAATCCCAATCGACAATCCTAAATGGATATTTTACACTTCAGCTTGAGTAATCCATCTAATCGATTCACAAGCGGTAATGTGAGGTGACGTTTCAGAAAATCAAAACAATGTTTTCCCGTAGGGAATTTGAATAACGAAGACACAAACCATAGATTTTACGATTTATTGCCTGTCATATTTCTCTGCATCTCGTCAGGTACATACTGAAGAAGTCACACAACATAGAGTAAAATAACTAGATACATCGTCCAAGCTGAAATATGCACATGTTCGCACAGTAATATCAGTTGTTTACCATGGTAATTTAAAATTGACTAACATGTCATTTTGTTTGCAAAAAATTGGCCTGTGTAGATGAATCATTAGGGCTTCTGCAAACTTTAACAAACAACTATTTTGTGTAAAAAACAATGGACGACGCCGGAAGTTTATAATTGTGGTGTGTCAGCCTTCCGATGATCCCATCACCTGTGTGTAATATCTTTTCAATCCAGTTTGGTATGTGTTCAACAACCCTGCTATGTAGCTGCCGCTCTGTTCTGCCGATATAGGTAGACTCGCACCTACATGTGAATTGGTAAATGCAATTGGATGTAGCGTACAAAGGGGTAGATTATTTACTGCTGGGGTGGGAATAGGTGAGCTTCGGGACTGTAGTTATGTCTGATTTTGGTTTCGGCTGTTGGCAGTGACGCTTCATAAATCCTGTGGAGTACTCATTCAGGTGTTTCCATTCTTCAGAGTTTCAATTTCCTCTGTCAATGTGTCCTGGGTGCATATCTTCCTGGCACGATCAAACAGGGTCCGTACTAAGCCCCGTGTGTACTGAACAGGTTCGAAGCTATGAAAATTTAAGTATTGGCCAGACATGTGTCTTTGGGGTACACCGATCAGTGAATTATGCCGTCTGCTCTACGTCTCATTAGGATATTCAGGAACGGCAACGCTTCGTTGTGTTCGTGTTCCATAGATAGAGAGATGTTTTTATGCGTCATGTTCATTATGGCCTCGAACGATATTGCTTGTAGCTCGTCTGTGGTGACAGCAGACTGCACGGTTTATTGTCTGGCATAATTTGCTGCATCTCATCAATTTAAATTAGTGTATGAATGCGTGTGTTGTATATTTCAGTTTGCTGGATTTATCTTATTGCTTTAGTCTATATTATGTGATTTCTGTAGTATGTACCTGAAGAGATGCCAGGCAATAAATCGTAATTGTTCTTGTCTTCGTTATTCAAATTTGTGAAATGTTAGATTATTCATATAGTCAATGCCTGTGGTGTTGGTAATCATATCTGTGGTGTTGGTAAACATGCCTGTGGTGTTGGTAATCATATCTGTGGTGTTGGTAATCATATCTGTGGTGTTGGTAATCATATCTGTGGTGTTGGTAATCATATCTGTGGTGTTGGTAATTATGCCTGTGGTGTTGGTAATCATATCTGTGGTGTTGGTAAACATACCTGTGGTGCTGGTAATCATATCTGTGGTGTTGGTAATCATATCTGTGGTGTTGGTAATCATATCTGTGGTGTTGGTAATCATGTCTGTGGTGTTGGTAAACATGTCTGTGGTGTTGGTAAACATGACTGTGGTGTTGGTAATCATGTCTGTCCCCGTATTTGTGTCTCTTCAAATGATGCCGATGTTCCTCCATGTCATGATGACAAATTGCCCAGCATCTTCTCTTTTGGTCTCTCTTGCCTCGCTTTCTCTCTAACCTTCCTGTTATGATGCCATATTCTTTACATGACATGCCCACAGAATGTGAACTGCCCTCTTCTGATGGCAGTAACTAGTTCACTGTGTGAATTAGTTTGTTTCGAGATATCCTCGTTGCCATTTCTACCCGCTCACGATGTTACGAGGGCGAGTCAATAAGTAAGTCACACAGTTCTGTGGGATGGCAGGTAAAAGTAGTTCGTGTTTTCTACAGGTGTCATTATGTGACAGCAACATCGAACTTTATATTCCAGTTCGTCAGGTGACGCTACGTGTCTCATGCGCATGCGCATGCGCAGCGCATAAACAAAATGGCGACTGTACTTACGACTTGTACATCCAAAGAGCAACGTGGTGTTGTGCGTTTTTTGTGGGCAAAAAGACTGCCTGCAAAGGACTTTCGTAAGGAAATGCTTCCTGTTTATGCTGACAAATGTTTGTCCCGTAAAGCGGTGCATAGCTGGGTAGACAAATTTTCTCAAGGACGCTCTATAATTGTTAATGAAATCCGATATGTTCGTCCTGTTGAGATTGCAACAGAAGCATCCATGCAGCGGGTGGAGGAGATTATTAGAGGTGACAGGTGAGTAACGATAGACTCTGTGGCATCTGAAATAGTATGCTCACATAGTTCAGCATACAGCATAATGCATGATTGATTGAAATTTCCAGGACTGCTAACTAGAGAAGTGAAGCTTCTTCGTGACAATGCCAGACCACATACGGCTCGATTAACGCAGGATAAAATTAACCAATTAAGATGGGAAGTTCCGGAACATCCACCTTAGAGCCCCTACTTAGCCCCTAGCGATATCCACCTTTTTGGTCCACTGAAAACTCACATTGGCGGGAGACATTTTGCGAATGACGCCGACGTTGAATGTGAAGTGAAAACGTGGTTTAGAAAACAGAGCACCCAGCTCTATGCAGTCGGTTTGGGAGGACTGATAAAACGATGGGATAAGTGCATCACTGTTGGTGGAAATTATGTTGAGAAATAAAGGGACAATGTATGTATAAGAGAATAAACAATTTTCAAGTTGTTATCATATTTAGTTATTTTTCTACAGCCATTTGTGACTTCCTTATTGACTTCCGCTCGTATAATACGGTTCTAAAACACTTTTATTCAAACTAGCATATGTACGTTACGGCTATTTAGTTTCAACATTAACAGAATACAGGTAATTCAATACCATATGGTTAACAAAAACTGGAAGTAAAACAGCGCATTAAATTTTAGACTGAGCACAAAGATAACAGGTAAAGATGTATCATCATTATGCGACATGCTTTTCATTATGGCGGTCATATTTCGCAATCTCACTCGATCACCAGAGTTTTGGACCATAATTTTGTTCTTGTCTCGACCATAAAGCGTGACCAAGCCATCCAGGTATTTATTTATCTGCCTTCCTCTTGTTCTTTTCCCCTCAATCTTGCCAGTTGTCACCAAGTTTTCCAATTGATTTCTTCTCATAATGTGTCCAAAATATGTTGACTGTTTACGTCTAATTTCTCTAATCAGTTTACGGTGTTTATTTGTTTCTTGTAGGACTTGATCATTGGTCATTGAGTGTATATGTGTATATTAACACTTTAAATTATTGTTTTTCCTTTCCATCTGATCAAAATATGTGTTTACAGAAATTCAAAACAATGTATTATTTTAGTGAATTAAAACTCAGAAGCCAAAACAATATATCGCCTGCCATATTTCGCTGCATTTCATCAGGTACATAGTGCAGGGTTATATATCATATAAGGTGAATAAATGAATAATACTTCAACTTAGGAATTATTAATTTATTCACATCATATGATAGATAACTGAAGTTGCACCTGACGAGATGCAGCGAAATATAACAGGCAATCATAATCATGCAACATAATGTTTGTGGCTTCTGGGTTTACATTTACAGAAATTGCAGGGTTTAAACGTTCGTTTACTGAGCTTTAACTCGTGATGTATTGGGACAAAGTGGTTTAAATGTACGGTGTAGATATCTGATTCAGGTAGACCGGGCTTCAATCAAGCTGGGAGATGTTACAAACGGGGAACCTGATGGAATACTTGCTCGTGATTCCACATTGAAAGTCTGATATGATGAGTGTACAACTCTCTCTGCCCGGTGTCTTCATGGTGCATTCATATAACATTATTACAGCCCATCTCTTGATGTTATCTGGCATGTAATATGTCTTCCTCCTTCATGCTTTCCTCCTGTTGTCAAGCACATTCTCGAATAAAGTTCCTGTCTGTTTATATGTGACATGAAACATACAGATATGTTTATCTTCTGCGAGAGAGAGAGAGAGAGAGAGAGAGAGGAGAGATAGAGGAGAGAGAGAGAGAGAGAGGAGAGAGAGGAGAGAGAGAGAGAGAGAGAGAGAGAGAGAGAGAGAAGCAATAAAAACACACTCAGATGATCAGAAGTGTTAGTGGAGAAATGAATAGGAAGAATAAACAACAACAACAATTAAACAAATAAAATTATTCAAAATAACAATGAACATAGGTTAATCAAAGGTGTAATAAATAAGTTAAAACGTAATGCAACAAATCCGACTGTTCGGCCCTAGTGATCATTTTCAGAAATAACGCAAACAAGGATAAAGAATAATTATTATTGTAAATGCACCCGCACGCAAATATACATTTAATAAAAAAAAATATGATGGCAGTACATTAATTGTGTGACCTTAATCTCACTCAGTAAAATAGAGATAGTTACATATCATTAAATGACGTCTCAGTCAATCCCAGAATTTTTTGTTTTCTGTGATGTTTTGGCAAGTTAACTTTCAGTAGTTTGCCATCGCTTTATGAACGAGCTATACAAGAACATATGTAAAACTAGTCCACATTGCGCACTGTAAAAATGCATCAACTGTTACAAATCTAAGAGTTTATTTTATTTATTCTCTCTCTCTCTCTCTCTCTCTCTCTCTCTCTCTCTCTCTCTCTCTCTCTCTCTCTCTCTCTCTCTCTCTCTCTCTTTAATTTACGGAAACGGGAGAGGGACTTTAGGCTTTGTTTTATTATTTCTAATAGTGTATACGTGATTTAAGAAAGTGTTAGCATTTCTAGCACAAATCCCTGTAGTTTTAAATTAGTTGCGTATTATTTATAGGACGTCGCAGTCAACCCTAGCAATTTTTGCTTGTTTGTGATCTCTTGGAAAGTTAACGTTCAGTAGTTTGCCATTGCTTTCTGAACGGCCGGCTCACATATCATTTTATAAAACCAACGCAAGGCGGTCTGCTGCTAAATCGCCCGCAGCTGTGTTTCGAACGCGGTATGCGGGGTTACAAACTGCGTCCGTAACGCCTTCACCACGGAGCTGGCTACTGAAACAATGTAACCTGTTCTTTGCAGGACGTTGCGATCAACCCCAGTCCCCGGTTGATTTGCTAGGACACTTTATGTCCAGTAGTTTGCCATTAACCGGAGCTGTGGCTTAGGGGATAGTAAGACGCGGAGGTGTATAATCCCCCGTCATAAAGAGTGGATGGTTCAAAATCAGCTGAGATCGATTTGGAAGCAGACCGCTTTGCGCTGCTTTCAATTGTTCTCGAAGCAATCACAAACATCTATACCGACATTGTCTAGTTAATCTCCGTGGCATTGGCGTTCCGGATGCGATTCGTAATGCTGCTTATCCGCGTTCGAAACACACCGGTGACCGATTTAGCAGCAGACTGTGTCGCGCTGGTTTTAACGTGTTGATATGGGAGCCGGTCGTTCAGAAAGCAATGGCAAACTGCTGAACGTAAAACTTGCCAAGACATCAACAACGGCAGTAAAGGATATGCAACTTTAAAAAAAATATATTAATCACATACATCAAATAAATGCTGGAATTGGTTGTGGCATCCTGTAAAGGACATGTAGCAAGTTAGTTTGCCATTGCTTTCTGAACGAGAAGTCAACACTGAAATCCAACTGACCAGTGTAGGGAATGATCCCACTACCCCGCCGTCAGCTTTGCCGGAGGTTTAAGTGCAAGCATGTTAGATACCGCAACCACGGAGACTTCCTTGCTACCCAGGTTAAATTCCACTATTAGAAAAACTACCAGCACAATGACAAATTACACTGGTCTACACACACTATGATAGACAGATGTTCTTGGGTAATTTTGTGAATAGATTCCCCCCCCCCTCCCTCCCCCCCCCAGAAATGTAATCTTATGTTTCTCTCAGCTCTTGTTTTTGAGATAACTAAGAATGACCTTCTTAGTAGGACAATTGTTATGTAGAAACCTAGAGTTAGGTGCCATCAATCTGCATTCATATTATATATAATTACTGTGCATGTATTACATTCCTATAAAACACCAAATATGTAATAACACTTTATTATTAGTATTTTTAAATATATACTCGTATATTGAACACACAAAATGCTTCTTTTCGGGGACTTCCTGGATTGTAATGTGACGGTCACGCCTAAGGATCCAACAGTAATCTGCCATCATTGGGCATCCCAAAGTCCCAAGTATCTCTCTTCCGTTGTTTTTATATCTTAGTGAAATATTTCACTTTGCACGTCACTAAAGTGGCCAAGATTCTCAGGAAAGAAATGTAAATGGTTATGAAGTGTAATTGTATGCCCATGAACAAAACCTCGACGGTACGTTTTCAACTATATCAGAATAATTGTCAGCTTTAAAGTTAACCAGAAACTTTGCGCAACTAAAGCAAACGATGACCAGACTGTGGACTCTGTTTTGTTCATTGAATCAATAAAATTGGGATTGTTTATTAATTTTCTTATTTGAAATCCTTCAAACAATTCAGTTTCAAGTTTTATTTGCCCAGGTCCAGAGATTTTCTGCATAATTAATTAAAACAAGTACCATCATTGTTCAGTGTCTTAATAAATCGCTTCATCAAGTCAAGCTTCACGTGTAATGATGGCAGTAGAACTCTTTTTCGAGCAATGAAAATATTTTTTTTATCTACAACATTAATATCATCCCGTGATCACTCACTCTTTCTTTGTCCAGTGCATATATGTTGCCCTGCTATCGCCACAAACATATAAAGCTTGGATATTTAGCGAATCCCCTTTGCTGGCCAAGCAAGAAGTTCATAATTTTAAGAGCCACACAAACCATCCAGTTATATTTAAAGTTTTTTCCAGAATTGTGCTTATTGCAGCATACTCCTCTTTCATTGTAGTAGAATTAGCAATTGGAATTGCGCCATATTTGTTACCATTGTGTTAGACAACACCTTTCAAACTTGTTGTAGAGTTGTCAATGAAAAGTTGCCACTCCTCTGGGGGATAACTTACTCCCATTTCGTTTACAAGACCTCCTACATTAGTACAAAGCACAAGTTTGTTTTCTTTACAAAAGAATGGAAGAAAGCCGTGCTCTTTACTGCGATAAAATGTAACCTTTGTTTCAGCAGTCAGTATTTTTTTTTCTTCTTTCAATCTAGAAGCCACAAGTTCTGAAGATTTCTTGGAGAGATACAGATCTCTTATTAGATCATTCAGTTCACGCTGGTAGAAGCGTTGAGCAGTTGGAAAATCATCTTCGAAATTACTATCACTGCCACTTGACGTTCTACATTTCACTGTTGTCTCATCTTCTATCAGGGAATCCGAAATCTGACTGAAAGTTGTAATGCGTATTCATTCCTTAAGGGACTTAGATAGCAATGTTTTTAGAGCCTTACACAGAAAATACTGTAATAATATTAATTAATTACATAAATGTCTGTATCTCAAAAACTAGCTGCTGCTTACTCGTAAATGTGATATTCGGATGTAGCAGGCCTCATTTATGCAAAATCGGGTGTAAACTGATTGGACCCCCCAAAACATTGTTGTGTGTAGAGTTGTGTTATTTCACATGCGGGTCTGGTATACACACTTTGAACACTTGTCGCTGCCACTGAGTCGTGCACAACGTTGTGGTTCTTTTGTGATCTGTGGAATTGCACTTGGCATTTAAAGATGTTCACGAGGTTGCAACCAGTGTGATACATCACAAATAAAGCCAACGTAAGTGATACTTTACACATTAAACTAAAAGAAGTGATAGTTTGTAAACTAATAAATAAAAGTGATACTATACAATTGCAAAACGCCTGTTGTCATATACTTCTGTCTGTGCTTGCTTGCTTGTGTTCGTTGGCTTGAGCTCCAACGCCAAGTCCTGTATGTCGGATGAAGGCATTCTGTTGTCCAACATCAGTGTGATGTCATAACGGACCTGAGGTTTGCGTGAGTATCCGTTGTCCCATGTCTGGCTTATTGGTGTGCAAACTGCTGGTTCCTCGCCGTACAGGTAGACACTCTCCGACTTCGGAGGAATCGGCGATCCTACTGACTTTAGCCAGGACCCCGAATGGACCTGTTGCCAAGGACGCTCGACGAGGACGCGTCAGTAGGTCTTGGCCAGTATATAACTCGGCCCTGGTGCCTTGGAAACACCTCTGCGTCCCACTTCTATCTGTGAATCCCACCAATCGCTTTAAACGTTCTATGTTGGCCAGAACGTACTAATGAAAACTGCCTTCCCCTTTAAGCACTTCCACTATGTTTTTGGCCTTCTTGAAAGCAATCAACTAGTCATTTCATATTGGGTTTATTGACTTCTGGGAGCTCGGTGGCGCAGTGGATAGCTCTCGAGACTATCGTCACGGTGTTCATGGGCTTGAATTCGCATTCAGATGGATTTTTTAAAAATATATTAGCCCGGGATGCCATGTGGACGCCATCTGACGTCATCTGATTACATTTCCCCTCGAGTTCCGATTGGTCTATACAAATGTGGGGCTAGCATTGTACACAAGATGCACCTAAACAAGCCAATAAACAGAGTTCTTTCCTTTTTATGTCACTTTTTATGTCATCTACGACTGCTGCAAAATATTATGAGATTGAATAAATTAAAATGCCATCTGTCTGGGATGTACAGAGTTAAGATTCTCAGGTAAATATATATGTGTATACAGGTGAAGGCAGTTTTATGATCAAGTTGCTCTCATTGCGTCAACATTAATTTTTAGTCAGTTTTTCTTAGATTTTTCCGTAAGTAAACTCAGCCATTCTCAAGTCCACATAAAATTATTTTATTTATTATATTTGATTTTACCTGCTGAAATGGGAGAGCGGTATATGACTGTATGATGTATTATTTCGTTTATATGATGTTAGAAAGTTTTATCATCTCTAGCAACTGTCACTCACTCTATTTATCTCCACCCTTTAAAGTTGGGGAACTGAAGTTACTAATATCTACAAACTGTAGATATGTACATGTGCTCAAGTGTCTGCGTGGCTGTGTGTCAATATATATATGTGTGTGTGTGTGTGTGTGTGTGTGTGTGTGTGTGTGTGTGTGTTATATGAATTGATAAGGAAGCTGGGAGAATAATTTGTTATTCTTGTACTCATAGTTTTTGTCTTGCAAATTCTAACAGAAACTGATGTTTATAGTGCAGAGTAACAAGATATTCGGGGAGAACCTGTACTATTTTGTATCATAGATTTTGACAGAGAAAACTGTTTGTAATCATACTTGAAACCAAATCTTCAACATTGCAATCCGTTGAACTCTTGCATTGTGCAATCTTGACTACATGTAGGTACCTCTCTGTGATCACTTCAAGAATGAACATATTTGGGAAATCTGTCTGTCTGTCTGCCTGCCTGTCTGCCTGTCTGCCTGCCTGCCTGCCTGCCTGCCTGCCTGTCTGTCTGTCTGTCTGTCTGTCTGTCTGTCTGTCTGTCTGTCTGTCTGTCTGTCTGTCTGTCTGTCTGTCTCTCTGTCTGTCTGTCTGTCTGTCTGTCTGTCTGTCTGTCTGTCTGTCTGTCTGTCTGGTATATGATACTAACACGTTTTGTTATAGATCAAGAGTACTTGATGTCTGGTATATGATGCTAACACGTATTGTTATAGATCAACAGTACTCGATGTCTGGTATATGATGCTAACACGTATTGTTAGAGATCAACAGTACTCGATGTCTGGTATATGATGCTAACACGTATTGTTAGAGATCAACAGTACTCGATGTCTGGTATATGATGCTAACACGTATTGTTAGAGATCAACAGTACTCGATGTCTGGTATATGATGCTAACACGTATGGTTATAGATCAACAGTACTCGATGTCGGGTATATGATGCTAACAAGTATTGTTATAGATCAACAGTACTCGATGTCTGGTATATGATGCTAACAAGTATTGTTATAGATCAACAGTACTCGATGTCGGGTATATGATGCTAACAAGTATTGTTATAGATCAACAGTACTCGATGTCTGGTATATGATGCTAACAAGTATTGTTATAGATCAACAGTACTCGATGTCTGGTATATGATGCTAACACGCATGGTTATAGATCAACAGTACTCGATGTCGGGTATATGATGCTAACAAGTATTGTTATAGGTCAACAGTACTCGATGTCTGGTATATCATGCTAACACGTATTGTTATAGATCAACAGTACTCGATGTCTGGTATATGATGCTAACAAGTATTGTTATAGATCAACAGTACTCGATGTCTGGTATATGATGCTAACAAGTATTGTTATAGATCAACAGTACTCGATGTCTGGTATATGATGCTAACACGCATGCTTATAGATCAACAGTACTCGATGTCGGGTATATGATGCTAACACGTATTGTTATAGATCAGGGGGTCACCAAACTACGGCCCGCGGGCCGGATCCGGCCCGAGACGTCATTTCATCCGGCCCACCTTCGGTACTCGAACTTGCTTGATATAACTATGAAACACGAGACGTTGTGATATATATTAAATGTAAATATTATGATTAGAATAATAGGAGATCTTCACACGTGCGGAGACCTCCTGGCTGCACTAGGTTGTTTATTTAGGTGGCTCTATTTATAAATGTTGCTAACCTTATTATGAGATATATTCTATTACCAAATGAAGCCGCCTGTCGCGACTCTACAAGAGTATGGAGTAGCATATCCCTTGATACCCTGGTAAAAAATGTATAGGATACTGGGATGTTGTGTTGGCGTGCCTATAACAGCCCAGTAAAGCCATGTTTCCGCCTCTTTGGCATTGGGAACAACTTAGGCCAAAGAGATGCTGATGTCTAATTTTCAGCAGAGGGTTTGAACTTAAACCCCTGGGCCACTACCAAGTAGATGGGCGAACATGCACCAGACACGGCCGAGCGTAGCCACTGTTTTTCCTGACCGCAGTTGAGAGGGTAGACAGGCCCTGTGAAGATCCTAAAGATCCAAGGGGATCTTGATTGTAGATTGACGATTATCTGCTGTGGGGTGAGTTTTGAACGAACCTTCATAGTTTAAATACGAATATAGGAATATAATAGCTATGTCTGTGCCTGAGAACAATAATGGAGGGATATATGCCTGGGAAGAGAGGAAGAGGAAGGCCAAATAGAAGATGGGTGCAGTATGTGGCGGATGATCTCCAGATGGATGTATCTGAAGAGGGACATCTTGCTTATGATCGAGAGGTTTTCCGGAAGGTTGTTATGGGAGCGAGGTTCTGCAAAGGACATGCTACTGAATGAATGACCTTTGTTCCATCTTGTTGTCTGATAATTGCTGGTGTTGTGTATCAGACTACAGTTACAGTGTTGGATGATTATCCATGCTGTGATGAGGATCACTGGTACTGTGTTGGATGACTACCCATGCTGTGATGGAAGATCACTTGTACTGTGTTGGATGACTACCCAAGCTGTGATGGAATATCAATTGTACTGTGAAGGATAATCATGTGTATGTTCATTCATGGGGATGCCTATTTTGTCATTGCATCTAATCATGAATTTTATATATTAGGGCATTGGCATTATTAATCAGATGTTGTTGTATCTTTATAATTACATTATTCTGATTCCCTGTACACTGACCTGAATTTCTTCTGATATCTCTAAATCGTTGTTTTTTCTTGTTAGCCGTAGAGATAAAATGAGATTCTCTTTGTCTTCTTATTCCTCTCTTCTTCTACGGCCCATGAACAGTCGACGTTGTGCTATTATCTCTATCATCTCTGTGCGGTTACACAAAGGTACCTATAAACTGTATATGTACCTATGATGAGCTGTAGCTTCACCAGTGACCCCTAGTCCTCTGTTTTTCTTGTGGTTCAATAGGATTTTAATTATGTTTCTAATGTAATGTCTTTTTCATTATCAGATCCCGTGTACTTCACCCTTAATTATGGCTAGTAGGAAAAGAAAAGTGGACGCCGAGTGAGGAGTAAAGTACTTCTTTGTTGAAACAAAGGACCAGAAAACCAGTTGCGTAATATGCAGCGAAAGTGTTGCCGTTTTAAAAGAGTACACTCTTCGGCGTCACTACGAAACAAAACATCCATCAACATAGTAAAAGTTTTCTGGAAAATTACGCTCTGGGAAATATGAAACCATTAAACGTGGTTTTGAAACGCACAGAAATCTCTTCACGAGAAAACTTGCTGAAAATGAATCTGTCACTCGTACAAGTTACAGAACAGTGCATAAGATGGCAGAACGAGGAAAACCGTTTACTGATGGCAACATCATTAAAGAGTGTGTGTGATCGAAGCAGCAAATGACTTGTGTCCTGAGAAAGCCGATTTGTTTGGAACTATCAGCCTTTCGGCAAGTTCAGTTGTGCGGAAAACAGAAGAACTTGGAGAGAACATAGTGCTACAGATAGGCGAGAAAGCTAGGAACTTGTAGTATTCTCTGGCGCTGGATGAGTCTATTGATCTCTCGAGTACGTCACAACTTCTCGTGTTCATTTGTGGTGTCAATTTGGATTTTCAAATAACGGAAGAGTTGGCGTCCATTTGCAGCATGCATGGAACAACAACTGGGAAAGTAATTTTCGTGGAAGTGCAAACAATTTTCCAAGACTATAACCTTCGGTGGAATCAGCTTCGAGGTGTTACAGTTGATGAGGAAAAACAAAACATGACTGGAGTGAGGAAGGGTCTGTTGGGGCAGATCAGGACTCATTTGGAAGATTTGCAAATTCCGGGCGCTCTGTTCATACACTGCATCGTACATCAGCAAGTACTCTATGGAAAAGATTTAGATATTTCTTGTGTACTGAAACCAGTAGTTTCTGCTGTGAACTTCATTCGGGAACATGCACTCATTCACCGTCAGTTCTAGGCTTTTCTTGAAGAAATAGATTCTGAATGCTGTGACTTGCCTTATCACATACCAGTCAGGTGGCTCAGCTGCGGTAAAGTCCTGCTTCGTTTTTACAAGCTCCGAAACGAAATAAATGATTTCCTCACTGAAAAAGATAAAGCTGATTCACAGCTGTCAGATCCTACCTGGCTGTCAAAGTTGTCATTTCTGGTTGACATGAATAAACTAAACTTTAAACTTCAGGGAAAGGATTACCTCGTCTGTGATCTCTACAGAACCATCAAAGGATTTCGAAGAAATCTGTCATTGTTGGAAGCACAACTGGAAGGAAAAAACCTTTCTCATTTTCACTGTTTCAAAGAGTTTGGAGAGATTTTCAGATCTTGACAGATTTGAGAGTGACATCCTTCTGTTCCAGAATCCGTTTGATTGTAACCTTAATGGTGTGCCAGTTGAATTACAGTTGGAGCTCATTGAGAAGGAAGTACCGCTGCTTACCTGATGTTGAGTTTCCGAAACTTAAGAAATTTGCCGCTGGTATGACATCATTGTTTGGAACAACATATGTCTGTGAGCTAACATTTTCAAAAAGGAAGTCTGTGAAGTCACAACATCGAATGAGATTGACCGATGAACATTTGAAAGCAATTCTCTTAATTGGATGCAGCAATTTCAAACCAAACATTGATGGTATTTTGAAAGCCACACGTCAGTTTCACAAAACTCATTATCCTCTTTTGCTGCTTAGTTTGTGAGATTCGGATATGTGCACAATATGTCTGATGTAAATACCTTTTTGCTAACGTTGCCTTCTTTGATAACTTTGTTTAGTAAACAAATATAAATATGTTGGTTGTCTTTGTTTGTTTGTTTGTTTGTTTGTTTGTGTGCATTGCACAATCTTTCCTTGATTAACTTAGTTTTTCGTCTTTTTCCCCAGAGCTTTCGTTCTAGCTTAAAATTATTGTTAAAAGTTAGTTGCATATCCTTTACAGGACGTTTTCAGTCAACACCAGCATTGTTTGCTGTTGTTGATGTCTTGGCAAGTTTATGTTCAGTAGTTTACCATTGCTTTTCGAACGACCGGCACCCATAACATAGCGTACAAACCAGCGCAACGTTGTCTGCTGCCAAATCGCTCGCAGCTGTATTTCGAACGTGGGTATAGGGGATTACGAACCGCGTCCGTAAGACCTTCGCCACGGTGGCCGGCGCAAGTGTTGTACAGAATGAGTATCCGGCCCGCGCTCGTCATTTTATCAGTTATCCGGCCCGCCGTGAAAACAGTTTGGTGACCGCTGTTCTAAGTCATTGATCATTTCTACTGTGATGTTATCATTGTTATCTGTACCCGGGGTCTTGCCGGTTTTCATACGGTTAAAAGCATTCTGACCTTCCATCTTTAAAATTGCTGGTCCTTCATTATTATTCCGATGATCATATTGTTCTTCTCTTGTATCATCATAAAGGTCTTTCACATAATCTCACCACGCATGTAAAATCTGATCTTTTTCTATTATGATTTTGCCATCTTTGATTTTTAGGAAACCCGTTGATGTGTGTGTTCTTTTGTTAGTTTTTTTCTTTTTTTTTCCCGCGTTCCCTTCCTGTTTCAGGATATTGCGGTCAACACCAGCATCTTTTATCTGTATGTTGATTCCTAGGCTAGATTACGCTCATCAGCACGCCACGACTTTCTGAGCGACCGGCTCCGTACACTCATAAGTAACTGGCGCGACTCGAACCACTTCTAATTCTCGTGCGTTCACATCAACCACGAGAGTATTCGGGGTTACGGAGAAAGCTGCTAATTGTTAGTAATGTCATTAATTCTTTTGTGCATTAATTTGGTATTCCGGGTGTTGTGTTGGTGTTTAATTTCCTTGCAATTTTCCTCAAGTCATGTTTCTTTTGCCTCTTTGCATAGCTTTTAATTTTCCTATGAATCTCTTCATATGTTTCCTTGTTATTTTTGTTATTTCTTCTTACTTCCATGAGTTTTAAGATGCCTTCTGTCATCCATTTCTTGCGTCCTATTATCTTTATTTTTGGGATGGATTTTTCTGCAGCTTGGTTGACTGATTTCTTTAACATTTCCCATTGGTCACTGACGTCTTGAAATAATATTTCCATATCGGACAATGCATCGAATCTGTTTTTTACCTCTACGTTGAATTTATCTTTTATTTCCTCACTCTTCAGTGCTTGTAGATCAAATTTTGTGTTTCTTGGTGAATATTTGACTTTCTTTAATTTTATATGTAAATTGCTTAAGATTAATCTATGGTTGCTGTAGCAGTCTGTGCTTGGTATAGTTTTTGCCACTTTTAAGACATTTCGAAATCTTCTGTTGATGAGGATGTAATCAGTCTGATTTCTCATCTTATGATCAAGACTCCTCCATGTCCATAATCTCCTTGGGTGCTGTTGAAACCAGGTGTTTCTAATAATCAAATCTTGTTCTTTTGCCCACTGTACAAGTCTGCAACCTCTTTCACTCTTTCCCTAGTCCATACTTGCCCACTATGCATCCGTCCTGTTGATTTCCAACTTTGGCAATCAAGTCACCCATTATGATAGTTACTTCAGAATTCTTGCATTTCTTGAAGGCTTTCTCTAAATCACTATAAAATTCATCTATGCTGTCATCACTACTGTCTGCTGTTGGTGCATAAACTTGAATGACGTTAACATCTAAATGTCTTCCACTCAACTTCACCAGCAACACTGAGTCTGATACAGTCCAATATTCTTTGATCGATTTTGCTCTCTCTGTATCCATTATAATTGTGACTCCTCGTTGTTGTTTCTCTCCATCAGAATAGATTATTCTATATCCCTCAGATGTCATAATGCCCATTCCTGTCCATCTGGTCTCACGTACACTTAAAAGGTTAATATTTAATCTTCTCATTTCATTCTTAATGTTATCAATTTTCCCATCCCCACTCATAGTTCTTACATTCCAAGTTCCTACTTTCAATGTTGATATTCTTTTGCACTCAGTCTCCTGATGACTGTCTGGAGTCACCTGGTGCACATGACTACCCCTACCGGACGAAGCTGCTCCTATGGAGCACCCATTTACGCCGTTTCTCTGATTATCGATACGACTGCAGTACATGATATTCTTGGCATTTGTAAAGAAGGTAGTTTGCCATTGCTTTCCTTCCTAGCAGTGACCATACTGATCGATGACCGTTGCCAATGTCTCCCAAAAAAGAGATCCTCTGCCTTCCGTCGTGAAGCTGGAGAACATAACCTACAACTATCTGTCGGCTGCTCTTCAACTTCATCCACCACCTACACCCATGGCTTCACGTAACCCTGATCGGGAGCGAAACGGGTACTCCACCTTGCCCAAGGGTGTCCCATAGGCTAGCGGAGGAAAGTAGGCACCCGTAAAGGCATTTCTATCATGTTATTATGATATTTTAAATATTCTCTAAGCAAACGTAATTGCACCAGCATTTGGGGGGGGGGGGGAGGAGAGAGAGAGAGTGAGAGAGAGGGTGAGAGAGAGAGAGAGAGAGAGAGAGAGAGAGAGAGAGAGAGAGAGAGAGAGAGAGAGAGAGAGAGAGAGAGAGAGAGAGCTATTTGTTCAAATTGAATGAAATTTACAAACATAAATGACATTTCCTCTAAACATATTTATCAACATAAACCCCATAGACTCCCAAGATCTTTCGCCGTTAATGTAAGTAAATTTTCTTTAAATTGTGGGTGGCCTTAAGAGGCCAGTAAAAAAATGTTGTTTCCTCACAGAGGGGAATTACAATCCTGAGATCATGTAGTTATCATTAAGAGTACAGTTTTAATAATTAAACATAGACGTAGAATTGAAAAAGTTGATAATAAAATGTAAGTTAAAAAAGATTAAACAAATGTTGTATAAAAACTTTAATAGCTTTCTTCTCAAGACTGCAAAAAAATGACTGCGGTATTAACTTTTTTTATTTATTAAATAAAAATGAAAGATTTTGATGTTAGTCAATGGTATTATACCTAGGTATACCATTTTCATTTTCAAGTTCTAGTAAGCTCCCTTGTAACAATATTAGATGTTTATGTCCCTCAACCAAGTGCAGACTGCTACTGCAACCATAGATTAATCTTAGGCAATTTACATATAAACTTAAAGAAAGTCAAATATACAAATAGAAACTCAAAATTTGATCTACAGGCACTGAAGAGTGAGGAGATAAAAGATAAATTCAATCTAGAGGTAAAGATTCGATTCGATGCATTGTCCGATATGGCAATGCAATATTATTTCAAGACGTCAGTGACCTATTAAAAATATAAAATAAATCAGTCAAGAAACTGCACTAACAACAATGATAATCCCAAAAATAAAGATAATAGGGCGCAAGAAATGGATGATAGAAGACATCTTAAAACTCATGGAAATAAGAAGAAATAACAAAAATAACAAGGAAATATACGAAGAGATTCACAGGAAAATTAGGAAGCTACTGCTATGCAAAGAGGCAAAAGAAACATGGCCTGAGGAAAATTGCAAGGAAATTGAAAACCAACACAACACCCAGAATACCAAATTAATACACACAAGAATTAATGACATCACTAACAAAAGAACACACACATCAACGGGTTGCCTAAAAACCAAAGATGGCAAAATCATAATAGAAAAAGATCAGATTTTACATGCGAGGTCAGATTATGTGAAAGACTTTTATGATGATACAAGACAAGAATAATATGAGCATCCATCAGAATAATAATGAAGGACCATCAATTTTGTTTGTCGGGGTGTTTTTCTTTTAGATATCTAGCAATTCCGCGGAGCCGGTCTCCCTGGCGAAGGTGTTAACGATTTTCTCCGTAATCCCATATATCCACGTGTGGGGAAACAGCTGCGCGAGATTCGGTAGGGAATCGGGGCGCGTTGGTTACTTACAGGGGTATCTGATATTGTCGCTCAGTAAGTAATGCAAATTACTGTGCGTAATCTTGCAAAGGCCGGTCTCTCTGGCTGTGGGGTTACAACACTTTCTCTCTGTAATCCCGTTTATCACGCAGAGTCTCGCAGCGGAGCGAGAACTGAGGTGGTTCGACCCCCGCTCGTGACTTGCGGATACTGAGCCGGCCGCTCAGAAAGCAATGGCAAACTACTGAGCGTAATCTTGCCAAGAGATCAACAGACAGCTGAAAGATGCTGCTGTTGACAGCTAAGTCCTGTAAAAGGATACGCAAAACATTTTTAATCTTGCAAAGACATCAACAACAGCGGTAAAATGCTGTTGTTGACAGCGATGTAAAAAGGATATGCGAAGAAAAAAAAATTCCGCAGAATGCTTGAACACAAGTGTAGTGATCAGTCAAGGCATTACTATCACGTTATTATGATATTTTAAATATTCTCTAAGCAAACGTAATTGCACCAGCATTTGGGGGAGGGAGGGAGGGAGAGAGAGAGAGAGAGAGAGAGAGAGAGAGAGAGAGAGAGAGAGAGAGAGAGAGAGAGAGAGAGAGAGAGAGAGAGAGAGAGAGAGAGAGAGATTTGTTCAAATTGAATGAAATTTACAAACATAAATGACATTTCCTCTAAACATATTTATCAACATAAACCCCATAGACTTCCAAGATCTTTCGCCGTTAATTTAAGTAAATTTTCTTTAAACTGTGGGTGACCTTAATTATTATTATTATTTTTTTTTTTTTTTTAGTGTTTTAAAAACAAACAAACTGTTATTGAGTGTTAAAATTGTTGCAGGGTGTATTGTTCGTGTTTTTACAGAGCGTTGCATGTGGACGTGTAGGTGACATATGCGCAAAATTACAACACATTTTATACATTTTAGCATTTCTACATTGAAATTGTTGTAAGGAAACATTTTAAACAACAGCAAGATGATAGTACACCGTTATTATTTACCCTGCAATAGCCATCACCCGTCGGCCCCAACCCCACCTATACCATCACCACCACTCGGTAATGATGAACATGGCGGTGTAACTTGTTAGAACCAACTGGTGAGGGCGGCAGCAGCATCAACAACAACAGTATCAAAAGGTGGGAAAGGGGGATGTGACAGTATACTCGCTTACAATGCAGAAAAGGTAGTGGTTGCATTTATAATGTTTGTGTTGTTACATGCGTTCTGTGTGTTCAGTATTTGTGTATGTGTATTTACAGAGCGTTGCATGTGGGCGTGTATGTGACATATGTGTAATATTACAACAATTTATTCATCAGCCTACTTACATATGAAAAGGGAGGGGAGGGGGGGGGGCGGGCTACCTAACAAAAATTCTCTAAGCAAACGTAATTGCATCAGCATTTAGCAGAGAGAGAGAGAGAGAGAGAGAGAGAGAGAGAGAGAGAGAGAGAGAGAGAGAGAGGAGGGAGGAAGAGTAGGGGGAGGGGAACTATTTGTAATATGCCCCATAAGCCCCATGAGCTTGCACGACCTTTCGCCAGTGCGAAAATAAGTGTATGCAGGCCTTTGATTGTGCCAGACCAGGTTTTGTCCTACTCACTTCGCCTATTAATCGTCATCTCTCTCATTCCTATCACCTAGACCAGGGGTAACCAAACTACGGCCCGCGGACCGAATCCGGCCCGAGACGTCATTTCATCCGGCCCACCTTCGGTACTCGAACTTGCTTGATATAACTATGAAACACGAGACGTTGTGATATATATTAAATGTAAATATTATGATTAGAATAATAGGAGATCTTCACACGTGCGGAGACCTCCTGGCTGCACTAGGTTGTTTATTTAGGTGGCTCTATTTATAAATTTTGCGAACCTTCTTATGAGATATATTCTATTACCAAATGAAGCCGCCTGCCGCGACTCTACAAGAGTATGGAGTAGCATATTCCTTGATACCCTGGTAAAAAATGTATAGGATGCTGGGATGTTGTGTTGGCGTGCCTATAACAGCCCAGTAAAGCCATTCTCCCGGCTCTTTGGCATTGGGAACAACTTAGGCCGAAGAGATGCTGATGTCTAATTTTCAGCAGAGGGTTTGAACTTAAACCCCTGACTATTCACAAATTTGTGCGATGACATTTCTTCATTTAAAATGAGACTACGACTATTTATCGGACAGCTGACCGAAAGGAATTTAGAGGCGTTTCCAACTCTAAAGACGCTTGTGGTGGAAAAGAAATGTGACTTGTTACAGTACAAAGTTGAAATTGAAAGTCTTCTTCCAGTCGAGATTTCAAGAGTTGACAATAGAGGATGATAATTTTTCCCTCTTCATAAATCCGTTCGTATTTTCTGATGCCAAGCTCTGCCAATTACAGCGAAACCTTCAGCACGAAGTAATTGATTTGAAATGCAATTCTGCACTAAGAAGTAAATTTATGTAGCTCCCTACTTCACCTTCAGCTGATCATATAATTTTATTCTGACGACTATTATCTGTTGAACAATTTGTACACTTGCATTCGTTTGCTCAGAGATACATTTGTCGTTTTGGCTCGACTTAAGATGCGAGCAGTCATTTCCACAATGATCGTTATTAAAAAAAGAAAAAAAACATACAAGCAACGTTCCAGACTCACTGACAGTAATCTATCTGCGCTTATGACTTTGCGCACGACAGATTTGTGCCCAGACATTGATAAACTGGCATCTGAACTTAAATAACTGTTTATGAAGAACAGTTACAATTTTAAATTAATTCATGAATAGTGATTTTCGAAACTGATTTAAAATGTATTGTTAAATGAACTTTTGATGTGAACCCCCCCCCCCCAAAAAAAAAAAAAAAAAAAAAACAAACAAACAAACAATAAAAAAAAAAAAACGACTGCGTTGTAGCACTGACACTGACTGCCTTTAAAGTTTTAGAATTTTGTTGACGAAAGCTAAGAAAGATAAGAATGATATTGCACGACTTTTTAAATTTTATAACGTTGTGGCCCGCTTAACTACTGAAAATAGTAGATATGGTCCTCTGCTTGAAAAGTTTGGGAACCACTGATCTATACTATACGCGTTTACAAACAGTAAATAGAACGATGAACACCTGCATATTACAGCTTCGTTCGTTCGTTTGAGGGGAAATAAATTATAATTTCGATCTCGTTCAACCTGATTTATAAAGCTGTGGTTATAATCGAGGAACCTGTTTTGCGGTCCTATATTCTTTACTTTTGCGTTCTTTACATTCTGCCAAGTGGTGGGGATTCCCTTGTGCTTTTCAGTCTGACAGTGATGGTCCCATGCAGCTCCGGGCGTACCTTATCATGACTCGTCCGTTGGGGTTGTTCCTTACTTCCTTCTTCCATCTCTCGGAGAGGCTTTCCCATCTCTGCCATCAGCCTGCCATTCGACTCCAGGATCTGTGTACGAGTGGAAACTGGCCTGCTTTTAGACTTGTTGACCTCTGTAGATGGTCTGCTGGCTTCAACTTTATCTGTAGGTTTGGGCTTGGTTTTTACTGGTCTGTACCTGTACATCATCAGCATCATCATCATTATATGCCATGCCGATAAGTGTAGGCGGTCATGTTTCGCCATATCAATCAATCACCAGAGTCGTGGACCAGTTCCGTGTTCTTGTCTTGACATGTGGCCAACCCATCCAGGTATTTACTTCTCTACTTTCCTCTTGTTCTCTCCCTCGCAATCTTGCCGGTTATCGAAGTTCTCCAATTTATTTCTTTTCTGGCATATTTCGCTGCATCTAGTCAGGTACATACTGCGGAAGTCACAAAACGTAGAGTAAAATAACTAGATACACCCTCCAAGCTGAAATATACACATGTTCGCACAGTAATATCAAGTGTCTACCATGGCAATTTTAAATTGACTACCATGTCTTTCTGTTTGCACAAATTTGACCTATGTAGATGAATCATTAGGGCTTCTACAAACTACTATTTTGTGTATGAAATAACACGCGAAAAGCGCTGTCTCAATCAATTACATGACCGGTTTTCAAGACATGACGTACAATGGACGACGCCGGAAGTTTATAATTGTGGTGTGGCAGCCTTCCCATGACCCCATCGCCTGTGTGTAATATCTTTCCAATCCAGTTTGGTATGTGTTCAACAACCTTGCTGTGTAGACGCCGCTCTGTTCTGCCGATGTAGATAGACTCGCACCTGCATGTGAATTGGTTAATGCAATTGGATGTGGCATACAGAGGGGTAGATATTTTTACTGCTGGGGTGGGAATTGGTGTGGTTCTGCACCTAATAACTGGAGTTGCAGCACAGAATGTTCGGCTGACTGCTGTAATGAGCCGGTCCTGTAGACGTTGCATTACGTCATCCGTTCGAAAGGTTGGCTGGATAAATACCTTGAGCTTAGGGACTGTGGTTACGTCTGATTTTGGTTTCTGCTGTTGGCAGTGGCGCTTTATAAATCCTTTGGAGTACCCATTCAGATGTAAGCCATTTTTCAGAATTTTAGTTTCCTCTGTCAGTGTGTCCTGGGTGCACATCTCACTAGCACGGTCAAATAGAGTCCGTACTAAGCCCAATATGTACTGGACAGTTGCGAAGCTATGAAAATTTAAATATTGGCCAGTCCACGTGTCTTTGCGGTACACCGATCTTTGAATTATGCCGTCTGCACTACGTCTCATTAGGATATCCAGGAACGGCAACGCTTCGTTGTGTTCGTGTTCCATAGACAGAGAGATGTTTTTATGCGCCATGTTCATTATGGCCTGGAGCGATGTTTCTTGTAGCTTGTCTGTGGTGATAATTAATATATCGTCCACATAACGACGGTAGAAGACCAGGTTGTTAATGTCTGAGGATCTCTTTTCTTCTAAATTGTCCATGAAGATGTCCGCTAGAATAGGACCAAGAGGACTCCCCATGGCCACTCCGTCAATTTGGCGGTGTGACTTATTCAGAAAATGGAATTGTATATTGACAGTACATAGTAATAGTAGCCTCTCCAGAATAGGTGTTGGTATTCCTAATTTTAGTTGTTTGTCTCTAATGCGTTCACTTATTATTTTCACTGTCTTATCTAATGGAACGTTGGTGAATAGGGAGGCTATATCCATGGATGCCATGTGTTTATTATTTATGTCTCCAATAATTCCACCAGCTCGAATGTATCTCTATGTATTTTCTGATCAAACGACTGTTGTACTGGCTTTACAATTTCGGCTAGCCATCTCGCCATCCGCTGTTGTGCAGAGTTAACCATGGACAGGATCGGTCTTAGCGGGATTCCGGGCTTGTGAAGTTTGGGCAGACCGTACATTTGAGGAGTTTGGGAGCCACGTGGTGTGAGCATTTTTGTAGTGGCCTCGCGGATAAGTCCCTCATTCACAAGTGACTGGGTCTATTTTCTTATTTTTGTATCAAGGTCCTTCGACTTGTTTACTGTTTGATCTAACCTGAATATAGATTCATCCAATAATATCGCTTCCATTTTACTCTGGTAGTCTGACATGTCCATCAATACTGCACCACTTCCTTTGTCTGGTTTCAGTAATACAGCAGTTTTGTTAGCCTTTAATGCTTTTAATGCAGTAAGGTGTTCGTTGGTCAGCGGACATGTCTGTTTAGAGGGTGATGTGCGATACTGGTGTTCTAAATCTACCAATTTGGCCTTCAGCCACCCGACCGACTCAGCAGAAGTTGGTGATAACTTAGAGACTTGGTCAAACAACATTTCAAACTGTGCCTGCGACTAAATGCGGTTGATGTGTTTGGGCTTTATGCAGAATTTTAATCTGTATGCAAGGGCCTCAGTTTCAATATTGTTCAGAACGTACGACGATACTCTCCTCGCATATTTTTCTTGGTTTTCCAGTACTGACGTTGATATCTTTACAGCACTCAGTGATTTGTTGAGGCGAGCATTCTCTGCGATTTTCACCTTTTACACTGTTTCTGTGCAGAATTTAGGGAACTTTAAGTGGCCATACAAGCTCAATTCTTTGGTGACATAATACACAGAACTCTGTGTTCGCTTGAGGTTGACCATCTTGGACTGGGTTTCTTCTATCTGGTTTTTTGTCAGTCGTCTTAGGTTTTTTTCCTCTTGGACATATTCTGTCGACTCTCAGAGATCTGAAATGCTGGTGAGGAAATATTCCAGATCTTAGGCATTCCTTGAGAAATCCCAATCGACAATCCTGCATGGATATTTTACACTTCAGCTTGAGTAATCCATCTAATCGATTCACAAGCGGTAATGTGAGATGACGTTTAAGAAAATCAAAACAATGTTTTCCCGTAGTGAATTTGCATAACGAAGACACAAACCATAGATTGTACGATTTATTGCCTGTCATATTTCGCTGCATCTCGTCAGGCGCATACTGAAGAAGTCACACAACGTAGAGTAAAATAACTAGATACACCCTCCAAGCTGAAATATGCACATGTTCGCACAGTAATATCAATTGTGTACCATGGTCATTTTAAATTGACTACCATGTCTTTTTGTTTGCAAAAAATTGGCCTGTGTAGATGAATCATTAGGGCTTCTGCAAACTTTAACAAACAACTATTTTGTGTATGAAACAACGCGCGAAAAGCGCTCTCTCTAACAATTACATGACCGGTTTCCAAGACATGACTTGCAATGGACGACACCGGAAGATTATAATTGTGGTTTGTTAGCCTTCCGATGATCCCATCATCTGGGTGTAATATCTTTTCAATCCAGTTTGGTATGTGTTCAACAACCCTGCTGTGTAGCTGCCGCTCTGTTCTGCCGATGTAGGTAGACTCGCACCTACATGTGAATTGGTAAATGCAATTGGATGTAGCGTACAAAGGGGTAGATTATTTTACTGCTGGGGTGGGAATAGGTGTGGTTCTGTACCTAATAACTGGAGTTGCAGCACAGAATGTTCTGCCGAACGCTGTAATGAGCCGCTCCTGTAGACGTTGCATTACGTCATCCGTTCGAAAGGTTAGCTGGATAAAATACCTTGAGCTTAGGGACTGTAGTTATGTCTGATTTTGGTTTCGGCTGTTGGCAGTGACGATTTATAAATCCTGTGGAGTACCCATTCAGGCGTAAGACAATCTTCAGAGTTTCAATTTCCTCTGTCAATGTGTCCTCTGGGTGCATATCTTCCTAGCACGGTCAAACAGGGTCCGTACTAAGCCCCGTGTGTACTGAACAGGTGCGAAGCTATGAAAATTTAAATATTGGCCAGACATGTGTCTTTACGGTACACCAGTCATTGAATTATGCCGTCTGCTCTACGTCTCATTAGGATATTCAGGAACGGCAACGCTTCGTTGTGTTCGTGTTCCATAGATAGAGAGATATTTTTATGCGCCACGTTCATTATGGCCTGGAACGATATTGCTTGTATTTCGTCTGTGGTGACAGCAGACTGCACGGTTTATTTTCTGGCATATTTTGCTGCATCTCATCCATTTAAAATAGTGTGTGAATGAGTGTGTTGTATATTTCAGTTTGCTGGATTTATCTTATTACTTTAGTCTATATTGTGTGATTTCTGTAGTATGTACCTGAAGAGATTCCGCGAAATATGCCAGGCAATAAATCGTAATTGTTCTTGTCTTCGTTATTCAAATTTGTGAAATGTTAGATTATTCATACAGTCAATGCCTGTGGTGTTGGTAATCATGCCTGTCCACATATTTGTGTCTCTTCAACTGATGCCGATGTTCCTCCATGTCATGATGTCAGATTGCCCAGCATCTTATCTTTTGGTCTCCCTGGCCTCGCTTTCCCTCTAACCTTCCTGTTATGGTGACATATTCTTTACATGACATACCCAAAGAATGTGAACTGCCCTCTTCTGATGGCAGTAACTAGTTCACTGTGTGAATTAGTTTGTTTCGAGATATCTTCCTTGCCATTTCTACCCGCTCACGATGTTACGAGGGCAAGTCAATAAGTAAGTCACACAGTTCAGGTAAAATGGCAGGTAAAAGTAGTTGGTGTTTTCTACAGGTGTCATAATGTGACAGCAACATCGAACTTTACATTCCAGTTAGTCAGGTGGCGCTACGTGTCTCATGCGCATGCGCACGCGCAGCGCATAAACAAAATGGCGACTGTACTTACGACGTGTACATCCAAAGAGCAACGTGCTGTTGTGCGTTTTTTGTGGGAAAAAGGACTGCCTGCAAAGGACTTTCATAAGGAAATGCTTCCTGTTTATGCTGACAAATGTTTGTCCCGTAAAGCGGTGCATAGCTGGGTAGAAAAATTTCCACAAGGACGCTCTATAATTGTCAATGAAATCTGATCTGGTCGTCCTGTTGAGATTGCAACAGAAGCATCCATGCAGTTGGTGGAGGAGATTATTAGAGGTGACAGGTGAGTAACGATAGACTCTGTGGCATCTGAAATAGGATGCTCACATAGTTCAGCATACAGCATATTGCATGATTGATTGAAATTTCCAGGACTGCTGACTAGAGGAGTGTAGCTTCTTCGTGTCAATGCCAGACCACATACGGCTCGATTAACTCAGGATAAAATTAACCAATTAAGGTGGGAAGTTCCGGAACATCCACCTTACAGCCCCGACTTAGCCCTTAGCGATATCCACCTTTTTGGTCCACTGAAAACTCACCTTGGCGGGAGACATTTCGCGAATGACGCCGAAGGTGAATGTGAAGTGAAAACGTGGTTTAGAATACAGAGCACCCAGTGCTATGCAGCCGGTTTGGGAGGACTCATAAAACTATGGGATAAGTGTTTCATTGTTGGTAGAAATTATGTTGAGAAATAAAAGGACAGTGTACGTATAAAAATAAACTGGTTTCAAGTTGTTATTATATTTAGTTATTTTTCTAGAGATATTTGTGCTTTTCTTATTGACTTCCTCTCGTATAATACGGTTCTAAAACCCTTATATTCAAACTAGTATATTTAAGTTACGGCTATTTAGTTTCAGCATTAACAGAATACAGGTAATTCATTAACATATGGTTAACAAAAACTGGAAATAAAACAGCGCATTAACAATTTTAGACTGAGCACAAAGATAACAGGTAAAGATGTATCATCATTATGCGACAAGCTTATAAGCATGGGCGGTCATGTTTCGCCATCTCACTGGATCACCAGAGTTTTGGATCATAATTTTGTTCTTGCCTCGACCATAACGCGTGACCAAGCCATCCAGGTATTTATTTATCTTCCTTCTCCTTGTTCTTTTCCCCTCAATCTTGCCAGTTGTTACAAAGTTTTCCAATTTATTTCTTCTCATAACGTGTTCAAAATATGTTGACTGTCTACGTCTAATTTCTCTAATCAGTTTACGGTTTTTATTTGTTTCTTGTAGGACTTGGTCATTGGTCACTGAGTGTATATATGTATATTAACACTTTAAATTATTGTTTTTCCTTTCCATCTGATCAAAATATGTGTTTACAGAAATTCAAAACAATGTATTATTTTAGTGAATTAAAATACAGAAGCCAAAACAATATATCGCCTGCCATATTTCGCTGCATCTCATCAGGTACATAGTGCAGGGTTATATCACATAAGGTGAATAAATGAATAATACTTCAACTTAGGGATTATTAATTTATTCACTTCATATGGTATATACCTGCAGTTGCACATGACGAGATGCAGCGAAATATGCCAGGCAATAAATCATGCAACATATTGTTTGTGGCTTCTGGGTTTAAATTTACAGAAATTCCAGGGATTAAACGTTTGTTTACTGAGCTTTAGCTAGTGATGTATTGGGACGAAGTGGTTTAAATGTACGGTGTAGATATCTGATTCAGGTAGACCGGGCTTCAATCAAGCTGGGAGATTTTACAAACGGGGAACCCGATGAAATACTTGCGCGTGATTCCACATTAAAAGACTGATGTTATGAGTGTACAACTCTCTCTGCCCGGTGTCTTCATGGTGCATTCTTATAACATTATTACAGCCCATCTCTTGATGTTATCTGGCATGTAATATGTCTTCCTCCTGCATGATTTAACCCTGTTGCCAAGCACATTCTCGAATAAAGAGACGTGGTTTTTATATGTAACATGAAACATACAGATATGTTTATCTTCTGCGAGAGAGAGAGAGAGCGAGAGAGAGAGAGAGAGAGAGAGAGAGAGAGAGAGCGAGAGAGAGAGAGAGCGAGAGCGAGAGATAGAGAGAGAGAGAGAGAGAGAGAGAGAGAGCAATTAAAAACACAACCACAGGTGAACAGAAATCTTAGTGGAGAAATTAATAGGAAGAATAAACAACAACAACAACAACAACAACAATTAAAAGAATTAAAATAATCAAAATAACAATGAACATAGGTTAATCAAAGGTGTAATAAATAAGTTAAAAAGCAATGCAACAAATCCGACTGTTCGGCCCTAGAGATCATTTTTAGAAATAACGCAAACAGGGATAAAGAATAATTATTATTGTAAATGCACCCGCACGCAAATATACATTTAAAACAAAATATGATGGCAGTACATTAATTGTGTGACCTTAATCTCACTCAGTAAAATAGAGATAGTTACATATCATTTAAAGGACGTCGCAGTCAATCCCAAAATTTTTGGTTGTTTGTGATGTTTTGGAAAGTTAACTTTCAGTAGTTGGCCATTGCTTTATGAACGAGCTATACAAGAACATATGTAAAACTATTCCACATTGCGCACTGTAAAAATGCATCAATTGTTACAAATCTAAGAGGTTATTTTATTTATTCTCTCTCTCTCTCTCTCTCTCTCTCTCTCTCTCTCTCTCTCTCTCTCTCTCTCCTCAATATGCCTCTCTCTCTCCTCTCTCTCTCTCCTCTCTCTCTCTCTATCTCTCTCTCTCTCCTCAATATGCCTCTCTCTCTCTCTCTCCTCAATATGCCTCTCTCTCTCTCTCTCTCTCTCTCTCTCTCTCTCTCTCTCTCCTCAATATGCCTCTCTCTCTCACGGAGCTGGCTACTGAAACAATGTAACCTGTTCTTTGCAGGACGTTGCGATCAACCCCAGTCCCCGGTTGATTTGCTAGGACACTTTATGTCCAGTAGTTTGCCATTAACCGAGGCTGTGGCTTAGGGGATAGTAAGACGCGGAGGTTTATAATCCTCCGTCATAAAGAGTCGATGGTTCAAAATCAGCTGAGATCGATTTGGAAGCAGACCGCTTTGCGTTGCTTTCAATTGTTCTCGAAGCAATGACAGACATCTATACCGACATTGTCTAGTTAAACTCCGTGGCGTTGGCGTTCCGGACGAGATTCGTAATGCCGCTTATCCGCGTTCGAAACACACCGGTGACCGATTTAGCAGCAGACTGTGTCGCACTGGTTTTAAAGTGCTGATATGGGAGCCGGTTGTTCAGAAAGCAATGGCAAACTACTGAACGTAAAACTTGCCAAGACATCAACAACGGCAGTAAAGGATATGCAACTTAAAAAAAAACAAATGTTAATCACACACATCAAATAAATGCTGGAATTGGTTGTGGCATCTTGTAAAGGACATGCAGCAAGCTAGTTTGCTATTGCTTTCTGGACGAGAAGTCAACACTGAAATCCAACTGACCAGTGTAGGGAATGATCCCACTACGCCACCGTCAGCTTTGCCGGAGGTTTAAGTTCAAGCATGTTAGATACCGCAACCACGGAGACTTCCTTGCTACCCAGGTTAAATTCCACTATTAGAAAAACTACCTGCACAATGACAAATTACACTGGTCTACATACACTATGATAGACAGATGTTCTTGGGTAATTTTGTGTTCAGATTCCCCCCAAAAATGTAATCATATGTTTCTCTTAGCTCTTGTTTTTGAGATAACTAAGAATGACCTTCTTAGTAGGACAATTGTTATGTAGAAATCTAGAGTTAGGTGCCATCAATGGAATTTTGATTGTAATCTGCATTCATATTATATATAATTACTGTGCATGTATTACATTCCTATAAAACACCAAATATGTAATAAAACTTTATTATTAGTATTTTTAAATATATACTCGTATATTGAACAAACAAAATGTTTCTTTTCGGGGACTTCCTGGATTGTAATGTGACGGTCACGCCTAAGGATCCAACAGTAATCTGCCATCAATGGGCATCCCAAAGTCCCAAGTATCTCTCTTCCGTTGTTTTTATATCTTAGTGAAATATTTCACTTTGTACCTCACTAAAGTGGCCAAGATTCTCAGGAAAGAAATGTAAATGGTTATGAAGTGTAATTGTATGCCCATGAACAAAACCTCGACGGTACGTTTTCAACTATATCAGAATAATTGTCAGCTTTAAAGTTAACCAGAAAACTTTGCGCAACTAAAGCAAACGATGACCAGACTGGGGACTCTGTTTTGTTCATTGAATCAATAAAATTGGGATTCTTAACTTTTTAATTTGAAATCCATCAAACATTTCAGCTTCAAGTTTTATTTGCCCAGTTCCAGAAATTTTCTGTATAGGTAATTAAAACAGGTACCATCATTGTTCAGTGTCTTAATAAATTGCTTCAACAAGTCAAGCTTCACGTGTAATGATGGCAGTAGAACTCTTTTTCGATCAATGAAAATATTTTTTTAATATCTACAGCATTAATATCATCCCGTGATCACTAACTCTGTCTTTGTCCAGTGCATATCTTTTGCCCTGCTATCGCCACAAACATATAAAGATTGGATATTTGGCGAATCCCCTTTGCTGGGCAAGCAAGAAGTTCATAATTTTAAGAGCCACACAAACCATCCAGTTATATTTTAAAGTTTTCCCAGAATTGTGCTTATTGCAGCATACTCCTCCTTCATTGTAGTAGAATTAGCAATTGGAATTGCGCCATATTTGTTACCATTGTGTTAGACAACACCTTTCAAACTTGTTTTAGAGTTGTCAATGAAAAGTGGCCACTCGTCTGGGGGATAACTTATACACATTTCGTTTACAAGACCTCCTACATTAGTACAAAGCACAAGGTTGTTTTCTTCATAAAAGAATGAAAGAAAGCCGTGCTCTCTACTGCGATAAAATGTAACCTTTGTTTCAGCAGTCAGTAATTTTTTTTTCTTCTTTCAATCTTGAAGCCACAAGTTCTGAAGATTCCTTGGAGAGATACAGATCTCTTATTAAATCATTCAGTTCACGCTGGTAGAAGCGTTGAGCAGTTGGAAAGTCATCTTCGAAATTACTATTACTGCCATTTGACGTTCCACATTTCACTGCTGTCTCATCTTCTATCAGGGATTTCCGAAATCTGACTGAAAGTTGTAATTGGTATTCATTCTTTATCCTGCTGATTGTCCATCAAGAATGATGATGGCCATTCATTTCATCCAGTGGGGTTGAAAGTATGATGGCTGATAAGGCCTATTTTGGCTCGAAATGTTCTTTGACAATGCGGGCAAAGATTGCTTGACGTTCCAGGAGGAGGATCTTCTACAGTGTTTTTTCTTTCCAGCCTTTTCTTCACAGCTCTTGTAGTCCTGGTTGCTTCACAAGTGACTGCACCCTTATGTAATGATGTACGCCGTGAATTACGGTCTTTGGCAGCAGTCTCCCAGGTGTCAGGATGAATTCCAAAAGCTTTCAGTGAGACTTTCAGAGTGTCTTTAAAGCGTTTCCTCTGGCCGCCGTGGGCGCGTTTACCACAACGGAGCTCGCCGTAAAAAATTATTCATTCTTTAAGGGACTAGATAACAATGTTTTTAGAGCCTTATACAGAAAATACTGTAATAATGTCAATTAATTACACGCATGTCTGTATCTCAAAAACCAGAGCTGCTGCTTACACGTAAATGTGATATTTGGATGTAGCAGGCCTCATTTATGCAAAATCTGGTGTAAACTGATTGAACCCCCGAAAACATTGTTGTGTGTAGAGTTGTGTTATTTCACATGCGGGTCTGGTATACACACTTTGAACACTTGTCGCTGCCACTGAGTCGTGCACAACGTTGTGGTTCTTTTGTGATCTGTGGAATTGCACTTGGCATTTAAAGGTGTTCACGAGGTTGCAACCAGTGTGATACATCACAAATAAAGCCAACGTAAGTGATACTTTCCACATTAAACTAAAAGAAGTGATAGTTTGTAAACTAATAAATGAAAGTGATACTATACAATTGCAAAACGCCTGTTGTCATATACTTCTATCTGTGCTTGCTTGCGTGTGTTCGTTGGCTTGAGCTCCAACGCGAAGTCCTGTATGTCGGATGAAGACATCCTGTTGTCCAACATCAGTGTGATGTCATACAGGACCTGAGGTTTGCGTGAGTATCCGTTGTCCCATGTCTGGCTTATTGGTGTGCAGACTGGTGGTTCCTCGCCGTACAGGCAGACACTCTCCGACTTCGGAGGAATCGGCGATCCGTTGCCAAGGACGCTCGACGAGGACGCGTCAGTAGTTCTTGGCCAGTATATAACCCGGCCCTGGTGCCTTGGAAACACCTCTGCGTCCCACTTCTATCTGTGAATCCCACCAATCACTTTAAACGTTCTAGTTTGGCCAAAGCGTACTAATGAAAACTGCCTTCCTCTTTAAGCACTTCCACTATGTTTTTGGACTCTTTAAAAGCAATCAACTAGTCATTTCATATTGGGTTTATTGACTTCTGAGAGCCCGGTGGCGCAGTGGATAGCACGCGCTCAGAAAGCAATGGCAAACAACTGAGCGTAATCTTGCCAAGAAATCAACAATCAGCTGAAATATGCTGATGTTGACAGCGATGTCCTGTAAAGGATATGCAAATATTTTTTTTTGTGCACGCCAGGATCACTCGCAATGCCGCATTCTGTATGCGCCCCAACCTTTCAAACTGGCTCTTTGATACTGTAAGCAGACCCAAACCATACTCAATGACAGAAATTATTAGCTGCTGAAAGAGCATGTAATGAATAGACTCAGAACCCGTACCCAACTGCGAAGACTTGATAGTTACCACAAGCTCAAAATTTGCTCTACCCCAGTATCTGCCATCGTCCTCACTGCATTAAGTCCCCTATCAACCTTCACCACAAAATCCTCCACATGATTCTGATAAGACATACACATGTCACTGGTAATTTCCAAGTACTTGAATTTCCTCTCTCTACTAAGAGGCCATCCATTCAATATAATGCATGGTACATCTGCCTTCACATCAATAATAAACTCTTTCGTCCACTGATCTTGTTCTTTGTTAATCTCTCAAACATTACTTGCAGATCTTGTACAGGACGTCACAGTCAACCACAACACATTTGGGTTGTTTGTGATTAAGCGGAAGTTTACATCCAGTAAATATCAATATAAAAGGCGTCAAATGAGATCCACTCATCATGTGCCATGCTGATAAGCGTGGGTGGTCATGGTACGCCATTTCACTCGATCACCAGAGTCGTGGATCAGCTCAGTGTTCTTGTCTCGACTATACCAATTGGCCAAGCCATCCAAGTATTTACTTCTCTTTCTTCCTCTTGTTCTCTTCCCCTCCATCTTGCCAGTTCACTAAGTTCTCTAATATATTTCTTCTTATAACATGCCCAACAAAAGTGTGACTGTCTAGTATAATTTCTCTAATCAGTTTACGATTTTCATTTATTTCTTGTAGGACTTGGTCATTGGTTTTTCTGTCTGTCCATGGTATTCTTTGCATTTCTCTCAGAAACCCTAGTTCCACAGCCATCAGATGTTTTTCAGCTTGTTTGCTCATTGCCCACGCTTCACATTCATACAAAAGTACAGGTTCTATGTTACACCCCAACACTCTTTTCAGTTACTACGACTCTAAAAACGCTTACTTTTTAATAAGGCCAAACTAATTCACAAAATCATATTTCAAAATGCTCCAAGCTACCTTTGGCCACTGTTTAAATATAACGCTAGACATAGCGAATGATTAAACATACTTCATGTCCCTAAACCTATAGAGTTATACAAAACAAGTTTAGCGTACTCTGACGCTCAGTTATGGAATAATCTTCCACAAGAAATTAAAGGCACCACCAATCAATATAGCCGTAATCTGTTTTAACACTATATCAGTACAGATTAGATGCCACCCTAAAGCAAAACAACAGCAATAAAAATTACCTCAAACGACTACTAATATAATAAACATTCACATATGTATGGTACGTTACACCTTCCTTAGGTATTTATAATGGTCATGTTAAAAATTGCCTAGTGACTCATGTATTATTGATTCTTTTCCATGCGTTTTATTGCATATTGTTCTGTTGTTGTCTAAGATTGTCTTCATAAGTGGTGTATGAATGAAATAACGTATAATAGGAAAGAGAGAAGAGGGGTAGAATGTCAGACGGGCCTGCGTGTCCAATTCTTAATCCTTTGAAGATAAAGTTTGTTCGTTCATTCGTTCGTTCTTTTTCTCGTGGCAATTGACATTCTTTTATTGGTCAGTATGTTTTTCATCTCTCAAAATGCCACCTTCGCTATGGCAATCTTTGTTCTAATCACTTCAAGGTATCTCCCATCAGATGTTATGACTGTTCCGAAATAATTGTATCAGTTTACTTGTTTAAGTATATTCCCATTTACTTGTATATTACATTGTGGTATTTCCTTCTTTCTAATGACGAACATAATCTGTGTCTTCTTACAATTCAATTGTAACCCTAGGTGTTCACTGAGTGCAACAACCGCATCTACTAAATGTTTCAGATTTTGCTCATTGTCTGCAATCAATACTGTATCATCTGCATATCTAATATTATTGATGCTTCGTCCCCCAATGATATTTCCTTTCATATCTTCTATATTTCTTAACATACTTTCACCATACAGGGAAAAAGGATCTAGAGACAATAAGCATCACTATCTCACACCTCTATTAATAGGCTCATATTGATCTACTTCATTATCAATTCTGATGGCAGCTTGTTATTTCCAATATATGTTTTTTACAGGTCTAAGGTCTTTCCCATCAATTTGTAGATCTGCAAGCATCTTTATCATGTTGACATGTCTGACTCTATCGAAAGCCGTTGTGTAGTCAATAAAACAAAGATGTAGCTCTTTATTTACTTCTATAGAACGTTCAATTACTGTTCTAAGTATATACACAGCATTTACTGTACCCTTGCCTTCTACACACCCACATTGTTTATCTCCTATTTCAGGATGTATTTTCTTCTTAACTGAAATGAGATACTTTACAGCTTTTTTACTCACCTACTCCCGTAACGATACATCAACTTGACATATGAAAGAGCGCAGGCAGGAAATCGCCTTCTTCAGAAATAGAAAGCGCTAGATTATAACTGAGGTACATGTTACTGATACATGTCATAACAGACATACCCGTTCACTTGAATGTATGACAGGTAATTTCTTCTTCTTCATCGTCGTCCCCTCCGCCCTCTTCACGTCTTATTCCTTCTGATCTTTTTGGGCTTCTGCCTTCCTCTCCTCCTCCTACTTATTCATCATTTTGTCCTTCTCTTTCCTCTTCTTGTTCTTCTTCATGTTCTTGTTGTTGTTGTTGCTGTTGTTCTACTGTTGTTGTTGCTGCTGCTGCTGCTTCTTTTTCCTTCTCCTGATTCTTTTTCTGTTATTCTCCTCGTGCTGTGCTGCTTCAGCCGTTAACTCCTCCCCTTCCTCCTCCTTCTTCTTTTTCTGCTCCTCATTCTTTCAAAGGAATCTCGTCATACCTTAGGCACATTCCTAACTCAGAGATGAGTGTGTACGAGTGTATTGACGTTAGACTTACTTCCCATAGCCACAGTCCATCTAGAGTAAAGGTCTCTTAATTAACCGTGAGTTCAAGTTTTCTTTCCTAATCATTTGCCAAGGCGGTGGGTACGGCCTACTCACCGCGACTTGCAATTGTCGCGGAATATTTCAGCATCATTGTGGAGCTCATGGAGAGAACAAGACAAATACCAAGGTACCAAGAGGTGAGGAAAAGACACTGGCACTGGATAATCCACACATTGAGAAATCCCGAGACTAGTGTAACTAGGAAAGCCTTCATCTGGAACCCACAGGGCAGAAATAAATATAGGAAGACCTACACACTCACACAAAAACAACGCAGGGAGAAGACAAGTAGACACAGACATGAACAATGTGGGAAGTGCATGGCCAGAGCTGTATGGGATAGCTACAGATAGGAGGGCTCGTGGTGAATTGGTGAGGACCTATGCCTCAATGGGAAATAGAGGGCAAAAGAAGAATTTAAATTACGTAAAATACGTACTTGGCGCTATTATTTCCCCCCCTTATCTGGGAAAATTATCAAGGAATTCAACGTAACGTATGATATCATAATGATTCATCATCATTGTCAGGATCTCCATAGCCTGTAGGTGAAGGACAACTTACGACAGTAAACACCACAGGCAGCAAGGTGTCACCGAGTACAGGCTAGACACGACGCAATTGAAGCCCAGCGGTCATCGTGACACACGGGACGCACGAGTTGTGAAAACGAAAAGTCTGACCAAGAATACCTGTGTGAGGCAGACGGGTTCAAGACATCGAGGCGGACGGACAGAGAGGGGTATGCTTGTATTCTTTGACTGTTGTGAGATAGCATAGCTGACTGGTAGAGTGGAATGGGTTTGAGCTGTGAGAGGGACATGTTGTATTAATATAAGATGTGTAATGTATATACTTCGTCTTGTGATAATGTACGAGTTGCGCACAGTTAGGAGCGCAACTATTCACGAATGTACTTGATGTAAATAGTTTACGTGAATAAAAGGTTTACTTCACATTGTCGTGTGTGAGAGTGCAATCATTGAATGTGTGTGATTGTTTCGCCAATGTTCTGGAGAGCGAGCCAAATGTCAGTATAATTTAAGACCATGACAATCATCATCATCATTAAGTGCCCTGCCAGCTAGAGTAAGCGTTCATGGCTCTCCACAGATCTCGGCTTTGGTGTTCTGGATCAATTCTGCTATTGATATTCCTCCATGCCACCGTCTCAATCCGTCCAGCATCATTTCTCTTGGTCTGCCTCTGCCTCTCTTCCCCTCGATCTTTCCAGTTGTTACGATGTTCTCCAATGCCTCTGTTCTCATCACATGACCAAAGAAAGCTGTTTGTCTCTTTCTTATTGTTGTATAGAGTGTTCTAGTTTCATTAGCCTCTTTTAGGCATTCATTAATGATTCATATAGGGTGTTTTTTAATGACTGTGGTTTTTTTTGAAAATATGACCTTTCCAAGTTTTGTATTCGCCCTCTTTGGAGCTTATGCAACATAAAAGGTAAATACAAAACTTGGAACGGCAATATATTCACAAACCCCAAAGTCATTGAAAATACACCCTGTACAAACATTCGGAGTCTGAATGAGATTCAAACTTGGGAACATGTGAACCTAAAGTGGACGTAATAAACTCTAAAGCCAGCACATTTGAAAAAGGCAAGCAATTATTCGTTAACTCTTTATTACAAAATCATATTACATAAAATAGGATTTCCAAATGTTAAACATGAATCGTTCTTCCCTCAACATAACGAGGTAATCACAATCACAACAAATGACACATCCTGGCAATGTGCCTCATTGGGGCATGCCACACCCTTTTATTGAAGTGTGCACCAAAATCACGTCTTGGCTTAGACACGACTATTATTTTGAGCAATTTCAGCACTATTTAGACGCGGGTACTTTACATATTTACCTATAGCGATATATATATAGCTTTTAAATTTGTTTGTCCGGTGCGTCCTCTAGTCTCTATTTCATTCTTCTCACTTCTATCAGCGCTAAACAATACACCGATTGATCTAACACCAAGTACCCAACACGTCTTGTCGTGCAGGAAAGGCGCCTTTACTTTACTGCATTATCTGGGCGTGGAGGTAGCGCTTGACGGCTCAGTAGTCATGTGGTTGAATCTCTTTCCAGGCAGGACTTTCTTCCACTGACCTGGGCTCCTAGATGACCTAGCTATACATGGATACCAGAGAATGCCATGGGAAGCAAACACTACCGAGGTGATATTGACTACATAAAATAAAAACAGGTCTGTGTGATTCTTGCGAAAAAGATAATATACACATAGACAGTGTACACACTTAACATCGAACGCAAACGCAAATCACAGAGTAAAATTAACAATGATAATAATAACAACGTAATAACAGGATACAAATAACTTACATCACAACACAACGAATCGCCGTTTCATTCATAGCAATCTTCATCGGGGACAACATACATATATTTGATAATGCACACTGGGAGCAAGTCGCCACTGAACGTGTTGCATGGAGGGCAAACATCAGAAATGGAATAAAGACAAAGGAGAAAATTATTGCAGATAAGTCACACACCGAGTGTGTAAGACGTAAGATGGTGCATAATGGTGGAAATAACCACGTGTTCACATGCACCCACTGTGAACGAACATTTACAGCGCGAATTGGCCTTACCAGTCACATTCGCTACCGCCATGGGTAAAAGTTATTCTGCCTTTTTGGAAGCACAAGCTATCGTCTGAGAGAGAGAGAGAGAGAGAGAGAGAGAGAGAGAGAGAGAGAGAGAGAGAGAGAGAGAGAGAGAGAGAGAGAGAGAGAGAGAGAGATACGTGAAATTAGACAATTTAATTACAAATTAAGACGGAAGTTCAAACAATTTGCGTTCGTTGTAAAGTATGTGCACATTGTGTCTGTGTTTATTGTCTCTCACTTTTTCACAGGAGTTACAGTTTTCATTGTGTATTGCTGCTGCTGTGACTTCCCCTATCTGTGATAACGATTAGATCACGCATGGAGCACCGATTGGACATACACATATGGCGCTAGAAATACCCATCAAGGCGTGTAGAAGGGTTCTATTTCTTATCATGAACACATTATCCCTCGAAGAAGAATTAGTGTCCCCTCCCTTGAAGAATTGGCGTCCTATTTTACTGCACTGCTAGTTATCTGGGAGATGCGGTAGTTAAGGGGCTATACACTCGCCTGTCAGCCGGTGGAAATAGTTCCGAATCCGTAACGAAGAGGATTGTAAACATTGACTGTGGTTCTCAGCGTACCAAAACACGTCGTGGGAAATAAAGACGGGTGGTGACCACATCACCAACGGATTGATCGCTGTTCTATCAACGTATGGGTCAAACGCCACGCCCTAGAATACATAACATGGGATATTGACTGGTATAGGTGGATAATACCCTAGCACATGTACGACGTTGACTGGTACACACGGACAATGTCCTAGTACACATGTGACATTGATGACAACACACGGAGCACAGCCGGTCACAAAAGTGACATTGATTATTACATATGAAGCACAGCCTAGCAGGAATTTGACATTGATTGTTATGCATGAAACAGCCCCCTTACACATTTCACATTGATCATTACACTCGAAGCACTATCTATGACACATTTGACATTGATTGCTACACACGAAGCGCAACCTATGACATATTTGACATTGATTGCTACACACGAAGCACAACCTATGACACATTTGACACTGATTGCTACACACGAAGCACAACCTATGACATATTTGACATTGATTGCTACACACGAAGCACAACCTATGACAGATTTTACATTTGAATAACGAAGACACAAACAATAAATTGTACACATTGATTGTGCTACACACGAAGCGCAACCTATGACACATTTGACATTGATTGCTACACACGAAGCACAACCTATGACAGATTTTACATTTGAATAACGAAGACACAAACAATAAATTGTACACATTGATTGTGCTACACACGAAGCGCAACCTATGACATATTTGACATTGATTGCTACACACGAAGCACAACCTATGACACATTTGACACTGATTGCTACACACGAAGCACAACCTATGACATATTTGACATTGATTGCTACACACGAAGCACAACCTATGACAGATTTTACATTTGAATAACGAAGACACAAACAATAAATTGTACACATTGATTGTGCTACACACGAAGCGCAACCTATGACATATTTGACATTGATTACTACACACGAAGCACAACCTATGACAGATTTTACATTTGAATAACGAAGACACAAACCATAGATTGTACGATTTATTGCCTGGCATATTTCTTCTACATAGGCCAATTTTGTGCAAACGGAAAGACATGATAGTCAGTGTAAAATTACCATGGTAAACAAATTATATTACTGTGCAAACATGTGTATATTTCAGCTTGAACGATGCATCTAGTTATTTTATTCTATGTTGTGTGACTTTTGCAGTATGTACCTGACGGGATGCAGGGAAATATACTAGGCAATAAATCGTACAATCTATGGTTTGGGTCTTCGTTATTCAAATTCACTGCGGGTAAACATTGTTTTGACATTTTACATTGATGGCTACACACGAAGTATAGCCTAGCACACATGTGACATTGATGGCTACACACGAAGCACAACTTAGCGTGTTTCTTCGAACAGAAGAAGTTAACATCAATATAATTTAGCAGCTACCTTACTCTAATGCTTCTTCTTCGCACATCAATACAGAACTGTCAAACATCGCCAATTTGATCCCCAAGCAAATGCATGTAACAGAAATGTTTTACTTCAATTAATGCCAGATAAATGGAGCACCTTATATTGCCTAAAGTCTTGAGCCTGACAAATGAAGCCCGCCTGGCTAATGCAGCAGACACCGCAAATATGCAGGTTAGGGTTTTTTTTTTTTTGCCCCGGTAGGAAAAAAATCCACACCTTACTGAGGATTCGAACCCGGGTCTCCGGAAGGAGAACGTGATGTTCTAGCCACTCTGCCATCATTGCATAAAACGACAACTGATATTAAATGTCATTGGATCTAATGGCAGGAATGCATGCCCTGCTGGGTTTAATACAACCACGCGTACATAAACATGTCCAAATGTATTTGGAACAAGAGCAGTGTAACAATGAAATCGAATAAGGGAAAAAGAAAAAAAAAAAACTACAACAATATCAGCCCACTCACACACAGACTGTCATTTATTCTGGAACTCATTTCCTGAAGCAAAAATTACTTCCATCCATGCACCTGCTTCAACGAATTTTAAAATTGTTAATGAAGATCAGAAGGCTGGTGATAATATTTATGCTAAATAATATATAATATAACAAATAATTTATAACAGTAGTTCAGTACAACCATCTAAGGAGGGAGAACTGGCCTAGTGGGACTACACTGCATTCAAAGCTATAAGGAACGAAACTGAAACTTCAAAACACTTGGCTACATCACAAGAGCTCGTCGGTCGCTGTAAACATGACAGAACGAAAACGAGAAGTAGTAAAATTACTATAGTTAAAAGAAACACCTAGTATACCACAATTCATGTGGTTTGCAGTTCATTGGAATCTACCTTTGACTGAAAGATCTCGAGGTTAGATAGACCTGGTTTTTATGACATGACTGTTTCCAATATTATTCTGATTGGGAAGACCTGGGTTTTAATCCAAAGTAAAGTGATGGATTTTTGGTTTTGTCGAAGGCAAAGGGAAAACCATAACCTGCACAATTCGCGGTGACTGCCCAAGGCTCAATCCCTCAGGCTCAAAACAGCCCTTTCCTACTCCTTAAGATATATTGCGTTTCCACGAAATTAAGACCTACCCCTAAAATAAGCCCTTGTTATGATCGTCAATTGTAGTGAAGTTATTAAACGTGCGCTTGCTTTCAAGTACTTTGTTGATGGCATCGACTTTTCTATATACAGATTCTCCAAAATGATTGCCATGTATGAAACTGCAGTGTTTATGGACGTAGAATCTCAAACGACAATTCGGAATTCTGGATTTGAAGAGTTATGACGATGTTTTAGAAGAAGATGACATTACTGTAATTGAATAAACGTAGAATTTTGTAATTGAGTAAATAAGTCGCTTATTTTAGACTTTAGTTGTGAAAAAGTACATCCCGCAAATATAATCCGTCCATCGTTTACGTCTTGACACCTGGGAGCCTAATTCGTGGCGTACATCATTACATAAGGGTCCAGTCACTTGTGAAGCAACTAGGACTGCGAGAGCTGTGAAGAAAAGGCTGGACAGAAAAACCACTGCAGGAGATCCTCCCCCTGGATCGTCAAGCATTTCTTTGACTACATTGTCAAAGAACATTTCGAGCCAAAATAGGCCTTATCAGCCATCTTAGAACTCACGGCCCCATACTTTCAACCCCACTGGATGAAATGAATGGTCATCATCATTCTTGATGGACAAACAACACAACGTGGTCGACTCTTCCTCTGCTTCCATTTGGTCTGTACATTTTGCTTGTTGTGGTATACTGTCAGTTGGTAATCTACATGTTACTCTAGGCAGTAATGACAGTAGTAGTAGTTATCATAAGTTTGCAGAATTATGACACTTAAACGCTAGCAGCCAGATGTAAGCCTACCGACCCGGTGGTTATGAGTTCGAAGCTGCTTCGATCCGAATTATTTTTAATTGACTTTGGGCACCCAAGTCGACCGAGCCAATAATGTGTACCAGAAAACGTTTTTAGATGTAAAGCTGCCGGCCTGAAACTAACCACACCACACACCATGTACTGATTGATTTACAAGTATATAGAAAATGTTTTGAGATGTAAAGCCGCTGGCCTGAAACTAACCACACCACACACCATGTACTGATTGATTTACAAGTATATAGAACATGTTTTGAGATGTAAAGCCGCTGGCCTGAAACTAACCACACCACACACCATGTACTGATTGATTTACAAGTATATAGAAAATGTTTTGAGATGTAAAGCCGCTGGCCTGAAACTAACCACACCACACACCATGTACTGATTGATTTACAAGTATATAGAAAATGTTTTGAGATGTAAAGCCGCTGGCCTGAAACTAACCACACCACACACCATGTACTGATTGATTTACAAGTATATAGAAAATGTTTTGAGATGTAAAGCCGCTGGCCTGAAACTAACCACACCACACACCGTGTACTGATTGATTTACAAGTATATAGAAAACGTTTTGAGATGTAAAGCCGCCGGCCTGAAACTAACCACACCACACACCGTGTACCGATTGATCTATACAAATATGGATCTAGCACCATATGCCCAATGCTTCTTAAGACGTAAAAGGATCCCTTGCTTGCTTACTAACTATAGGGTGTTTGTAAAGTCTCACTACACTTTGTATGTAGAACAGCTGTTTGTTGGGGAGTATGTTTTCCGTTTTGAAAACGGAAAACATACTCTCCAGCGAACCCTGTTCGACATGTTAGTTAGCTAGTAGCGGTTCCAACTTCACGGTAACGTGTCGTCCCCATTATTCACTGTTCCTGTGCCAGTGAATATCACACAAAATGTTCCTCACTGTCCAATGTGAAATGGATAACAGACAGGAGTCGCGGCGAGCCAACAGCCCGCACAAGTACACTGTGTATACTGCCACCGCCAGAATACCAACACAAAAGTCCTCCGGGAAAATACAGTTCATCGTCGATGGAATCGGCAGTAACCAGAAACACTTCATTGACCCGGTTTTAATCCCACATGGCTCGGTCTATTTCCGCAGGGCGACCCGCCGAAAGTGCCACACAAAGCACGAACTCCATAGCTCCAGCGACGACTCCCAAGAGTCTCTTGAAAAATGCACTCGTTAACCGAAAAAGTAAACCAGACAATCCAGCGACAGCCGGCTGCCACTGTTCCGAGCATGCAGTCTGTACAAAAAACAGCGGGCAGATGCAAAAACATTCTACACGAATTTCACAGCTCACAGTGTCGCGCCACGCACTCACTCAGTAGCAGGGCGACGGATTCATGTACTACCAGTCCAACATGAGGAAAACGCCAATGCAAACCGTAGCCACAAGCATAAACACTCCAGAGGCCTTAACGGTTCAATGCCTATCCGCAATGTTGGGGACCAACATCATCATGGAATGAAAGAAGTGTACAGTAGCTCGTCATTAACCGTCATTTCATTACTAGCAATCATATTCGTTCCGGTTAAGAAAATTGTTCCACATACAAAGTATAGTGAGACTTTACAAACACCCAGTATTAACAACAGCTTTCTAAAACATTAAGCTGGTAACATAGACACCCTGACGCCAACAGTAATCACATGATTGATACAGCCGTCACTTGGACAATGTAATGATTGCGCAATACGCATTAAAATATATATCCAAATATAATTCCATAGCAAGCAAATGTGTACGGACATTACTAGGACACACATGTAACAACATAGCACAAAATCAAATGCCATATAATTTCACGACTTTCTCCGTAATCCCGTATACTCTCGTGAGTAACGTGACGACGGCGAGAATCGGTAGCGGTTCTAACCGTGTCGGTAACTTACGGGATGTGTGAGTCGGTCGCTCAGAAAGCAATGGCAAACTACTGAGCGTAATCTTGCCAAGACATCAACAATTAGCTGAAAGATGCTGATATTGGCAGCGATGTCCTGTAAAGGATATGCAAATATTTTTTTTTAAAATAATTACAGTTGGCTCCAACAGCATTAAATCAATCATTGAATCCCTAAACCGGCTACATTTAAATGACTAAATCAATCTATAAGTCTCTCAATCAGTTACAGTTGACTCCAACACCACTAAATCACTCAACGTCTCACCGAGCAAGCTACGGTTGCCTCAAAAATCACTAAATCACTTTACTAGTTCCTTATACTATTACAATTGACCCCATCATCAATTTTTTACCCCTTGAGCCCCAGAAGCTGCAATAGTGACACCACTATATCACTGTACGAGTCACTGACTGAACAAGCTACGGTTACCTCCAAAATCACTATATCACTCTAATAGTCCCTGAACCAATTACAGCTGTCTCCAACATCCCTGTATCACTGTACGAGATACGGAACATGTTACACGTGACTCAAATATCACTATGTCACTCTATAACTCACTTAACCAGCGATATTTGACTCCAACATCATTACATCGCTTTGACGTTCAGTGTTATTTCTATGGGTCATATATCTTTCTCAACTCATTGTGCAGAGGATACATTTCTAGATTCGTGCAACATTTTCTCATATTCTTAAATACTGCACGGCAGATTACATTTCTTTGTTCTTGCAACATTTTCTCATATTCTTAAATACTGCACGGCAGATTACATTTCTTTGTTCTTGCAACATTTTCTCATATTCTTAAATACTGCACGGCAGATTACATTTCTCTGTTCTTGCAACATTTTCTCATATTCTTAAATACTGCACGGCAGATTACATTTCTCTGTTCTTGCAACATTTTCTCATATTCTTAAATACTGCACGGCAGATTACATTTCTCTGTTCTTGCAACATTTTCTCATATTCTTAAATACTGCACGGCAGATTACATTTCTCTGTTCTTGCAACATTTTCTCATATTCTTAAATACTGCACGGCAGATTACATTTCTCTGTTCTTGCAACATTTTCTCATATTCTTAAATACTGCACGGCAGATTACATTTCTCTGTTCTTGCAACATTTTCTCATATTCTTAAATACTGCACGGCAGATTACATTTCTCTGTTCTTGCAACATTTTCTCATATTCTTAAATACTGCACGGCAGATTACATTTCTCTGTTCTTGCAACATTTTCTCATATTCTTAAATACTGCATGGCAGATTACATTTCTCTGTTCTTGCAACATTTTCTCATATTCTTAAATACTGCACGGCAGATTACATTTCTCTGTTCTTGCAACATTTTCTCATATTCTTAAATACTGCACGGCAGATTACATTTCTCTGTTCTTGCAACATTTTCTCATATTCTTAAATACTGCATGGCAGATTACATTTCTTTGTTCTTGCAACATTTTCTTATATTTGTATTTTCTGCTTTGGATTTCAAATTTCTAAGTTCTTACAATACTTTCTTATATTCTTATGCTTTGCTTGGATGTTACAATTCTAAGTTGCAATACATTCTCATATTCTTATGTTTAAATGATGTTAAATTTCTAAATTCTTGCAACACATTCTCATATTCTTATGTTCTAGGTGTGTTAATCTTTTACGTGTTTGCAACACGTTCTCATATTCTTATGTTCTAAGGGTGTTAAATTTCTAAATTCTACAACGTCTTCATATTCTAATGTTCTAGGTTTGTTACATTTCTAGTTCTTGCACCATTTTCTTAAACCCCTAAGTACTGTTTTGATAATCTCCCTGCTGGGATGTTAGCTAAAAGGAAAACACCCTACTGTCACACACCAAGAGACTAAACGCACACACACGTTTATCTACTCGTCTGTTGGGCTGGTAGCATCACCAACTTCAGATGTCCGAGCTTACATTTTACAAGTCTTCTGCTTCATGAGTAGTGGTCGTAGTTTCGCACTCCCGGCATAACAAAGCCAGTCCTAGGCGATTAGAGAGCTGGCTTCTCTGCTTTGATGATCACAATGGTGTGTTCAAATTACCCGCTCTGTGGCGAAGGGGTTACGGGCGCAATTCGTCATCCCGCATACCGTGATTGAAACACTGCTCTGGGAGATTTGGAAGCAGACCGACTTGCGTTGGTTCTCATACAATGAGTGCTGGTCGTTCAGAAAGCAATGGCAAACTCATGAGCGTAAACTTGTCAAAAATAACAAACAGCCCAAAAATGCCTGGATTGACTGCGATGTCCTTAAGATATGCAACTAACTTTTCGTGTTAAAATTACCTACAAAATCATAAATCGTGAGTAAGTGATAAATGATTGCGTCATCTTTTAACAGACAAGATTAGTGATAAGTGAGGTTAATCATCATTGCACACAGGACAGGTCTATAAGTGCTCCGACCCCCTCCTTATAATTTCAGACACGGTGTATTCATTGACTGTACCAGTTATGTTTTGATTAACCAAAGGTCTTGTGCCCTTGGAAATAGCCCATGTCTGTCGACTCCTCGCTTCTCTCGCATTTTCTTTCCTCTGGACAAGAAATCCCAAGCGTCATTAAATTGATCTGTTTAAACAAAAACTAACTTATCTTCACATTTCACACAACAATGACAAATGAATTTTGATCTAAATTGCACTTTCTTCATTGAATATCTTTAGTCATTATGTACCAAACACCTCACCTTAACTCCTTCTGTGCCAAACAGTTGTTACATTAACCTGTCCAATCTGGACTGTTTCCCTGACGTCTTCTATACTTTAGTGTTAATATTTTAACTTAATTAATATTATTTAAATATTTTACCTCAACCGTTTAATATTTTAAAGTAGAACTATTTACTTGTCAACTGTGGCTTAGAGGTTTGTGAACGCAATTTCGCAATTTCCCTGCAAACCGGGTCGAGCGTTCGAAATCACTGGTAGGCTATTTGGAGCCGATATCTTTGCGTTGACTTCGCAGGTATGAGCGTCGGCCATTCAGAAAACAATGGCACGTAAAAGCGTTTAGTAAATCGCAAACAGCCAGTAAATGCCCGGGTTGTTTGCAACGTCCTGTAAAGGACAGGCAAGTAACCGTTAAACAACGTTAACTTTCAAAAATTTCGAAAAGAACGATAACAAGTAACAACTGCCTGGGACAGAAAAATTTAACAATCAGACTGCTCCAGAAACACGTAAATTGTCTAGGAGAATAGAACAGCAATGTAACCGCTGACGTTGACGATGAGTACGATGATGAGAGCACCAATGACAAGACCACACGCGTGAAGTGTAGCGATTATCTTCACCTCAGGGCTGCCCACAGCTATCAGTTTGTCCAAATGGGAACTCATATCAGGAAGCTGAAATACAACAGACATGATTAATTTTGGGAACCGAATGATCTCATAATTTAACTAACAAGTTCGAAGAGGGGAAAGACACACGAAGATACGATCGAACGTTGCGACTAAAGTTTTTATCAAAGAAATAAGAATACTTTGAAGAAACGCTCTCCTGTCGTACCAGTGGTCTGCGGTTCGATCCGCATCAGTGTCGTTTTGATTTTTTTTTAAATTGACCTGGGCTACAGGTCGACCCAGCCTAAAATAGGTCCCAGGAAATGTCGTGGGAGGTAAAAGGCGGCCGGTGTGATATCGACCACATCAGCCACCCAGTGCCGTTTGGTCTATAAAAATATGGCTCTTTCCCCTATATGTCCATTGCGCCTTATGCCTTTATAATGGACCTTTTTTGAGGAGTAGGAGACAGACAGACAGACAGACAGACAGACACACAGACACACAGACACACAGACAGACACAGACAGACTGACTGACAGACAGACAGACAGACAGACAGACAGACAGGTAGGAGGTAGGTAGGTAGGTAGGTAGGTAGATAGATAGATAGATAGATAGATAGATAGATAGATAGATAGATAGATAGATAGATAGATAAATAGATAGATAGATAGATAGATAGATAGATAGATAGATAGATAGATAGATAGATAGATAGATAGATAGATAGATAGATAGATAGATAGATCCCCGCCAGGGACTGGGCGAAGCCGGGCCGGGTCAGCTAGTTGTTTATAAAATACATGTACATTAGCATAGAATACTTCAAACAGTAATCAGCGTGACAAAACAGCCGCTTACCATATCTACCAAAGGAACATACAGGAAGAGACCGCCTGCCATAGCAAAGATCCATTTGTTGGCCTCACCGATCATGCTGCTCAAGAGCACGCCTATAATGAGGCCAAGATAAATCGTGCATGCAGACAGGAAGTTGATGAACAGTGACCTTTTGATTGACAGTCCAGAATGTAAAAGAATGGCAATGTCAGCTGAGGAGGTAAAGAAAAACTTAGTTTACATAACTGTTCGTTTAAATATATCGTCTTGTTATTTCCCGGATTTGTGGCGAAGGTTTCACGAATGCAATTCGTAGTCCCCCATACCGGGTTATAATACACAGCTGCGGGCGATTTGGAAGCAGACCGCCTGGGGTTGGTTTATGAGTGCCGGTCGCTCAGAATGCAATGGCAAATTACTGAACGTATAATATAATGTTTTGCGTATCCTTTTACAGGACTTAGCTGTCAACAGCAGCATCTTTCAGCTGTCTGTTGATCTCTTGGCAAGATTACGCTCAGTAGTTTGCCATTGCTTTCTGAGCGGCCGGCTCAGTATCCGCAAGTCACGAGCGGGGGTCGAACCACCTCAGTTCTCGCTCCGCTGCGAGACTCTGCGTGATAAACGGGATTACAGAGAGAAAGTGTTGTAACCCCACAGCCAGAGAGACCGGCACTGAACGTATAAACATGCAAAAAATATCATGAACAGCCAAAAATGATGTGGTTGACTGCGACCTCCTGTAAAGGCTATGCATCTAACTTGTTATTTCAAAAAGAGAGTTATTGATGTGACACTATAGTGAGGTACTTTTATGGGAGTATATTTGCCTAACCTGTGGTGTGTCATGGGCGTATCTCTGTGGCAGCATAATGAGTGCTTCTCAGAGGTAACATCACAGGCGTATCTCTGTGGTATTGAAAGTGCGTCTCTGTGGTAGCATAATAGTTGCATCCTTGTCATGGTATAATAGGTGGTGCCTCTGTGTTAGTATAATGAATGCTTCTTTATGGTAATGTCATAGGCGTATCAGTGTGGTAGAATATTGAGTGCTTCTTTGTGGTAGTATGTGTGCATCTTCGTGGTAGTATATTGAGTGCTTTTCTGTGGTAATAGTATGGGCATATCACTGCAGTAGTATTAAAATTGTGTCGGTGGTAACATGGTAGTTGCCTATAGGTTGGCATTATAGTTGCATCTTTGTGGCAGTAGTACTTCTATAGTAGTATAATAGTTGCATCTCTGTGGCAGCAGTACCTCTATGGTGTGTTGTTGGTGTTGTTTGTCCATCAAGAGTGATGATGACCATTTATTTCATCCAGTGGGGTTGAAAGTATGGAGCCGTGAGTTCTAAGATGACTGATAAGGCCTATTTTGGTTCGAAATGTTATTTGACAATACGGGCAAAGAATGCTTGACGTTCCAGGAGTAGGATCTCCTGCAGTGGTTTTTGTGTCCAGCCTTTTCTTCTCAGCTCCTGCAGTCCTGATTGCTTCACAAGTGACTGCACCCTTGCGAAATGATGTACGCCACGAATTTTGGTCTTTGGCAGCAGTCTCCCAGGTGTCAAGATGAATTCCAAAAGCTTTCAGTGAGATTTTCAGTGTCTTTAAAGCGTTTCCTCTGGCAGCCTTAGGAGTGTTTACGACAACGCAGCTCACCGTAAAAAATTCGTTAAAGGAGCCCGTGATCTGGCATGGGAGTTAAGTGACCAGCCCAGCGAATCTGATTCTTCATTAGTAGAGTGTGGAAACTGGGCATGGACGCTCTTTCTAGAACTTCATTGTTTGGAATTTTGTCTTGGCATTTAATATTTAATAGCTTCCTAAGGTAGACTGTGTGGAAGTGGTTTCATTTCCTAGCGTGTCGCTGATAAACAGTCCAGGTTTCACAAGCATATAGCAGTGTTGATAATACCTCTATGGCAGCATAATAGTTGAATCTATGTAACAGAAGTACCTCTATGTTAGTACGATAGTTGCATCTCTGTGGCAGTAGTATCTCTCTGGTAACATAACAGTTGCATCTCTGTGGTAGCAGAACTTCTCTGGTAACATAACAGTTGCATCTCTGTGGTAGCAGAACTTCTCTGGTAACATAACAGTTGCATCTCTGTGGTAGCAGAACTTCTCTGGTAACATAATAGTTGCATCTCTGTGGTAGCAGAACTTCTCTGGTAACATAATAGTTGCATCTCTGTGGTAGCAGAACCTCTGTATTTGCATGATAGTTGCCTCTATGTGATAGTATAATGGATGCATCTCTGTGCAAATGAGTCTTGATAGTATTGTGGATGCATCTCTCGGGTATTATAATCGATTTTTAACAGGATCGTGAGAGCTGATGTCCCGAGCCTTTCGATAGATGGTAGAAACGTCAACAGAGAGAATGAACTGAAGTATTTAGGAATCACATTTGACAGGAGTCTGTCCTTCAAGGAACATGTGGAGACGGTTGTGACAAGATCCCAAAGGGGACTCAATGCTCTTAAAACTATGGCTGCCATGGATATAGAGTAGAGAATACTCTTCACACTATACCAGCACTTGATCCTCTCGGTGACTGAGTATGGACTAGAACTGCTCACTGTCTCAGAGAGTCAGCTGGTGAAGCTAGAGCGCATACAGAACGAAGATATGCGGGTCATTCTGGGATGCACCAGAGACACCCCAGTAGTATGTATGCGTTACAACCTTGGTTTGCCGACTATTGCAGGTAGGCTCAATGTGATGAAGGCGAAGACATACCTCAGAGTAGCTACAGACACAGATCACTCTTTGCATGAGGCGCTGGAAATAGTTAAGGGTCAGCGACTGATAAGAGGGAAATCATGGATGGCTCAGGTGGAGGACTCGATCAGACACGTGTGCATCTTGGAGAACATTAGGCGAGGAGAGGAGTGAGTCAGAGTGCCAGCGGAGCAGTCGGAATTGTGCAGAGTCATAATAACATTGAGCCGGGAGTGCAGGGAGTGGCCAGCATGGTGCACAGAAGTGGAAATTCAGCAACTAATTCAGGATAACGCTCGCTCTGGTGATGTGTTCATCTACACAGATACTGGACTGATTTGTGTGTGTAGATTAGCTTTCCCTATTACCAGTGACCAGGCAAACTCACTCAGACTTCAGAAGTACTTGCAACGAACATCCCAAAGTCAAGGACGAGAAAACAGCATTTTAGTCCCACTGACCGTTGTAAGGTTTGAACCTGCTATCTCGGGATCAACACAACTCATGTTTAACAAAGAGCGTTCTTATCCGGTGCAATTAATTATAGTCGTATTAGGATGAGGAGGAGTAGGAGGAGGAAGAAGAACAAGAAGAAGACGAAGAAGAAGGCTTAGGGAGGGGGGGGGGAAAACAACGATTAGACCTCACCTAGTGTTTTGAGGAAAAAGAAGAAGAAAAATAAGGTTAATACTTACAGAGGCAAAAAAAAAAAAAAAACATTAACCATCATCTAGTTTTTTTTTTTTTTTTTTTTTTTTTTTTTTTTTTTTTAAGGAAGAAGAAAAAGTGGAGGAGGAGGATAATGCAGTAGAAGAAACAGAAGAAGAAATAGAAGAGCAAGACTTACAGAGAACAAAAATAACGACTAGATGCCATATAGTTTTTCGAAGAAGAAGAAGAAGAAGAAGAAGAAGAAGAAGAAGAAGAAGAAGAAGAAGAAGAAGAAGAAGAAGAAGAAGAAGAAGAAGAAGAAGAAGAAGAAGAAGAAGAAGTGAAGAAGAAGAAGAAGAAGAAGAAGAAGAGGAAGAGGAAGAAGAAGAAGAAGAAGAAGAAGAAGAAGAAGAAGAAGAAGAAGAAGAAGAAGAAGAAGAAGAAGAAGAAGAAGAAGAAGAAGATTTCCAAAGAGAAAAGAAACAACTATTATACCTCACCTAGTTCATGCGGAAGCTCCTCACACACGACAGCCAGCGATATACTGATTCCTAGAGGAATATCCTCGGTGAACGCTGCCCCTATTGATAATCCATCAACAAAATTATGGAGCACATCCCCAGCCATGACCATCCAGGCCAGGGTGCTTCGGTCAGCTTGGTCATCTTCAGAGAGATGAGAATGTCCGTGCGAATCTTCTTCGCTTTTGCTGTTGTTCAGAGGTGTCAAAGACAGCTTCTCAAAACCATTTTTACTAGGCTCATCAACAGTAAGTGACATGTGGTATTTGATTTTCTAGATAGAATCATTGATTTAAACAATTTTAATCTGTTTGATAAACTATACTTCATTGACTTAAACAATTGTAATATGTTTTATAAACTACATGGCAAGGATTATAAACTTTCAAACGGGTTTAACTAACATACAGTCATAACAGAATGTAGATGACCTAGATAACAAATACATACATAACACAAATACCGAGAGAGAGAGAGAGCCTCGATACTGTAGTGGCTAGACATGGGTAGTCATAAGTTTAATCCGCGGCTGGGTAAATTCGAGTTTTTAAAATTGGCCTGGGTTACCAGGTCGACCTAGCCTACAACAGGTCCTACGAATGTCTTGGGGTATAAAGATGACCACATGTATGATACTGACTACATCGCCCACAGAGCGTCGATTTGCCTATAAATATATGGGTCTAGCACCGTATGCCTGATTGGCCTTTATGCGTGTAAAAATGTCCTTTGCTTATTTAGTTACGTAGCACAAACATACAAAAGTCCTGTAGTCGCAACTTGCTGCGGGTATGTGAGGTGTTGGGACCATCACATTTTGTGGGTCGGAGTGCAGGGAGGAAAAGGTGATTAGTCTTTTCCTCCCTTAGCATCGAACCTAAGTCCGACAACAGTATGCCATTGTCAGCGTAAATTCCTAATCGCTCACCATAGTGCCAACTGAGTACACACATAACAAATACTAATTGTGTTTTGAGTTCACTCACTTTGAACTGAAGCGCAGTGCATACACACTACTTCTAGATGCATTGGACTTAATTTTTGCGCGTGGATTGGTTTCCTTTTTACCAGTGTAACTCGCCATCAGATGAACCCACTCCGACTTCAGAGATATGTGTAATTTACGTCCCCAAGTTAAGGACGAGAAGTCAATATTTTAGTCCAACTGACCATCAGCACACGGGATGTTTAAGAACGAGCGCTCTTGTCCATTCGGCCGTGATGACCTCTCAAATACTAATTAACATTAAAGCAGTGGTTCTCAAACGATGGGGAATTCTCCCCAAAGGGGGGGGGGGGGATTTTTGGGTTTATTTTTAAAGATTATTTCAAGATCGCGTTAATACAAGAACCGATTTCTTAACATTGTTTTTAGCTCCATACTTTACAGTTCTGTATATCTCGCCCTTCTGAAATTCGTTTTATAACTTAAGTAGACTTGCAAATCACATTTTACGTAGACTCTAGACTTGTTCTAGTATGTGTTATTAAATTTAGCTTCCATGTATACTGTGTAGGGCGGGGGAGATAAAAGGAGGAGGGAAATTTATAGGGAGGAAATACGAAAAGGGGGGAGGGGGGATGACACTCTGAACATATGGTACATATGGTGAAGGGGTGCATGGGCCAAAAAGTGGTTGAGAACCACTGTATTAAAGCAATCAATTAGGAAAATACTTCAGAAGATTGTTCTATGTCAACCTATAAGAAGCTTCCAGAAATAAGAGAAAATATCGAAAATAAATAGGAAAGAAAAGTAATAACACAGACAATATTGAAGAGTCTAAGAAAAATACTAACAAAAAAAATGTTGAAATAAAACTGGGAAATATATATATATATATATATATATATATATATATATATATATATATATATATATATATATATATATATATATATATAACAATGAGAAAATATTGAAGATACTTGAGAAAATAATAACACACAGAAATATTGAAGATATATGAGAAATCAATAACACAGATATCATATTGAAGAAAACAGAAAAATATAACAATGGCATAACATGCGAGGGTAAGTTAATAATTAAGTCACAAATGGCTGTAGAAAAATAACTAAATATGATAATAACTTGAAATCAGTTTATTTGCACACATATATTGACCCTTTAGTTCTCAACATAATTTCCACCAACATTGATGCACTTATCCCATCGTTTTATCAGTTCTCCCAAACCGGCTGCATGGAACTGCGTGCTCTGTGTTTTAAACCACGTTTTCACTTCATATTCAACTTCGGCGTCATTCGCGAAATGTATCCCGCCAAGGTAGGTTTTCAGTAGACTTATCCCCTACTGATTTTCAGTAAAGCGGTGCATAGCTGGGTAGAAAAAGTTACAAAGGTGAGTCAATAAGTAAGTCACACAGTTCTATGAGATGGCAGGTAAATGAAAACAGGGCACGCAGATTTATGCAATCGGTTTGGGACAACTAACTAATAAAACTATGGGATAAGTGCATCAATGTTGGTGGAAATGATGTTGAGAAATAAAGGGACAATGTATGTATACAAATAAACTGGTTTCAAGTTGTTATCATATTTAGTTATTTTTATGCAGCCATTTGTGAGTTACTTATTAACTTACCCTCGTATTCACAATGTTTATCATTCTTAATCATTGTTCCATCTCACCACTTCGAATAACCTAAAATGACACAACAATGTTACAGCACGAGAACAACATTTATTAGAAACTAATGCCAGACTTAAACAGTAATGCGTAACCTGGACACAAGACGAAGGAGAAGGCAGAGAAATAAATATCTGGATGGCTTGCCCACGTGGCAAAAAACAAGAACACAGCTGGTCCCAGACTCTGGAGATCATATGAGATGGTGAAACATCACCGCCCACGTTTGTCGGCATGGCACATGATGATGACAAACCTAAACATTTAGTTATTACTTCTGAGAAAGTATGCTTGGCATGAGGCATGAGTAGGGTTCAGAAGTTAGATTTTAGGAATGTGAACATTTACGAATGTCTCAACATTTCACTCATTCCAAATCCGCATATCGTTATATTAAACCTCAAGTAATTGCACCATAGAACAACTGTATACTACACGCTAGTCTCCTCATGAATGAATGTCAGGGTTTCAAGATTCGGTGGATGAAGGTTATTATTTTCTAATATCCAAGTGACTTTTTGTCCTTTGATATACACGTTTCCTTGATTATCGGAAATAGGAATCTCGGCGATCTAATTTGCCGACCGTGTGCCGTGTTTCGTGGTTGGAAATTGAATGAATACCCAAACCTCTCTTCAAGTCATATTCTTCCTATGCACTTGGTGATGCTCCCAGTTTCCTTTGCTGTGTCCTTTATCTTCCGACCTCACCTTGGTTTTGAAACATCTGTCGCAAGTGTTTTTACGCATGATGCGTGGTTCTATTGTCGTCTTTTAGTATCCAATTAGTACCACTGTTATGACGGGGGAGAAAGGGTCGATGTGGTAAGAAAATTAATTGAAGCGAAGTTTTCAGAATCTGGGATAGTTCGATGACGCAATAGAAAATTGTAATTCCGCTTTCACCATATTGTTTATACAAGCAAAGTATGGAATGTGTGTGAATCAGCCACAATATACATGCACTATAAACTCATACTAATATTCAAACTGTACTTACAATCAACAGTGGTTTACTTTAAATATATACATAATATGCACGCTTCTGTTTGTTAATTAAAGAGGAAAATGTTACCCTTCGTTTGCTCAAAAAGATCTTTATGATCCTCTCACAGCAGAAAAACACGTAAATAGAAAATATGGCCACAGTGGACTTCCATACATAGCCTTGTAACTCCTCATAGATCACAAGGTCAAATGCCTGAAGAAAAAAGAATTATCTTAAAACACACACCAATAGGGGGAAAAACTGAAAATATTATGTGTAAACTTTACAAAATGTCAATTTATTACAGGAACCACAAACAATATGTTGCACTATTTATTGCCTGGCATATTTCACTGCATCTCGTTGATGCAGATTGAATGTAGCGAAATATTCCATGCAATAAATAGTGCACCATATTCTTTGTGACTTCTGTGTTTATATTCACTCAGAAAATGCATTGTATTCAATGAATGTCAACTGTTTCTAGTACTAAGATCCAGTTTGTTATGCTATAATTAAGAACTTTAAATCTTTCTGTTCCGGCCAGTTATCCACTAATTATATCGTATGCAATTACTTTTAAGTTACTTGAAGTAGTAAATATTTGTGTCTTAAATGTTTGTAGTAATAATATTATGAAACAGCAGATGTTACAGTAACAATTGAGATGACATAGTTTACTGTAACACTTGCAAGAAACGGTAGGCGTTAAGAACAGAATATTATGTAAATAAACCAATAAAGACATGCTTGTTTTTGTTTGTTTACCAAAAAAAAACAACAGTGATTTTACTGGCTTATTTACATAATATTCTGTTCTTCACACCTACTCTTCCTAGCAAGTGTTACAGTAAACCATGTCTTCTCAGTTTTACCACTTTGTACCAAAACATGATAACACAGTAATGCTGCTCATCATTACGTACCTCTGAAGTCGGAGTTGGTGGCGAGGGGCATTGGTAATAGAGAACGCTAATCCACACACAAAACAATCAGTCCAGTGCACAAGAAGTAGTAGCGTGTGTGTAGACTACGCTTGAGTTCAAAGCGAACGATCGTACCAACAACAACAACAACAACATCAACAACAACAATAACAACAACAACAACAACAAACCCTTTAAGTGTTGAAAACCTTACACGTAAATGAACCAACGGGCTAGGGAAAGTCGCTGGCAATGGATAACACATGAGAGAATTGTTTAATACTGATGAAACTAGTCAAGCTGGCGAGTTAGGGAAGTTGAAAGCGAATTGCGATGAAAATGTCATGATGAACATGGTCAGACTCGGGTTCGACGCCTGGGCTTGTTACCTGCGAAAGTGAGGGAAATATTTGCTATCTATTTCTCCGAGTATTCAGGTCTACAAAAATGTCAAGGCCTTAACACATCATAGACCAATATAGTAAACTACTTCGAGTCATGTTTTTTATTACCTAGAAAGGTAGGGGATGGGGGTGGGGGTAAACACTGAAGAGAATTAGAGACATAGATGAAATATTTTGGAAGTAAATGCAAGAGATACCAAAGAAAAGGAGGTCTTGAAATTAGCTTGTTGGGAGGCCATTACCATAATGGGGGATGAAAAGCACAAGGAGATACATGTAAGTAAAACATCCATGATAATAAATGTCAATTATGCACACATTAAAAGAACAATGCTGGTAGGTTATCTATTGACAATAAATCACTAGAAATATGGACACATTTACACAATGACAATGCGGCAACACGGCTTACTTCTGGAATCAACACCAACAAGCCAGTGGATGCCAGGGAACCAGCGCCCATTGCTACCAAAAACTGAAGAATACGCTTGAAGTATCTCTTCTCCATAATAGGACCTAAGCAAGCTCCGATGTTGGATATGATGATGACGATGCTGGTAAACCCGAAACTGTATCCCCATGCTGTGTAAAACAAACCTTAGAATTAGCGTTAATGACAGATTGTTTAGTTTTCACAGAAACTATAATATTGAGCTGCTAGTGTACATAGTTTCTTCAAGGAAACAGTTATAACATTGTGTAAGCCTGAATACACGGAAGAAATCTGTTCTTCACTTAGGAGGCGACGAGCACAGACGTGGGACCCTCATCCGACTGTGATCGTGATATTATCAGCGCAGTTCCCTGTCAACTTCACTAACGGGTCCTCTGTAAATAGTATGCTGCAGAAATGTGGTTCTATAGAAGAATGATGAGAATACCGTGGACAGGTATAAAGAGCAATGAAAATATCTTGAAAGAGGTTACCTCACACGGAGAGCTGGTGACTCGATTCAGAAGAAAATATCATGAAAGAGGTTACCTCACACGGAGAGCTGGTGACTCGATTCAGAAGAAAATATCATGAAAGAGGTTACCTCACACGGAGAGCTGGTGACTCGATTCAGAATAAAATATCTTGAAAGAGGTTACCTCACACAGAGAGCTGGTGACTCGATTCAGAAGAAAATATCATGAAAGAGGTTACCTCACACGGAGAGCTGGTGACTCGATTCAGAAGAAAATATCATGAAAGAGGTTACCTCACACGGAGAGCTGGTGACTCGATTCAGAAGAAAATATCATGAAAGAGGTTACCTCACACGGAGAGCTGGTGACTCGATTCAGAAGAAAATATCATGAAAGAGGTTACCTCACACAGAGAGCTGGTGATTCGATTCAGAAAAAAATGTCAAAACTGGAAAGTTGGCGGGGAAGAGGGGCAGTTTGGGACTAAGAGAGAAGATGATGGCCAGTTTGATATGTCATTGAGAAACTTCAGTATCAGAAATTAATGACAGTACACGAGACAGAGGGCTGTGGACAGGACATGACCTGTAAAGCCACACAACATAGTCTGAAAAAGAAGAACGTATATATAGCACTTCACTGTTATATATTTGGGTCTATCTTCTTTGTCACCTTTCGTCCATTATGTAGTGAAGTTGAGTTTGTGACCTACTAGTTTTAGTAAGAATGATATGATGCACTAGACTTGATGATGAAAACATTAGCCAGTACTCTTCGACCAAACAAGAGATATATTTATCTCATCAGCACAAGACATTGATCATCTAAACGGCACACGAAGAAGAGATATGTCACACAGGAAACATTTAGATTAGCGGAAGAAAGAAGCAAATTAAAGCAAATGTGGGTATACATAAATTAACTTACAAACAAAAGATACAAAAGTAAAACCATAAATGCCATCATAGACGACAGGAAACAGTTTGAAGTGAATACAAGTAATACATTAATTACAAGGACAATATGAAGACACGTTCAGGGAAATCAGAATCATTAACAGGCAAATTCAGACCACCACTATATGTACGTAATAAATGATAAAAAAAATGACAGTTCTACAAACCATCACTGCATGTAATAAATAATAAAAATGGCAGTCCTTCAGACTATCACTACATTTAATAAATAATAAATATGGCAATTCTTCAGACCATCACTATATGTAATAAATTATAAAAATGGCTTCGGGCTTCTGGTCCCCAACATGAGGGACAAGCATTTGAACCGTTAAGCCTCTGGAGTATTTACGCTTGTGGCTACGGTTTGCAGTTGTATTATCCTCATGCTGGACTGGTAGTGCACGGTTCCGCCACCCTGCTACTGAGTTGAGTGCGTGGCGCGACACTGTGAGCTGTGAATTTCGTTTTGAATGTGTTTACATATGTCTGCGTTTGTTGTAGCGTAAACTGCATGTTCGGAACGATGGCGGTTGGACTATCGCAGAATTGACTGGATTGCCTTTTTCTGTTCACGTATGCATTTTTCTCCGAGACTCCTGGGACGTCGTCGCTGGAGCTACGGTGTTTATGCTTTGTGCAATGCTTTCAGAGGGCCGCCCTGCAAAATGGGACCAAGCTATATGGGATAGAACCCGGTGCAATGAAGTCAATGCTCTCGACTTTTAATTGCTGCTGGTTTTCTAGTGACTGCCGCTTCCATCGATGATGAACTGTATTTTCCGTAGGGACTTTTGTGTTGGCATTCTCACGGCGGCATTATGCACAGTGTACCTGTGCGGACTGTTGACTTGTCGAGACTCCTGTCTATTCCATTGTTCACATAGGGCAGTGAGGAGCATTTTGTATGATTTTCACTGGCACAGGAACAGAGCATAATGGGGACGATCCGTTGCCCTGAAGTTGGAAACTGCAACTAATAACTAATGACTAATTATAAACATGGCAATACTTTAGCAAAAATTAAAGATATATTAGCGTGCTATGGAGTAATGCATGAAGTTATGATAACAATCCACATAACATATAACTTTAATAGAGGAAATCGACCAAACACACAATCTAACGAAAAGGAAATCATCAAGCTATTATGACATACCATCGGAACTAATCGAGGCAGGAGGAGAAGCCAGGGTATCTATCTAGTAATTTGTTTTAAAAGGGTTTAAAAGACAAGTGGGTCGACCTCATTGCACCGGGTTTCATCCCATATGGATGGGTCTCTTTACGCAGGGAGGATGGTCAAAAGCGTCGCACAAAGCAAAAACTCCTTAGTTCCAGCGAAAACCCCCAGGTGTCTCCGAGAAAATTGCACTCATGAACCGAAGTCGAGGCGGGGATCCGACCTACAACCTTCGGAGCACGAGGCAAGCGGCGTAACCACTTCGCCACGGGGATTATCTCTCTCTCTCTCTCTCTCTCTCTCTCTCTCTCTCTCTCTCTCTTCTCTCTCTTTCTTTCTCTCTTTTTCACTCTTTTTTTTCTCTGTCTTTCTCTTTCTCTCTCTTTCTCTGTCTCTCTTTCTCTCTCCCTTTCTCTCTCCCTTTCTCTTTCTCTATCTCTCTTTCTCTCTCTCTCTTTCTCTCTCTCTCTTTCTTTCTCTCTTTTTGTCTCTATCTTTCTCTCTCTTTCTCTGTCTTTCTCTCTCTCTCTCTCTCTCTCTCTGTCTGTCTGTCTCTCTCTCTCTCTCTCTCTCTCTCTCTCTCTCTCTCTCTCTCTCTCGTGCTGTGTGTGAACATCTTGGCCGATACCATGGAAAGCAATCCCTTAAATTCTTCTCCCAAAGAAAAGAAACTTTAACTGTTGTACTATCAGACTAATAATTTACACTAGCAAATCTCCTTGCGAATTATCATGAAAGGAATTTAAAGGAAGTTGGAATACGAATTGCGAGTACAAACAGGTTTCAAACAGGGTAGAGGAACCTAGGGCCATATTTTCAGTATGAGAGCCATGTTTGAAGAAAAAATGCAGAAAAGTACAATGTAGATCTTCATTATTGTTTTGTTTAAAACAATAAGTGTTCGACTGCGTGCAACATCAGAAATTGTGGAACTTCTTGAGAGACATCTATTTTCAGCACATTTTATCAAATTAATGTTGAAATTATAGAATGATCAAGAAGATCTCAGAGTAGCCGGTGAGAGATCAAACTGATTTGATTTGCTAAGAGGAGTAAGGTAGACTTGCATTTCATCTCCAGACTTTATCTCCATGTTTGCAGAAAATGAAATGTGAGCCGGAAAAAATTAAACCAGCGACGATTTTCAATTAGAAGTCATATACGCAGATGACACGATCTAACTCTTCAACAGTGTAGAAGAATTAAAACAGTTAATTCGGTCTGTGAAAAGCAGAATTTTGATCAAATTATTTTTCTGGACCTAAACAGAATATCCAGAGACATAACGGTAAGTCAAGCAAACATTACGCACAAAGATGAAAAAAAAATTACTTTTCAAGCAAATATTATAACCAACGAGAGGACATTGAAAATATAACAGGCTTTAAATACCTTCATAGTATAAATAACAGCAACCATGACTTGCCAAAGGAAATCAGAAGGAGACTAGCCATAGAAATACAGATGTTAAAAATAAAACAACCTTGGCACAAGACCAGCAAACAAATGAATGTAACAATTTCAAGAACATCCATATTTCTGTTGGCAACATACGGATGTAAGACATGACAATTTTAGCTATCACTGACGACGACACTCGGGGATGTTGAATTTACATGTTACAGAAGCATTCTTAGAATGTCGTGGATCCAGAAGAAAAATGGACTGACATTCCACACGATCTGAAGATAGAAGATGACTGTACCGACACGCTACAAGATCTGAAGATAGACGATGACTGTACCGACACGCTACAAGATCTGAAGATAGACGATGACTGTACCGACACGCTACAAGATCTGAAGATAGAAGATGACTGTACCGACACGCTACAAGATCTGAAGATAGAAGATGACTGTACCGACACGCTACAAGATCTGAAGATAGACGATGACTGTACCGACACGCTACAAGATCTGAAGATAGAAGACGACTGTACTCACACGCTACAAGATCTGAAGATAGAAGACGACTGTACTGACACGCTACAAGATCTGAAGATAGAAGATGACTGTACTGACACGTGCTTCGTACGCGGAATTTCCGTAGTACTTAAGTACGTCATGGAGGAGTTACCCTGTTATAAATAACGCGGGGGAAGACGGCTGATTTACGTGACCTAGAATGTTCGAGAAACTGGAAGTTTCGACAAAGAAAGGTCGAATCGTGCATTCATTTTACCCCGTGAGTGAACTTGATTTGTTCATTAGTCGGGAGAAAGCATTATTCTCGCTCAGAGTGAATTAATACGTGCGACATGCTCATTCCGGGCGTGGAGAGTTCTCCTCACAACCGGAACAGGACATTTTGTCATCACTTCGTCCCGAACACTCTACCAGAGCAGAGCTCTAGAATTATAGCCAATATTGTCAAGCATGAAGCTAGGGAGCCAAAGACAGTAATACAGGCTGATTTGGTGTTGGTTTCATGGTTCAGGTAATACCTCTTTACGTAATTACATTGTGTAATACAGAGGAGCAGCGCGATTGTAATGCATCTAATTATCTATGCGAATTCGTAATGAGCTTTGCGGTCGATACCTGACAGGCTGCGTAGCTGTTACTCGCTTGTTTACATTTCGCATTGCCGCTCGAGATTTGTAACAGCGTAGCTTACACATTTGAACACTTTTAAGTCCATTAGTATGGCAACAATATTGTAGCTACTAATTATATTGTAAATTGTGAGATCTTGCATTGATTAGTTTGAAGTTACAATTGTGATGACATGTTTACTGCTATCTGGTGATTGACCCGTTGAAGCCAAGTTAAATTAGTTCAGTTGTTTACTGTTACCAGTGCTTATTGATTCTGTGGTTATGCTGATGTAGGTGGAATTCAGAAAGTGTTGTGATTCGACTGGAGAAAGTGGAGCACGTACGTCTAGGCACTAGGAAGTGGTGTAGCTATTTTATGATGAGTAAATAGTTATGATATCATTTCTTGACAGTGTGTTGGTACGTTCACGTAGTGATCATGTGCTATGATGATATATATATATTGTACTTTGTGGCATATAAATATATATATATATTGTAATGATGTGCGTTCCATAAATGAGCGACTTGTCGACGTATGACACGGTCTGACGCGAGATACCTGTGCGTTATCGGCGCGATTGTAGGGAAACCGGTCGAGGGTCTACGCTACACATTCCTATACCCTTTTCTTGATGATCATGAGTACGGGAGTGCTTGTGTGATTGATGGAAGAGAAGGTGTATGGCTGTTGGATGAGACTCGGAGATATATGGGATATGGGATGAGAGGCAATTATAATATGTATGTAACTGGCACAAGGCCATTTGTGATGTTCGGTCACTACCCAAGGCTAATCCGCTTGGGGGGCCAGAACAGGAAAGGACACCTTGAACATATGGTGACCAAAACATGTTTAGAAAAGGAACTTCTCGCCTCTATCACCAGAGGTGGATTAAGAAGGATTTCGCTATTATGTGGGAAGGCATCCCACTAGCGAAATAGATAGATTAATTGTTCATTGGTTATGTTCATTGTTTATTAATTAATTTAGTAGTAGCCTAGAGGTTAGCGACTTTTCTCCGTAATCTTGTATACTCTTGTAAGAAACGTGACGATGGTGAGAATCAGCAGTGGTTCGAATCGCGTCGGTAACTTACGGGGTATGTGAGTCGGCCGCTCAGAAAGCAATGGCAAACTACTGAGCGTAATCTTGCCAAGAAATCAACATACAGCTGAAAGATGCTGATGTTGACAGCGATGTCCTGTAAATAATATGCAAAACATTTAGTTATTAATTGATAACAATACGTATAGGTCCAATGATGGGGAGTGGTCTAGAGACCAACTCTTCCAGAGCTGTAGTTTTCTACTAGTGTAAATAGAAACAGTACTGTTCTTCTTGTAACCACCGAGGACAAGAGAAAGGTAGGAGTATGAGATTGCAGTGCGGTCAGACTCGAACTTTTCGGAACTGAATCTTCCGACAGGCTGATCCAGGTGCCATCTGACATTGGATGTCTATACATGCTTCCACTATATCTTGATAGGGATGATTCCCTAATTATGTATATACTGATTAGTAATACTGAAGGCAGTTTTGTAGTGGATGTTTGCATGTGGATCCATGTTGACACCGAATGCTCTCACATACCTCTCTCCCATTTCAGATGTTGCCTGTTATATAAGTTCTACAATGACGCTTAAATTCCAATGGAAGATTTTGAGTATTGGTTCGATCCAGAGGACAACCCAAGATGGGGTAAAGTCATAGCTCTGGGAGAACTTCGGCTTGAACATCATTGTTGAACGCCACCGAACCTTATATGATACACCATCAACAAGATTTATGTGTTCCACAGTGCTAGATCCTCAGCAAATCTTAAAGACACTCATACTGTTCTTATGCAATTAGACACTGTGTTACCATGAGAAATACCATTGTTATGGACCAGACTCAGGTGGAGTCCGGTCAATCCTGAGTTCTAGTCATCTATTCAAGTAGTCATTTATCAGAGAGTCAAAGCCACACGAGACACCTATCAGACTTTATGAAATGCTTTACCCTAGATGATCTACTATAGTCAGGCTGTTGTGGGTCAACGTCGCCCATCCAGGGGTGTATCATCACGTTACAATTTAGTGAATGTTGCAAGACTATGTTTTCAGCTATTGTCAAGGTTCATCAGGGGATACCTCAGGGTCGAGGATCTCCCATCCAGACTGCGTAGGCAAAGCAGTCATAGGGACAGTAGCAAGTGACTATTCTCAGAACTATTGTGGTGTTGTGTCAGTCCAGTCATCGGGGGTCCAGATGGCCAACCCCATTATATGACCACCAGGTGCTTGCGGCAGAGACGTCCACAAGTTTACAGTCAGCATTGCTGAGAGAGAGCCGGGTTAGTCTACTGGACCGACTCGACGAAAACGCCCCGCAAATCTTCTACTACGCCCAGTGATGACCTTGGGATCATCTCTGACTCTTTCTCTCACCTATTCTCTATATTGTATATAGATCCTCTCCTATCAGGCCGTTCTATTCCTACCTGGGTCTATAGTGTACATTTAATTGTTTAACTGTTGATATGTCTTGTCTACAGTTATTGTGTGTGATCTTGGACGAGGCCTGAGAGTTTAAGGGCACAAGGTAGAAGGTAGATAGTAGAGGTCTAGAATCTGGGAGGGGCCTGTAGACTAATAACACTTGTCACCTTGCAGAGGGGGTCAGTAATAGTAGTATAAGTGTGTCTACCTGTCCAACCCCGGGGGTTAGTATACATGAGTGGCAGTGACACCTCGGCTCTTGTGTTAACTCCCAACAGCCGAGGCCATCCTGTTACAGACACGCTACAAGATCTAAGATAGAAGATGACTGTACTGAGACGCTGCAAGATCTGAAGATAGAAGACGACTCGCTCATAAACAACATTGCGTCTGGGAAACTGAAGCGCTTTTGTCATATTACACGCCTCTGTGTGTTTCAAAGAACAGTAATGGGAATAGAGTGGCGATCAACCAGCGCGAATGTGGACTTACGACAATAAAGTCAGTCACCCTGCGAATGCAAATACATAAGGCCTTGGAATTGACAACGAACCGACAGTCTTTCTGACGGTTCGTGATAGGAGGCCCTGCGACATGATGTACTCTTGATCAGAGAGTCACGGCAGCGCAGTGGCTAGCGCACTTGTCTGCTGGCCTGGTAGTCGCGTGTTCGAATCCCTTTCGAGGCAAAGACTTTTACAAACTTAACCCAGGCTAAAATAAGTATCAGAAAATGTTCTGGGGAGTAATAGGGGCCGGCAAGAGATTGACCAGATCACCCATTGAGTGTCGATTAGTCTATGATCAGATGGATCTAGCACCACACGCACTACATGCCATAAAATGTGTAACATGGTCCTTTACTTACTTTACTTATTTACCAAATACCCAGTACATCTGAAAACGTAGACAAGAGTCCTTTACTTTACTTTACTTTACTTTACTTTACTCATTCCTACACAGAAAACAACTTGACCTAATAGTTGTGAAATAGTGTAATATGATGTAATAATTTTGATAAACGAATTTTGACCTAATAGTCTTTGTGGGGGATTTGTGACGTAATTGTTTTGATCGGGGGAATGTAACCTCGTTGTCTTGTTTGGGAATTATTTTTCTAATTGTTTTAAAGAGAGAAACATTACGTAATGGTTTATTTGTGGGACATGACACAAGAAAGTTTTGACACACACAATGTGGCCTAATATTATTGATAAGGAAACTATTATCTCAGGGAAATGTGGCCTCATTGCTTTGATATGGGAAATATGACCTATTAGTAAACTACTACAAGACACTGTGTGTGGCAAACTTCATGCATTTGGGTTCAAAGATTTAGCAGTAACTTAGCCACATTTTTTAAACAAAATCAATAGACAAATTTGATGGAAATGTATAAACTACAGCTGAATTTAAACACAGCTCTAGTGATTAGATGCACTTGCTTTCACTACATAAGGACGAAACAATAACCTGCACGATTGGAATATTTCACTGTATCTCGTCGGGTGAATACTGCACTTACATATCATTTAAAGTGAATAAAAGAATAATACTTTGGTAGAAATAATAAAAACACATAGTCAGAATATTGTTCGAATGTGGAGCATTTGTTAATCCCACGGTAATCGCGAATTTAAAACGAACTCTTTCTGTCTGCACAAAATGGGTTGGCGAATACGTCACGGTGTATTTGAGTAATCGTTTACTATTCGTCGAATACAAAATGCGGCAATAAACCGTACAATAATTGTTTGTGGTTTATATGATTAAATTCACTGAAGGAATATATTGTTTTGTATTCGCTGTGGTTGTTTTGGTTTTTTCCAGGTCAATATTTATTAGACGTCGACGTCGTCAAAATGATAAGAGCGCTCGCTCTTAAACTTCTGGTGTGCTGATGACGAGGTAGGCGATTCAATCCTTACACCGGCATACGTTGACCTAAAGGCTGACTTCTCGTTCAGAAAGCTATGGCAAACTACTGAACATACACTAGCGTAGAAAATAAACTCTGGGTTGATGACAAAGTCCTGCAAAGAATTTGATCATTTTAACTTAAATTATTTAATAATATGTATTTTAATTTTTGATATTATTTCTTTCCAAACAATACATTGATTTCAATTGTGTAGCTCGAAACAAAAATAAATTAATAAAACTGAACTTTTTTTACACTAGTTCTAAGAGTATTTTCATTTATTAATCTTTCGTAATTTAGTTTTACCTTGCCCAACAGTAGGTTTCTGGTGTTTCGGGGTAACTGGTTGGTGTTGGTTAAGTGCACTTGAACAATTGTCAACGGTTAAAGTGTTGAAGATGACCGGCAGTGCGTTGACGAATCCTTCCGCTTTCAGGAGGTTGTCTTGGGTGAATGCTTGAAAAACTTCAGCTATTCCTGGACACTAAAACACACCAAATGTAAACATATTATCGATAGTGGCTTTAAATAAAAGGAAAATAGTAAATAGCAACAGACTATCTAGCCGGTCACCCTGGCCAAGGAGTTAACGACGTTGTTCGTAATTCCGTATATCAACGTGGAGGCAAACAGCTGCGCGAGATTCGGCAGTGGATTGCGCTGCGCTGGTAACTTACGGGGGTATGTAAGCCGGTCGTTGAGAAAGCAATGGCAAACTACTGAATATAAAACTTGCCTGGTACATCAACAGCAGCTGGAAAATGCTGGTATTGACTGCGACGTCTTGTATGGGATATACAGCATAAAAGAAGTAGACTATCTATAATCTATACTCTGGCACTAGATAGTGCATAATGTGAGAAAACCACAGAATAATATAACCAGAAAGTTTTTTTGTCTGGAATCCAAAGCTAGCGAAATAGAGGCAGACCTACAAGCAGAAGAGATTTAGAGGCGGAAGTGAATAATATAAGAGGACATGGGCGGAGCTGCATAGGATAGCTAAGGATATGACGGCTGGGGTTACTTGGTTCACCGACTATACCCCCACTGGGGTAAAGGGCAGAAGAAGCATACACTAACTGGGAGACTCGTCAACGAAGTAGCTAGAACAGTTGGCAACCGATACGGTGGTCGCGTGTTCGAAACTTTTGTTTAAAAAATGTTGACATTAATTAATTGTAATTTATTTTACTTGTTTCACTCTAGTTGGTTTCTTCAGGACAACTTTCTGCATCACAGTTTTAATAACCATGCACATAATATATTTGCACGCAGACCAAAACAGTTATAACTGCAAGTATTTACTGAATGTTGCAATTTTGTATTTGTCCATTATGTCGCCATCTTCCTTTTGCGTCAGTCTTAATTTTGTAGAATGGAAACTGCTCCCACAACAGGCAGATTTATTTTTAAATATGATCTAGGCTTCCAGCTCGGCTCCAGATAAAGTTGGTACCAGGGAATTTTCTGCGAAGAAAAGGAAGTAACCCTGATATTGACTTTATGGCCCAGGCGAGTGTCTATTCCTTTAGCTACAAGTATTACTTTCACAAAATGTCTCAGGCGTGGAATAGGCTAATTCACTTTACTTTATTCTAATACATTATCTAAATAATGGGGGAGTTTCGGAGCAGTCTGCATTGCTATACAATGACATCTGCTGAGAATGAGAGAAAGTTAGTGAGTGAGAGAGACTGAGACTGTAAGAGGGTGTGAAAGAGAGAGAACGTGAGTGAGAGAGAATGTGAGTGGGAGAAAGAACGTGTGTGAGAGAGAGGACGTGAGTGAGAGAGAGAGGACGTGAGTGAGAGAGACTGAGAGCGAGTGTGTAAGAGAGAACTAGAGATAGAGTGAGAGAGAGTGAGAAAGAATGAGAAAGTGTGTGAGAGAGACAAACCGTGGGGGGGGGGGGAGAGGTGGAGATAGGTGAAGGAAGAGAGAGAGAGAGAGAGAGAGAGAGAGAGAGAGAGAGATGGAGAAAATATGTCAGAGATAAATGGAGAGTATGAACAAGGAGAAAGGAGAGAAAGGATAAGAGGACACTAAAGTAGCGCATGTCCTGCTACCTAACTTAGGCTGGGGTGGCCGATAAGACCTAGTCAATTTTAAGGACCCGAATCGATGGGGATTCGAACCGATAACCACCTGTCCGACAGTTAAGTGTTTAATCACTACGCTACCGCGGCTCCCAACCATTGAAGACGGCTCCCAACCTCTGAAGATGTCTCCCAACCTCTAAAGACGGCTCCCAACCTCTGAAGATGTCTCCCAACCTCTAAAGACGGCTCCCAACCTCTGAAGAAGGCTCTCAACCTCTGAAGACGGCTCCCAACCTCTGAAGAGGACTCCCAACCTCTGAAGATGGCTCCCAACCTCTAAAGACTTCTCCCAACCTCTGAAGAAGGCTCTCAACTTCTGAAGACGGCTCCCAACCTCTGAAGATGTCTCCCAACCTCTGAAGATGGCTCCCAACCTCTGAAAATGGCCCCCCAATCTCTGAAGATGGCTCCCAACCTCTGAAAATGGCCCCCCAACCTCTGAAAATGTCCCCCAATCTCTGAAGACTGCTCAAAAACTCTGAAGACTATTCTCAAAATACTTACTGTTGTCGAACTACCAGCCACAATCATCAGTATTGTATTTGATGACCATGTCTGTCCCAGTGAGTTTTTTTTATTAGTTAACAGTGTGAAAGCTATTACTCTCTCTGTCTCTCTCTCTCTCTCTCTCTCTCTCTCTCTCTCTCTCTCTCTCTCTATCTCACTCTCTCTCTCGCTTTATCTCTCTCTCTCTCTCTCTCTCTCTCTCTCTCTCTCTCTGTCTCTCTCTCTCTCTCTCTCTATCTTTTTCTCTCGCTCTGCTGTGTATGCGAGGCAGTGTTTAGTTGTGAGTTATTAGGAGGTTGTATAACTGTGAAAGTTTGTGTATATGATGTATGCACGCATGATGTATGTATATATATATATATATTGTTTATGTTAACAGCATTCATTTGACAATGTTTTTTCCATGTGTAGATAACAAGCATGGTATACAAAAGATGAGTGGTTGGAATGGCCTAATGTAAGACAGGCCTGCGTGCCAAATTTGTGACCCTTTGAAAGTAAAGTTCTTTCGTTATCTCTCTCGCTTTCTCTTTCTCTCTCTCTCTCTCTCTCTCTCTCTCTCTCTCTCTCTCTCTCTTCTCTCACTCTCTCTTTCTCTCTATCTCTCTATCTATCTCGCCCCCCTCTCTCGCTCTATCTCTGTCTGTCTGTCTGTCTGTCTGTCTGTCTGTCTGTCTGTCTGTCTGTCTGTCTGTCTGTCTGTGTGTGTGAGTGTGTGTGTGTTTGTGTTAGTGTTAGTGTTAGTGTTATTTTTAAACACATTCTACCCATTCTAATTTACTTCTATCATAAAAAATATATGACCCTACATGTTTCTGTCCCAGACATTTCTCATTTTAACCTATATGTTTAAAATTGTTACACTTATTCCCATCTCACACACGTACGCATATAACTCAATCTCATTCATACATTAAAATAACAGTTTTATTTAGCAGGAACGATTTTTAATTTGAGACCAAATACATCAAAACATCGTTATCATTAACATATGCCGTATAGACAAAAGTGGGTTAACAAATTTATCTTCTCATAAGATCTCATATTCATAAGCACTTGTTCATAAGCACTTGGAATCAACGACTGGCAAGAGGAGGTCCACCAGAGAGACGAATGGAGACGGATTGTATTTGCAGCAAAGAACCTCAATGGCTCGGAACGCTGAAGAAGAAGAAGAAGAAGATAAGATCTCATAAGATCGAAAGAGTTTCGGATCATATCTATGTTCTTGGGAGTCTCTGTGGCGAAGCGGTCAAGCCGATTAATTCGGGCTCCGAAGGTTGTGGGTTCGACTCCGGGCCGCGTCCTTCGGTTCACGAGTTAAAAATTTTGGAGACTCCTGTGGGTCGTCGCTAGAGCTACGGAGTTCGTGCTTTGTGCTACGCTTTCCGCGCTGCGGAAAGTTACCGAGCCATATGGGATAAAACCTGGTGCAATGAAGTCGACCCTGTCGACTTTTAGTCGACTTTTAAGCGACTTTATCTATGTTTTTGTGCAGATTATGTAATCTGGCCATACCAATCAGGTGGATATCTCTTTGCCGAGCTCTTGCTTCTCGCAGTCGAGCGGGTCTGTTATCACTAATTTATCTGTGTCGTTAATGAAACATGTAACATTGGATACAAGAGGCAAAACTTGAAAGCTGTTATCAGCAATTGATTGCCTTTTCAAAGATCTGTGACAATGTGAAATCGACAAGTAACATTGACACGCTTGTATTGCTCTCGCTGCTAGAGTTGTGTAAATTGATAACAGTACGGGCAATTTTATCAGGTTATCTTGATGTTATTTAATAGCCAAGTTGTTGTAAGTGTTTTTTTTTTTTTAATTGCAATTGGTAATACAACTTAGAAAGCAAACACTTAAATATGCTGTTTAATTGTATTTAACTCTTCCAATTCCAATTCCAATTTTCAAAACAAAAAAAAAAAAAAAAAAAAAAAATTCCAAATTCGGTCTCGTCTAACCTGTTTCCTCAGCGGTGGTTATTGTTGAGAGTCGTGGTTTTTGTAGGTTCATTCACCCTAGTTCTTGTCTTGTGAGTCCTATCTCGGACTGGTTATGTAGCGTTTGTGTCTGTGACGTCATCAGTGAGATCGGTCGGCGGCTGTCCTTTGTGCATGTTTCCTCTTGTGGTTTTCTTAGTTGGCGCAGGCTCCTGGCTTGACTGGTTGCAGTCCTTAAAAGGACTTTTTATTTGGTATTTTTGTCTTCTCAATTGTGAATTAACTGTAGAAGCTTTTCGATGTGATATGCCTCCTTGCGCTTTCTTTCAGTCCGCTTCCCACGTTTGATTTCTTGCTGCCTTTTGCTTGCTTCCTCCGAGCTCAGCCATGGGATGATTTCTCCGTCTTCAATGTAGTATTGCCATGTGTATTCATCTGCGAGTTTTATACCTGGCATTGTGGCGATACGGCAGGGCATCGGTTTCCTGTTGAGTTTCTTGTACTTCTTTTCTTTTTCTTCCATGCGCTTTCTGTATTCCTCCCACTTGAGTTAGTATTGCCTCGTTGTCTCAGGGAACAATATTCCTGGCCTCGGGACGTCGTTTATGCCGACGTCAGGGTGCTCATTTCGGTTTTCTTCGGATGTCTGGTGGGATATTGGCTTCCCTTTGAATGTTTCGGGCGTCGTGGTTGGGCTGCTGGCTTTCGCTTGTGGTTCAGGCTCGGTCTCTTGGTTTTCATCCTGCGATTTCTCTGTAATTTCTTGTTCGGCTTCTGTTGTTTTGTTTCGGAGTATTTCCATTTCAGCTTTCTGTAGTTCTCGCTCTGATTTAATGATTTGTAGGATCTCTTCATTCTCCTTCTTATTCAGTGCCATATGTTCTACTTCTTGCTTGATGTTTTGCTGAATCTCCTTCATTTCCGCCAGTAGTTTTTCGTTGTCGTTATTCGGGGTCGGCGTCAGCAGTGCCTTGACTTGTCTCTTCAACTCGTCTATCTGTTTTTGGAGTTGATCTCTTTCGGCTTGTGCTATACCCGTTGCTGTCTCGCCCCTTCGCATTGCTTCCTTGACTGCTGTCTTCGTGGTAGTTGCGATCTTTAAGGCGTCTCTGTGTCGTTGCAGGTACGGACAGCCCAAGTATCTTGCTCCATTCTTGCCCAGGCAGTTGGCGCACTTCCTTTTGTTGTTAGGGGCTCTGAAGTCCGTATTCAGCTTGGCCAGCAGACACTCCTTGAAGGCGTGGTGATCAGCGCAGTAAGACGGAAATCTACCGTTACTGCAGATTTCCGTCTTACTGCGGCATATTGCTCTGCTGTGGCCGACCCTCTGACATGTGGAGCATTGGTTGACTCTAGGGATGAATCTCTCTGGCTGCTGCATTCTGTTGTTGATTGATACTGTTATCGGCATCTCTCTGCCCTCCGATATCACCACCGCCAAGGTTGTAGGTATCTTGGAGTAGGTGAGGAGCCTCTCCGCATTCATTAATCGTATGTGACGATTCTCTTCTCGTAGCTGCTTCAGGATTTCTTCGTCTGTCAGCTCCACTTGAATCCGCTTGACAACCCATCGGACTGTTTTTTATCGGTGTTTCCGACTCTGGTGTCTTTCTCCTCCTTCTTCTCTATTGTCTTGATTCTTGTCTGTGTTGGGCTGTCAATCTTCTCCCTCGTAGTAGCTTCAGTAATAGCTGTAGTATCAGGCCCTTTGATGCAGCTAGCAGGTATGCTCTCCACGTTCTTCCTCTTGTTGTCGGCTCCCACGCTGCACATCTTGGTTACCGCGTGTTTCTTGTTGTTGGACTTTCGACGTGACATTTTCCCGCCTATCAGGCTTCTTGACAGAATAATGCGACTTGAATTGTTAGCGCTCGCAGTGCGAATGATCACGCACGATGAACAAGATTTAACTCTTTCTATCTTTTTTGTTATTTCTAGTTGTTATTTTGTTCCTCTTTGATTAAATTAATAATTAGAATCGATGTCATTGCGTTCAGATGTGTGCTCAGACTTTCTCGGCAGAAGTCAGAGAATTATAGATAACGATTGTTTCCGTAGCCTACTAATTATGAATGCTGCTATGTCGTCTCACCCTGTAACCACAACTCCTGCCATAAACACGGTCAGAAGCAGGCACCTGTGTGTCACCACGCTATCACATGTTGTAGACCTGTATGCACAGAGAAACAGATGGCCAGTCTTTCCCTCACCTAGCTGGACGTCGAACTAAGCCATCGACCCCTCGTCTGACCGTGCACATGACACTATCAGCGGAGCTCCCTATCAACCACGCTAAAGCGGCCGTCAGTTAGGCCATATGCGAAGCCCACAGATGCATGAATCCTCTACAGCTCCAGCGGCCGATACGTATATTCTTTAACGACAATCTGTTCACAATCTGGATTTCCCTTTTGGTCTCAAATCATTATCCTCCTAACCCCCTCTCCCTTATTTTTCTCTGTTTGTCTTACGACATCTTAAAGCTTATTCTATACTAAATAAGCAAACCTTCGATTAAAGTCAGTCCCTATTTTATTGCCGGCTCCGTCGCGAAGGAAGTTAAGGACGCAGTTCGTAATCTCGCATACCCGTGTTCGAAATACAGCTGCGGGTGATTTGGCAGCAGACCGCCTTGCGTTGGTGTTTTACAAAATGGTATGGGTACCTGTCATTCAGAAAGCAATGGAAAACTACTGAACGCAAACTTGCCAAGAGATCACAACAGCAATAAATGCTGATGTTCACTAACACGTTCTGTAAAGAATATGCAACTAACTTTGACGATCTCATTTGAAAGCAAGTCCTGTTCAGAACGTAGCTTTTATCATAGCCCGTAGAAAGTACACTCGACGCTTCGACAGTTGTACTGTCTCAAATATGGTCATGCCCAAAGTGTCCCTAGCGTCCTGTGTTTACCATCGTGTTGGCTTCCCCTGCCTCGTCTACCAGGAACCCTAATTTCCATTACTGTTCATTGTCAAATCACTATCTCGTTTGATAAAAAAGATAGTTAGTTGCATATCCTTTACATGACGTTACGTTTAACCTCATCATTATTTGGCTGTTTGTGATTTCTTGGCAAGTTTAAGTTCAGTAGTTTGTCATTGCTTTCTGAACGAACGACACCGTTGTATGAACACCAACACAAGGTAGTCTGTTGCCAAATAGTCCGCAGCTGTGTTTGGAACGCGGTATCCGTGATTACGAATCGTGTCCTTGACTCTGTGGCCACAGAAACGTTTGATATGACCAAAGTATTTCAGTTTCCCAGGCCTGATACGGCCTATGAACCATTTTTTCCCGATGTTCAGATCCTTGAGAATGGCAGTGTTATTTTTCTTCTTGATTCGCGGTAAACTAAACATTTTACTTTAACGCTAAATTCAAGTTTCGATCATGTACTTTATATATTGAGCACAACCCACTACTGGCAACGCTGATCGCATTCCGGTATGAACCTAAGGCCTATCCACGTCAATATGGAAGCACTATACTCGAGTTTCGCCCTTGTTTGAGCTCGTCAGTAGTGCATATCCCTGACCGGATCCGGAAACAGTCCCGGATCACGCGTGTGAAGCGGATGTGTAACCACGCGGCACACACTGGACACACCAAATTATCACAACAGAACACCATAACGCTACCCATCGTAGGCTATGCTCAAGATTGCCCAATCGCCGCGACCGACGTCCGTCAATCGATGGGACCCGAACGATCAGGACTTCTCACTGGCAAGGAACACCAGGCCTCCTAAATCCAGTGAGCAATAATAAATTGATTATGTGGTTGTTTCGGGATTTGAAATTTAAATATTGACGTCGGGCGTCGGTCGCGGCGATTGGGCAATCTTGAGCATAGCCTACGATGGGTAGCGTTATGGTGTTCTGTTGTGATAATTTGGTGTGTCCAGTGTGTGCCGCGTGGTTACACATCCGCTTCACACGCGTGATCCGGGACTGTTTCCGGATCCGGTCAGGGATATGCACTACTGACGAGCTCAAACAAGGGCGAAACTCGAGTATAGTGCTTCCATATTGACGTGGATAGGCCTTAGGTTCATACCGGAATGCGATCAGCGTTGCCAGTAGTGGGTTGTGCTCAATATTTAAATTTCAAATCCCGAAACAACCACATAATCATGTACTTTATAATTTGTGAATTGGGTTGAGTTGAGTCAAGAACCGACATCAAACTAAACATCTTAAACTAAACATTTTACTTTAACACTAAATTCTGTTTTCGATAATGTACATTACAATTTGTGAGTTGGGTTGAGTTGAGTCAAGAATCGACATCACAGTACTCAGGACATTCCCATACGTGCTCCGTCATCATCTTCAACAGCCAACGAAGAGTCTGAATACTAATGGCACCAGTAGCAATCTGATTATGTGTCCGTCTGGCCTTTCCTCGGAGTCCTGAGCGTCAGTCAGATCCTCTGGTCATTCCCTGTAGCACCATTTTCTCCATGCCACGAGAGCAGTATTTGTCAAATGGCCCATATTTTACATCCGTACTTTTTCCATTTGCAAGATGTATTTTCCCGCATGGTTTACTTATATTCCTCAGGCTCAAGACCCCCTGCCATACACCGCCAGGTACTATATTGGCAGTAAATAACAATTGTCATTGTGCATATATTCTTCATGCTGTTTAACCACTGCTACTTCCAACATACATAACACTCTTCCATCAGTTGGCTTAAGTTTGCTTAAGTAAGATGTGTAATTGAGTAGCTAGTATAGGCACGAGTTGCTTAATATAGAAGGAATAATGACATGACATATTGGTCAGATAAATGGTCAATGCTTACCTAAATTGCCTTTTATCAGGTAAGTAAACTAAAGGACCACACAAAAATGTTGCTGCATATCCTTTGCAGGAGGTCGCAATCAATACCAACATTTTTGGGTGGTTGTGATTTTTTTAAATGTTGCATGTCCAGGACTGGCGATTAACTCCAACCCCAGATTAAATGGAATATGCAATGCTACGTTCAGTAGTTTGCCATTGCCTTCTGAATGAGAAGTCAACGTTGAGATCCAACTGTCTGGTGTATGGGTTGAATGTCATACTCCACCATTAGTGCATCGGAAGTTTAAGCGCAAGCTTTTAAGCGCCTCGTTCACATAGACCTCTGTGAATTGTTAGGCAATTTTTACGCTCAGTAGTTTGCCATCACTGGCATCAATAAACCGCTAAGACAACGGTGAACCGACACTGTAGTTATTATTGTATTAAACTAATACAGCAACGACAACCAGGCCTGACAACAACATCATGAATGCTTACCTCGGCCCGTTTTGTGCAGTTGTCCACATCTTGGCACACCCCAACAACATTCTGGATGTGTGATCTTGTGTGCGCCGTTGCCGACACTAAGAAGTCCGCAAACTCCTCAGCCGTCAGACCCGGGTCGGCTTCATATGCGTTTGCTGCATAGCGTTGTATCAGGTCATCTGCTGCTTCTAGAACTTGCGGCTGGTCAGAGCTGTTGGACAAGACATGCGCGGATACCACAGCTGCTACACAGGACCACACCAGTAGGCGAAGAAACTGACCACCGGTTAGCATAGTTCGGCTGAATATTGACTTAATCTATCACAAGGAAAAGTAAAATCTATGCTACAAATTATGAATCGATCACTGCTACTACAAATGTCACTAAGAAAGTCACTGCTTACATTCGCATATTTCATATATAAAACTTAAGACAGCAAATATCAAAAGCTAATAAAATGACAACACTTTAAAAAACAAACAACTCTTCTAAGATATGGTGTTGAAAAAACTCTGGCCGATTTCGAAGTTGGTACAAGGAGTTTGACCCCGCACGGTTTACGGTCATTGATACGATAACATAGTGAACACCAACTAGAGCCAGAATAACAGTATAAGTGTAATTTATATGGTGATCACACCCGGTCATCATTGAAGACAGGACACGTGATCTTCATGTCAAATGTCGTATGGTTTATCTATATGTCTCTTGACTCAAGGCTCTCGGAGCCTTGAAGTATAATTATACTCGGGTAGATAGAAAAGTCATTTACCGAGGTGCATAAACGAGGCAAAGAATAATCAGACTAAGGTTGCAAGACGTCCCGGTTTTCCGGGACAGTCCCGGTTTCTTGGGACAATTGCAGTTTTTAATGAAATAATTCACTGGCCTTCGCTTTGTGACGAGAAGTCAACGTTTAATTCCAACCGACTGTTGTGTGAAATGAACCTAGTATCCATCCGCCAGCGGACAGGAAGTTTAAACGCGCGCGTTAAACCTCTCCGCCACACAGAAGTCTGGCTTTTCTTAACCTGCAGAGAAATCTTTCGGTTTTTCGGTTGCACAATCTGGCAACACTAAGTAAAGCTGTCACTGACCAAGCATGTCGTAAGGGGCGACCAAGGAGGGTTGGCGTCAGGCTGGCTATTGGATCCCTCCAAAACTTAGATGCAAAATACAATAAATCGTGAACAAGTCTAAACAAGGCTTGGGGTAAGTTGGTTGAAGGCAACTGCTCTATTGGGAGATGAAAGACAGCAGTATAAGAAGAGGATTAGAAAAGAGTCCCGGTTATAATGTGTAAATATGTCAAATAGAACAATGTATAACATTGATGTCCTGTGTACGACACTGAATATTATTGGCTATTTAACATTATATAAATTATCAAATCAGATAGTTTCATGTTCTTTACAGGACATTTTGAGAGTACCCGTGATGTAGCTATTAAGTCATTCGCCTCGTGTTCCGAAGGTTCGAGTCCGGGCTATATCGTTCGGTTCTCGAGTACAATTTTCCTCGAAGACTCCGGGGAGTCGTCACTGAAGCTATGAAGTTCGTGTTTTGTGCGACGCTTTCGATAGACATCCCCGAGGAAAGAGACATCGCCATATTGGATAAAACCCGGTGCAATGAAGCCGAACCTCTAGCCTTTTACTTTCTTTTTACATGACATCGCAATGAACCCTAGAATATATTGGATGTTTTTGATTTACTGAAAAATTTTACGTTCAGTAGGTTGCTATTGGCCGCTATGTCTGGCCTAGAGGTTAGCGACTTTCTCCGTAATCCCGTATATCCACGTGAGGAACGTAACTTGCGCGAGAAACGGTAGTGGTTCTCGCCGCGTTGGTAACTTAGGGGTATGTGAGCCGGCAGCTCAGAAAGCAATAGCAAACTACTGAGCGTAATCTTCCAAGAAATCAACAATCAGCTGACAGATGCTGATGTTGACTGCGATGTCCTGTAAAGGATATGCGAAAAAAAGGTTGCTATTACTTTCTGAACGGCCGACGCTTGATACCGTCGAATTAATCGCAAAGCGGTCTCCTTCCAAATCGTCCGCGGCTGATTTTGAACCCTCGGCTCGGGAAATTGTGAAAGTGTCAATATTCTCTAAGCCACAGGCGCTGACATGAATAATCAAATACAGAGAAATATAACGAGGACAAAGTGAGGGGAAGTCCCTCGCCTTTAGTGTTACCGACGAAATTTTTTTTTTTTTTTAAATTTGTTGCCATAATTTCTTCATTTATTAATTTAACTTAAGTTTTTTGACTGCGCGACCAGGTGGCAACGACTGTCTCAGCTTCTCTATCTTTTCTCTGTCCTGGATCACCAGCATGCATAAGAATCTTCTGCATCGTACTCTAAGCTTGACAATGTCCTTGTTCTTCTTGATCTTGACAGATTTGGCATCTTTCCTTCTGGCTGTGAGCAGAAAGTCTTTGATCTCTTGAATGCGTTTAGACATCATTGCTGTTAATATTTTCCTTTCACTGCCGGAACTATTAATTAATAAAATAATCAACAAAGCCGAGTTTTACCCACGGCACCAATTACTAACAATATAAATGTTATGGCGCAGTTTTAAACTTTCGTGACTTTACATTTACATTTAATAGATTGGCTAATTGATTAATTAGAAGCGGTGTGGTTGGTCTGGCTCACATCCATGTGAGGTCTGTGGGCATGTTTTCCTGAAGGCCTGGTAGTCTTGTATTCCAGGGGTCACCAAACTACGGCCCGCGGGCCGGTTCCGGCCCGCGACGTCATTTCATCCTGCCCGCCGTCGGTACTCGAACTTGCTTGATATAACTATGAAACACGAGACGTTGTGATACAATTTAAATGTAAATATTATGTATATTATTATTATTATTATTATTATTATTATTATTAATAGGAGATCTTCACACGTGCGGAGACCTCCTGGCTGCACTAGGTTGTTTATTTAGGTGGCCCTATTTATAAATTTTGCGAACCTTATTATGAGATATATTCTATTACCAAATGAAGTCGCCTGCCGCGACTCTACAAGAGTATGGAGTAGCATATCCCTTGATACCCTGGTAAAAAATGTATAGGATACTGGGATGTTGTGTTGGTGTGCCTATAACAGCCCAGTAAAGCCATGTTCCCGCCTCTTTGGGAACAACTTAGGCCGAAGAGATGCTGATGTCTAATTTTCAGCAGAGGGTTTGAACTTAAACCCCTGGGCCACTACCAAGTAGATGGGCGAACATGCACCAGGCACGGCCGAGCGTAGCCATTGTTTTTCCAGACCGCAGTTGAAAGGGTAGACAGGCCCTGTGAAGATCCAAAAGATCCAAGAGGATCTTGATTGTGGATTGACGATTATCTGCTGTGGGGTGAGTTTTGAACGAACCTTCATAGTTTAAATAGGAATATAGGAATATAATAGCTATGTCTGTGCCTGAGAACAATAATGGAGGGATATATGCCTGGGAAGAGAGGAAGAGGAAGGCCAAATAGAAGATGGGTGCAGTATGTGGCGGATGATCTCCAGATGGATGTATCTGAAGAGGGACATCTTGCTTATGATCGAGATGTTTTCCGGAATGTTGTTATGGGAGCGAGGTTCTGCAAAAGACATGCTACTGAATGAATGACCTTTGTTCCATCTTGTTGTCTGATAATTGCTGGTGTTGTGTATCAGACTACAGTTACAGTGTTGGATGATTATCCATGCTGTGATGAGGATCACTGGTACTTTGTTGGATGACTACCCATGCTGTGATGGAAGATCACTGGTGCTGTGTTGGATGACTACCCAAGCTGTGATGGAATATCAATTGTACTGTGAAGGATGATTATGTGTATGTTTATTCATGGGGATGCCTATTTTGTCATTGCATCTAATCATGAATTTTATTTATTAGGGCATTGGCATTATTAATCAGATGTTGTTGTATCTTTATAATTACATTATTCTGATTCCCTGTACACCAGTGTTTCCCAACGTGGGGCCCACGCCCCACAGGGGGGCAATTCGATTGTTAAGGGGGGCAATTCGAAAATGGAAGAAATCGGCTGGATATAACAAAACGGGGAGACTTGAGACTGAAGTTAACTAAATTGGAACCTGACATAAAATCTCTTTGCAGCAAGCATCAAGCGCAAGGATCTCACCAAATTTAAATAATTACTAATAATTAAAATAATATAGAAAAATATTTCATTAAAATTATTTTGTACTTGAATTTCAGTTCTCCGTTATGTTTTAAAAATTTACTTACCGTATTTGCTCAATAATTTCCTAGTGATTTCTTCCTAAAACCTATCCGTCTTTTGGCTAGGATCGGGTACATTTACTGCTCTCCAACCAGTAGTGCGCCTGGTCTGGTCGGGGGCCGGGATGATCAAATAAAAACCCATCACATATCTTCACCTTAGATGTTGGCCCTATTGGACCACTGTGGGCAATAGCTCACAGTGAGACTAAAGGTCCACACAAACAAAGGGGGAGGCGGGGGAACCAGCTTGTCTGGGGTAACCGCTAAATCAAAAAAAAAAAAAAAAAAATTCCCTCAACACAACCGACACACAGGGACGCGGGACCTAGGGGGGGGGGGGGGTGGGGCGGCTCTGGCCCCTCTGGGAACCATGAGCCCTTCTAAAAAAAAAATCAAGTTTCTTTAGTGAACATTTCAATTTTTGAATATTAAAAATTATGCATATGTTGGGTGGGGGAGGGGGGGGGGGGGCTTAAGAATTTTAGAAAGGCTTAGGTGGGGCATAGCACAAAAAAGGTTGCGAAACACTGCTGTACACTGACCTGAATTTCTCCTAATATCTCTAAATCGTTGTTTTTTTCTTGTTAGCCGTAGAGATAGAATGAGATTCTCTTTGTCTTCTTATTCCTCTCTTCTTCTACGGCCCATGAACAGTCGGCGTTGTGCTATTATCTCTATCATCTCTGCGCAGTTACACAAAGGTACCTATAAACTGTATATGTACCTTTGATGAGCTGTAGCTTCACTTTTCTTGTGTTTCAATAGGATTTTAATTATGTTTCTAATGTAATGTCTTTTTCATTTTCAGATCCCGTGTACTTCACCCTTAATTATGGCTAGTAGGAAAAGAAAAGTGGACGCCGAGTGAGAAGTAAAGTACTTCTTTGTGGAAACAAAGGACCAGAAAACCAGCTGCGTAATATGCAGCGAAAGTGTTGCCGCTTTGAAAGAGTGCGTACAATCTTCGGCGTCACTACGAAACAAAACATCCATCAACATAGTAAAAGTTTTCTGGAAAATTACGCTCTGGGAAATATGACACCATTAAACGTGGTTTTGAAACGCAAAGAAATCTCTTCACGAGAAAATTTGCTGAAAATGAATCTGTCACTCGTACAAGTTACAGAACAGTGCATAAGATGGCAGAACGAGGAAAGCCGTTTACTGATGGCAACGTCATTAAAGAGTGTGTGTGATCGAAGCAGCAAATGACTTGTGTCCTGAGAAAGCCGATTTGTTTGGAACTATCAGCCTTTCGGCAAGTTCAGTTGTGCGGAGAACAGAAGAACTTGGAGAGAACATAGTGCTACAGATACGCGAGAAAGCTAGGAACTTGTAGTATTCTCTAGCGCTGGATGAGTCTATTGATCTCTCGAGTACGTCACAACTTCTCGTGTTCATTTGTGGTATCAATTTGGATTTTCAGATAACGGAAGAGTTGGCGTCCATTTGCAGCATGCGTGGAACAACAACTGGGAAAGTAATTTTCGTGGAAGTGCAAACAATTTTCCAAGACTATAACCTTCGGTGGAATCAGCTTCGAGGTGTTACAGTTGATGAGGGGAAAAAACATGACTGGAGTGAGGAAGGGTCTGTTGGGGCAGATCAGGACTCATTTGGAAGATTTGCAAATTCCGGACGCTCTGTTCATACACTGCATCGTACATCAGCAAGTACTCTATGGAAAAGATTTAGATATTTCTTGTGTACTGAAACCAGTAGTTTCTGCTGTGAACTTCATTCGGGAACATGCACTCATTCACCGTCAGTTCTGGGCTTTTCTTGAAGAAATTGATTCTGAATTCTGTGACTTGCCTTATCACATATCAGTCAGGTGGCTCAGCTGCGGTAAAGTCCTGCTTCGTTTTTATAAGCTCCGAAACGAAATAAATGTTTTCCTCACTGAAAAAGATAACGCTGATTCACAGCTGTCAGATCCTACCTGGCTATCAAAGTTGTCAATTTTGGTCGATATGAATGAACTGAACTTGAAACTTCAGGGAAAGAATTACCTCGTCTGTGATCTCTACAGAACCATCAAAGGATTTCTAAGAAATCTGTCATTGTTGGAAGCACAACTGGAAGGAGAAAACCTTTCTCTTTTTCACTGTTTCAAAGAGTTTGGAGAGATTTTCAGATCTTGAGAGATTTGAGAGTGACATTCTTCTGTTCCGTTTGATTGTAACCTTAATGGTGTGCCAGTTGAATTACAGTTGGAGCTCATTGAGAAGGAAGTACCGCTGCTTACCTGATGTTGAGTTTCCGAAACTTAAAAAAATTTGCCGCTGGTATGACATCATTGTTTGGAACAACATATGTCTGTGAGCTAACATTTTCAAAAAGAAAGTTTGTCAAGTCACCACGTCGAATGAGATTGACCGATGAACATTTGAAAGCAATTCTCTTGATTGGATGCAGCAATTCCAAACCAAACATTGATGGTGTTTTGAAAGCCACACGTCAGTTTTACAAAACTCACTATCCTCTTTTGCTACTTAGTTTGTGAGTTTCGGATATGTGCACAATATGTCTGATGTAAATATCTTTTTGCTAACGTCGCCTTCTATAATAACTTTGTTTAGTAAACACATATAAATATGTTGGTTGTCTTTGTTTGTTTGTTTGTTTGTTTGTTTGTTTGTTTGTTTGTTTGTTTGTTTGTTTGTGTGCATTGCACGATCTTTCCATGATTAAATTAGTTTTTCGTCTTTTTCCCCAGAGCTTTCGTTCTAGCTTAAAATTATTGTTAAAGTTAGTTGCATATCCTTTACAGGACGTTTTCAGTCAACACAAGCATTGTTTGCTGTTGTTGATGTCTTGGCAAGTTTATGTTCAGTAGTTTACCATTGCTTTTCGAACGACCGGCACCCATAACATAGCGTAAAAACCAGCGCAACGTTGTCTGATGCCAAATCGCTCGCAGCTGTATTTCGAACATGGGTATACGGGATTACGAACCACGTCCGTAAGACCTTCGCCACGGAGGGCGGCGCAAGTATTGTACAGAATGAGTATCCGGCCCGCGTTCGTCATTTTGTCAGTTTTCCGGTCCGCCGTGAAAAAAGTTTGGTGACCGCTGTTCTATGGCATTGATCATTTCTACTGTGATGTTATCATTGTTATCTTTACCCGGGGTCTTGCCGGTTTTCATATGGTTAAAAGCATTCTGACCTTCCATCTTTAAAATTGCTGGTCCTTCATTATTATTCCGATGATCATATTGTTCTTCTCTTGTATCATCATAAAGGTCTTTCACATAATCTGACCACGCATGTAAAATCTGATCTTTTTCTATTATGATTTTTCCATCTTGGATTTTTAGGAAACCCGTTGATATGTGTGTTCTTTTGTTAGTTTTTTCTTTTTTCCCCCGCGTTTCCTTCATGTTTCAGGACATTGCGGTATCCACCAGCATCTTTCAGCTGTATGTTGATTCCTATGCTAGATTACGCTCATCAGCACGCCACGACTTTCTGAGCGACCGGCTCCGTACACTCATAAGTCACTGGCGCGACTCGAACCACTTCTAATTCTCGTGCGTTAACATCAACCACGAGAGTATTCGGGGTTACGGAGAAAGCTGCTAATTGTTAGTAATGTCATTAATTCTTTTGTGCATTGATTTGGTAATCCGGGTGTTGTGTTGGTGTTCAATTTCCTTGCAACTTTCCTCAAGTCATGTTTCTTTTGCCTCTTTGCATAGTTTTTAATTTTCCTATGAATCTCTTCATATGTTTCCTTGTTATTTTTGTTATTTCTTCTTACTTCCATGAGTTTTAAGATGCCTTCCGTCATCCATTTCTTGCTTCCTATTATCTTTATTTTTGGGATGGATTTTTCTGCAGCTTGGTTGACTGATTTCTTTAACAATTCCCATTGGTCACTGACGTCTTGAAATAATATTTCCATATCGGACAATGCATCCAATCTGTTTTTTACCTCTACGTTGAATTTATCTTTTATTTCCTCACTCTTCAGTGCTTGTAGATCAAATTTTGTGTTTCTTGGTGAATATTTGACTTTCTTTAATTTTATATGTAAATTGCTTAAGATTAATCTATGGTCGCTATAGCAGTTTGCGCTTGGTATAGTTTTTGCCACTTTTAAGACAATTCGAAATCTTCTGTTGATGAGGATGTAATCAATCTGATTTCTAATCTTATGATCAAGACTCCTCCATGTCCATAATCTCCCTGGGTGCTGTTGAAACCAGGTGTTTCCAATAATCAAATCTTGTTCTTTTGCCCACTGTACTAGCCTGCAACCTCTTTCACTCTGTTCCCCTAGTCCATACTTGCCCACTATGCATCCGTCCTGTTGATTTCCAACTTTGGCAATCAAGTCACCCATTATGATAGTTACTTCAGAATTCTTGCATTTCTTGAAGGCTTTCTCTAAATCACTATAAAATTCATCGATGCTGTCATCACTACTGTCTGCTGTTGGTGTATAAACTTTTAATGACGTTGACATCAAAAGTTCTTCCACTCAACTTCACCAGCAACACTCTGTCTGATACAGTCCAATATCCTTTGATCGATTTTGCTCTCTCTGTATCCATTATAATTGCGACTCCTCGTTGTTGTTTCTCTCCATCAGAATAGATTATTCTATATCCCTCAGATGTCATAATGCCCATTCCTGTCCATCTGGTCTCACGTACACCTAAAAGGTTAATATTTAATCTTCTCATTTCATTCTTAATGTTATCAAATTTCCCATCCCCTCTCATAGTTCTTACATTCCAAGTTCCTACTTTCAATGTTGATATTCTTTTGCGTCTTCCGATGACGGTCTGGAGTCACCTGGTGCACATGACTACCCCTACCGGACGAGGCTGCTCCTTTGGAGCACCCATTTACGCCGTTTCTCTGATTATCAATAAGACTGCAGTACATGATATTCTTGGGATCTGTAAAGAAGGTAGTTCGCCATTGCTTTCCTTCCTAGCAGTGACCATACTGATCGATGAACGTTGCCAATGTTTCCCAAAAAAGAGATCCTCAGCCTTCCGTCGTGAAGCTGGAGACCATAACCTACAACTATCTGTCGGCTGCTCTTCAACTTCATCCACCACCTGCACCAATGGCTTCACGTAACCCTGATCGGGAGCGAAACGGGTACTCCACCTTGCCCAAGGGTGTCCCATAGGCTAGCGGAGGGAAGGAGGCACCCATCAAGGCATTACTATCATGTTATTATGATATTTTAAATATTCTCTAAGCAAACGTAATTGCACCAGCATTTATTTTTTTTTTTTTGGGGGGGGGGGAGAGAGAGAGAGAGAGAGAGAGAGAGAGAGAGAGAGAGAGAGAGAGAGAGAGAGAGAGAGAGAGAGAGAGAGAGAGAGAGAGAGAGAGAGAGAGAGCTATTTGTTCAAATTGAATGAAATTTACAAACATAAATGACATTTCCTCTAAACATATTTATCAACATAAACCCCATAGACTTCCAAGATCTTTCACCGTTAATGTAAGTAAACTTTCTTTAAATTGTGGGTGACCTTAAGAGGCCAGTAAAAAAATGCTGTTTCCCCACAGAGGGGAAACTTAACGATGACATTTATGGATTTATCATTAAAAGTACAGTTTTAAGAATTAAACATAGGCGTAAAATTGAAAAAGTTGATAATAAAATGTAAGTAATAAAAGATTAAGCAAATGTTGTATAAACACTTTAATAGCTTTTTTCTCAAGATTACAAAAAAATTACTGCGGTATTTATTCTTTAATTTATCAAATAAAAATGAAAGATTTTGATGTTAGATAATGGTATTATAGCTAGGTATACCATTTTCTTTTTGAAGTTCTAGTAACCTCCCTTGTAACAATATTAGTTGTTTATGTCCCCCTACCAAGCGCAGACTGCTACTGCAACCATAGATTAATCTTAGGCAATTTACATATAAACTTAAAGAAAGTCAAATATGCAAATAGAAACGAAAAATTTGATCAACGGGCACTGAAGAGTGAGGAGATAAAAGATAAATTCAACGTAGAGGTAAAGAACAGATTCGATGCATTGTCCAATAAGGCAATGCAATATTATTTCAAGACGTCAGTGACCAATTGAAAATATAAAATAAATCAGTCAAGAAGCTGCACTAACAACAATGATAATACCAAAAATAAAGATAATAGGGCGCAAGAAATGGATGATGGAAGACATCTTAAAACTCATGGAAATAAGAAGAAATAACCAAAATAACAAGGAAATATACGAAGAGATTCACAGGAAAATTAGGAAGCTACTGCTATGCAAAGAGGCAAAAGAAACATGGCCTGAGGAAAATTGCAAGAAAATTGAAAACCAACACAACACCCAGAATACCAAATTAATACACACAATAATTAATGGCATCACTAACAAAAGAACACACACATCAACAGGTTGCCTAAAAACCAAAGATGGCAAAATCATAATAGAAAAAGATCAGATTTTACATGCGTGGTCAGATTATGTGAAAGACCTTTATGATGATACAAGACAAGAACAATATGAGCATCCATCAGAATAATAATGAAGGACCATCAATTTTGTTTGTCGGGGTGTTTTTCTTTTAGATATCTAGCAATTCCGCGGAGCCGGTCTCCCAGGCGAAGGTGTTAACGATTTTCTCCGTAATCCTATATATCCACGTGTGGGGAAACAGCTGCGCGAGATTCGGTAGGGAATCGGGTCGCGTTGGTTACTTACAGGGGCATCTGAGATTGTCGCTCAGTAAGCAATGCAAAATACTGTGCGTAATCTTGCAAAGACATCAACAACAGCGGTAAAATGCTGTTGTTGACAACGATGTAAATAGGATATGCGAAAACAAAAAAAAACAAAAATTCCGCAGAATACTTGAACATAAGTATAGTTATCAGTCAAGGCGCAAGTATTGTACAGAATGAGTATCCGGCCCGCGCTCGTCATTTTGTTAGTTATCTGGCCCGCCGTGAAAAAAGTTTGTGACCCCTGTTGTATTCGAATACCCATGGAGGTCACCAACGCCAAACTGTTCGAAATCTTTATTTCCCTTTGGTCAATCATCCGTTTTCTCTTATCTCCCTTCGTCTATCTTTTCCTCATTGCTTTTCTCCAAAAATCTTAAGCACATTCCATACTAAACAAACTAACCTACGATAATTATCAACTATTATCTCATTAGGTAGCAAATCACTCGCAGAGCGCCGCTTTCATCTTTAAAACTAAGTAGGCTTCTCGTCGACTCAGTCTAACATTGGTACCTGGAAATGTCACGGGGATTAAAGGCGATCGGCGTGACACAGTCAGCATCACACACCGAGTGCTCATCGGTCTATAAAACTAAGCTACTAGCACCATATACCCAATATGCTTCATTGCGTCTGTTAAACAACCGCATAGCATGAGGAGTTTTCCTTCTGACTTTTTGTTTCTGAACTGTCCCCTTGTAGTCAGTTACAGAGCCAATATGTACACAGTTTGTGGTACTGTAAGTTTCTTCCTTGTTGATTGTGGTGTGCTGTTTACAGGGGGTTTTGCCTTTGGGTATTTTCTGTGTGGTTTGCTTAATAACTTATACTATCTTCACCCCTTTTTGAACTGACAGAACTGACTACTCTAAATCCTTCACAAGTTTTGGAGGAGCTTTGTCTGTCTGTCTGTCTGTCTGTCTGTCTGTCTGTCTGTCTGTCTGTCTGTCTGTCTGTCTGTCTGTCTGTCTGTCTGTCTGTCCGTCTGTCTGTCCGTCTGTCTGCCCGTCTATCTATCTATCTATCTATCTATCTATCTATCTATCTATCTATCTATCTATCTATCTATCTATCTATCTATCTATCTATCTATCTATCTATCTATCTATCTATCTATCTATCTATCCTTCTCTCTCTCGCTTTCTCCCTTTCTCTCTCTTTTTCTTTCCCTCTCTCTCCCTCTCTCTCCCCCCTCTCTCTCTCGCTCTCTCTCTCTCTCTCTCTCTCTCTCTCTCTCTCTCTCTCTCTCTCTCTCTCTCAGTTACAGCATCTTCTCCACATTACGCTTTCCATCTTTCTAATATATAGTTACTTTCCTTTTAACCATTGACATTTCTATCAATTATTACATGTAATGGTGGTTCTGTTTCTCCGTCTTTAGTCCGATGACAGGACTGCCTACTGCCTACTGCGATACAGTCAACACGATTACGTGTAGTTTCTCTGACGTCGTTCTCGTCTCCTGTTCGCCTAGATCAGTGGTTCTCAATCGGTGAGGAAATTTTATGGGTTCCAGGGGAAGAGGGGAATAAGATTATTTAAAGATCGCGTTAATACAATAACCGATTACTTGATATTGTTTCCCCTTTCATATTTTACAGTTCTGTACTTCTCGCCTTTCTGAAATTCATTTTATAACGTAAGTAAACCCGCAAATAATGTTTTGTGTAGACGTCTAGACTTGTTCTAGTAGGTGTTACTAAATTTAGCTTTCATTTTTACATACACTGTTTAGGGGAGCGGGAATTTATAGAGAAGAAATACGAAAAAGGGGGGGGGGATGACGTTCTGAAAATATAATGAAGGTGTGCACGGGTCAAAGAAGGTTGAGAACCACTGGCCTAGATGATCCATATGGCCTGGCCGTTTCACGATAAGATCTTCGTGAAAGTAAAGTAAAGGACACCTTTATTCACACTAAGACGCATTCAGTATATGGTGCTAGACGGGCAGTTTTAATAGATCAGTCGACACTCGATGGCTGATGTCAGTAGCTAGCCGGCCGCCTTTACTTCCCCAGATATCTACTCGTACCTATTTTAGGCTGGATCAATCTAGAAACTTAGGGTGGCTAATTTTAACATTTCAGATCCTCCCCGATGACCACCTGCCCGACAGACGAATGTCTAGCCGCTGTATTATTCTCGTAGCAGATTTCGTTAGTGTTGCTTGTTATCGGGCCGGGCAGACAGTCTGGTGTCTAGTCCTTGTCGGCTGTTATATCTTTCTTGGCAGGTGTGCATTCAGTAGTTTGCCGAAATGACTATATACAAAGTCACCAGATAAATAGAAGATTCCGTTACACCAGCAAACTAAATTAGCCCAACAGTCCAGATTTTCTTTATTTTACTGTACTTTATCTCGACATGAAATTTGCTGTAGCGATTATCTATACGTCTGCATCGTAACATGGGCGGTGCCCATTGACTGATTATCACATCGTCTGGATTTCTGATAGCTTCAATAATTGATACCCAACTTCTCAGACAATCAATAAAAGATAACAGTAGCAAATGTTATCGGTAACAGCGTCACATGAATGTAACAGTATCATCGTCATGTGCCCTGTCAACTGGTGTAAGCTTTCATGCCTTCCTTCAGATATCAGTTTTTGGTGTTCTGGATCAACTCTGTTTGATGATATTCCTCCATGCCATCGTCTCAGTCCATCCAACATCATCTCTCTTGATCTGCCTCTACTTCTTTTCCCATTGATCGCTCCAGTTGTCACGATATTCTCCAATGCCTCTCTTTTCATGCATGACCAAAGGATGTTGTGTGCCTCTGTCCTATAGTTGAATATAATGTTCTAGTTTTATTAGCCTCTCTCGGGAAATCAATGTTAGTTACTTTGGCAGTCCAAGGAATTTCATGAATGTAACATGGTAATAGAAACACATGGTTATACATAATAAAACAGTAACAGATTATCGTAAAGTGAAGTCTGGAAATGAATAATATGGGTTTCAGTTATGATAATGGTTTGGACCACTGAAGAAACGGTGAGTTATAAGTTATAGGCGAGTCCGAATCGAGATGAGTTATATTAACATAATCAATTATAACTCAGAATTTACTTCCACAAATGAGCTTGTAACATGTAGTTACTGATCGGGTACATTAAGGGTTAACATCATACCTAGACGCTCATTCATGTGGATTCCACAAGGCAAATACAGTATAGAAAGATAACAGAACATATACGGAGAAGAGAGAGGTATGGATGTGTAATATGGATAGGGTATAAAAGGAACTAGAAAGGAAAGCTAGAGGGTAGAATGGCGTGGCATGTGAAACAGTTATATGGCTGTGCTCCATCGGGGAAATAAAAGGCGTAGGAAGAAGAAGAATCCGTGTCGCGTTTAGTTGTATCGATATGTTCGACTACAAACAGCTGTGGCATATTGAACAAGCGTTTGTGTGTGGTCCGGGCCCTTATCAGAAGCAGTGGACAGAAACACTGTAATTTACCATGCCTGTCGTAGGAGGTAACTTAGGAGGGTTGCCTGAGATTGGCTACGTCATCCTGTAGAAAACTATACCCTTAAATTGTAACAAATTATGAACGAGTCTACCAAAGGCTGGGCGTGAGTTTGTGAAGGACCTATGCTGTATTGGGAGATGACAGGCAGCAGAAGAAGGCGTAGAAGGAGGATGAGAAGGAGGAAGTAGAAGAAGAAGAGGATGAGGAGAAAATGAGGAAGGCAGAGAAGAATGATGAGGAAGAGACGGAGACAGGGCAACTATAGAATCACTTACGATAGGATTACATAAGCATAATGTGGTGGACTTATTTTAACAGACGCAGACTTCTTTATTCCACATACACATACTGTCTTGTTTGTGTGTAGTGAGATATTGTTTTATATATTTACGAGATGCTGTGAAACATCCTCTTTCTGTACACATACACGTACTGTCGTGCTTGTGTCTGGTGGTATATTATTTTAATTATTTACGAGGTGTGGTGAAACATCCTCTTTCTGTCCACATACACGTACTGTCGCGCTTGTGTCTAGTGGTATTCTATTTTATGTATTTACGAGGTGTGGTGAAGCATCCTCTATCTGTCCACATACTGTCGCGCTTGTGTCTAGTGGTATATTATTTTAATTATTTACGAGGTGTGGTGAAACATCCTCTATCTGTCCACATATTTTTCTTTCCCGAGGAAATCCTTAGCACTCATTTTGGGAACTTAATTGGCCTCACGCCACATGGGGTAATGAAAACATTCCATCCACAACTGGTATTGAACTTAGATAGCCGTATTGGTAAGATCGTGCACTACCAAGAACCCTACCACTCTCCATAAGATTTTGGTGTTTTTGCAAAGGTAGAATTTAGCAAGAGTACCACATGCATCGCAGAGAAATCAGATACAAATGCACACTCTCAGCGTGTTTGTGATTTCCTAGTCATCTTAAAGAGAATTATCTTGTCTGTTCTCTACAGCATGCGGCCAGCTACATCATATTTCGTCAGCGAAGTGTTTATTCGCAAACGGTTCTGGTCACGTGACGTCTATATCTTCTATATTAGAGAGCAGTACAAACTGGCATATCGTTGGGGGTCAGTATAATGTATTAAGTTAGGGTTAGGATTAGGGTTAGTGAATACATGTTAGTAATACATGTTCCAGGGCCCCATCTGCGAATAAACTCTCCCTTTCGCCAGGCAAATCTTGTCGGGTTTAAGTTCTCTAGCCTCTACGGTTTCTAGTTTATTCACTGGACGCGCGGTGACATCTTGGTTAGTGCACTTGCCTACCAAACAGTAGTCCGGGTTCGATCCGTAGAAGAAGAGGGATTATTGTTACTGCTAGTACTACTCTGGGGGGCTGACCCAGCCTCGACAATATAAACCTACACAATTTTCAGAATATTCTGGAAGGTGTCTGGAAAAGAATTTTGACGAGAAAGCGAACTCTACCCGCCCCATATCCCAAACCTCATAAACCCTAAAAAAAACTTTAAGCCCTGGATCGACCTCGAGGCCTAGGTCAATTTAAAAAAGAGTCCCCGCCTCAAAGAGGATTCGAACACATGACCACCCTTCCAGCAAGCCAACGTGCAAACCACTGCTCTATCGCGACTGCCGGATGACTAGATAGTCATCACAAAATCACGTGACTGCTAAAACTGTTGTCCTCGACCCTGAGGCAAAAATTACAGAATCAGAATGGATAAATCTTCCCAAAGTTTTGCCACTTTACATCAAGCCGAATCAATACGCATAGATTTAATTTGAGATAACTCGGCTGGTGCCACGGCTGTGCTAACTTTCTTCGTGTGCACATGTTTGTATAAGTCGAATGTTGTATACGTTTGTAACATTCAGGAGCTCGGTAACGTACTGGCTAGACACTAAATGAATAACCAAAAACATTCATCACAAGGCACTAGCCAACCGGCTCGGTGATCATGGGTTCGATCCGAGGCTGATTTTGATTTTCCAAAATGGACCTGGGCTGTCCGGGGCGACCCAGTCTAAAACGGATACCAAGAGATATATTGGGAAGTAAAGGCAACATTTGTGATAGTGACAACATCACCTGCCGAGTGATAACTGGTCTATAGAAATATGGGTATTACCACTCATGCACAATGCTCCTTTAAGTGAGTAAAATAGTCCGTTACCTGCTTGTAAGATTAAGCTACACTTTATCAGCTGAGCACTGAGTATTTATTAAACGTCGAGCATTACGTAGCTTGGTATAATACTAATATTCAGTCTTCTTCTCTTGCCCTCAAACCTCCATTGGGGCACTGGCCTTCAACGAACTCACTCTAAATCCACCCTCTACCCCATCCCTTTCCTCCTAGTAAGTAAGTTAGTTAGTTGGTTAGTTAGTTGGTTGGTTGGTTGGTTGGTTGGTTAGTTAGTTAGTTAGTTAGTTGGTTAGTTAGTTAGTTAGTTAGTTAGTTGGTTAGTTAGTTAATTAGTTAGTTAGTTGGTTAGTTAGTTAGTTAGCTGGTTAGTTAGTTAGTTGGTTAGTTAGTTAGTTAGTTGGTGAGTTAGTTAGTTGGTTAGTTAGTTGGTTAGTTAGTTAGTTAGTTGGTTAGTTAGTTAGTTAGTTAGTTAGTTGGTTAGTTAGTTAGTTGGTTAGTTAGTTAGTTGGTTAGTTAATTAGTTAGTTAGTTGGTTAGTTAGTTAGTTAGTTGGTTAGTTAGTTAGTTGGTTAGTTAGTTAATTAGTTGGTTAGTTAGTTAGTTGGTTAGTTAGTTGGTTAATTAGTTAGTTAGTTGGTTAGTTAGTTAGTTAGTTGGCTAGTTAGTTAGTTGGTTAGTTAGTTAGTTGGTTAGTTAGTTAGTTAGTTAGTTAGTTATTTAGTTAGTTAGTTGGTTAGTTAGTTGGTTAGTTAGTTAGTTAGTTAGTTAGTTGGTTAGTTAGTTATTTAGTTAGTTAGTTATTTAGTTAGTTAATTAGTTGGTTAGTTAGTTGGTTAGTTAGTTAGTTAGTTAGTTGGTTAGTTAGTTAGTTAGTTAGTTAGTTATTTAGTTAGTTAGTAAGTTGGTTAGTTAGTTAGTTAGCTAGTTAGTTAGTTAGTTAGTTAGTTAGTTCGTTAGTTAGTTAGTTAGTTAGTTAGTTTATTGGTTAGTTAGTTAGTTAGTTAGTTAGTTATTTAGTTAGTTAGTTAGTTGGTTAGTTAGTTAGTTAGTTAGTTAGTTAGTTGGTTGGTTAGTTAGTTAGTTAGTTAGTTGGTTGGTTAGTTAGTTGGTTAGTTAGTTAGTTAGTTGGTTAGTTAGTTAGTTAGTTAGTTATTTAGTTAGTTAGTTAGTTAGTTAGTTAGTTGGTTAGTTAGTTAATTAGTTAGTTAGTTGGTTGGTTAGTTAGTTAGTTAGTTGGTTAGTTAGTTAGTTGGTTAGTTAGTTAGTTAGTTGGTTAGTTAGTTAGTTGGTTAGTTAGTTAGTTGGTTAGTTAGTTAGTTAGTTAGTTAGTTGGTTGGTTAGTTAGTTGGTTAGTTAGTTAGTTAGTTAGTTAGTTGGTTAGTTAGTTAGTTAGTTATTTAGTTATTTAGTTAGTTAGTTAGTTAGTTGGTTAGTTAGTTAGTTAGTTAGTTAGTTGGTTAGTTAGTTAGTTAGTTAGTTAGTTAGTTGGTTAGTTAGTTAGTTAGTTGGTTAGTTAGTTAGTTGGTTAGTTAGTTAGTTAGTTGGTTAGTTAGTTAGTTGGTTAGTTAGTTAGTTGGTTAGTTAGTTACTTAGTTAGTTAGTTGGTTAGTTAGTTGGTTAGTTAGTTAGTTAGTTAGTTAGTTAGTTAGTTGGTTAGTTAGTTAGTTAGTTAGTTAGTTAGTTAGTTGGTTAGTTAGTCAGGTTGTGTGACAGTTTATTCCATGCTCAGTCTTCGTAGACATAGATGGATAGGACATCTTAGGAGGATGGATGATGGTAGAATACCAAAGGATATCTTTTTTGGTGAATTACAGATGGGTAAGAGATCTCAGGGTCGGCCTCTACTACGATACAAAGATGTGTGTAAGCGGGACATGATTGATACAGGCATTGATAATGCATATTGGGAGCAAGTCGCCGCTGAACGTGTTGCATGGAGGGCAAATATCAGAAATGGAATAAAGTCAAAGGAGAAAATTATTGCAGAAAAGTCACACACCAAGCGTTTGAGACGTAAGATGGTGCATGATGGTGGAAATGACCACGTGTTCAGATGCACCCACTGTGAACGGACATTTACAGCTCAAATTGGCCTTATCAGTCACACTCGCTACCGCCATAGTTAGAAGTTATTATGCCTTTTTAAAGCACAAACTATCGTCTGTCAAGACGGCAAGGTGCCAATGGAATAGTTAGTTAGTTAGTTAGTTAGTTAGTTAGTTGGTTGGTTGGTTAGTTAGTTAGTTAGTTAGTTAGTTAGTTAGTTAATTAGTTAGTTATTTAGTTAGTTAGTTAGTTATTTAGTTAGTTAGTTAGTTAGTTAGTTAGTTTGATAGTTAGTTAGTTAGTTAGTTAGTTAGTTGGTTGGTTAGTTAGTTAGTTAGTCAGTTAGTTAGTTAGTCGATGTTCCGACTTCACAGCAACGGGTCGACCCCATTATGCTCCGTTTCTGTGCCAGTGAATATCATACAAAATGCTCCCCACTGTCCAATGTGAAAAGTGGAACATACGGGAGTCTCGGCAATCCAACAGCCCACACAAGCACACTGTGCATAATGCCAACACAAAGTCTGCCACGAAGACCACAGTTCATCGTCGATGGAATCGGCAGTAACCAGAAAGACCTCATTGGCCCGGGTTTTCTCACATGGCTCTGTCTCTTTCCGCAGGGCGACCCGCCGAAATCGAAGGGCGACCATTTCCTCCTATCTTTAGCTAGCCCATGCAGCTCTGCCCATATCCTTCCCATATTATTCATTTCTCTTTCTACTTATCTTCTCTGTGAGCTTTTAGATCTTCCTCTATTTCTGTTGCCCTGTGGGTTCCAGACTAAGGATTTTCTAGTTAAACTATTCTCCGGTGTTCTCCTTGTATGGCCTATCCAGCGCTACCGTGTTTTCTTCAACTTCTGGTTCGCTGGTATTTGTCTAGTTTTCTCATTTAGATGCACATTAACGATTTTGTAGTACTATTTTCTCCGTGGCGATGGCGTTGTGAACGCGATTCGTAATACCGCTTACCCGAGTTAGAAACACAGCGCTGACCGATTTGGCAGGAGACAGTGTGGCGCTGATTTTAACGTGTTGGTATGTGAGCCGATCGTTCAGAAAGCAATGGCAAACCACTGAACGTAAACACACACCAAGACATCAACAGCGGTAGTATAATGCTGGTGTTGACTGCAATGTCCTGTAAAGGATATGCAACTTTTTTTTTTTTAAGTACAATTTTATTCCTTCTATTTCGCGCATTCACCAAATAGTGGATTTTTGTAGTTTATTTGTAATCGTTGTTGCATATCCTTAACATGACGACCCAATCAACATCTGCATTTCTTGGATGTTTGTGATATTCTAAGCAATTGTGCCTTCAGTAGAGATTGCTTTTCGATCGGCCGACATTTATAACATTGTGAACATAAACGCAGTTATTTGCTCCCAAATTACCTGCTGCTGACTTCTACTCCAGTATGTCGGAAATTGCGTTCACTACTCCTAAGCCACAGGCACCGATTAACATTCGGTAGCTTAGTATAATCCTTTAAACGGTTTGAGAATGGAGGTGGAGGCAGTCTTTGTGGCTTTCCGCTGGGTGGAGAGCAAAGATCACACTCATGTCGTGATATTGTAACGGACTCACAGAGTCTGCTCGAAAGGGTGAAGACAGGCTTGTTTCGTGCAGAGTCACATGCTTCAATTAAAATATCAAGATACAAGCGTCAGTGGATCTTTTCACCAAGACATGCTGGTGTGGTGGTGAAACAAGCAGGCTGGCTAATTGACTGGGTCTGCAACATCGGATGGAGTACCGGTTCATAATAAACAGACGAGATCAGAACCCTTAGGGATCATATGTATAGATTGGAAAAGCAGATAAATCATCATAGCCTATGGAGATTGGTTCGACAGGGATTAACCAGAGGAACTGACCGGCACTCAGTACTCCGAGGAAAGGCTTATCAGACACATAATCAGATTGCAACTGGTACCATTGGAACTGGGACTCCTCGCTGGCTGTTGAAGATGAGGACGGAGCAAGTAAAGGAATGTCACGAGTGCTGTGATGTCGGTTCTTGACTCAACTCAAATCAATAATAATAAACCCGTACCTTAGTATTGAACTAACATTCCACAGGATAGTGTCAACACAGCATTCAATGACAAGGCACTAAGCCAACGGTGAACAACTGGCTACAAAACGAGCTTTATGGCCCGGATTAGGATAGCCATTGATTACAGCTCTCTATTTGCTGCCATCTCAAATTATTGAAGCGTAACTTTGTCAAACCGATTCTGGCAGTGATGGGAGGATTTCTCTTTGTGTGTTCTGTTCTTTATGTGTATGAATTTCTCTGTGTGATTGTGTTTTTATTTAGGTATGTGTGTATTTCTCTCTCTCTCTCTCTCTCTCTCTCTCTCTCTCTCTCTCTCTTTCTCTCTCTCTCTCTCTCTCTTTGTGTGCGTGAGCGTGTGTGTGTGTGTGTGTGTGTGTGTGTGTGTGTGTGTAAGCATGTGTGTTTTTGTTGGCGTGTGTATGTTTCTCTTAATGTGTGCTTATTTTTCTCTGTTTGTGCATTTCGCTTGTGTATGTGTTTTGTGTACGTCTCTTTTGTGTGTATTTTTGTGCATATGCGTGTAATTTTCTCTGTGTGTATGAGTGTATATCTCACCGTGTACATTGTATGTCTGTGTGTTTACTTCTCTGTGTATACCCCTCTCTGTGTGTATTTATTGTTGTCTGTCTGTCTGTCTGTCTGTCTGTCTGTCTGTCTGTCTGTCTGTGTACCTTTCTCTCTGTGTAACGCTCCGTGTGTATGTATTCCTCTGTACCTCTGTCTGTATATATTCCTTTGTATCTCTGTGTATATATATTCCTGTGTGTACTTGTCTTCATTGTCAGCATTGGAGGACGAAACATCAATAAGATTAGATATGCAGATGATACAGTATTGATTGCAGACAATGAGCAGCATCTGCAACAATTAGTAGATGTGGTTGTTGCACATAGTGAACAACTGGGATTAGAATTAAATTGTAAAAAGACACAGGTTATGGTCGTCACTAGGAAGGACGAAATACCACAATGTAATATACAAGTAAATAGGAATATTCTTTAACAAGTGAATCGGTACAATTATCTCTGAACAGTCATGATATCTGATGGGAGATGCCGTGTAGAGATTAGAACAAGAATCGCCATGGCGAAGGTGGCCTTTGGCAAGATAAAAAAACATACTGACCAATAAAAAGATGTCAATTCAAACGAGAAAAAGAGTGTTGAGGCGCTACATAGAGCCTGTCCTTCTGTATGAATGTGAAACTTGGACAATGTGCAGTCAAGCTGAAAAAAATCTGATGGCTGCAGAAATGTGGTTTCTGCGGAAAATGCAAAGAATACCATGGACAGACAGAAAAACCAATGACCAAATACTACAGGTGACAAATGAAAATCGTAAATTTATTAGAGAAATTAGACGTAGACATTCAAAATTTTTTGGACATGTTATGAGAAGAAATGGATTTGAGAACTTAGTGACAACTGGCAAGATCGAAGGGAACAGACCAAGAGGAAGACCGAGAAGTATATACCTGGATGGCATGGCCACATGGCATGGTCGAGACAGGAACACTGAGCTGATCCACCAGTCTGGTGATCGAGTGAAATAGCGAGTCATGACCGCCCACGCTTTCCGCCATGGCACATGATTGATTGATTGATTGACTTGTCTTCGTATACCACAGTCTATGTTTATCTCTCTCTTATTCTCCTTTTATGTCTTTTTCTCTTCTTTACGCATGTAACCTCTATTTTTATGTAACTCTCTCTTCTTCTTCTTCTTCTTCTTCTTCTTCTTCTTCTTCTTCTTCTTCTTCTTCTTCTTCTTCTTCTTCTTCTTCTTCTTCTTCTTCTTCTTCTTCTTCTTCTTCTTCTTCTTCTTCTTCTTTTATAATTTTACTTTATTTTTTTAAATTATTGACAACCTGGCTTATGTTTCAACGCCCGCCTCTCATTCTCCCGGACCAGGTTCGAATCACGGTTTGGAATATGTGGATTTTTGCTAAATATTTTTTTTTTAAATGTTACTCATTCCCCCACATTGATGCTGGACTAGTGAACTGGTTCTCTAGTCATTCCCTAAGGCTGCAGAGTCAGTGCGCTGTGTTTTGATTCTCCCTGTATGAGCGGTGGGAGGAGACGGAATCACTTATGGAGATATGAATGTGCAAATAAAATGATTCTTAACGAAAGCAAAATAGATCATTCAAGAACAACAATACCTGTAACGTGTTCATAGGCAAGATACTACCAAGAGGTGCATTCCCTGCTAGCCTATCAGCCTGTTCATTCCCCCATACACCGGCATGGCCAGGGCAAAATATCCATACAATTCTCACAATCTGTGACCTCTGAAGCGACGAGAGCCATTCCACACGAAACATTCTTTTCTCCACCTTGCTAAGTATATTCTTTGAATCCGTAATGAACACAACGTGTCTTGCAGTAGTCTCCTCTAGCCACCTGAATGCCGCTGTTACTGCCTTCACCTCCATTCTCATGCTGGAAGTCGTAGTCTCATATGCCAGGCTCTCCTTTTTCAAGAATCACCCATTAGCCTTTGCAATAAAGCCCCAGCCACTACGTCTGTTTCTCACCGCTGACCCATCGGTGTAGATCACTATGTCACCTTGATGTGTGTTGCTCTGGATCAGCTGTTGCACTTCAAACTCAGTGCGGCCCGCTTCCCATTCTCTGCACTCACGACCCAAAGTTTTATTACATTGTGCCAGTCCGTCATGTCATCCGGAACTTCAACCCACTCTCTTTCACGATTGATGGTCTCTAGATCACACACCTGACTTTTAGAAAGTTCTGCCTGTGCCATCCAGGACCTGCCTCGTCTTAGTCTATGACCCTTGACCATATCCATTGCTGCATGCAGCGGGTGATCCCTATCTGCGGAAACTCTCAGGTACCATTTGGCCTGAAGGACCCTATGCCTATCCGCCATTGTAGGTAGCGCCAGGATATACCTCATGCAGATAATTGGTGTGTGCTGTGTGCACCCCAGGATTAACCGCATGGCAGCATTCTGTATACGCTCCAACCTTTCAAGCTGGCTTTTTGATACTGTCAGCAGTCCCAAACCATACTCAATGACAGCAATTATTAACTGTTGAAAGAGCCTGTACAGCATCCTCTGATCTACCCCGGTTGCTGCCATAGCCCTCAATGCATTAAGTCCCCTACCAGCCTTCACCACCAAAGCCTCCACATGATCCTTAAAAGACAAACACCTGCCAAAGGTGATGCCCAAGTACTTCAATTTACTCTCTCGACTAAGAGGCGATTAAACATCATCACAACAGATAGATGCCCGGCTCTGTGGCGAAGAGCTTCACGGACTCAATTCGCAATCCCGCATACCTCATTCGAAACACAGCTGCGAAAGATTCGGCAGCACACCACCTTGTGTTGATTTTTATACAATGGTATGAGTGACGGTCGTTCAGAAAGCAATTTACTGAACGTAAACGTGTCTAGAAATTGCAAAAAACCCAAACCATGCGAGGGTTGACTGCAACATACTGTAAAGGGCATGCTACTAACTTTTTTAACGGATACATGAGGAAAATATAATGACAATAAAGAAGATCCGTTCACAATGTACTAACCTGTTACAAGTACGATATGGATTGTCTAGAGGACAAACTCAGTTTGTGGTATTTTTGCTGGTCGGTCGTTGAAATACGCGTGACTGTTCAACGAGGATTTAAATGTGATGGAATCCAATCTCGTGTGACAATAGTTTTCAACCGTTATGTTGTCTGTCGTGTCCTTGGATAACTGCTTTTGTTGCCTTGTTTGCTATGAGAGCCAATCAAGGTATATAATGTATTTAAAGTGTTTTCCCGTAAATGGCAATGCAGTTAATCTAGTCAATGAACTGATTACAAAATAGTCACATGACGTGAGAAACACCACAGATGGCTTTAGGTCAGCAACCAGCAGGTATTTTTTTAAAAAGCAGATTACACTGTTTAACATTTACAAAGGTTTTAATTATTAGGGTGGTTATTAGTTGTTTTAATCTGTCAACGAATAAACAATTTTTACTTTCTTCTTTTTTTAAAAAACATTTTTGTTAAAGAGCTGTGTTATTCCACATGATGGATTGATGTGTTATTTACACAATTTTTAATCATATTATTTTGATGTATAGTTATTGTTTTTCCCTGTATCCTAGTTCTATTTCCTTTCCTGACTGTGTTCTGTTCTTTCTAAAATCATCGCTAATGAAAGACACAATAAATGTCAGCATAATTCATAGAAAAGATAGATCTCCAACTCTTCCTCCTCTTCCTCTTTCTTCTTCTTCTTCTTCTTCTTCTTCTTCTTCTTCTTCTTCTTCTTCTTCTTCTTCTTCTTCTTCTTCTTCTTCTTCTTCTTCTTCTTCTTCTTCTTCTTCTTCTTCTTCTTCTTCTTCTTCTTCTTCTTCTTCTTCTTCTTCTTCTTCTTCTTCTTCTTCTTCTTCTTCTTCTTCTTCTTCTTCTTCTTCTTCTTCTTCTTCTTCTTCTTCTTCTTCTTCTTCTTCTTCTTCTTCTTCTTCTTCTTCTTCTTCTTCTTCTTCTTCTTCTTCTTCTTCTTCTTCTTCTTCTTCTTCTTCTTCTTCTTCTTCTTCTTCTTCTTCTTCTTCTTCTTCTTCTTCTTCTTCTTCTTCTTCTTCTTCTTCTTCTTCTTCTTCTTCTTCTTCTTCTTCTTCTTCTTCTTCTTCTTCTTCTTCTTCTTCCTTCTTCTTCTTCTTCTTCTTCTTCTTCTTCTCTTCTTTTCTTCTTCTTCTTCTTCTTCTTCTTCTTCTTCTCTCTTCTTCTTCTTCTTCTTCTTCTTCTTCTTCTCTTCTTCTTCTTCTTCTTCTTCTTCTTCTTCTTCTTCTTCTTCTTCTTCTTCTTCTTCTTCTTCTTCTTCTTTCTTCTTCTTCTTCTTCTTCTTCTTCTTCTTCTTCTTCTTCTTCTTCTTCTTCTTCTTCTTCTTCTTCTTCTTCTTCTTCTTCTTCTGCTTTGCTTCTGCTTCTTCTTCTTCTGCTTCTTCTGCTTCTTCTTCTTCTTCTTCTTCTTCTTCTTCTTCTTCTTCTTCTTCTTCTTCTTCTTCTTCTTCTTCTTCTTCTTCTTCTTCTTCTTCTTCTTCTTCTTCTTCTTCTTCTTCTTCTTCTTCTTCTTCTTCTTCTTCTTCTTCTTCTTCTTCTTCTTCTCTCTCTCTCTCTCTCTCTCTGTTTGCGTGTGTGTGTGTTAGTGTGTGTGTGTGTGTGTGTGTGTGTGTGTGTGTGTGTGAGTCCACCCTACATAACATTAAAACTTAAAACATACAGTGTTTGCTTAAACTGAACAAAGCTACCTCATTGCAACATGCACGATAGGTAACGGTGTATTGTTATTATTTTATAATTTTACTTTATTTTTTTAAATTATTGACAACCTGGCTTATGTTTCAACGCCCGCCTCTCATTCTCCCGGACCAGGTTCGAATCACGGTTTGGAATATGTGGATTTTTGCTAAATATTTTTTTTTTAAATGTTACTCATTCCCCCACATTGATGCTACTAGTGAACTGGTTCTCTTAGTCATTCCCTAAGGCTGCAGAGTCAGTGCGCTGTGTTTTGATTCTCCCTGTATGAGCGGTGGGAGGAGACGGAATCACTTATGGGAGATATGAATGTGCAAATAAAATGATTCTTAACGAAAGCAAAATAGATCATTCAAGAACAACAATACCTGTAACAGCTATTCGAGTTAGTCACATCTCCTTTGCCACGACGTCGCAATCAACCCGAAATGTTTGGCTGTTTGTTATTTTCTAGACAATTTTACTTTCCCTAGTTTGTCATTTTGCTTTCTTAACGACCGGACGCTCATATCGTTACGAAAAATCAACTCAAGTAGATCTGCTCCACGGCGAAGTCAACTACAATTGATTTCGGAACCGTGAATGCGGGACTGGGAAGTTGCGTTCACTACAGCTAAGCTACAGACGCCGATCTAACAGCTAATATAATGTCATAAAAACAACCCCGTGCACATGTGTGACAGAAGACATTAACTAAGGCGTTGAGTTGACTTTAGTCAAGAACCCACATCACTGCACTCAGGACATTCCCATACGTGCTCCGTCCCCTCGTTCAACATCCAGCGAAGAGTCATACTACTAATCGTTCCCACCGTTATCTGATTCAATGTTCTCCTGATCTACCCTCTCAGTTTTGAGATTCTTCCAGAACCCTTGCCAATCCCCCGCAATCTCATTCTTTCCACATATGGGTTCTCAATCTGTTCCTCCGCCTTCTCCACCTGGTCCCACAAGCGCACGATCACCTCCCCCGTGTTCATAGGCAAGATACTACCAAGAGGTGCATTCCCTGCTAGCCTATCAGCCTGTTCATTCCCCATACACCGGCATGGCCAGGGCAAAATATCCATACAATTCTCACAATCTGTGACCTCTGAAGCGACGAGAGCCATTCCACACGAAACATTCCTTTCTCCACCTTGCTAAGTATATTCTTTGAATCCGTAATGATACAACGTGTGTTGCAGTAGTCTCCTCTAGCCACCTGAATGCCGCTGTTACTGCCTTCACCTCCATTCTCATGCTGGAGGTCGTAGTCTCATATGCCAGGCTCTCCTTTTTCAAGAATCACCCATTAGCCTTTGCAATAAAGCCCCAGCCACTACGTCTGTTTCTCACCACTGACCCATCGGTGTAGATCACTATGTCACCTGATGTGTGTTGCTCTGGATCAGCTGTTGCACTTCAAACTCAGTGCGGCCCGCTTCCCATTCTCTGCACTCACGACCCAATGTTTTATTACATTGTGCCAGTCCGTCATGTCATCCGGAACTTCAACCCACTCTCTTTCACGATTGATGGTCTCTAGATCACACACCTGACTTTTAGAAAGTTCTGCCTGTGCCATCCAGGACCTGCCTCGTCTTAGTCTATGACCCTTGACCATATCCATTGCTGCATGCAGCGGGTGATCCCTATCTGCGGAAACTCTCAGGTACCATTTGGCCTGAAGGACCCTATGCCTATCCGCCATTGTAGGTAGCGCCAGGATATACCTCATGCAGATAATTGGTGTGTGCTGTGTGCACCCCAGGATTAACCGCATGGCAGCATTCTGTATACGCTCCAACCTTTCAGGCTGGCTTTTTGATACTGTCAGCAGTCCCAAACCATACTCAATGACAGCAATTATTAACTGTTGAAAGAGCCTGTACAGCATCCTCTGATCTACCCCGGTTGCTGCCATAGCCCTCAATGCATTAAGTCCCCTACCAGCCTTCACCACCAAAGCCTCCACATGATCCTTAAAAGACAAACACCTGCCAAAGGTGATGCCCAAGTACTTCAATTTACTCTCTCGACTAAGAGGCGATTAAACATCATCACAACAGATAGATGCCCGGCTCTGTGGCGAAGAGCTTCACGGACTCAATTCGCAATCCCGCATACCTCATTCGAAACACAGCTGCGAAAGATTCGGCAGCACACCACCTTGTGTTGATTTTTATACAATGGTATGAGTGACGGTCGTTCAGAAAGCAATTTACTGAACGTAAACGTGTCTAGAAATTGCAAAAACCCAAACCATGCGAGGGTTGACTGCAACATACTGTAAAGGGCATGCTACTAACTTTTTTAACGGATACATGAGGAAAATATAATGACATAAAGAGATCCGTTCACAATGTACTAACCTGTTACAAGTACGATATGGATTGTCTAGAGGACAAACTCCGTTTGTGGTATTTTTGCTGGTCGGTCGTTGAAATACGCGTGACTGTTCAACGAGGATTTACATGTGATGAATCCAATCTCGTGTGACAATAGTTTTCAACCGTTATGTTGTCTGTCGTGTCCTTGGATAACTGCTTTTGTTGCCTTGTTTGCTACGAGAGCCAATCAAGGTATATAATGTATTTAAAGGTGTTTTCCCGTAAATGGCAATGCAGTTAATCTAGTCAATGAACTGATTACAAAATAGTCACATGACGTGAGCAACTCCACAGATGGCTTTAGGTCCGCAACCAGCAGGTATTTTTTTAAAGCAGATTACACTGTTTAACATTTACAAAGGTTTTAATTATTAGGATGGTTATTAGTTTGTTTTAATCTGTCAACGAATAAACAATTTTTACTTTCTTCTTTTTTTTTAAAAACATTTTTGTTAAAGAGCTGTGTTATTCCACATGATGGATTGATGTGTTATTTACACAATTTTTAATCATATTATTTTGATGTATAGTATTGTTTTTCCCTGTATCCTAGTTCTATTTCCTTTCCTGACTGTGTTCTGTTCTTTCTAAAATCATCGCTAATGAAAGACACAATAAATGTCAGCAATGCATAATCATAGAAAAATAGATCTCCAACTCTTCCTCCTCTTCTTCTTCTTCTTCTTCTTCTTCTTCTTCTTCTTCTTCTTTCTTCTTTTCTTTCTTCTTCTTCTTCTTCTTCTTCTTTTCTTCTCTTCTTCTTCTTCTTCTTCTTCTCCTTCTTCATCTTCTCTTCTTCTTCTTCTCCTTCTTCATCTTCTACTTCTTCTTCTTCTTCTTCTTCTTCTTCTTCTTCTTCTTCTTCTTCTTCTTCTTCTTCTTCTTCTTCTTCTTCTTCTTCTTCTTCTTCTTCTTCTTCTTCTTCTTCTTCTTCTTCTTCTTCTTCTTCTTCTTCTTCTTCTTCTTCTTCTTCTTCTTCTTCGACTACTACTACTACTATATATACTACTACTATTACTACTACTACTACTACTACTACTACTACTACTACTACTACTACTACACTACTACTACTACTACTACTACTACTACTACTACATCATCTACTACTACTACTACTACTACTACTACTACTACTACTACTACTACTACTACTACTACTACTACTTAATCACTACACGTGATTATGGATTGGAGATCGGGGGGAGGGGGTGGTTGGCGAGTGGGTAGGTGAAGAATGTGTGGGAGGATGAGTGTTGTATAGGTTGGGGGTGGGTTTGGATGTGTGTGTCTAGGTGCGGGATGTGTAGGTGGGGGTGATTGTGTGGATGGGGATGTATGTAAGTGGGGATGTGTGGGTGGGTGCGGGTTTTGTGTGTGGGTAGATGCGGAATATGTAAGTTGTGGGAATATGGTGTGTGGGTGTTGTATATGTGGTTGAGGGGTGTGTGTTTGGCTGAGTGGTTGGGGTGTGTGTGTGGGTGGTGGAGGATATGTGGGTAAGTGAGTGTTAGTAGGTTATGGGATGGGTGGAGGATGTGTGCGTGTGGGTGGGGAGATGTGTGAATGTGGGGGGATGTGTGGGTGGCTGATGGATGGGTGGATGCATGCATGTGTGCCTGGGTTTGTGTGTGGGTGGGTGGGGGGATGTGTGTGGAGGGATGTGTGGTGGATGGAAGATGTGTGTGTGTGTGTGGGGTGGGTGGGGAGATGGTGTATGTGGGGGTGTGTGTGGGATGTGTGGGTTGGGGGATGGGTGGATGGATGGGGGCATGTATGTGCCTGTGGGCATGCGTGTGGTTGGGTGGTGGATGTGTGTGTGGGTGAACGCGGATGGATAGTGGAAGGGGGATTTGTCTCATAACATGGTAACATGCATTGTTTATGTTTACAACATTCATTTGACAATGTTTTTTTGATTTTTTTCTATGTGAATGCACTATGCACTGATGAACGAGAGATGAGTGATTGGAAGGGCCGAATGTAAGACGGGCCTGCGTGCCCAATTTGTTACCCTTGAAAATAAAGTTCGTTCGTTCGTTCGTTCGTTCGTTAGTTCGTTCGTTCTTCTTCTTCTTTTTCTTCTTCTTCTTCTTCTTCTTCTTCTTCTTCTTCTTCTTCTTCTTCTTCATTCTTCTTCTTCTTCTTCTTCTTCTTCTTCTTCTTCTCTTTTTTCTGCTACTGCTACTTCCTTTGTGTTCCTCGTTCGAGGAGAAAATTTGTTATTACCACAAACAAAATTGAGCACAATGAAATATTTTGATCACGTAGAAAGACATGAATGTGTGGAAAAGATAACTATGGATGGAAGTGTTCCGTGAATTAGGAGAGAGGAAGACCACAGTGTCGATGATCCCAGCTGCGATGGGTAATTTACACATGACAGCAACATAGACAGGACAACAAGAAAGACGGGACGGCTACCTTACCACACATAGATAATTCTACACCCTTTTATGGGGGGGGGGGCTTCTAGTGAAGACAATCCACAGGATGATGATGATGAACCAGCAGTATTAAATCTGTAACTTAACTTTCTCAAAACCACGTTTGGCTACGTCAACCATCAAAGCCTTGCTGAGCTGAGGCAATACCTCACTGACATTAATAAATTACTCAACGCACCTTCACTGCTTTGGCAGGAATGTGCATCAACTGCTAGACACAAGTCTCTCGTATATAACAACGAACGAACGAACTTTATTTTCCAAGGTTCACAAACTGGTCACGCATATATATATATATATATATATATAATATATATATATATATATATATATATAACTTTATCAAAATAGAAAAGAAAAACAGTAAAGTTAGTCCATGGTAGATAATCTCGTGGGTGTGATATATTATATAACAATATATAATATACGCTATGCAGATGACACAGTATTGGTGGCGGATAACTCAACAGACCTACAACAATTATTAGACGTTGTAGTAACAGAGAGTGCAAGGAAAGGACTCTCCTTGAATATCAAGAAAACAGTAACAATGGTAATATCAAAGAAAATGGTGACACCAAAATGTGACATAGAAATAGAAGGGAAAATCCTTAACCAAGTTGATAATTTTAGATACCTAGGGGCATTTATAACATCACATGGAAGATGTACAACAGAGATTAGGAGCAGAATAGGGCAGGCAAAAAGCCGCATTTCAGAAAATGAAGAGTATCTTATGCAATAAGTCACTATCACTGAATGTAACAAAGAGAGTGCTGAAATGCTATGTACAACCAGTTTTGCTGTATGTCAGTGAATCATGGAATGTAAATGAACAAATTAAGAAGAAATTAGAAGCAACAGAAATGTGGTTCCTGAGACGTATGTTGCGAATTCCTTGGCCTGCCAGAGTAACTAACGATGACTGCCTGAAACAGGCTAACGAAACTAGAACATTATAAACAACAATAAGACAGAGACAAACAGCTTTCCTCGGTCATGTGATGAGAAGAGAGGCATTGGAGAACATCGTAACAACTGGAAAGATCGAGGGGAAGAGAGGCAGAGGTAGACCAAGAGAAGTGATGCTGGATGGATTGAGACGGTGGCATGGAGGAATATCAGCAGCAGAGTTGATCCAGAAAACCAAAGACCGAGATCTATGGAGAGCCATGAACGCCTACGCCAGCCCGGCACGGCACTTGATGATGATGAGTTACAATATATTCCAGTTGTTACAATAATATCCAGTTGTTAAAGTATTTTCCAGTTGTTAAAATCTATTTCAGTTATTACAATATAGTCTAGTTGTTACAATAGATTCAAGTTGTTACAATATACCCCATTTGTTATAATATACACAGATGTTAAAATATACTCCAGTTGTTACAATATATTCCACTTGTAATAATATATTCCAATCCATACAGTATATTCCAGTGGCAATAGTACATTTGATTTGTTACAGTATATTTCAGTTGTTCTCTTTAAATTTTCATTTAATTGTTGCTCGTTATTGCTGCTATCTGTGTTATATTGTCTCTTTCAAAACACTCGATAATAGCCATTTAACACGGCAAGAAAGACATAAAGAAAGGTGTATATCTAATAGCCATTTATTACGACAAGAAAGACATAAAGAAAGGTGTTTATCTAATGGCCATTTATTACGATAAGAAAGGTGTATATCTAATAGCCATTTATTACGGCAAGAAAGACATAAAGAAAGCGATAAGACAAGAAAGACTTTTTTTAACAGGTGACAGGAAGGATTGCAACATTATCATCGCCAGTGTCTGCTCTTGGTCAGAAACCCGAAGAAGAAGAACAAGACGGAGGCGTAAGAGGAGGAGAAGAACAAAAAGAAGGTGGAGGATGAAGAGAAGGAAAAGAACTAAGAGGAGGAGAAGTAAGAAGAGGAGGAGGATAAAAAGACGAGGAGAATGACGCATACAATATAAATTGTTGACTAATAAAGAAAGCCCAAAGGAAAAAAAAATCAACAAAACTTGCAGACGAACAAGAACAAAACTGTAAGTAAAACAATAGACATACATCAGTGCCAGCCTGTTTGTGAAATCGTCTTTCAGTTACATATTTCAATGGAGATACTTCTTCTTCATTTTCTGTGTTCATTCGGAGTGTTTTTTCAGAAGTAATTGCCTTGTGCCAAGTTTATTTGCGCCCTTAGGCTGACACATCCTACTTCTGCGGGTGTTTGTTGACCGGGTTAACCTTCCCGGGTGCTTCAAAGGACATTCCACTCTCACTCGGACGTGTTTGTGTTGTGCCACGTCCGACTTCTGCGGGTGTTTTGAAGGACTTTCGACTCTCACTGTTGTGGTGCCGTCCACATCCCAGCTGATCAAGTTAGAACGGCCGAAGACATCACGGTCAGCCCTAAAGGGAAGGCAGGAGCATTCCATGGGCATTATCCGCCTTCCAGGGAGGCTTCCATAATTGCAGAGCCGACACATAACGCTCTGGTACTGGGCTCACCCAAGGAATCGTCACGCCCTGCACATGGCTGCTTAGCCTCACTTCCGCATATTGAGCCTCACGTTCACAACAGGCTGTTCCTCCGGAAACCAGGAGAGACCTTTATGCTGATGACGTACACACAGCAAGGTTTCGCTTCGGACTTCCACTAGCTAAGCAATTCCATTTCGTGTAAATGAGACGTTTTTTCTCCTTTGGTAACTCTCAGAGATAGGCTGCAGATGGTGCCGGCTCAGCATCTCACGGCCAGGCTCTCACATCCGGGGGATACTGACTTAGAGTCGTCCAGCCAAATCGCTCAGCTGAGAGCCGTAGAGACGTTTTTCCACCTTTGATAACGCTCACTCAATCTGCCCCTGAGACGCTTTTTTCCACTTTTGGTAACGCTCAAGGTGTGGGTTGCAGATTCTGCCGGAATGGAGATACGAAACAATAGAAAGTTAAAATAAAGAACTCAGTCTGAATAAATAAATACAGATGTAATCGGTATCACAAAGAGAAATGGTATACCCAAAAGCACCATCACAGTGAATGGAACTGTTCTGAAGCAAGTTAAACTATTTAAGTACTTGGGTACTTTAATAATAGCAGATGGAAGGTGTATTAGGGAAGTTAAATAAATGCAGAATAGTCCAAGCAAAGTCTTTCACAAAAGGAATAATATTTTCTGCAGTTTATCTTTGTCAATCAAGGTGCGGAAAAGATTTCTTAACTGATTTAGTACCACTGGATTATTAATCGTCACAAGTAAGTTCTTGTATCTGTCATGGGCCGATATACAGTAGTTTTCCCTATGCAACACACTTTAATTTGATATATAATACAACATGTCTGCTACCATATTAACAACTTTTAAGTCATAACTATGACGCACCCTTACTTCCCATTTTCAGTCATGTATTTTTGTTTTGTTCAAACCTACATTTTGTTTGTAACTGAATCTGTTAAGAGCGATGTTTAACCAATCCTTATGTACGGAAGTGAATTGTGGCCAGTTAGCAGACAAGTTAGGAATAATGTAGAAGCTGCGAGATGTGGTTTTATAGAACATTGCTAAGAGCACCGTGGACAAAGGAAAGAGCAATGAAGATATCTTGAAAGAAGTTAGCTCACAAAGAGTAATGGTTGCTCGCGTCAGTAGAAGACAGTCTACATTCTTTGACATGTCACGAGAAGGGGAATACTGGAGTATACTGCCACATCGGGAAGGTTGAAGGGACAGAGAGGGAGTGAGAGACCAAGACAGATCGTTTGCCTAAGGTCGCGAAACTTGAGATCAAACATCCGTCAGCAGCACTAAAAATTGCATCCACCAACTGGTTTCTTGTGAATAATTTTCATTGACAAATTGCGAGAAGGGGAAAGTTGGAGTATGTTGCCACGACGGAAAGGCTGAAGGGAAAGAGTGGGAGTGGGAGACCAAGAGAGAAGATGCTAGACAGTTTGATTTCATGTAAAGGAGGAACGTCGATATCAGAATGACTGGCGGTATAAGAGACAGAAAGTTGTGGACAGACATGATCACCAACTCCAGACGGCATGAATTATAAGAAGAAGAATATATAAGAAAACTTACTCTTGTCTCTGTGATAATATTATTCTAATGTAGGCGGCCACATGACCTGTGGGAAAACTACAGCTATTTCTTATCAAGACCCAACAATCACCAAGTTTCGGAACTTAAACTTCTGTCTGAAACCAACAACAAAGGATTGCGGGCAGAGTTCTCGACTGTCAAATCTGGCTCGGAAAGTAGATCAGACACAATAATTATTTGATGTAGATTGACAATCTAGGTGTAGTAAATACTCACATGTTTTTGTTTATGTGAAGGTGTCAGTTAACCTCTTCCTATTGTGTCTCCGTGATTGAGTGGTTAAACTAGCTGTCTCACGTTCTGAAGGCTGTGTGTTGGAATCAGGACTCCGCATTCGGTTAACGATTGCAAATCTCTCGGAGGCTCCTGGGAATCGTCTGTGGGGCTACGTAGATCATGATTTGTGCAACGCTTTCGGCAGACTATCTCGATGAAAGATACAAGGCCATGTGGGACAAAACCCGGTGCAATAAAGTCTATTCCTCCATCTTTAACCTCCCCTCCCCATTTAAACACCATTATAACTTCTTCCAATTCGTTGATGGCAAGCGGTAGGCGAGATACTGACTGCATTAGCCATCGAGTGCCAATTGATCTAAACAAGTAGGTTTAACACCATGTACCCTTTTGCCCCTAGCCTGAAACTCTGGCCTTTTTATTCCTTCTTTCGCTTTGAATTCGAGCGTAGTCCACACTGGACTGATTTTTGCGTGTGGGTTAGCTTTTCCTATTACTAATGTCCCTCGCCATCATGTGAACCCATCAGACGTCTGAGGTACTTGTAATTTGCGTCCCCAAGTCAAGGACGAGAAGTCAAAATTCCAGTTCAACTGATCGATGTAGGTATTGAACCGCTACCTCCACATCAGCACACCGGAAGTTTAAGAGTAAGCGCTCTTATCAGTTCAGCCATACTGACCTCCATTTTACTTTATATCAAACAGTTCATCTCTGACTGTTTTCACATCTAAGATTTGTTGACCAAAAAAAAAAAAAAACAATTACCAGTCTCCATAATTAAAATACACTCTATGACACACACGGCAGTAACAGATACGTGCGCGCCTTTTTCATTACTTTACCGTGGCTGCAACAGAAATGTTCGTTCGTTTGTTCGTTTGAAAAAAAGAAAATTCGACCTCGTTCAACCTGCCTTATGCGGCATTGGTTATAATTGAGGTACGTGTTTTGCGATTCTATATTCTTTCTTTTTGAGTTGTTTAAATTATGTTTTCTCGTGTGGTAGATTTCATGTCTGTGATGTCAGCTGGTGCGGTTTCTATTGTGCTTCTCAGTATGTCATGACGGCTCCATGGGGCTCCCGGCGTAGCCCTTAGCAAGACTCGTCCGTTGGGGTTGTTCCTTTCTTTCTTCTTCCATCTCTCGAACAATCTTTGTTATCTCTACCATCAGCTTGCCATTAGTCTCCGGGATTTTTGTAAGGGTTGACAAGGCCGCCGGTCTCCATGACCTAGGTGTTAACGTCTTTCTCCGTAATCCCGTATATTCTCGTGAGTAACGCAACTGCGCGACAATCAGCAGCGGTTCGCGCCGCGCTGATAACTTAGGGGGGTATGTGAGCCGGTCGCTCAGAAAGCAATGGCAAACTACTGAGCGTAATCTTCTCTAATACATCAACAGCAGCTGAAAACTGCTGGTGTTGACTGCAACGTCCTGTAATGGAAATGCAACATAAAAAAGACACTGGCTTGTCCTTCAACTTGATGTCTCTTTATAGATGGTCTGCTGTCTTTAGCTTGATCTGTGGGTTTCTTTTTGGCTTTTACAGGCCTGTTACCGTCCAGCTCCCTTTTATTTTAAGTTGTTCTTGTGTGCTCTTTCGGCTTGTATTGCGTGCATTTATCTCTTCATTTTTTTTTCTCATGGTCATGCGTGAGCGGCAGGTCTATTTATATACCAATACAACAAGATATGTTAGAAAGATCCTTCACTTTTACTTTGCGTACAACAACAACAACAACAAAAAACTTATTGAACACGAGCATTTAAAAAAAAAAATAGAAGGTTATTATAAGAGGCTTATTATGAAACGCTATTATAAAAGGGTATTATTAAAGGCTTACAATAAAAGGTTATTATAAAAGGTTATTATAAAAGGTTATTATAAAAGGTTATTATAAAAGGTTATTATAAAAGGCTTATTATAAAAGGCTTATTATAAAAGGTTATTATAAAAGGTTACTATTGACGGCTTATTATAAAAGACTTACTAAATTCGCTGTGGCAAAGGGGTTACGAACGCAATTCGAAACACAACTGCACGAGATTTGGAAGCAGACCGCCTTGCCTTGTTTTTCATAGAATAGTATGAGTGTCGGTTGTTCAGAAAGCAATGGCAAACTATTAAACGAGAACTTGCCAAGAAATTACAAACAGCCTTACAAATGCTAGGGTTAACTGCGACGTCATGTAAAGGAAAAACACACATATATTTCTCTTTTTTTTTTCTTTTATGTAGTTCCATAGAAGATAATGCCGTTATGGTGTAAAGTGTTAGACCTTCACGTACTATAGGCCACAACATATTCGGTGTTAAGTGTTAGACCTTCACGTACTATAGGCCACAACATATTCGGTGTTAAGTGTTAGACCTTCACGTACTATAGGCCACATCATATTCGGTGTAAAGTGTTAGACCTTCAAGTACTATAAGTCACAACATATTCGGTGTAAAGTGTTAGACCTTCAAGTACTATAAGTTACAACATATTCGGTGTAAAGTGTTAGACCTTCAAGTACTATAAGTCACAACATATTCGGTGTAAAGTGTTAGACCTTCAAGTACTATAAGTCACAACATATTCGGTGTAAAGTGTTAGACCTTCAAGTACTATAAGTCACAACATATTCGGTGTAAAGTGTTAGACCTTCAAGTACTATAAGTCACAACATATTCGGTGTAAAGTGTTAGACCTTCAAGTACTATAAGTCACAACATATTCGGTGTAAAGTGTTAGACCTTCAAGTACTATAAGTTTCAACATATTCGGTGTAAAGTGTTAGACCTTCAAGTACTATAAGTCACAACATATTCGGTGTAAAGTGTTAGACCTTCAAGTACTATAAGTCACAACATATTCGGTGTAAAGTGTTAGACCTTCAAGTACTATAAGTCACAACATATTCGGTGTAAAGTGTTAGACCTTCAAGTACTATAAGTCACAACATATTCGGTGTAAAGTGTTAGACCTTCAAGTACTATAAGTTTCAACATATTCGGTGTAAAGTGTTAGACCTTCAAGTACTATAAGTCACAACATATTCGGTGTAAAGTGTTAGACCTTCAAGTACTATAAGTCACAACATATTCGGTGTAAAGTGTTAGACCTTCAAGTACTATAAGTTACAACATATTCGGTATAAAGTGATCAGCTCCCTTCCTCGTCACCCACGCAATTGCCAACAACATATCAGCATTGTCTGGGACCCATTTATATCAAGCTGGGTTGACCTCAGAGCCGTGCTGGTGGGGATAAAACATAATCCAGTCTTAGCTGGGGATTGCATTGTAACGGCTGGACCATTGTAACGGCAGACAGACGCACTAACCACAGTGACACAGAGCTTCCCGCGCTTATAGTTTAATGTTTTAACTCAGTGGTTGTCAACCTTTTTTGGCCCGTGCCCCCCTTCACCACATTTTCAGAACGTCATTCCCCCCCCCCCCCTTCATATTTCCTACCTAAAAATCCTCCACCCCTACACAGTATATGTAAAAATGGAAGGTACATATGTTAAAACAGGTCTAGACATCCACATAAAACGTGATTTGTGGGTCTACTTACTTTACAAAATGAATTTTAGAAGGATGAATTGTGCATAACTGTAAAGTATGAAGGGGGAAGCAATATCAAGTAATCGGTTCTTGTATTAACGCGATCTTGAAATGATCTTCATTCCCCCCCCCCACCCCCTGGAAACCCTAAACTTCCCCCCTGGGGGGGGGGGGGAATTCCCCACCGGTTGAGAACCACTGTTTTAACTGATTCAGTGCCAAACAAAACAGTAGTTTGGACCAAACGTGGTGGACAGTTAATTAAAACTGCGGAAGATACCACGAAACAAAACACATAACACAATGACCCTAGTATGGCGATATAGCGTCCTTCTGAGCAATTTGGAGGTGCCATTTGGCGATATATTTACCTTCGGCACTGAATCTTGTAAATAAATACAAAACGAGGAGCGGCTGGTCGAGTGGCTAGATTGCCGGATTTTCCTTCGGGAGACCCGCGTTCGAATCCTCGGTAAGGTGTGGAAGCTTTTCTTTTTTTTTCTGTCGTGGGCAAAAAGAAAACTAATCTGCACAGTTCGCTGCGACTGCACTAGCCAGGCGGCCTTAATTCCTCAGGCTCAAGGCCCCCCCCCCTCCCCTCCTGCCATACACCGCAAGGTACTATACAGACAGTCATCTCAGGCCACATAACAAAACTAAAGAAAACAGACAACACGATGAAAGAAAGAAACTTAAAGAATCTAAGAAAGAACGTCTTGCGGCACTTGACTAACTCTAAACATACTCCCATCTGCAAGATAAGAAATTCGAACAAAGAACGATAAGCCGAAAAGATAAATATGTTTATGAGGAAGCCGCGGCAACGGGGTCAACTTGTCCGTAGAATAGACACAGCAGTCAAGTTAACCCCTTGATAGTTAATGTTCTGTGGCGTACCAAAGACTACACTGGAAGTAGGTCACCGCTTTGTGCCTGGTCTTAACAATGCAACCATGTAGAAGTGTATGGTAAACAGAATATTAAAAGTTGAAGTAGATGTTGTTTTGTAGCGGATATTTATGTTGGGATGTGAAGTATTAAAACAAAACAAAAGTTCCCTAAGCATGATCGCCTATGTGGCTGTGACGTTTATGTTTTGGTTCCCTCGCTTTGAACTCAAGCGTAGTCAATACACGTGCTACTACTACTAGTGCACAGGACTGGTTTTTGCATGTGGATTAACTTTCCCTATTACCAGTGTCCATCGTCATCTGGTGAACCCACTCCGACTTCTAAGGTACATGTAATTTACGTCTCCAAGTCAAGGACGAGAAGTCAGCAAATTTTAGTCCCTGTGATGTGCTAGGGCCACCACATTTTGCCTGCATGGGAACTGACAGAGACACTAAAATAAGAATTTAAAAATTAGTTGAAAATCCTTTACAGGACGTAGCAGTCAATCCCAGCATTTTTTAGCTGTTCGTGATTCCTTGGCAAGTTTACGTTCAGTAGTTTGCCATTGCTTTCTGAACGACCGGCACCCATACCATTTCATAAAAAACCAACGTAGGCGGTCTGCTGCTACATCTTCCACAGCTGTGTTTCGAACGCGGGTATGCAGGATTACGAACTGCGTCAGTAACCTCTTCGCCACGGAATTCAAAAGACAAAGAGAGCTTCCATGGCACTAGGAAACGTATGGAAGTCAAAAGAAGTTAAACTGAGCACCACACTTAGAATTCTCAACTGCATTGTTAAATCACCATTACTGAATGGGTCAGAAACATAGAGAAGATCTAAAAGAATTAGAAAGAAACTAAAAACATTCACTTATTGGTGCCTACGCAGAACAGTGGAAATAAAATTATATTGATTTATTTGGTTGTTTCGGGATTTGAAATTTAAATATTGAGCACAACCCACCACTGGCTACGCTGATCGTATTCCGGTATGAACCTAAGGCCTATCCACGTCAATATGGAAGCACTAGACTCGCGTTTCGCTCTCGTTTGAGCTCGTCAGTAGTGCATATCCCTGACCGGATCCGGAAACAAGCCCCGGATGACTGGCGTGTGAAGCGGGTGTGTAACCACGCGGCACACGCTGGACACGGCCAAATTATCACAACAGAATATTACAACGTCACCCATCGTAGGCTAGGATATAAAATTATATGGCAGAAATACCGATGTAGAGCTCATTGAGAGAATTACACAAATCCCATTAGACCGAGAAGTGAAGAAAAGATGCTGGCGATAGATAGGGCACACACTGAGGAAACCTAATGACAATCAACTAGACACTCTTGTCTGGAATCCACAAAGTAAAAGACATAGCGGGAGAACTAAAAACACTTGGAGAAGAGAATTACAGACAGAGATGGGTAATCTTAGGAGGACATGGAGTGATTGCAGAGGATGGCAAAATACAGAACGGCTTGGAGCTGTTTGGTTGATGACGTATGCCTCAATTTGGGATAACAGGAAGAAGGGGAGGAGGAGGAAGAAGAAGAAGACATAGAGGAATAAGTGGCACTTTTTCCTTCACGTATCGAGCGGCGAGCCACTAACAGCGCAACTTCATAACCATTACATCAACGCATTGGCTGTGTAAAGTATTAGGTCTTCGCATATTCTATGCAACTGTTTAATCAGGTCTTGTGAGCAGTCACTCTCTTGCCAGCTTTCCTTCCCGATCAATTCTCAGAAATTTCTTAACCAGCGCCCAATAGAGGTCATCTCTGACCATCATTAATTAATTAATTAATTAATTAATTCATTCATTCATTCATTCATTCATTCATTTATTCAGTAGTATTTCCCTTGCAGAACTTCGTTCCCATAACAACCTTCCGGAAAACTTTTCGGTTTTAAGCAAGATGTCCCGCGTCCTATACGCCCATCTGGAGATCATCTGTCACATCCTGCACCCATAATCTCTTTGGCCTTCCTCTTCTTCTCTTCCCAGGCATATACTCCTCCATGATTGTTCTCTAGAAACTGTCATGACGTTTCAAGTGACCAAAATATTTCAGTTTTCTTTGTTTTATCGTCTTTAGTAGCCAACCTTCTTCAATATTAAACTCTTGTGGTATGGATGCATTGGTTCTTTTCTGATTCCAAGATACTCTGACCCTAGAGGCGTATTAAAAAGAAAGGATACGATTGCAAGACTTTAGGTATATTGGGTATTATGACAAGATGCTGGCCCAATATGTGTGCATCAATCGACAACCGATGGATGGTGTAGTCAACATCACACCCACTGCCTTTACTTCCCATGACATTCTCTGGTACCCATTTTAAGATGGGGATTGAAAGCAGAGATAATTTTTTTTCTTCTTAAATCTGCTACTATGAGAATTCCAAAAAATGACAATCGCACCTACATGCAAACGCACTAGCTACTGTGCCACAGCCGGAACATCCGGTCCTTGTTGGGGATTAATCTCGTTTCTCTGTCTTGTTAAGCAAGCGCAGAAATCATTACCACTAAATGGTCATCATTCGCCAAATTATCATTAGACCAGGTAGCACGAGAGCAGACTCTGGGCAAAAGGGCAATTGATTATAAAATCAATATGAGCATCCACAGAGGGGAAACAACATTTTTTTTTCTGGCCTCTTAAGGTCACCCACAATTTAAAGAAAATTTACTTACATTAACGGCAAAAGATCTTGGAAGTCTATGGAGTTTATGTTGATAAATATGTTTAGACGAAATGTCATTTATGTTTGTAAATTTCATTCAATTTGAATAAAAAGCTCTCTCTCTCTCTCTCTCTCTCTCTCTCTCTCTCTCTCTCTCTCTCTCTCTCTCTCTCTCTCTCTCTCTCTCTCTCTCTCAGTCTCCCCCCGCCAAATGCTGATGCAATTACGTTTGCTTAGAGAATATTTAAAATATCATAATAACATGATAGTAAAGCCTTGACTGATCACTACACTTATGTTCAAGCATTCTGCGGAATTATTTTTTTTCGCATATCCTATTTACATCGATGTCAACAACAGCATTTTACCGCTGTTGTTGATGTCTTTGCAAGATTACGCACATTAATTTGCATTACTTACTGAGCGACAATCTCAGATACCCCTGTAAGTAACCAACGCGACCCGATTCCCTACCGAATCTCGCGCAGCTGTTTCCCCACACGTGGATATATGGGATTACGGAGAAAATCGTTAACACCTTCGCCAGGGAGACGGCTCCGCGGAATTGCTAGATATCTAAAAGAAAAACACCCCGATAAACAAAATTGATGATCCTTCATTATTATTCTGATGGATGCTCATATTGTTCTTGTCTTGTATCATCATAAAGGTCTTTCACATAATCTGACCTCGCATGTAAAATCTGATCTTTTTCTATTATGATTTTGCCATCTTTGGTTTTTAAGCAACCTGTTGATGTGTGTGTTCTTTTGTTAGTGATGTCATTAATTCTTGTGTGTATTAATTTGGCATTCTGGGTGTTGTGTTGGTTATCAATTTCCTTGCAATTTTCCTCAGGCAATGTTTCTTTTGCCTCTTTGCATAGCAGTAACTTCCTAATTTTCTTGTGAATCTCTTCGTATTTTTCCTTGTTATTTTTGTTATTTCTTCTTATTTCTATGAGTTTTAAGATGTCTTCCATCATCCATTTCTTGCGCCCTATTATCTTTATTTTTGGGATTATCATTGTTGTTAGTGCAGCTTCTTGGCTGATTTCTTTTATATTTTCAATTGGTCACTGACAACTTGAAATAATATTGCATTGCCATATTGGACAATGCATCGAATCTGTTCTTTACCTCTACGTTGAATTTATCTTTTATCTCCTCACTCTTCAGTGCCTGTTGATCAAGTTTTGCGTTTCTATTGTATATTTGACTTTCTTTAAGTTTATATGTAAATTGCCTAAGATTAATCTATGGTTGCAGTAGCAGTCTGCGCTTGGTAGGGGGACATAAACAACTAATATTGTTACAAGGGAGGTTACCAGAACTTGAAAAACAGAATGGTATACCTAGGTATAATACCACTAACTAACATCAAAATCTTTTATTTTTATTCGATAAATAAAGCAGTTAATACCGCAGTAATTCTTTTGCAATGTTGAGAAGAAAGCTATTAAAGTGTTTATACAACATTTGCTTAATCTTTTATTACTTACATTTTATTATCAACTTTTTCAATTTTACGTCGATGTTCACTTCTTACAACTGTACTTTTAATGATTAGCACCGGATCTCGGACTCTGTTTCCCCTCTGTGGGGAAACAGCATTTTTTTACTGGCCTCTTAAGGTCACCCACAATTTAAAGAAAATTTACTTACATTAACGGCAAAAGATCTTGGAAGTCTATGGAGTTTATGTTGATAAATATGTTTAGACGAAATGTCATTTATGTTTGTAAATTTCATTCAATTTGAATAAAAAGCTCTCTCTCTCTCTCTCTCTCTCTCTCTCTCTCTCTCTCTCTCTCTCTCTCTCTCTCTCTCTCTCTCTCTCTCTCTCTCTCTCTCTCTCTCTCTCTCTCTCTCTCTCTCTCTCTCTCTCAGTCTCCCCCCGCCAAATGCTGATGCAATTACGTTTGCTTAGAGAATATTTAAAATATCATAATAACATGATAGTAATGCCTTGACTGATCACTACACTTATGTTCAAGCATTCTGCGGAATTATTTTTTTTTCGCATATCCTATTTACATCGATGTCAACAACAGCATTTTACCGCTGTTGTTGATGTCTTTGCAAGATTACGCACATTAATTTGCATTACTTACTGAGCGACAATCTCAGATACCCCTGTAAGTAACCAACGCGACCCGATTCCCTACCGAATCTCGCGCAGCTGTTTCCCCACACGTGGATATATGGGATTACGGAGAAAATCGTTAACACCTTCGCCAGGGAGACGGCTCCGCGGAATTGCTAGATATCTAAAAGAAAAACACCCCGACAAACAAAATTGATGATCCTTCATTATTATTCTGATGTTCATATTGTTCTTGTCTTGTATCACCATAAAGGTCTTTCACATAATCTGACCTCGCATGTAAAATCTGATCTTTTTCTATTATGATTTTGCCATCTTTGGTTTTTAAGCAACCTGTTGATGTGTGTGTTCTTTTGTTAGTGATGTCATTAATTCTTGTGTGTATTAATTTGGCATTCTGGGTGTTGTGTTGGTTATCAATTTCCTTGCAATTTTCCTCAGGCAATGTTTCTTTTGCCTCTTTGCATAGCAGTAACTTCCTAATTTTCCTGTGAATCTCTTCGTATTTTTCCTTGTTATTTTTGTTATTTCTTCTTATTTCCATGAGTTTTAAGATGTATTCCATCACCCATTTCTTGCGCCCTATTATCTTTATTTTTGGGATTATCATTGTTGTTAGTGCAGCTTCTTGGCTGATTTCTTTTATATTTTCAATTGGTCACTGACGACTTGAAATAATATTGCATTGCCATATTGGACAATGCATCGAATCTGTTCTTTACCTCTACGTTGAATTTATCTTTTATCTCCTCACTCTTCAGTGCCTGTTGATCAAGTTTTGAGTTTCTATTTGTATATTTGACTTTCTTTAAGTTTATATGTAAATTGCCTAAGATTAATCTATGGTTGCATTAGCAGTCTGCGCTTGGTAGGGGGACATAAACAACTAATATTGTTACAAGGGAGGTTACCAGAACTTGAAAAACAGAATGGTATACCTAGGTATAATACCACTAACTAACATCAAAATCTTTTATTTTTATTCGATAAATAAAGCAGTTAATACCGCAGTAATTCTTTTGCAATGTTGAGAAGAAAGCTATTAAAGTGTTTATACAACATTTGCTTAATCTTTTATTACTTACATTTTATTATCAACTTTTTCAATTTTACGTCGATGTTCACTTCTTACAACTGTACTTTTAATGATTAGCACCTGATCTCGGACTCTCTTTCCCCTCTGTGGGGAAACAGCATTTTTTTACTGGCCTCTTAAGGTCACCCACAATTTAAAGAAAGTTTACTTACATTAACGGCGAACGATCTTGGAAGTCTATGGGGTTTATGTTGATAAATATGTTTAGAGGAAATGTCATTTATGTTTGTAAATTTCATTCAATTTGAACAAATAGCTCTCTCTCTCTCTCTCTCTCTCTCTCTCTCTCTCTCTCTCTCTCTCTCTCTCTCTCTCTCTCTCTCTCTCTCTCAAATGCAGGTGCAATTACGTTTGCTTAGAGAATATTTAAAATATCATAATAACATGATAGTAATGCCTTGATGGTTGCCTCCTTCCCTCCGCTAGCCTATGGGACACCCTTGGGCAAGGTGGAGTACCCGTTTCGCTCCCGATCAGGGTTACGTGAAGCCATGGGTGCAAGTGGTGGATGAAGTTGAAGAGCAGCCGACAGATAGTTGTAGGTTATGGTCTCCAGCTTCACGACGGAAGGCAGAGGATCTCTTTTTTGGGAGACATTGGCAACTGTCATCGATCAGTATGGTCACTGCTTGGAAGGAAAGCAATGGCAAACTACATTCTTTATAGATGCCAAGAATATCATGTACTGCAGTCTTATCGATAATCAGAGAAACGGCGTAAATGGGTGCTCCATAGGAGCAGCCTCGTCCGGTAGGGGTAGTCATGTGCACCAGGTGACTCCAGACCGTCATCAGGAGACTGAGTGTAAAAGAATATCACCATTGAAAGTAGGAACTTGGAATGTAAGAACTATGAGTGGGGATGGGAAATTTGATAACATTAAGAATGAAATGAGAAGATTAAATATTAACCTTTTAAGTGTACGTGAGACCAGATGGACAGGAATGGGCATTATGACATCTGAGGAATATAGAATAATCTATTCTGATGGAGAGAAACAACAACGAGGAGTCGCAATTATAATGGATACAGAGAGAGCAAAATCGATCAAAGGATATTGGACTGTATCAGACAGGGTGTTACTAGTGAAGTTGAGTGGAAGATCTTTTGATGTTAACGTCATTCAAGTTTATGCACCAACAGCAGACATTAGTGATGACAGCATCGATGAATTTTATAGTGATTTTGAGAAAGCCTTCAAGAAATTCAAGAATTCTGAAGTAACTATCATAATGGGTGACTTGATTGCCAAAGTTGGAAATCAACAGGACGGATGCATAGTGGGCAAGTATGGACTAGGGGAACAGAGTGAAATAGGTTGCAGACTAGTACAGTTGGCAAAGGAACCAGATTTGATTATTGGAAACACCTGGTTTCAACAGCACCCAAGGAGATTATGGACATGGAGGAGTCTTGATCATAAGATTAGAAATCAGATTGATTACATCCTCATCAACAGAAGATTTTGAAATGTCTTAAAAGTGGCAAAAACTATACCAAGCGCAAACTGCTACAGCGACCATAGATTAATCTTAAGCAATTTACATATAAAATTAAAGAAAGTCAAATATTCACCAAGAAACACAAAATTTGATCTACAAGCACTGAAGAGTGAGGAAATAAAAGATAAATTCAACGTAGAGGTAAAAAACAGATTCGATGCATTGTCCGATATGGAAATATTATTTCAAGACGTCAGTGACCAATGGAAAATGTTAAAGAAATCAGTCAACCAAGCTGCAGAAAAATCCATCCCAAAAATAAAGATAATAGGACGCAAGAAATGGATGACGGAAGGCATCTTAAAACTCATGGAAGTCAGAAGAAATAACAAAAATAACAAGGAAACATATGAAGAGATTCATATGAAAATTAAAAGCTATGCAAAGAGGCAAAAGAAACATGACTTGAGGAAAATTGGAAGGAAATTGAACACCAACACAACACCCGGATTACCAAATCAATGCACAAAAGAATTAATGACATTACTAACAATTAGCAGCTTTCTCCGTAACCCCGAATACTCTCGTGGTTGATGTGAACGCACGAGAATTAGAAGTGGTTCGAGGCGCGCCAGTGACTTATGAGTGTACGGAGCCGGTCGCTCATAAAGTCGTGGCGTGCTGATGAGCGTAATCTAGCCTAGGAATCAACATACAGCTGAAAGATGCTGGTGTTGACCACAATATCCTGAAACAGGATGGAAACACGGGGGAAAAAACGAAAAAACTAACAAAAGAACACACACATCAACGGGTTTCCTAAAAATCAAAGATTGCAAAATCATAATAGAAAAAAGATCAGATTTTACATGCGTGGTCAGATTACGTGAAAGACCTTTATGATGATACAAAAGAAGAGCAATATGACCATCGGAATAATAATGAAGGACCAGCAATTTTAAAGATGGAAGTTCAGAATGCTTTTAACCATATGAAAACCGGGAAGACCCCGGGTACTGATAACAATGATAACATCACAGTAGAAATGATCAATGCCTTAGAACAGCGGTCACCAAACTTTTTTCACGGCGGGCCGGATAACTGACAAAATGACGAGCGCGGGCCGGACACTCATTCTGTACAATACTTAAGCCGTTCTCCGTGGCGAAGGTCTTACGGACGCGGTTCGTAATCCCGTATACCCACGTTAGAAATACAGCTGCGAGCGATTTGGCAGCAGACAAAGTTGCGCTGGTTTTTACGCAATGTTATGGGTGCCGGTCGTTCGAAAAGCAATGGTAAACTACTGAACATAAACTTGTCAAGACATCAACAACAGCAAACAATGCTTGTGTTGACTGAAAACGTCCTGTAAAGGATATGCGACTAACTTTTAACAATAATTTTAAGCTAGAACGAAAGCTCTGGGGAAAAATACGAAAAACTAAGTTAATCATGGAAAGGGCGTGCAATGCACACAAACAAAAAAAAACAAAAAACAAACAAACAAAGACAACCAACATATTTATATTTATTTACTAAACAAATTTATCAAAGAAGGCGACGTTAGCAAAAAGATAGTTACATCGGACCTATTGTGCACATATCCGAAACTCACAAACTAAGCAGCAAAAGAGGATAGTGAGTTTTGTGAAATTGATGTGCGACTTTCAAAATACCATCAATGTTTGGTTTGTAATGGCTGCATCCAATCGAGAGAATTGCTTTCAAATGTTCATCGGTCAATCTCATTCGATATGGTGACTTCACAGACTTCCTTTTTGAAAATGTTAGCTCTCAGACATATGTTGTTCCAAACAATGATGTCATACCAGCGGCAAATTTCTTAAGTTTCGGAAACTCAATATCAGGTAAGCAGAGGTACTTCCTTCTCAATGAGCTCCAACTGTAATTCAACTGGCACACCATTAAGGTTACAATCAAACGGATTCTGGAACAGAAGGATGTCACTCTCAAATCTGTCAAGATCTGAAAATCTCTCCAAACTCTTTGAAACAGTGAAAATGAGAAAGGTTTTCTCCTTCCAGTTGTGCTTCCAACAATGACAGATTTCTTCGAAATCCTTTGATGGTTCTGTAGAGATCACAGAAGAGGTAATCCTTTCCCTGAAGTTTCAAGTTCAGTTCATTCATATCGACCACAATTAACAACTTTGACAGCCAGGTAGGATCTGACAGCTGTGAATCAGCTTTATCTTTTTCAGTGAGGAAAACATTTATTTCGTTTCGGAGCTTGTAAAAACGAAGCAGGATTTTACCGCAGCTGAGCCACCTGACTGATATGTGATAAGGCAAGTCACAGCATTCAGAATCAATTTCTTCAAGAAAAGCCTAGAACTGATGGTGAATGAGTGCTGTCAGAGTCTCACATGGAGTCGGTAGGAACATAAAGATAGAAGGGAACTCGAGAAGGGACATAACGCCAATACAAGGGAGACACACTCGAATGATCGAACAATCTAGAGCCTTCGAGAAGCATAGGTCAGTTCGCCTACAGCTCCGTGGACACGCTGACCGCGTGCCAGGACCTGTTCCACGAGAAGCTCGAGGAGAGTTACAGCCCGTGTCCGAGACACGTTAGAGGGCAGACGCCGACTGGACGTCGAACAAGCAACAGGGCTTAACTTAAGGGGGACTTGATAGATTGAATACACAAGTGTATTTAGGAGTGTTACTCGCTAAATAGATAGATGATAGAGTTTGTTGTAATGATTATGTATGATGGATTTGTTGTGAACTCATGTGATCATGTTCGCCACGTAGCTGGCTGCGAAAACCATTCTTCGCCAGCTTACTGTAAATAAATCATGTCAGATAGTATCAGAACGGAGTTTGTTGCCTGTATGAACCCAAGTTGCATTCCCCTAGGTATCTAGGACGTTGACAGGCTATTTGGGGGCCAAGCCGGTTTTGGCAAGCGCAAGCTTCACTTTCCCGACAGCTTTTGGTTTTGCCAATTAAAATATATCAACTTTCATACATAACAAAGTCTAGAACTTTGCAGCTACTATCGTATCATCTGGTAATGAGCTATCGTAGTCCCTCTAGAAAAGTAATTAAATAATTATGTTCATGAAATTTGACATTGACATGACTGGACAATTACAGTGACAATTACTAATTTTTTTTTATTCCAACATCAGATTGTTCCGCGAAAGATTGTGTGTATGTAAACTGTCCTCCAGCAGGGGCGAGAAAACAGGGGAACCAAACAACACTACAGCCAAGAAACCAGTAAATAAGATAAGTCCCATTTCATGCTCATTGTATCCCTAAACGATACTCACCATTTTTTTCATTGATGTAACATTTTTTCTATGTATTGCTATTAATGATATATATATGCAAATTTCATAACCATGTGAACTTGTTCGTTTGAAAGTTTGAATGTAAACATTAAGGGATATAACCAATTTTTGTACACCTAAACAATTTACAAAGGGATTTAATTGCTATACATTTAACATTAGCTAAAGGTACAAGATGTCAACATTAGAACACTGCATCGAATTAGGAATTAAATTAGGTTATACCGCCGATAAACTTTCAGAATGGGCACAAAAGACACATTTAGAAAACATAGCACGAGAAGATAGGGCAGCGGAAAGAGAAGAGAAAAAGATGCAAGCGGAAAGAGAATAGAAAAAGATGCAAGCGGAAAGAGAAGAGAAAAAAATGCAGGCGGAAGAGAAAACGATGCAAATAGAAGCTGACACAAAAAAGTTAGAATTAGAAACACAATTAAAATTGAAACAAATGGAAATTGACTCCAACTTAGAAATTTCAGTAAACAAATTAAGAAGCAAAGAAGAGGAACAAAAATACAACAAATATAAAGGCTTAGTCAAACCTTTTTGTTCCGGGGATTCAATAAGTGCATACTTAGAGAACTTCGAGTGTTTGATGTTATACCATAACGTTTCAAAGGTCGATTGGGCGTTTATTTTGATGAGAATTTTAGCATTAGAGCCCTTAAAAGTGATAGAAACAATTCCACAAGACATGAGGAAAGATTATGACTATTTAAAACAAAGAATACTACAACATTTTTCACTAGATACAGCAGGCTATCAGTTGCAGTTTTCAAAATTAACACCATCACCTAACCAAACGTTCATAGACTACGTGTCTACAGTCCAAGATATTTGTACAAAATGGATAACCTCAGCGAAAACAAATAACAACTATGATAAACTAAAAGACATAATAATAATTGATAAGATCATGAACACCATACCAACTCCTTTCTCGAAATTTCTAAGACAAAGTGATTGTAAGACTATTCAAGAAGCCGAAAATAGAGGTAGTGCATATTTCACAGCTAACCGTGATATTTTTCAGCTAAATATGAGTCAGAATGAAACAGCAGCTGTCACAAACACCAAATATTCAAAACCAAATGAGAATAGGTTCAAACAACGCTCTAAATTTACAAAACCAGTCCTGTGTCAATACTGTCATTTGACCCACGAACAGTACGCAATTTGTGATAAATCACCAACGTATCCACATCACCTTCAAATGATGGTGGAAAAACCAAAAAAAAAAACAAACAAAAGAAACGCATATAAGAGAGCGGTCAAATGCTACTTTTGTCTAGCTTACGGGCATTATTTAGGCCGTTGCGACGGCCGCAAGATGATGAAGCAGGCCAATGCATCATTAATAGATACATCTACGGATGAAGAAATCGAAGAGCTGAATGAATGTGACATTCAGAGTGAAAATGCGAATGAGTCAGGGAATGCGGTAGAAATCATTAACACCATAAATAACAACACCTGTAATACGTGCAGAAAATTTCAGTTGGATACCACCTTGGAATGTGGCCATACAATTTGTATATCCAACGAAATAGCCAACGCAGCCTTAACATCAAAAGGCAAGTTAAATTTTGTGAAAGGATTTGTGAATAACAAACTATGTACAATCATTCGCGATAGCGGAGCGACTCTAGTTGGGATTAAAAGAACATTAATCAATGACAAAGACTACACACACAACTACGTGACATGTCGCACAATCGCAGGCACCATCGAAAGATACCCCCTAGCACTGGCCGAAATTCAGACACCTTTTCTATCAGGACAAGTTCTATGCGCAGTATTGGAAAAGCCTTGCGCGGATATTATACTTGGAAATCTTCCTAACATAAGATCCTGCTGTGAAGAAGAAATCAGAGAATGGGAACAGAAAAACTGCATCCAGAAAGCAAACAGTGATTACAGAACTAAAGAACACATTTGCATGTCTCAAACTGCCAAAAGCACAAGGGAGACCACCGATGACGGAATTCGAAACGAATTCACAAAGGTGCATAACACAGGGACGGTCAAATCTTTCAATGACAACATCAGCATAAAACCTCGAATTGAGGATGCCACCGAAACGCAAAATTGTGAACCTGTAAATGTGCAACAACAGACAGAATACGCTAATATAGTGACAAGACAAATGACTCACAAAACCCACATAAACAACCAAACAGAGATAACAGTGGACAATAACGACACTGACAAGAACAACGATGACAATTCTACTTTAACGACACATTCTCGTAATAACGGAAACGACGAAGTCAACGACACAATAGCAACAACTCTTCTTAATCATGACAAACAGCTTGACGAGTCATTACAAACCGACTCGACTTCTTTAAAGTACTCTCAACCGAAATCATATTATCTGACAAACAACAATGACAAAAGCACAGCAACGACAGTACGTCTTAGCGACACTACTACACAAGACAATGAAGACAACTGCACATTACAGACAGTTTCTCGTGAAGACAAAACCTCAGTTACCAAACCAACAACTGAGAGAACTCATAATTCCCAACTTTATGAGTCGAAACAATTTGTTTCTCTGAGAACTAGAAACAATTACGGCATTAATTCCAAGAAACATAACCAAGAAATACAAAGATATCCAAGGGACACTACTAGTGACAAAGAAGTATTATTAACAAACAAGTGTCATCATATGTGTTCATCGCAAATTTGTCATCGATCAAGGACACATAAAACTAAAACAGAAACAACACATAAAGCTGCAGAAAGTTATGCAGATATAGAAATACCATCATCATGCAACATTCATGCAAGCAAACTGTATGCAAATAAACAAACACAAACAATTGACTTCACACAAAATCAAAGTCAGAAACGTTTGCATACAAACAAACTGCTTTATCGCATGAACAAAAACACCAAACGATGCGGATCTAAATCCATCAGCACAAAGACTACTATTTTCAACTCACCATCTACCACTTTAGCAGACAGATACAGCAAGTTCTTTGAAACACACACCTCAACCAACAAGAGTAAACAATCACTTTCACCAAACATTAAAATGAACAAAGACAAACTACTGACACTCTTGCTACTTCTGCTGTTAACCAAACTTGCAACAATACTACTTACCTTTCAAAATGTATCTTTCAACACCATCCGGATAACAAACATATTTTCCATCATATTTACCATCTCATTCATATATCAATCAACTGTGCGCCAAATTGAAAGAGCAAACACCATGCTACAGTTCATTAACTCCTTTTGGTGCAAGGCTTTTCATATAACTTTGAAATATGCCTATGGTAAATGTATTTTCACTCTTACATTATTTAGACTTATTTTTACATCGATACCTATACAATTATGTAGTATGTGCAATTGTAAGAGTATCCGTTTAGAGGATGCAATGTGCAAATTGAAATCCATTTTTTCTAATACACCCATATTAAGATTACCAAATATAGGTGTACCATTTACATTAACCACAGATTCAAGTGCTATCGCAATTGGAGGAGGTCTGATGCAAAAATATCAAGGCGTGAAACACCCAATCCGGTATGTCAGCCGTAAGCTGAAAACGGGGGAAACCAAGTATTCCACATCTGAAGTGCAAGCATTAAGTTTGGGTTTTTGTGTTAGTCATTTATCTAAGTTTCTCTTGGGTTCCCAGTTCGTTGTCTTGGCGGAGAAGGCGCCACTGTTGGTAATTAAAGAAGGCACGGATAATGTAATTGCCGACATACTATCACGATTACCCACTGCACCAGCAGATTAACACTATTTACATTAATTAGTGGCCATATGATAAGCTGTGATATTTTAGTCTGTTGCATAAAAGAGTGTACCTCTACACTTACTGTAGAACTTTAATGTAGAAGTGTCGACAGCTGATTTAATACTCTACTTATAGCTATCACAGACATGAAACTTTGAGAACCGTTAACTATATTGGGCCACGTTGGCAATTAGCAGTACATCAAAAACATTCCGAACTGTGGATATTAACATTTGTGAAGTTATTTCATCAATCACAGAACTGAAAGTTACCATGCGAATATTAATAACTGTGCATACGCGTGATTTCAATTGACTCGCAAACTAACGGAACAGAACATCGCACATACAAGCAGCGATATACTATGACTATTACGACATATGAGAGACAACACAAGAATGTGACACCAAAACGTTACCTACGAACTGTAAACATTATTGGAACAGCACACGGACGAAAGAACGACAACACACGGATCGTCGTTGGAGTTAATTAATTTAATGTTATTAATTAAATATGTATTACATTTGTGCTTTACTATGTACATAAAATATGTGAACATGTAAATTGTACATTTTCTATCATAATATGTCACAAACATGTTCATTCATAGTTAAAACTTTCTCCCAATACAATTGTTGCAATTTAACTTATAAACCATTTCTTATCACCAGTACAGATAGTACTTGAGGCTTTGAATATAGCATATCGCCAGTTTCCTTTTTCTAAGGGCGACAACATTTACCTCACCTTAATTTGTATATTTTAACAAATTATTATATTGAATGAAAGGTGTGCGAATCAGAGAGTGAATGAATTAAATGAGAGAGCGATATACTGAGCGGACAAATTGTACGCAAAAAGTATTTATTTTAATTTGTCTGCGTTTTTGAGTGTAAAATGTAACACTTGTCTAAAATTGTGTATACATGTTTAGTGTTAGATAAAATAAGTTAACTCTAAGAATCACTGTTTGAATACCCTGTACATGCGATGACGTAATTCATGACAAGGGATATTCGAGCTCGTGACATTTTGAGATGTACTACACACCACATACACACAGGTAGCACACACTTTAGACATTGAGTAGGACAGACTCATAAAACTAAACACTAACAATTAAATCACACACATTTTATTAGAGCAAGTAACAAAGCAGTAAACACTCTAACAGGCAAACAGGAACATAAGTAGTTACTTGGGAGAAAACAAGAGTGCATATATATATTCAGCACTATATAACATGCCGGTCTCTCTTGCTGTGGGGTTACAACACTTTCTCTCTGTAATCCCGTTTATCACGCAGAGTCTCGTAGTGGAGCGAGAGCTGAGGCGGTTCGACCCCCACTCGTGACTTGCGGGATACTGAGCCGGCCGCTCAGAAAGCAATGGCAAACTACTGAGCGTAATCTTGCCAAGAGATCAACATACAGCTGAAAGATGCTGGTGTTGACAGCTAAGTCCTGTAAAGGATATGCTAAAAAAAAAAAAAAAAAAACTATAAAACATACGGAAGTTAAAGTGTATCAAAATACACATTCAGGACAAGAATTGCAAGTGTTCTTAAATAAGCCAAGACAATTTGTCTTGTTAAACCTCTCTAACACAGAGTTTAATATCCTGGTATCATATGGATACTCGAGAAGGGCGCGGTTGCAAATACAACTAGAAGCATCAGGGAACTTCGGTCGGATAAGCATGTTTAAGGATATGAAAGAGATAGGAGCTCTTCAGCAATCACCCTGGATTGTTGTACGGGGAAATACATGAGTTAATAGTGCAAATATATAGATGGCCAGGTTCCCATCCACGAAACTACCAAACACCAACTTCATGTGATCCTATGACAGAATTAGTGCAGACTAATTACCTTATACTAACCCATAGAAGCGGGGGAGGGGGACCCCTGTCAGAGTCTCACATGGAGTCGGTAGGAACATAAAGATAGAAGGGAACTCGAGAAGGGACATAACCCCAATACAAGGGAGACACACTCGAATGCTCGAACAATTTAGAGCCTTCGAGAAGCATAGGTCAGTTCGCCTACAGCTCCGTGGACACGCCGACCGCGTGCCAGGACCTGTTCCACGAGAAGCTCGAGGAGAGTTACAGCCCGTGTCCGAGACACGTTAGAGGGCAGACGCCGACTGGACATCGAACAAGCAGCAGGGCTTAACTTAAGGGGGACTTGATAGATTGAATACACAAGTGTATTTAGGAGTGTTAATCGCTAAATAGATAGATGATAGAGTTTGTTGTAATGATTATGTATGATGGATTTGTTGTGATCTCCTATGATCATGTTCGCCATGTAGCTGGCTGCGAAAACCATTCTTCGCCAGCTTACTGTAAATAAATCATGTCAGATAGTATCAGAACGGAGTTTGTTGCCTGTATGAACCCAAGTTGCATTCCCCTAGGTATCTAGGACGTTGACAAGTGCATGTTTCCGAATGAAGTTCACAGCAGAAACTACTGGTTTCAGTACACAAGAAATATCTAAATCTTTTCCATAGAGTACTGATGTACGATGCAGTGTATGAACAGAGCGCCCGGAATTTGCAAATCTTCCAAATGAGTCCTGATCTGTTCCAACAGACCCTTCCTCACTCCAGTCATGTTTTTTTTTTCCTCATCAACTGTAACACCTCGAAGCTGATTCCACCGAAGGTTATAGTCTTGGAACATTGTTTGCACTTCCACGAAAATTACTTTCCCAGTTGTTGTTCCATGCATGCTGCAAATGGACGCCAACTCTTCCGTTATCTGAAAATCCAAATTAACACCAAAAATGAACACGAGAAGTTGTGACGTACTCGAGAGATCAATAGACTCATCCAGCGTCAGAGAATACTGCAAGTTCCTAACTTTCTCGCCTATCTGTAGCACTATGTTCTATCCAAGTTCTTCTGTTCTCCGCACAATTGAACTTGCCGAAAGGCTGATAGTTCCAAATAAATCGGCTTTCTCAGGACACAAGTCATTTGCTGCTTCGATCACACACTCTTTAATGACGTTGCCATCAGTAAACGGTTTTCTTCGTTCTGCCATCTTATGCACTGTTCTGTAGCTTGTACGAGTGACAGATTCATTTTCAGCAAATTTTCTCGTGAAGAGATTTCTTTGCGTTTCAAAACCACGTTTAATGGTTTCATATTTCGGAGAGCGTAATTTTCCAGAAAACTTTTACTATGTTGATGGATGTTTTGTTTCGTAGTGACGCCGAAGATTGTACTCTTTCAAAGCGGCAACACTTTCGCTGCATATTACTCAGCTGGTTTACTGGTCCTTTGTTTCCACAAAGAAGTACTTTACTTCTCACTCGGTGTCCACTTTTCTTTTCCTACTAGCCATAATTAAGGGTGAAGTACACGGGATCTGAAAATGAAAAAGACATTACATTAGAAACATAATTAAAATCCTATTAAAACACAAGAAAAGCAGAGGACTAGGGGTCACTGGTGAAGCTACAGCTCATCAATGGTACATATACAGTTTATAGGTACCTTTGTGTAACCGCACAGAGATGATAGAGATAATAGCACAACGCCGACTGTTCATGGGCCGTAGAAGAAGAGAGGAATAAGAAAACAAAGTGAATCTCTACGGCTAACAAGTATAAACAACGATTTAGAGATATCAGAATAAATTCAGGTCAGTGTACAGGGAATCAGAATAATGTAATTATAAAGATACAACAACATCTGATTAATAATGCCAATGCCCTAATAAATAAAATTCATGATTAGATGCAATGACAAAATAGGCATCCCCATGAATAAACATACACATGATCATCCTTCACAGTACAATTGATATTCCATCACAGCTTGGGTAGTCATCCAACACAGTACCAGTGATCTTCCATCACAGCATGGGTAGTCATTCAACAAAGTACCAGTGATCCTCATCACAGCATGGATAATCAACCAACACTGTAACTGTAGTCTGATACACAACACCAGCAATTATCAGACAACAAGATGGAACAAAGGTAATTCATTCAGTAGCATGTCCTTTGCATAACCTGGCTCCCATAATAACCTACCGAAAAACCTCTCGATCATAAGCAAGATTTCCCATCTTCTGCACCCATCTTCTATTTGGTCTTCCTCTTCCTCTCTTCCCAGTCATATATCCCTCCATTATTGTTCTCAGGCACAGACATACCTATTATATTCCTATATTTCTATTTAAACTATGAAGGTTCGTTCAAAACTCACCCCACAGCAGATAATCGTCAATCCACAATCAAGATCCTCTTGAATCTTTTGGATCTTCACAGGGCCTGTCTACCCTCTCAACTGCGGTCTGGAAAAACAGTGGCTACACTCGGCCGTGCCTTGTGCATGTTCGCCCATTTACTTGGTAGTGACTCAGGGGTTTAAGTTCAAACCCTCTGCTGAAAATTAGACATCAGCATCTCTTCGGCCTAAGTTTTTCCCAATGCCAAAGAGGCGGGAACATGGCTTTACTGGGCTTTTATAGGCACGCCAAAACAACATCCCAGTATCCTATACATTGTTTACCAGTGTATCAAGGAATATGGTACTCCATACTCTTGTAGAGTCGCGGCAGGCGGCTTCATTTGGTAATAGAATATATCTCATAATAAGGTTCACAACATTTATAAATAGGGCCACCTAAATAAACAACCTAGTGCAGCTAGGAGGTCTCCGCACGTGTGAAGATTTCCTATTAATAATACTAATAATATACATAATATTTACATTTAAATTGTATCACAAAGTCTCGTGTTTCATAGTTATATCAAGCAAATTTGAGTACCGACGGCGGGCCGGATGAAATGACGTCGCGGGCCGTAGTTTGGTGACCCCTGCTCTAAACTATAGGGAGAATATTGACAAGGAAATTCTTAGTCTTGAATCTTCTGGGATAATTCAGAAATCCCAATCAGAATATTCCTTTCCCATCGTCTTAGTGAAAAAGAAGGATTCTACTATCAGACTCTGCGTCGACTACAGAAAACTTAATTCAGTAACAAAGACAGACGCAGAACCTATCCCTTCCTGTGACGATCTGATCTTAAACATGTCAACTTCTACAATCTTCTCAAAACTTGACCTAACCAAAGGCTATTGGCAAAATTCTAAGCATAAAGGTTCCATCCATCTTACTGCCTTTGCATCACTTTTAGGACTGTACGGGTGGCGTTTTCTTCCTTTTGGCCTTCGCAATGCGCCTGCAACTTTTGTCAGTCTTACCAGGGATCTTTTGCATGGAGTAACAAATACCCAAACGTATATAGACGACATATGTATACATACAACAGACTGGACTACACACATACAAACCTTAAGACGGGTCTTCGAAAGAATTAAGTTGTTTGGACTTACAGTCAAGCCAAACAAGGTGGAGTTGGGACTGGAGGAGATATATTTCTTAGGCCATACTATATCAAAGTGCCACTTGAAAAGTGACGACAAAATTGTAACCAAAATTTTGAACCTCACTATGCCGACCACCAAGAAGCAAGTGAGAAGTTTTCTTGGTTTAGTTAATTACTACAACAAATTTATTCCTAATTTGGCTCAGATTACTAGTGTATTTTCTGATTTATTGAAATTGAATTCAAAAAAAAAATGTACATAACCTGCACCTGTAGCGACCACTGAGTTATTTAGCTATGGTGTTTTTATAATATTAATGTGTTAATGTATTAATGGATAAGGCATAACATGATTTTTAGTTAAGTTGCTTGTTTAAATATATCTTCTTTACGTTAAAATATACCTAAAGAAATGCGACTGTAATCGCATTTAAATTAAGTTACTATAAGTTAAAGTTAGTTAGTATACAGAAATATAAACTATAGTTAAACCAGTAATACAGTTACATTAGTGTAAATAAAACATACAGGTCTCTTAGGAGACTACTGTCTTAAAAGTTAGCAATAGTCGTTAGCTAAAATAACTTAATTTACTTATAGTATAAATTAGTTTGCAAGTAAATATAGTTAGAATTTATTAGGCTCATTTACAACATTTTACATTAAGGGAGCCACCACATTTCTCTTAAATGTCGTTTAGTAAGTTAAATTACCTTTCCTTAGCTAGTAACACCCATTAGAACACATTAGGTAGTAACACCAATTAGAACACATTATAGAAAACATAGGTTAGCTAGAATAGTTCGTTCCTTAGTATTGCCTTACGCAATTCAACAACAGTGTAAATACTTTAGTTAAAGTACTATAAAAAGGTACTATTAGCGGCTCTATAACTGTTTCAAACGAGCTTTTTTTATTTTAATCAGAAAAACAATTTTAATCTTACAAACTTTGAGTCAGTGAGCAAAAGATGAGTGAGAGGAAGATTGAAAGGATTAAATATATTATGAATGTTCAATGGTGCTTTTTTCGCACAATTGAGTCTTTTATGAATTGTCTTCTCCTTCCGTGTAACACATGTGAGCGTGTAATTGTATATGTGTTGAAGCCACTTTTGCATTACAGCTATAGGAATGTTTTCCAGCGTCTCAGATCGGGCACGCATCTCACAAATCAATCATAGGCATTCATTTGTGATTTGCATAAACCTACCTGCGACACTTGAAAGCTTTAATCACATGAATTATTACATACACGTATGTTTCTAATTTAAACATACATGAAGTATAAATTAACACGCATACAACCAGGAATACAAACAGATAAAGTTGCAAACAGCAGGATTTTCAAAGTGAAGTTACACATGCACAGGGGACATTTTAAACTTATAATAAGGTTGAGGACACAGTTGAGTATTTATCCGCATGCGGAAGTCAGATAAGTGAACTTCAGTAAACACACACCTTGTTAAAGATGTTGAGTTACATTGCATGGGAGCCATGAATTTTATATTCATGTATTGTTTCCATAACAGGAACAATTTGGTCGGGATATCGGGTTTCGAAATTTAGAAAGGCAGTGTTTTAGTAACAAATTGGCCTTGAGTCGATACAGCTTCCAAGAGTGTAACGTGGAAGAGCAGTGGCTCTTATCAACAGTACAAGTGTGGGACAATGATTATAAAACAGTGGGTAGATATATCAACTGGTTAGCAGACTGGTATAAGTCAGAAGTGGTACCTAATGACATGAGTAGTGAACCCCTACAAACACCTTGACAAATTAGACAACATCCCAGTATCCTATACATTTTTTACCAGTGTATCAAGGAATATGCTACTCCATACTCTTGTAGAGTGGCGACAGGCGGCTTCATTTGGTAATAGAATATATCTCATAATAAGGTTCGCAAAATTTATAAATAGGGCCACCTAAATAAAGAATCTAGTGCAGCTAGGAGGTCTCCGCACGTGTGAAGATCTCCTATTAATAATACTAATAATATGCATAATATTTACATTTAAATTGTATCACAACGTCTCGTGTTTCATAGTTATATACACAAAGTTCGAGTACCGACGGCGGACCGGATGAAATGACGTCGCGGGCCGTAGTTTAGTGACCCGTGCTCTAAACTATAGGGAGAATCTTGACAAGGAAATTCTTAGTCTTGAATCTTCTGGGATAATTCAGAAATCCCAATCAGAATATTCCTTTCCCATCGACTTAGTGAAAAAGAAGGATTCTACTATCAGACTCTGCGTCGACTACAGAAAACTTAATTCAGTAACAAAGACAGACGCAGAACCTATCCCTTCCTGTGACGATCTGATCTTAAACATGTCAACTTCTACAATCTTCTCAAAACTTGACCTAACCAAAGGCTATTGGCAAATTTCTAAGCATAAAGATTCCATCCATCTTACTGCCTTTGCAACACCTTTAGGTCTGTACGGGTGGCGTTTTATTCCTTTTGGCCTTCGCAATGCGCCTGCAACTTTTGTCAGTCTTACCAGGGATCTTTTGCATGGAGTAACAAATACCCAAACGTATATAGACGACATATGTATACATACAACAGACTGGACTACACACATACAAACCTTAAGACGGGTCTTCGAAAGAGTTAAGGTGTTTGGACTTACAGTCAAGCCAACCAAGGTGGAGTTAGGACTGGAGGAGATAGATTTCTTAGGCCATACTATATCAAAGGGCCACTTGAAAAGTGACGACAAAATTGAAACCAAAATTTTGAACCTCACTATGCCGACCACCAAGAAGCAAGTGAGAAGTTTTCTTGGTTTAGTTAATTACTACAACAAATTTAATCATAATTTGGCTCAGATTACTAGTGTATTTTCTGATTTATTGAAATTGAATTCAAAATTAATGTACATCACCTGCACCTGGAGCGACCACTGAGTTATTTAGCTATGGTTTTGTTATAATATTAATGTATTAATGTATTAATGGATAATGCATAACATGATTTTTAGTTAACTTACTTGTTTAAATATATCTTCTTTACGTTAAAATATACCTAAAGAAATGCGACTGTAATCGCATTTAAATTAGGTTACTATTAGTTAAAGTTAGTTAGTATACAGAAATATAAACTATAGTTAAACCAGTAATACAGTTACATTAGTGTAAATAAAACATACAGGTCTCTTAGGAGACTACTGTCTTAAAAGTTAGCAATAGTCGTTAGCTAAAATAACTTAATTTACTTATAGTATAAATTAGTTTGCAAGTAAATATAGTTAGAATTTATTAGGCTCATTTACAACATTTTACATTAAGGGAGCCACCACATTTCTCTTAAATGTCGTTTAGTAAGTTAAATTACCTTTCCTTAGCTAGTAACACCCATTAGAACACATTAGGTAGTAACACCAATTAGAACACATTATAGAAAACATAGGTTAGCTAGAATAGTTCGTTCCTTAGTATTGCCTTACGCAATCCAACAACAGTGTAAATACTTTAGTTAAAGTACTATAAAAAGGTACTATTAGCGGCTCTATAACTGTTTCAAACGAGCTTTTTTTATTTTATCAGAAAAACAATTTTAAACTTACAAACTTTGAGTCAGTGAGCAAAAGATGAGTGAGAGGAAGATTGAAAGGATTAAATATATTATGAATGTTCAATGGTGCTTTTTTCGCACAATTGAGTCTTTTATGAATTGTCTTCTCCTTCCGTGTAACACATGTGAGCGTGTAATTTTATATGTGTTGAAGCCACTTTTGCATTACAGCTATAGGAATGTTTTCCAGCGTCTCAGATCGGGCACGCATCTCACAAATCAATCATAGGCATTCATTTGTGATTTGCATAAACCTACCTGCGACACTTGAAAGCTTTAATCACATGAATTATTACATACACGTATGTTTCTAATTTAAACATACATGAAGTATAAATTAACACGCATACAACCAGGAATACAAACAGATAAAGTTGCAAACAGCAGGATTTTCAAAGTGAAGTTACACATGCAAAGGAGACATTTTAAACTTATAATAAGGTTGAGGACACAGTTGAGTATTTATCCGCATGCGGAAGTCAGATAAGTGAACTTCAGTAAACACACACCTTGTTAAAGATGTTGAGTTACATTGCATGGGAGCCATGAATTTTATATTCATGTATTGTTTCCATAACAGGAACAATTTGGTCGGGATATCGGGTTTCGGAATTTAGAAAGGCAGTGTTTTAGTAACAAATTGGCCTTGAGTCGATACAGCTTCCAAGAGTGTAACGTGGAAGAGCAGTGGCTCTTATCAACAGTACAAGTGTGGGACAATGATTATAAAACAGTGGGTAGATATATCAACTGGTTAGCAGACTGGTATAAGTCAGAAGTGGTACCTAATGACATGAGTAGTGAACCCCTACAAACACCTTGACAAATTAGACAACATCCCAGTATCCTATACATTTTTTACCAGTGTATCAAGGGATATGCTACTCCATACTCTTGTAGAGTGGCGACAGGCGGCTTCATTTGGTAATAGAATATATCTCATAATAAGGTTCGCAAAATTTATAAATAGGGCCACCTAAATAAAGAATCTAGTGCAGCTAGGAGGTCTCCGCACGTGTAAAGATCTCCTATTAATAATACTAATAATATGCATAATATTTACATTTAAATTGTATCACAACGTCTCGTGTTTCATAGTTATATACACAAAGTTCGAGTACCGACGGCGGGCCGGATGAAATGACGTCGCGGGCCGTAGTTTAGTGACCCGTGCTCTAAACTATAGGGAGAATCTTGACAAGGAAATTCTTAGTCTTGAATCTTCTGGGATAATTCAGAAATCCCAATCAGAATATTCCTTTCCCATCGTCTTAGTGAAAAAGAAGGATTCTACTATCAGACTCTGCGTCGACTACAGAAAACTAAATTCAGTAACAAAGACAGACGCAGAACCTATCTCTTCCTGTGACGATCTGATCTTAAACATGTCAACTTCTACAATCTTCTCAAAACTTGACCTAACCAAAGGCTATTGGCAAATTTCTAAGCATAAAGATTCCATCCATCTTAATGCCTTTGCAACACCTTTAGGTCTGTACGGGTGGCGTTTTCTTCCTTTTGGCCTTCGCAATGCGCCTGCAACTTTTGTCAGTCTTACCATGGATCTTTTGCATGGAGTAACAAATACCCAAACGTATATAGACGACATATGTATACATACAACAGACTGGACTACACACATACAAACCTTAAGACGGGTCTTCGAAAGAGTTAAGGTGTTTGGACTTACAGTCAAGCCAACCAAGGTGGAGTTAGGACTGGAGGAGATAGATTTCTTAGGCCATACTATATCAAAGGGCCACTTGAAAACGTACGACAAAATTGAAACCAAAATTTTGAACCTCACTATGCCGACCACCAAGAAGCAAGTGAGAAGTTTTCTTGGTTTAGTTAATTACTACAACAAATTTATTCCTAATTTGGCTCAGATTACTAGTGTATTTTCTGATTTATTGAAATTGAATTCAAAAATAAATGTACATCACCTGCACCTGGAGCGACCACTGAGTTATTTAGCTATGGTTTTGTTATAATATTAATGTATTAATGTATTAATGGATAATGCATAACATGATTTTTAGTTAAGTTGCTTGTTTAAATATATCTTCTTTACGTTAAAATATACCTAAAGAAATGCGACTGTAATCGCATTTAAATTAGGTTACTATTAGTTAAAGTTAGTTAGTATACAGAAATATAAACTATAGTTAAACCAGTAATACAGTTACATTAGTGTAAATAAAACATACAGGTCTCTTAGGATACTACTGTCTTAAAAGTTAGCAATAGTCGTTAGCTAAAATAACTTAATTTACTTATAGTATAGATTAGTTTGCAAGTAAATATAGTTATAATTTATTAGGCTCATTTACAACATTTTACATTAAGGGAGCCACCACATTTCTATTAAATGTCGTTTAGTTAATTAAATTACCTTTCCTTAGCTAGTAACACCCATTAGAACACATTAGGTAGTAACACCAATTAGAACACATTATAGAAAACATAGGTTAGCTAGAATAGTTCGTTCCTTAGTATTGCCTTACGCAATCCAACAACAGTGTAAATACTTTAGTTAAAGTACTATAAAAAGGTACTATTAGCGGCTCTATAACTGTTTAAAACGAGCTTCATTTTATTTTAATCAGAAAAACAATTTTAAACTTACAAACTTTGAGTCAGTGAGCAAAAGATGAGTGAGAGGAAGATTGAAAGGATTAAATATATTATGAATGTTCAATGGTGCTTTTTTCGCTCAATTGAGTCTTTTATGAATTGTCTTCGTCTTCCGTGTAACACATGTGAGCGTGTAATTTTATGTGTTGAAGGCACTATTGCATTACAGCTATAGGAATGTTTTCCAGCGTCTCAGATCGGGTACGCATCTCACAAATCAATCATAGGCATTCATTTGTGATTTGCATAAACCTACCTGCGACACTTGAAAGCTTTAATCACATGAATTATTACATACACATATGTTTCTAATTTAAACATACATAAAGTATAAATTAACACGCATACAACCAGGAATACAAACAGATAAAGTTGCAAACAGCAGGATTTTAAAAGTGAAGTTACACATGCACAGGGAAACTTTAAACTTATAAAAAGGTTGAGGACACAGTTGAGTAATTATCCGCATGCGGAAGTCAGATAGGTGAACTTCAGTAAACACACAACTTGTTAAAGATGTTGAGGTACATTGCATGGGAGCCATGAATTTTATATTCATGTATTGTTTCCATAACAGGAACAATTTGGTCGGGATATCCGGTTTCGATATTTAGAATGGCAGTGTTTTAGTAACAAATTGGCCTTGGGTCGATGCAGCTTCCAAGAGTGTAATGTGGAAGAGCAGTGGCTCTTATCAACAGGACAGGTGTGGGATAATGATTATAAACCAGTGGGTAGATATATCAGCTGGGTAGCATACTGGTATAAGTCAGAAGTGGTACCTAATGACATGAGTAGTGAACCCCTACAAACACCTTGACAATTTAGACCCAGCTAATTTTTTATATGCTTCGACGACATTCCGTCACACCTACTAGTTTAAATTTGGTGACGCAACGGGAGAGCCACGGGAGTATGTCAACGTGTTAGATAGGACATAGATAGGACAGGAGACATAATAAGGGTAAGGACAGATAGAACGTAGATAAGGACTTCTACTAGGGAGTAGATAGAAAAGAGTCAGACCGCATGGGATAACTGAGGACAGTTATTGACAAAACGGAGATGAGGACACGGACGTGTCATATCTAGGACATTAGCGGGACTAACCCCGAGGATGGGGCGGGGGATGCTAGTTCACGGGACAACACCCGTAAACAGAGTTAGCAGTAGGACAACCCAGTGTTGACACAGACAGGACTACTGGACTACGTGACGAGTGGGACAGCACGAGGTTTTGCTGACCGCACGAAGTTTAGTACGACAAGTGCAGCGACGGGACTGAGGTTATTCAGACAGGACCCGACAGTCTTCCAGACAGGACGTGTGATTGTTTTCCGAAAGCCACTGTTTAGTTTACAAGAGCGCATGCTATAATTCGCGAGTGTGAGATTGTATTTGAGTATGTACGGGTTGTTGTGAGGAAAGGCGACATGTATATTTAAGCGGGCAATTACCGCCTGATCGTATGTATGTAAAGATAGCAGGTTCGCCTGAAATAAAATAGATTGTCCATTCAAACATGAAGTTTCGTTGAGGTGTGAATGAAGTGGTGTGTGTGCCTGGATGCAATTTGAGTTGTTGACACACACCGTGCCGAATATAAAAGTGAATGATCATAGATTAAGTGTTGTAGATAAATTCACCAATCTTGGCAGCACTGTATCACAAGCTGCCACAATTGATGACGACGTGAATGCAAGAATCTCCAAGGCCAGCGCGGACTTTGGCAGACTGAACAAGAATGTAGGTTACAGAAATGGAATAAGCCTGCAAACAAAGCTGAAAGTCTACAAAGCAGTTGTATTATGCACACTGCTATATGCTTGTGAAACCTGGACTGTTTATTGGCGACACGATAGGAAGTTAGACCACTTCCACACAGTCTGCCTTAGGAAGCTATGGAAGATTAAATGACAAGACAAGATCCCAGACACTGAAGTCCTAGAAAGAGCGGTCATGCCCAGTATCCACACTCGGCTTATTGTCGTGGATTTCCTTTATAGTGTCGTCCCTGGAGTGAGGGGAATCAACACCCACATTATTTTTAACCCCATATCATTATTCTGGAGAATCCACCAGATTCCGTCTACCACACTCCTTCAGTCAATGGATACCCCCCCCCCTCTCTCTCTCTCTCTCTCTCTCTCTCTCTCTCTCTCTCACACACACACACACACACCACTGGCTCATGTCCCCTCTCACACTGCCCCAAAACAACATACTAAACAACTCTAGCTTCCAAAAATTAATAACACATTAATTTAATGAAGAAAAGTGTATGTATGTGAGAAGTGTATGTGTAGAATGTATGTCGTGTACTCTAGTGTATCTGCAGAATCAGACCGAACAGCTCAGGAGCAAAGTCTGATCATCCCTGTAAGGACCACACATCATCATAGTTCAGTACACGATAACCTCACCAAACGATGTGTCAGAGTCTTAAACTTGGCTCGTTATCCCTAACACATGTTAAGACAAGTACAAGTACAACATGATTGGACTTGAGACACAACGACACGAAGTTCAATGGATTTATTTACCGATCACATGCAATACGATCTAGTTTGGCATGTGATAATCATTACAATACATATATGATACATCAATACACTTACAGACAACCCACAGCTTACAGTCGATCTCACAAGATGTACAAGCACTCGACTTTCGGGCACAGAACTACACAAGCCTTTCTCTCTCTATACGTCCTGTCTGGTCCGAGTACCCCAAGCTGTCTGTCTGTTTCTCGCAAAGCGCTTGCCCTCTGTGGATTTGCTTCACGAGGCCTGCGTGCGTCTTGCGTTGTCCTTGCCTGACCGCTGGCTATCGCGTCAGCCAGCAACCTGCGGGCAGGTAACTAATACTCGCCTGGCGGGCGTAACGATGTTACTGCATCCCGGTTGGGGACTATTCGCCTGGCGGGCGTAACGATGTTCCTGCATCTCGGTTGGAGACATTCCAGATTCTGACACGCTCCCCCGGGGCTTCTCCATGAAAGATGTCATCTTTCATGTATACTCTATATACAAAGCGGGTTAATATTTTAACCATGTCAGAATCGATCCCTCTGTTGTTATATACATTGGTATAGAAATACATAATAATACATATATTGGCATAGAAATACATAAGAAATGCAAGTTGTATTTTAAGACATGTGGTGTTCAATTTTTACCACTTGCCAAGTTACATCCTCTCGATGGATGATTACCTGAGTTGCAATATTGACCCAGTCAGATCGGTAGCAACAGCTTTCCAAGCAACTACCTCGCAACCTCGAAAAAAAAAAGTAATAATATGCTCTTTGTAACCAAAAAAACATCTGGTAAGACCGTAATACGAATTTTTATAAGCCGCATTCAACGTTCGAGTTCCGACCTCATTTGGCCATGAGCTCTTCCGTCGGTCTACAACGTCGGTAATCCTATACCATGCCCAGTTGATGACTTCTTGGAGTGTTAACAATCTGGCAACACCATGGCTATTTATATACAACACATATTCAAATACATTTCAATTTATCGCCCTTGGTGTAATAATGTAATAACAATTAAATGCAAGGGACATAATTTCAAACAATCTTAAATTTGGTAATTTACAATTATTCTTCTATTTCTCAGCGTCATCGCTTGATGCTTTTCCATACTAGCGAAAAAAATGTCGATAGTATGAATAAGTTAATCAAGATATGATTCTAAGATTACACTAGTTGAAAGAATATTAATACACAATTCGTGTATTCGAAATTGATGATTCTTAAACATTTTAGAAGCGTCATACCTTTTTAAGGTTTTGTTTGTCGTCTGCTAATTTTGGACTAAATTTATAAATTATCCGGAAGTACACACGAACAGCTGATGTTGAAAAATTCTATAACACACTTTTTCCGGTCTGATGTAGCAACTCGGAATGTAACTGTTCTGATAGTTCATGTGTTGGATGTTTCGCTGGAAAACTTCTGGATTTCCATTAACTGCAGTGGTGTAAATGTCAACGTTCAGTTCACTCTTTCACACACGGATTAAAAATATCACTGGAAATGTTCCACTCGCAGATACCACTGATAAATTGGATAGTTCGCTTGCGGTAAGTTCAGAGCGAATGTGGCACTGTTCTTGTTTCGTAATATATTTACAATTAATATTGTTTGCTTTCTACCCCACACTACACAATTATTCAAGACACTTACTACAGTAATAATAAAATAAGAAAACTATATATAATGGGCATAAACCCTATCACATCACATAGTAGATATACACAGCTTTCGTGGAAAAAAAACTTCACTGATGGCTGTGTTGGTCTGAGTGTATTTAACACACTGCACTCAGACATTAGTGCTTACTGGGTCGGTCGGACAACGGGACAACAGATCGGCAATCTGCCTGCAATATGTCGAACTTCAAAGCTGTAATCTTGGAGTTTAAGAGACCAGCGCGTTATCATTTGGTTGGTAGGCATTCCTGAAGTAATAAATTTCAACGGACTATTGTCGGACTCAACAATGAAATGACGTCCCAGGAGGAATCTTGAAAATTTAGTTATACCCTCCACTAGAGCAAGGGCTTCCAACTGCGGTGTCGACCAAGCGCGTTCTCTAGGTTTTAATTTTCTAGAAAAGTAGTATACAGGGTGTAGGATGTTATCATGTTCCTGTAACAGAACTGCTCCAATCGCTACGGAGCTCGCGTCTGTGCGTAATCTGAAAGAAATAAGAAAATTTGGCAATTTGAGAATGGGATTCTTTAAACTATTCTCAGAGAAATAAGATAACACTTTCTGGAATGCAAATTTTAGGCATTCATTGTTTACAATATTTTGAGGTTGATCTTTCGTTAGTAGGTTAGTAAATTTTTCTGTCAGTTCAGCAAAATCAGGTATGAACTGTCTATAATAATTTAGTAATCCTAACACACTTCTGACTTGCTTTTTCGTAGTCGGAAGTGAGAGTTTCAGTATTTTGGACACGATGTTATCGTCTGTTGTGACAAAGCCATTAGATATTTTGTACCCCAAGAAGGATATTTCCTGATAGGCTATGTCTACTTTTGTAGGCTTTACCGTCAGTCCGTGCTGTCTGATCCGTTCAAATGTCTGCTGTAATGTCTTTATATGGTCTGTCATTGTCTTTGTGTGAACACAAATGTCGTCCATGTAACAGATAATGTTTGGTATGTCCACTAGTAAAAGTCGTATCATACGTACGAATGTCGCTGGGGCATTGACCAGCCCAAATGGAAGTTTGCACCATTTGTACAGTCCCCAAGGTGTGACAAATGCTGTCAGGTGTCTGCTCTGTTCGTCTACCGTTATCTGCCAGTAACCTTTCGTCATGTCTACCTTCGTAAAGAATCTAGAGTCTGTCAGTTCTGTCAGTAGATCTTCAGAGTTGGACATTGGTTCTAGATCCAGAAGGGTTATTTGATTTAATTTCCTATAGTCGATACAGAGTCTTATCGTATTGTCCTTTTTGCGTACCATGACCATTGGAGATGAGAAATGTGATTGGGATCGTCAAATGATGTTGTTTTTCTCTAAACTAATGATTTCCTGACGTAAGTTTTCTTTTTAATGCACTGGAATGGTGTAAGGTCTGCATCTTATGGGTGTGTTTGAAGTGATTGTGATGTGATGCTGTACTAATTCTGTTTGTCCTGGGTTGTTGGAGAAGATGGTGTTGTACTGTTGTATGAGATGTTTGCAGCTGTCTGTTTCTGCTTGAGTTAAGTTTGGGTTTATTTTGATTTCTTTCAAGCAGTTCGTCGTGTCTAATGCAGGTGTTGGAATTTCGTCACTATCTTCGTCATCTTCGTGGTCTATTATTACTGTACAAGCTATTGTATCGTCTTGTTCGTTATCTCTGTTGTAATATGGTCTTAGCATATTGATGTGGAATATTTTGTGTTTGTCTTTTATTTGAATCTCATAGTCTACAGCTGAAATCTGTCTTATAACTGGTCTTTTGTACTTGTAACTGGTCCTTGCCAAGGCTCAGTCAATAAGTGTCGGTCATTAGGTAAGAGAAGAAGTACGTCCTGTCCAGGTGTCAATGTTATTGTCCTGTTACCTTTGTCTGCATATTGTCTATATGTAGCACCAGATACTTTTAGTGCTTCTTTTGCAATTATACAAGATTTGATGATTCTTTCACGCAATGATGTAACGTATACGTATGATGATATGGGTTTAAGTAATGGAGTGGCTTCAGTTAACATTTGATGATAGATAGTCAATGGGCCATGTGGTTTGGCACCATAGATAAGTTCAAAAGGAGAGAACCCAGTACTAGAATGTGGCACTTCGCGATAAGCAAAAAGTATAGCAGGCAAATACAAGTCCCAGTTGTTGGGATGTTCTTGCGTGACTTTAGCAAGCATATGCTTTAAATCACCGTTAAACTTTTCTATGATACCCGTTGAGTGAGGGTGATATGGAGAATTGAAACATTGCTTCACTCCTAACATTTTGGTGAAAGCTTGAGTAGATGCGGCAATGAACTGACTTCCCCTATCTGATAGGATAGTGTCTGGAAATCCTATCCGTGAAAATATATGGAAGAAAGCTTCCATTATATCATTGGCAGTTATGTTCTTTAACGGAATCGCTTCAGGCCAGTGACTACATAGATCAATGTAGGTAATAATATATTTATTCCCTCTGGTTGTTATCTGATTAAGAGGGCCCACTATGTCGACAGATATTTTCTCAAAAGGTCGACTGGCTAAGTCAGTGATTTGTAATTTTGCCTGTGGGTGTTTTACCTTTCTTTACTAGTTTTTGGCAGATGTCACAACTTCTGCAATATTGCTTAATGTCATTGCAGAATTTGGGCCAATAAAACTGTGTTAGTAATCTTGATCTGGTCTTAGAGTATGCCATATGCCCTGCAAGAGGTATATCATGGGCAAGATGTAAGGCTTGCTTACGGTATTCAACTGGCAACACAGTTTGCTCTATTGTGCTGTCACCTCTGGTATAGTACCTGGTGAGGATGCAGTTTTTCAAAGCAAAATGCCATCTTGCATTTTTGGTTACCTTTGGCTTTTGGCCGATCAGATTAAAATATTTAGACATTGAAGGATCAGCTTTTTAGGCTGTTACAAAAGTCTCCTTCATAGTTTTAGGAGGTAGTATTACTGGGCTAATCATTTCTATAGCCTCAGTTTGATTAATTTCATCTTGCACTCTAGCAGTAGATCTAGTTACTGCGTTCACACATTCAATGATATCAGATGGTGATGAAACAGTTTGATCAATGATGTCATGAGATCTTAGTGCTACATTAGCTACCATACATTCATTTGGTGATACAACATTATCAATGATGCTGTGTGATGGTGATGATGTTAAGTGCTCATCAATGCAAACAGATGTTATATCATGAGGTATATCATTCACCTCTGGTAAATTTCCAATGATAATATCACACACAGGGTTAGTTAATGCTGCGCATTTTACTTTCCCAGTGAGGAAAGGTGTCTGAATATATGCCCATGCTAATGGGTACTTTTCAATATTCCCAGAGAATGTTCTGCATGTTACGTGCCTGCCTGTATAGTCTGTAGGCATTATGAACTTTCTCTTTAGTCCAATAAGTGAACTGCCGGTGTCCCGAAGGACTGTAGCAGGCTTGCCATTCACATATCCCTGATGGATGTTTATTCTGCCTTTGGAATCTATTACCAAATTAGCTTCTTCATTGGCAATAGGAATGGAGTGGCCGCATGTCAAAACGCCATCTTCATAAAAGGTATTACAAACAGTACATTTATTTGCGTTAAACATGTCAAAAGCCTGTGCTGAGTTCACAGGATGTTTCTCTGATTGTTCTTCATCTGATGATGAACTATCAAATAAGGCGGCATTTGCTTTCTTGGTCATTTGCCTTCCTTTACAAGCACGACGCCAATGCCCGTACGCCTTACAGAGGAAACATTTACGTGCATTTTTGAAGGCTTTACGCTCCTTATCTTGGCTATTTATGATGTTCTGTAGATATGTAAGATATGCAGGGTTTTTGTCACACATCTCACCTTGGTGGTGTGAAAAGGTACAATATCTACAATGATTGTATTTCTCAGAAGTAGGCTTATATGGTTTTTGCCTATGATAGGGTTCTGATCGAGGTTTTTCATAGTTAGCCGATGCTACAAAGTTTGTATCAATAGCTTCACTAGCAAAAAAATGTTTATTGGCTGTATAATAAGCCGAACCACGTCTCTCAATCTGATCTACACTCGTACATTCATTCTCTTGCAAAAATTTTGAAAATGCTGATGGAAGGGATGACATGACTTTATCCCTGATAATTAGATCTTCTAATTTCTGGTAATCTTTATTTATTTTGGCTGCTGAAGTCCATTTTGCAAATATGTCTCGGACTAAGCAGAGGTAGTCAGAGAACGTTTGAGTCGATTTTGGGCTCAACTTGCTGAATTGTTCTCTGTAGCCTGCCTCATCTAGCATAAAATGTGCCATAATCTTTGATTTTAGATAATGGTAATCTTTCCTGAGGTCTTTGGGGATAGTCTCTATGACTTTCAGAGGTTCCCCTGACAAACTCCTCATATAAATAATATTCCATTCAGACATTGGGACCTGGTAATGGTCCATTAAGGTTTCAAAATTTTGGGTGAAGGCTGCAATGCAGTCACCTGAGGTATAATTTCTTACATTACCTTGATTCTTTTTATACTGGTTTTCTTTCTCCAGTCTTTCAGATTTCTTAGAATCTTTGTCTATGGCAGTATCTGCTTCAAGTTGTTTGATTTTTAGTTGTAACTCAAGCTCTTCTCTTTTACTCTGAGCTGAGATTTCTGCCTTCCTCAATTCATTCTCTAACTCTGCCTGTTTTGTTTTTGCAGACAGTTCTGCTTCTGCCTGTTTTGTTTTTGCAGATAGTTCTGCTTCTGCTTGCTTGGCAGCTCTTTCAGCCGCTCTTTCGTCGCGTTCCATCGCTTTCTCTCGAAGGTGTTCAGAATACTTAGCTTCACTCCACTTTGTGAACTCATCACCAGTTAACTTCAACTTTAAACCCATCTCGATGAAGTCGTTTAATGAAGACATGATGGTAATAATAAATGCAAATGAGTTGCCAGACACACAATTAGTTATAAGTTGTTAGTATAGTGAAAAATTTACAATTGTTTTCAACTTACAATTTGTGCCCAAATTTGCATCCGAAAGTATATAGAAAGAAACATATACTCAAGTGTACTGGATGCGGTGGAGAACGGTTCACACTAGAGCTAGGAACTGAAGGGTCGCTAGTTCAAAACACAAATGACCTCTACGGGCAAGGGTTTTAGATGGCACAGAAAACCTGCTTTGTTTTTGGTGGAAATAAATTAGCGTCTATTTGATGTGGTGTGTATGCTTGTCACTAAGTTTTGATTAGGTTTGTATGGCGTTGAGTGTAATTGTAGGTCGTAATGTCGTCAATCAACAATTTTTTTCAAAAACACAAGTCACTTTCTTTCCGAAACTTTTTTGCTTTTCACAAACAACTTCACAAAGACAATCTAAATATATCTCAACACTCTATAACACTGATGACACATCACTTACATCAAGATGACATTCAGTAAGGACATAGACATCAAGTTTACAAGATGGCGACAAGGTTACAATGGCGACGATTTCACAATGTCGACAAGGTCAAAATGGCGACAAGTTACACAATCACTGATGTTTTACACGTTTACAAAATCAAACAAATGTATGTACTTTACGTTCACATCTAGCCTCCATATTTAAACAATTTAATATAATACTATATGAGGATGAGCCTTCACGTTTACGTTTAAATGCACATTAAAGCTGGGCAAAAGTCACGTTCACAAATCTAGGTTCAATCTTAAATAAATTAAGGTCGGACGATGCCACCACGTTCAATGAGGACGAGCTACCCACGTTCAATGAGGACGAGCTACCCACGTTCACACATGTCAGAGTCTTAAACTTGGCTCGTTATCCCTAACACATGTGAGACAAGTACAAGTACAACATGATTGGACTTGAGACACAACGACACGAAGTTCAATGGATTTATTTACCGATCACATGCAATACGATCTAGTTTGGCATATGATAATCATTACAATACATATATGATACATCAATACACTTACAGACAACCCACAGCTTACAGTCTATCTCACAAGATGTACAAATACTCGACTTTCGGTCACAGAACTACACAAGCCTTTCTCTCTCTATACGTCCTGTCTGGTCCGAGTACCCCAAGCTGTCTGTCTGTTTCTCGCAAAGCGCTTGCCCTCTGTGGATTTGCTTCACGAGGCCTGCGTGCGTCTTGCGTTGTCCTTGCTTGACCGCTGGCTATCGCGTCAGCCAGCAACCTGCGGGCAGGTAACTAATACTCGCCTGGCGGGCGTAACGATGTTACTGCATCCCGGTTGGGGACTATTCGCCTGGCGGGCGTAACGATGTTCCTGCATCTCGGTTGGAGACATTCCAGATTCTGACAGATGTGTCCCTCCTGCTAGATGTTGACTTCCTCCAGTAGCTTTTGATAACCCAGATACGAGGTCACCAATCACGGATATAATCAGATGCTGATCCTGAATCGATCACACCCCATGTTATTACAATGTCCCTACTGTTCTGAGACTTAAAACATCCTTGCCTTGTGAAAACACGGAACACTGTCCCTTGAAATAACGTGATTTCATTTCCTAAAGGTCCTACAGTTTCACAATTACACTGTTATTGTTTACAGTCCCACAGGAATCTAGTAATTTAGTAAAAGCACCAGGTTCATTGTTTCTGTTCCTTAGAAATTCACTATGGTTCTTTCTACATGTGATGTGGAAAACAATCACTAGTGTTCTGTTCACATGTGGTTTGGAAAAATAATCTCACTACTGACTTCCATGATCCCTATCACTAAGAAGTCATCTGCTGGATACTTATATGTTTTGGCTCAACCGAGCCATGTTCCTTCAGACCCTTTTTATCATGGGCCCAGTGCAAAAGCTGCTGAATAACTCTTCCTGCACTAATTTATCCCTGATAGCAAACAGTGATGTTTCAGCTTCTTTTCTTCATAACCTGATGGAACCTGTGAAAGAGAGAGAACACACCTGGTGAGAGCAACAAGACACTGACCCCTATTAGATGAGAGTGGACCGACGGCCTCACTCAGATATACGACAGTGAACCAAACTCTGTCATGGGGCAGAGGAGCTCATCACATCGGTCTGAGTTAGGGTAAGACAAGGAAAGACCAAATGTAAAGTGCAGATCCCCAGTAGACCCCCACTGGAAAATCCCACCATTGGACATTTCCCCTATCCCCCAACCATCATCAATCCTTCTAAATATCATCCCACTTCACCATTTCCAACCAGCTGAGCTAATTGACTTCTCACACTAGTTAGTTTTAACAATGCGATTGCCTACTGTCGCCGACACTCTTTGAATACCTAACCACAAAGCAACAATAGTATGTTCAAGTTCTAGCTCTATCAATCACTAGACTATCCTACATTATTTACATCTAAATTCTATTTAGTAAATACCTTATGAACACTCGGCTCTATCCTGAATCGAATCTACATTTGCCATGAAAGACACATGTTCCTCAACGTGAATTGATACAGAGCATGCTAGATTCTTTTCTATATTAAAACTGAGCTAGTCAGACACTTCAGCCTAGGTCAACTCCCTTGTTCACACTAGAGGTAACAAATTATGTTTTTCATACAGTCGGGGATTGTCCGAGTGACGTCATTCGATGTAAACACCAGGTGGCCTCAGCGGCAGACAATCTGTTCCCAACTTCACAAGAATAGTTGTTCCCCCCCCCCCCTCCTACCACGAACACAACAGGCTTTTTCTCTCGAACGACGACACATCAAACAAACGTTTCCTAAGGAACTCTCAAAGACTTGTAGTTTCCTTTGATCCGACGTGAGTGTTTCTCCACTAGTAACAAACAATTGCAGCTGTGAATACAGACTGTCTCTGTTAGTTTATCATCTTATCGTTAACGACAGTTGTCCCGTGACACTTATGTTGAATCAGATTCGCTGAGCTGGTCACTTAACTCGCATACCAGATCACAGGCTCCCTAAATGAAGGCGGCCAGGAAAAACGCTTTAAAGAAACTCTGAAGATCTCACTGAAAGCTTTTGGAATTCATCATGACATCTGGGAGACCACTGCCAAAGATCGAAATTCGTGGCCTACATCATTACGCAAGGGTGCAGTCACTTGTGAAGCAACCAGGCCTGCAAGAGCTATAAAGAAAAGGTTGGACAGAAAAAAACTACTGCAGGAGATCCACCAGTACGACAGTCGTCTGATCCAAAAATACTTAGAGATACATTCGAACTGATGGAATTATTGGATACTATGGACATAAATATAAAACACATAGCATCCATGGATATAGCCTCCCTATTCACCAACGTTCCATTAGATGAGACAGTGAAAATAATAAGTGAACGCATCAGAGACAAACAACTAAAACTAGGTATACCAACATCCATTCTGGAGATGCTACTATTACTATATGCTGCCAATATAAAATTCAATTTTATGAATAAGTCATACCGCCAAATTGACGGAGTGCCCATGGGGAGTCCTCTTGGTCCTATTCTAGCGGACATCTTCATGGCACATTTAGAAGACAAGAGATCCTCAGACATTAAAAACTTGGTCTTCTACCGTCGTTATGTGGACCATATATTAATTATCACCACAGACGAGCTATAAGCAACATTGTTCCAGGCCATAATGAACATTGCGCATAAAAACATCTCTCTATCTATGGAACATGAACACAACGAAACGTTGCCGTTCCTAGATATTCTAATGAGACGTAGAGCAGTAGGCACAATTCAAAGATCGGTGTACCGCAAAGAAACATGGACTGGCCAATATATAATTTTCATAGCTTCGCACCTGTCCAGTACAAACGGGGCTTAGTGAAGACCCTGTTTGACCGTTCTATGAAGATATGCACCCAGGATACACTGACGGAAGAAATTGAAACTCTGAAGAATGTATTACACCTGAATGGGCACTCCACAGGATTTACAAAGCGCCACTGCCAACAGCCGAAACCAAAATCAGACGTACCTACGGTCCCTAAGCTCAAGGTTTTTATACAACTTACCTTTCGAGGGGATGACGTAATGCAACGCCTACAGGACCAGCTTGTTACAGCAGTTGGCCGAACATTCTGCGCTGCAACCACACCTATTCCCACCCTAGCAATAAAAGAATCTAACCCTCTATACGCCACATCTAATTGTATTTACCATTTCACATGCAGGTGCGAATCTACATACATTGGCCGAACAGAGAGGCACTTACACACCAGGATTTTTGAACACGTACCAAACTGGTTTGACAAGAAACTACACACAAGCGATGGGATCATGGGAAGTGTGACACACCACAGTTATAAACTTCCGGCGTCGTCCATTGCACGTCATGTCTTGGAAACCGGTCATGTCATTGATAGAGACAGCGCTTTTCGCGTGTTGTTTCATACACAAAATAGTCGTTTGTTAAAGTTTTCAGAAGCGATAATGATCCACCTGCACAAGCCAGTTTTGTGCAAACAGAAAGACATGATAATCAGTTTAAAATTACCATGGTAAACAACTGATATTACTATGTGAATATGTGTATATTTCAGCTTGAACGATGATTCTAATTATTTTACTCTATGTTGTGTGACATCTGCAGTAAGTACCTGACGAGATGCAGCGAAATGTGCCAGGCAATAAATCGTACTAAATATGGTTTGTATCTTCGTTATTCAAATTCACTACGGGAAAACATTGTTTTGATCATAAGCAATATGTTTAGTTTCAATATGAACATTAAATAATGTGCACGCCTTTGTCACATGGGAAAGGAGCTTATGGGGCTTTATGTTGCTCTACATTCGCTAAAGGTGAGAATTAGTGCCGACGTTTGGCAAAACTTTGCTAAGCTAAAGAGTAACCGATTACAAGTAGTAACCAGATTACTGTGGGGGAGAGTTCATCATCATTCAATGGAGTACCATAAGAACTAAATGAGAGCATGATTCCACCCAAAGAAGAACACGTGGAAGAATTCCCATCCATCCATCCATCATGTGCCATGCCGGTAAGCGTGGGCGGTCATGTTCTGCCATCTCACTCGATCACCAGAGTCGTGGATCAGCTCCGTGTTCCTGTCTCGACCATGCCATGTGGCCAATCCATCCAGGTATTTACTTCTCGGTCTTCCCCTTGGTCTTTTCCCTTCGATCTTGCCAGTTGTCACCAAGTTCTCCAATTCATTTCTTCTCATAATATACCCAAAACATTTTGACTGTCTACGTTTAATGACTCTAATCAGTTTACGATCTTCATTTGTTTCTTGAAGGACTTGCTCTTTGGTGTTTCTGTCCGTCCATGGTATTCTTTGCATTTTCCTCAGAAACCACATTTCCACAGCCATCAGCTGTTTTTCAGCTTGACTGCTTATTGTCCACGCTTCACATCCATACAAAAGCACAGGTTCTATGTAGCACCTCAAGACTCTTTTTCTCGTTTCAATTGATATCTTTTTGTTGGTCAGTATGTTTTTCATCTTGCAAAAGGCTACCTTCGCAATGGCAATTCTTGTTCTAATCTCTTCAAGTCATCTCCCATCAGATGTTATGACTGTGCCGAGATAACAGTATCGATTCCGTTGTTTAAGAACATGCCCATCTTCTCGCATATCACATTGTGGTATTTCCTTCTTCCCAGTGACGACCATAATCTATGTCTTCTTAATATTCAGTTCTAACCCTAGTTGTTCACTGTGTGCAACAACCGCATCTACTAAATTTTGCAGGTCCTGTTCATTGTCTGCAGTCAAGACTGTATCATCTGCATATCTAATGTTATTGATGTATCTTCCCCCAATGTTGATTCTTTCAATATCTTCCATATTTCTGAATATACTTAATTTACTTACTGAAGCCATATTCTAGCCTAGGATAGATAACATTAATACATTGTCCATGTGAAGATGGTAAATTTAGAATATATAACAAATGATTGCTCTGTCATGAATAACTTTAACATTTTGTACCAGACTGTTTAACAGCAATACATTTTCTAGATATAGTATTTTACCAGTGACTTTTGTTACTCTATAGCCTCAGTGTGTTGATTCAATAGACAGTTCATGACGATTAGAAGAAGACACTAAAGTTTGGGGCAATTGAGGTATAATTCGCTAAACCGAAAGTCTGGTCCACTGGCCGAATGAGTATTATTCTATTTGGAAACTTTTTCCGTGAATTGGGGATCAATGTGATTAACTCGATAAACGGCCAATTTTCGGTGAGAAGAAAACACCCCTGAACCACCCTAGCGGATGAATTATCGTAGTTCCTCCGGCTGCCTACAGTATAATAGTATTTAGAACTATTGTTTTACTCCTGGCACAACTAGGGACTGTTAGTTAGTTGCATATCCTTAAGAGGACGTTGTAGTCAACTCCAGCATATCTGGGTGTATTTGATCTCTCGGCAAGATTACGTTCAGTATTTGTCATTGCTTTCTGAACGAATGTCACCCATACCATTTTATTTAAAAACAAACCAACGCAAGGCGATCTGCTGCAAAATCGCCTGCATCTATGTTTCGAACGCGGGATGCTGGATAACGAACTGCGTCCATAGAACCTTCGCCGCAAATCCGGCTGTTACTGACGTGAATATTCTGTAACGGGACTGTGGTGCTGTTTTCATATCTTCTGTTTCTTCTTGCGCCATTTGCCCCCCACCCCCCACCACCACCAACACCAATGGGGTTAAGGCTGTCAACCAACTCGGCCCCAAGCCGCTCTATCCTTACTTATCTCATGCAGCTCGGCCCATGTCCTCCCCATAGTATGCGTGCATGTTTATATTTTCATATACCAATCTATAAATGTATGCCTGTTTGTGTGGGCATCTACACTGTTCTGCGTTGCCTTGTTAGTTTATATGCACGAATCACTTTGCCATTGTCTCAGTAATTAAATTTGTATGATGGTCATATCACTTGTGAGTCCAGGATTAATATCTCGCCTAGCATTATTGTATTATAGGCGTACGGGATCGGTGGCTTTGGCACACGTCCCATAATCATCTTTTGGGTGCCAGTTGTGGTCTCGATTTGTAGACTGCCTTCAGCAGCCATGTGATTCCTGTCTACAAATTGTGTTCCGGGTATTTTTTTCAGTGGGTAAAATTTTGTCCACGGTAATTTGTACAATGGTACAGCGTCATCGCGGAAATTTGTACACTAGGAACGAAACGTTTAAGCAAAACCATCATAATCAGCACAATCTTCATGAAGTAGGTCCTTTGCAGAAAGTGGCTCTCATCACAACCCGCTATAAAGTTCTTCGATTCCGTGCCAACAAGTACTTGAACTACGAACTTCTTCCTCATGCACTGTCATGCCCGCTCTGTCTACATTGAGCTGTGTCCATCTTCATTATGATAAAACGCAGCCTCTTCACCCAGGAATTCATGCATTCCAATTAAAGGTCTTCGCAAGTCACTGTGACGTTTTTAATGTGCCAAAGCTATTTCAGTATTCGACATATGATGCAACCTTTGATCCAGTTTTCGTCGATGTTCAGATATGGTAGAATTCCCCTTTTTGTATTCAAGATATTCTAAGAAACGTGTTATAGCATGTATGTTCAAAATATTAGCAACATTACGGAAAGATATAACACGGGTGAAATAGAAAAGATTTATATATAAAAAGCACTACATAATGCTACCTTCCAGGAAAAGTATTCCATCAGCATAGATTATATAAAACGTCAATTATTAAAATATCCTAGTGCATACATGTACAGCAAATCTGTGTCTATTATTGCAGTTTGAATATGAATTAACAACAGCACACAACATTATGACTGTATACATTACGTGTAATTACATCCTCACCGGTCTACGAAGTTGGTGCACTTTGCTCAGATTCTCTTTGTGTGAACAATGGAATAACACTGTATCATGTATGAAGATAATATAAGTATGTAATGAAAGTAATAATTAATCAAACACCAAGATCACGTAGATTCTGGTTTGAATGTACGTTCACTAAACTGAAAGTATACATAATAAATAGACACGAAATATGGGCGTCACGTTTCACCACAGCCAGATCACAGAGGTATTTGGTTGATGTCCCACCTCCCAGACCTGATATACCGTGACCAAGTTCATGGCAAGCTGGTTACTTTCTTATCTTTGTCAGTCACTCATGCATGAAGTAGCCAGCCTGCTGCTGCTGCTGGGCGACATACGATTTGTGGATTCCCAATGAATTCACCGGGGTCGACCCGGTCTAGGATGGGTACCTGGCACTGTCTTGGTAAGAGAAGGCGTTCAGCGTGAAATTTATCACATCTCTCTCGGCGTTTCCATGGATCATTAAAAATGGGTCTAGAATCACTTCCATTCCAATTCCAATTTTCAAAAAAAAAAAAAAATTCAAAATTCGGTCTCGTCTAACCTGCTTCCTTAGCGGTGGTTATTGTTGAGAGCCGTGGTTTTTGTTGGTTTCTAGCCCTGTTTCTTGTCTTGTGCGCTCTCACGAGTGAGTCCCCCCTCGGACTGGTTACACAAGAGTTTGAGTCTGTGACGTCAGCTGGGGGGTGGGGGTGGGGTGGGGGGGTGGGGGTGGGGTGGGGGGGGTTGGTCAGCCTTATCCTTTGTGCCCGTCTCCTCTTGTGGTTTTCTTTGTTGGTGCAGGCACCTGGCTCGTCTGGCTCGGCTGGGTGCAGTCCTTGTAAGGACTTTTTATTTTGTCTTTTTGCCTTCTTTGTTGTGTATTTTCTGTAGGAGCTTTCCGATGATTTCATTTTCCTCCTTGCGCCGCTCAAGACGCCTTAAGGCATGTGATAGAGAACTCTTCCTAACTTTACCAGAAATCCACCAGTTTGGATTAAAGTGAATACACATTCACAATATACACATAACATTAAAGAAAGTCAAATGTACATAAGAAGGACACAATTTGATCTATGTACACTGAAGATTGACTGATTGATTTAAGAACCGACATCACAGCATGTGCACTAAAGAGTGAGGAGATAAACGATAAATTCATTCTGGTAGTAAAGAACACATTTGATGCAGTGTCTATGTAGAAATTATATTTCAAGATGTCAGTGACCAAATGATAAATATTGAAGACCTGAGTCAGTTAGGCACGTGTACATCTCGGAGGAGCAAATGGATCACCATAGTCTGGTAAGAATGAGACAGCGAGGTGTGACGAGGGGATCTGGCCGACGTTCGACGCTCAGAGGAAAGGCGAGGCGGACATATAATCAGATTGCTACTGGAACTATTAGTGTTGGAACTCTTCGCTGGCTGCTGAGGATGGGGACGGAGCGCTTATGGGAATGTCCCGAATGTTGTGATGTCGGTTCCTAAATCAATCAATCAATCTATCTATCTCAAATATGAAGATGATGGGACGTAAGAAATGGTTGACAGAAGACTTCTTATTTAATGAAAGATATGAAGACAACAGGAAAATTAGGAAATTGTGCAAAGAGGCAAAAGAAGCATGGCTTGGGGAAAATTGCAGGGAAATTGAAAACCAACACACCACCCGGAATAACAAATTAATGAACTGAAAAATCCATGACATCACTAAGAAAAGAACACCCACTTCAACGGGTTGCCTAAGCTTCAAAGATCGCAAAATTATGATAGAAAACGATCAGATTTTAAATGCATGATCAGATTATGTGAAAGACCTGTATAAAGATACAAGACATGTTGTGATATTCTTCATAATAATAAAGAACCATCAGTTATGACGATGGAGGTTCAGAATGCTCTTAACCATCTGAAAACTGGCAAGAACCCGGGTGCAGACAAAATTGCAACAGAAATGATCAATGCCCTAGACCAGGGGTCACCAAACTTTTTTCACGGCGGGCCGGATAACTGACAAAATGACGAGCGCGGGCCGGATACTCATTCTGTACACTACTTGGACCGGTCGCCGTGGCGAAGGTCTTACGGACGCGGTTTGTAATCCCCTATACCCACGTTCGAAATACAGCTGCGAGCGATTTGGCAGCAGACAACGTTGCGCTGGTTTTTACGCTATGTTATGGGTGCCGGTCGTTCGAAAAGCAATGGTAAACTACTGAACATAAACTTGCCAAGACATCAACAACAGCAAACAATGCTGGTGTTGACTGAAAACGTCCTGTAAAGGATATGTAACTAACTTTAACAATAATTTTAAGCTAGAACGAAAGTTCTGGGAAAAAAAGACGAAAAACTAAGTTAATCTTGGAAAGATCGTGCAATGCACACAAACAAACAAACAAACAAACAAAGACAACCAACATATTTATATTTATTTACTAAACAAAGTTATCAAAGAAGGCGACGTTAGCAAAAAGATAGTTACATCAGACATATTGTGCACATATCCGAAACTCACAAACTAAGTAGCAAAAGAGGATAGTGAGTTTTGTGAAACTGACGTGTGGCGTTCAAAATACCATCAATGTTTGGTATGGAATTGCTGCATCAAATCAAGAGAATTGCTTTCAAATGTTCATCAGTCAATCTCATTAGATGTGGTGACTTCACAGACTTCCTTTTTGAAAATGTTAGCTCACAGACATATGTTGTTCCAAACAATGATGTCATACCAGTTGGCAAATTTCTTAAGTTTCAGAAACTCAACATCAGGTAAGCAGCGGTACTTCCTTCTCAATGAGCTCCAACTGTAATTCAACTGGCATGCCATTAAGGTTACAATCAAACGGATTCTGGAACAGAAGGGTGTCACTCTCAAATCTGCCAAGATCTGAAAATCTCTCCAAACTCTTTGAAACAGTGAAAATGAGAAAGGTTTTCTCCTTCCAGTTGTGCTTCCAACAATGACAGATTTCTTCGAAATCCTTTGATGGTTCTGTAGAGATCACAGACGAGGTAATACTTTCCCTGAAGTTTCAAGTTCAGTTCATTCATATCGACCAAAATTGACAACTTTGACAGCCAGGTAGGATCTGACAGCTGTGAATCAGCTTTATCTTTTTCAGTGAGGAAAACATTTATTTCGTTTCGGAGCTTGTAAAAACGAAGCAGGACTTTACCGCAGCTGAACCACCTGACTGATATGTGATAAGGCAAGTCACAGCATTCAGAATCAATTTCTTCAAGAAAAGCCTAGAACTGACGGTGAATGAGTGCATGTTCCCGAATGAAGTTCACAGCAGAAACTACTGGTTTCAGTACACAAGAAATATCTAAATCTTTTCGACAGAGTACTTGCTGATGTACGATGCAGTGTATGAACAGAGCGCCCGGAATTTGCAAATCTTCCAAATGAGTCCTGATCTGCCCCAACAGACCCTTCCTCACTCCAGTCATGTTTTTTTTTTTTTTACCTCATCAACTGTAACACCTCGAAGCTGTTTCCACCGAAGGTTATAGTCTTGGAAAATTGTTTGCACTTCCACGAAAATTACTTTCCCGGTTGTTGTTCCAAGCATGCTGCAAACGGACGACAACTCTTCCGTTATCTGAAAATCCAAATTGACACCACAAATGAACACGAGAAGTTGTGACGTACTCGAGAGATCAATAGACTCATCCAGTGCCAGAGAATACTACAACAAGTTCCTAGCTTTCTCGCGTATCTGTAGCACTGTCGTGTGTTAATTTAAAAGTGTCGTCCCTGGAGTGAGGGGAATCAACACCCACATTATTTTTAACCCCATATCATTATTCTGGAGAATCCACCAGATTCCGTCCACCATACTCCCTCAGTCAGTGGATACGTCTTTCTCTCTCTCTCTCTCCCTCACCACTTGCTCATGCCCCCTCTCACACTTCCCCAAAACACTCCACTGGCACCTTTCCGTCTTGACAGACGATAGTTTGGTACATTGTGCTTCAAAAAGGCTTAATAACTGTCATATGGCAATAACTACGATCCATGGCGGTGGCGAGTGTGGCTGGTAAGGCCAATTCTTGCTGCAAATGTTTGCCCACAGTAGGTGCATGTGAAAACATGGTCATTTCCACCATTTTGCACCATCTTACGTCTCTCACTCTCTGTGTGTGCTTTATCTGCAATCATTTTCTCCTTTGTCTTTATTCCATTTCTGATAGTTGCCCTCCATGCAACACGTTCAGCGGCGACGTGCTCCCATTGTGCATTATCAATGCCTGTATCAATCATGTCCCGCTTACACACATCTTTGTATCGTAATAGAGGCCGACCCTGAGATCTCCTACCCGTCTGTAATTCATCAAAAAAGATGTCCTTTGGTATTCTACCATCATCCATCCTCCTAACGTGTCCTATCCATCTAAGTCTACGAAGACTGAGCATGGAATACACCGTCACACAACCTGATCTTTCCAATACTTCAGTTTCCTCTACAAAGCCTGGGCTAAAATAAAGAAACCATGTGTTGCCCATGCAGCATGATCCCTCTCTCGGCCTGCCTAGTTCACTCCAGAGTAAAGTTAACACCTATACATCTGGAACAAGACAAGCTGCAGAAGCTGCCGGATCAGCAAAGCAATGCTCTAACTGTCCGCTTGTCGGAGCTTCGATCCTAGACCAGCTGCCAACCAAGGCTTAGGGCCTGGTCTGCCCTGCCATGACTTATTTTGTCTTTGGGTTGCATTTCCTCGCACCAGGATAAGGCTAGTACCCTCCCAATTGCGCTCTTCCGCCCGAAGCCGTTGGCACAATGTGGGGTGTCGGGTTTGGTAAGCGCCGCCCAACATTCGGCGCTGACAGAAAGCAGGTAAAACTTCCCCAAAACAGCATACTTAACAACTCTAGCTTCAAAAAATTAATAACAGATTAATTTAATAAAGAAAAGTGTATGTATGTGAGAAGTGTATGTGTAGAATGTATGTCGTATACTCTAGTGTATCTGTAGAATCAGACCAGCAGATCTAGAGCCAAGTCAGATCATCATAGCAATGGCTACACCACAGCAGGTTAGCTCAGCACACAAAGACCTCACCAAACGATGTGTCTCTCCTGCCAGACGTTGACTTCCTCCGTTAGCTACTTGATAATCCAGATACATGATCATCAGAAATAGATATAGTCTAACCCTGATCATGGATTGGTCCCACACAGTATAACTAAAGGTCCCTATAGTTCTTATATGTACCAATCCCTGTACCGTGAAAATATGTATCACTGTCACTGGTAACACACTTGTTCCTATCTATTGTTCTAGATTGTCACAATTACAAAGTTACAGAGTACCATTCCACTGGAATCTACTACTCTATAAGAACGCTACGTTCAGTGTTCCTTTTTAATCCCCAGTGTTCATTTGATATGTGGTGGGAAAACCGAACATAACCCAACCTGGGTGAACCGTATCACAAAGGAATCGTTTATATGTTTTTGCTCAACCGAGCCAGGTTCTTGTAGACCCTCCTGATTATGGGCCTAGCGTAAACACTGTTGAATAAACTTTCTTCTCTGAATTTATCCATATTCTTAACACAGTGACTGTTCATCTTGTGTTCTTCCTACCCGGAGAAGAACGTCATCATAACCGGTGTGGAACTTCCTCATAACTGGCGGGGAACCTGTTAAAGAGAAAACACACCTGGTGAGAGCAACCGGACACTGACTCCCATCAGATGAGTGTAGGCCTACGGCCTCGCTCAGATATTTATCAGCGAACTAAACTCTGTCATGGGCAGAGGAGCTCATCACCTCGGCCTGAATCAGGGTAAGACAAGGAAAGACCAATATGTAAAGTGCAGAACCCCAGTAGACCCCCACTGGAAGATCCCACCATTGGACATTTCCCCAATTCCCCCCCCCCAAACCATCCTCAATCTCTCCAGATATCACCCCACTACACTATTCTCAACCAGCAGAGCTAATTACCATCTCACCCTAGCTAGTTTTAACAATGCGACTGCCTACAGTCGCCGACACTCTTAACCTACCTAACCACAACGCAACATACTATGTTCAAGTCCTAACTCTAACTATCACCAGCCTATCTTACACTAATTATACCTAAATGCTATCTATGGATTACCTTATGTAACACTGGCCCTATTCTTGCATTGAATCTACACCTTGCCATGAAAGGCACATGTTCATTAACTTTAATTAATCCCGAACACGGTAGATTCTCTCCGAATTAAACTAGCCAGTTAAACACGTCAGTCTAGGCCTATTCCCTTGTTCACACTAGCTGCAACTAGTTATGTTTTCTGCAGTCAGAGATTGTCCGAGTGACGTCATTCTCCTGTCAACAACAGGTGTGCTCAGGGGCAGACAATCCGTCCCTAACTTCACAGGAATTTTCATCTCCCCTTTCTACAACCAAAGCAACCGTCTGTCCCTTCATCTCGCGAGTTGGGCAATTCAACATGCCGACAATTTTCTGTCTTGTGGGGAACTCTCAAAGACTGGCAATTTTACTTTGATCCGACTTGAGTTTTTCTGTACTGGTAACAAACAATTGCAGCTGTGAAAACAGGCTGTCTCTGTTAGTTTTATCATCTTATCGTTAACCCACAGTGGTTCCACTACAAGCACTATGTTCTCTCCAAGTTCTTCTGTTCTCCGCACAACTGAATTTGCCGAAAGGATGATAGTTCCAAACAAATCGGCTTTCTCAGGACACAAGTCATTAGCTGCTTCGATCACACACACTCTTTAATGACGTTGCCATCAGTAAACGGTTTTCCTCGTTCTGCCATCTTATGCACTGTTTTGTAACTTATACGAGTGACAGATTCATTTTCAACAAATTTCCTCGTGAAGAGATTTCTTTACGTTTCAAAACCACGTTTAATGGTTTCATATTTCCAAGAGCGTAATTTTCCAGAAAACTTTTAATATGTTGATGGATGTTTTGTTTCGTAGTGACCCCGAAGATTGTACTCTTTCAAAAAGGCAACACTTTCGCTGCATATTACGCAGCTGGTTTTCTGGTCTTTTTGTTTCCACAAGGAAGTACTTTACTCCTCACTCGGCGTCCACTTTTCTTTTCCTACTAGCCATAATTAAGGGTGAAGTACACGGGATCTGAAAATGAAAAAGACATTACATTAGAAACATAATTACAATCCTATTGAAACACAAGAAAAGCAGAGGACTAAGGGTCACTGGTGAATTTACAGCTCATCAATGGTACATATACAGTTTATAGGTACCTTTGTGTAACCGCACAGAGATGATAGAGATAATAGCACAACGCCGACTGTTCATGGGCCGTACAAGAAGAGAGGAATAAGAAGACAAAGAGAATCTCATTCTATCTCTACGGCTAACAAGAAAAAACAACGATTTATAGATATAAGAAGAAATTCAGGTCAGTTTACAGGAATCAGAATAATGTAATTATAAAGATACAACAACATCTGATTAATATTGCCAATGCCCTAATATATAAAATTCATGATTAGGTGCAATGACAAAATAGGCATCCCCATAAATAAACATACACATGATCATCCTACACAGTACCATTGATATTCCATCACAGCTTGGGTAGTCATCCAACACAGTACCAGTGATCTTCCATCACAGCATGGGTAGTCATCCAACACGGTCCAAGCGATTCTCATCACAGCATGGATAATCATCCAACACTGTAACTGTAGTCTGATACACAACACCAGCAATTATCAGACAACAAGATGGAACAAAGGTCATTCATTCAGTAGCATGTCCTTTGCAGAACCTCGCTCCCATAACAACCTTCCGGAAAACCTTTCTATCATAAGCAAGATTTCCCGCTTCAGATACATCCATCTGGAGATCATCCGCCACATCCAGCACCCATCTTCTCTTTGGCCTTTCTCTTCCTCTCTTCCCAGGCATATCAATCAATCATGTGCCATGCAGGAAAGCGTGGGCGGTCATGACTCGCCATTTCACTCGATCACCAGTGTCGTGGATCAGCTCAGTGTTCCTGTCTCGTCCATGCCATGTGGCCAAGCCATCCAGGTATTTTCCTCTCGGTCTTCCCCTTGGTCTGTTCCCTTCGATCTTGCCAGTTGTCACTAAGTTCTCCAATCCATTTCTTCTCATAACATGTCCAAAACATTTTGACTGTCTACGTCTAATTTTTCTAATCAGTTTACGATGTTCATTTGTCTTCTGTAGTACTTGGTCATTGGTTTTTCTGTCTGTCCATGGTATTCTTTGCATTTTCCTCAGAAACCACATTTCTGCAGCCATCAGATGCTTTTCAGCTTGACTGCTCATTGTCCAAGTTTCACATCCATACAAAAGAACAGGCTCTATGTATCCCCTCAACACTCTTTTTCTCGTTTCAATTGGCATCATTTTATTGGTCAGAATGTTTTTCATCTTGCTAAAGGCTACTTTCGCCATGGCGATTCTTGTTCTAATCTCTTCAAGGCATCTCCCATCAGATGTTATGACTGTTCCAAGATAATTGTACCGATTCACTTGTTGAAGAATATTTCCATTTACTTGTATATTACATTGTGGCACTTCTTCCTTCCTATTGACGACCATAACCTGAGTCTTTTTACAATTTAATTCTAACCCCAGTTGCTCACTGTGTACAACAACCGCATCTACTAATTGTTTCAGGTCCTGCGCATTGTCTCCAATTAATACTGTATCATCTGCATATCTAATGTTTTTGATGTTTCGTCCTCCAATGCTGATTCCATTTATATCCTCTACATTTCTGAAAATATTTTCACTGTATAGGGAAAAAAGATCTGCAGACATCACACATCCCTGCCTAACACCTCTCTTAATTGGCTGATACTGTCCCACTTCATTATCAATCCTTATTGCAGATTGTTGTTTCCAATATATGTTTTTTATAAGTCTAATGTCTTTCCATATCAATTTGTAGATCTGCAAGCATATCCACCATGTTGACATGTCTAACTCTATCAAAAGCCTTTGTATAGTCAATAAAGCAAAGATGTATATCCTTGTTTACTTCTATAGCACGTTCAATAACTGTTCGCAGCATATACACAGCATTTACTGTACCCTTTCCTTCTACAAACCCAAATTGTTCTTCCCCTATTTCAGGTTGTATCTTCTTCCTCACTCTTTGCATGATAATTCTTAGCAAAATCTTTGTGATGTGACTCATTATACTAATTGTTCTATGTTGATCACATTCCAAGGTTCCTGATTTCTTTGGGATTGCAGAGTTACATAATTCAGGAGGTATATCTCCAGTATCATATAATGTGTTCATCAGTCTGGTGACTTGCTCTAGTCCAAATTCTTCTAAAGCTTTAATCATTTCTTTTGTGATGTTATCTGCACCGGGGGCCTTGCCAGCTTTCATATGCTTAAGAACATTTCGAACCTCCATCTCCAAAATTGGCGGTCCTTCATTATTAAATCTAATATCATACTGTTCGTCTCTGTTATCATCATAAAGGTGTTTCACATAATCTGTCCATACATGTAGAATCTGGTCTTTTTCTATTATGATTTTGCCATCTTCAGTTTTTAGACACCCTGTTGATGTATTTGTTCTTTTATTAGTAAGTTCCTGAATTCTTTTGTGCACTAATTTGGTGTTTTGACTGTTGTGTTGGTTTTCAATTTCTAAGCACTTTTCCTCAAGCCATGCTTCTTTTGCCTCCTTACATAATATTCTGACTTGTCTGTGAATTTCTTCATATTTGACAGAATTATTTTTGTTGAGTCTTGTTTCCATGAGGTGTAAAATTTCTTCAGTCATCCATTTCTTACGACCCACCTTCTTTAATTTTGGAATAGTTGTTTCTACAGCCACATTGATTGAATTCTTCAACGTTTCCCATTGATCATCCACATCCTGGAATAGGATCTCTAGATCAGACAAAATTTCAAATCTGTTCTGTACTTCTATGTTGAATTTGTTTTGTATTTCCTTGTCATGACTCAATGTACACATATCATATTTAGTGTTTCCTGTTATATACTTGACTTTCTTCAGCTTTATCCTCAATGTTCCTGTGAGTAATCTGTGGTCACTATAACAATCAGCACTGGGAACTGTTTTTGCTAGTGTTAATGCGTTTCTAAATCTACTGCTAATCAGAATGTAGTCAATCTGGTTTCTAATCCTGCTATCAGGACTCCTCCATGTCCATAATCTTCTAGGGTGTTGCTTGAACCAGGTGTTTCCTACAATCATTTCCTGTTCTTTTGCCCACTCTACGAGTCTGTATCCTCTTTCATTTCTCTCTCCTAAACCATAGTTTCCTACTGTGTATCTATCCCCTTGATTTCCTACTTTTGCATTGAAGTCCCCTATTATGATGTTTATTTCTGAATTTTTACATTTCTTTAAGGCAGACTCTATGACATTATAAAATTCTTCTACACTATCTTCACTGGATTCTCCTGTTGGGGCATATACTTGAATAATATGTACGCTAAAAGGTCTGCCACTTAATTTAACTAGTAGAACTCTGTCCGACACGGCTCAATATCCTTGAACAGATTTTGCTGTTTTCCGGTCCAAAATAATTGCCACTCCTCTATGACGATCTTCACCTCCAGAATAAATAATCTTCAAATCTTCCTCTATCTTGATGCCTGCTCCTGTCCATCTCGTTTCGCACATACCTAAAATATTAATTTTTTTTTCCCTTTCAATTTCTTGTTTTATGTTCTCTAATATTCCGTCGTTGTTTAACGTCCAAACGTTCCAAGTTGCTAATTTTAACGTCTCTGTCCTTGTCTTGCGATGATCAGTCTTTAAGCGAATCATGATATACTAGGCACTTTTAAAGAGGTAGTTTGCCGTTGCTTTCCTCCTCTATGGTCGGAGACCGCAGCCATTGACTCAAGAAGAGTTCCTCTGCCTGCCGTCGTGAAGATCGAGGCCATGACTCACAATATCTGTCGGCTGCCCTCAGGAATATATCCCTCCATTATTGTTCTCAGGCACAGACATAGCTATTATATTCCTATATTCTTATTTAAACTATGAAGGTTCGTTCAAAATTCACCCCACAGCAGATAATCGTCAATATACAATCAAGATCCTCTTGGATCTTTTGGATCTTCACAGGGCCTGTCTACCCTCTCAACTGCGGTCTGGAAAAACAGTGGCTACGCTCGGCCGTGCCTGGGGCATGTTCGCCCATCTACTTGGTAGTAGCTCAGGGGTTTAAGTTCAAACCCTCTGCTGAAAATTAGACATCAGCATCTCTTCGGCCTAAGTTGTTCCCAATGTCAAAGAGGCGGGAACATGGCTTTACTGGGCTGTTATAGGCACGCCAACACAACATCCCAGTATCCTATACGTTTTTTACCATGGTAACAAGGAATATGCTACTCCAACTCTTGTAGAGTCACCGCAGGCGGCTTCATTTGGTAATAGAATATATCTCATAATAAGGTTCGCAAAATTTATAAATAGAGCCACCTAAATAAACAACCTAGTGCAGCCAGGAGGTCTCCGCACGTGTGAAGATCTCCTATTATTCTAAACATAATATTTACATTTAAATTATATCACAACGTCTCGTGTTTCATAGTTATATCAAGCAAGTTCGAGTACCGACGGTGGGCCGGAGGAAATGACGTCTCGGGCCAGATCCGGCCCGCGGGCCGTAGTTTGGTGACCCCTGGTCTAGGTGATAGGAATGAGAGAGATGACGATTAATAGGCGAAGTGAGTAGGACAAAACCTGGTCTTAAAAAGTCGCTTAAAAGTCGACAGAGTCGACTTCATCGCACCGGGTTTTATCCCATATGGCTCGGTCTCTTTCCGCAGCGCGGAAAGCGTCGCACAAAGCATGAACTCCGTAGCTTTTAGCGACGACCCACAGGAGTCTCCGAACCATTTACCTCGTAAACCGAAGGGTGCGGCCTGGAATCGAACCCACAACCTTCGGATCAGAAGTCAAACGGCTTGACCACTTCGCCACAGAGACTCCCTGGTCTGGCACAATCAAGGCCTGCATACACTTATTTTCGCACTGGCGAAAGGTCGTGCAAGCTTATGGGGCTTATGTTGACAAATATTACAAATAGTTCCCCCCCCCACTCTTCCTCCATCTCTCTCTCTCTCTCTCTCTCTCTCTCTCTCTCTCTCTCTCTCTCTCTCTCTCTCTCTCTCTCTCTCTCTCTCTCCCGCAAATGCTGATGCAATTACGTTTGCTTAGAGAATATTTAAAATATCATAATAACATGATAGTAATGCCTTGACTGATCACTACACGTATGTTCAAGCATTCTACGGACATTTTTTTTTCGCATATCCTATTTACATCGCTGTCAACAACAGCATTTTACCGCTGTTGTTGATGTCTTTGCAAGATTACGCACAGTATTTTGCATTGCTTACTGAGCGACAATCTCAGATACCCCTGTAAGTAACCAACGCGACCCGATTCCCTACCTAATCTCGCGCAGCTGTTTCCCCACACGTGGATATATGGGATTACGGAGAAAATCGTTAATACCTTCGCCAGGGAGATCGGCTCCGCGGAATTGCTAGATATCTAAAGGAAAAACACCCCGACAAACAAAATTGATGGTCCTTCATTATTATTCTGATGATCATATTGTTCTTGTCTTGTATCATCATAAAGGTCTTTCACATAATCTGACCTCGCATGTAAAATCTGATCTTTTCCTATTATGATTTTGCCATCTTTGGTTTTTAGGCAACCTGTTGATGTGTGTGTTCTTTTGTTAGTGATGTCATTAATTCTTTTGTGTATTAATTTGGTATTCTGGGTGTTGTGTTGGTTTTCAATTTCCTTGCAATTTTCCTCAGGCCATGTTTCTTTTGCCTCTTTGCATAGCTTCCTAATTTTCCTGTGAATCTCTTCGTATATTTCCTTGTTATTTTTGTTATTTCTTCTTATTCCCATGAGTTTTAAGATGTCTTCCATCATCCATTTCTTGCGCCCTATTATCTTTATTTTTGGGATTATCATTGTTGTTAGTGCAGCTTCTTGACTGATTTATTTTATATTTTCAATTGGTCACTGACGTCTTGAAATAATATTTCCATATCGGACATTGCATCGAATCTGTTCTTTACCTCTACGTTGAATTTATCTTTTATCTCCTCACTCTTCAGTGCCTGTAGATCAAATTTTGCGTTTCTATTTGTATATTTGACTTTCTTTAAGTTTATATGTAAATTGCCTAAGATTAATCTATGGTTGCAGTAGCAGTCAGCGCTTGGTAGGGGACATAAACATCTAATATTGTTACAAGGGAGTTTACTAGAACTTGAAAAAGAAAATGGTATACCTAGCTATAATACCACTAACTAACATCAAAATCTTGAATTTTTATTTGATGAATAAAACAATTAATACCGCAGTGACGAATTTGCAATCATGAGAAGAAAGCTATTAAAGTTTTTATACAACATTTGTTTAATCTTTTATTACTTACATTTTATTATCAACTTATTCAATTCTACGTCTATGTTTAATTCTTAAAACTATACTTTTAACTATAAGCATCCTATCATAATAAGTACATTTCCCCTCCGTGGGGAAACAACATTTTTTTACTGGCCTCTTAAGGTCACCCACAATTTAAAGAAAATTTACTTACATTAACGGCGCAAAATCTTTGAAGTCTATGGGGTTTATGTTGATAAATATGTTTAGAGAAAATGTCATTTATGTTTGTAAATTTCATTCAATTTGAACAAATAGCTCTCTCTCTCTCTCTCTCTCTCTCTCTCTCTCTCTCTCTCTCTCTCTCTCTCTCTCTCTCTCTCTCTCTCTCTCTCTCTCTCTCTCCTCCCCCCCCCCCAAATACTGGTGCAATTACGTTTGCTTAGAGAATATTTAAAATATCATAATAACATGATAGTAATGCCTTGATGGGTGCCTCCTTCCCTCCCCTAGCCTATGGGACACCCTTGGGCAAGGTGGAGTACCCGTTTCGCTCCCGATCAGGGTTAAATGAAGCCATGGGTGCAGGTGGTGGATGAAGTTGAAGAGCAGCCGACAGATAGTTGTAGGTTATGGTCTCCAGCTTCACGACGGAAAGCAGAGGATCTCTTTTTGGGGAAACATTGGCAACGGTCATCGATCAGTATTGTCACTGCTAGGAAGGAAAGCAATGGCAAACTACATTCTTTACAGATGCCAAGAATATCATGTACTGCAGTCTTGTCGATAATCAGAGAAACGGCGTAAATGGGTGCTCCATAGGAGCAGCCTCGTCCGGTAGGGGTAGTCATGTGCACCAGGTGACTCCAGACCGTCATCAGGAGACTGAGTGTAAAAGAATATCAACATTGAAAGCAGGAACTTGGAATGTAAGAACTTTGAGTGGGGATGGGAAATTTGATAACATTAAGAATGAAATGAGAAGATTACATATTAACCTTTTAGGTGTACGTGAGACCAGATGGACAGGAATGGGCATTATGACATCTGAGGGATATAGAATAATCTATTATGATGAAGAGAAACAACAACGAGGAGTCGCAATTATAATGGATACAGAGAGAGCAAAATCGATCGAAGAATATTGGACTGTATCAGACAGAGTGTTACTGGTGAAGTAGAGTGGAAGAACTTTTGATGTTAACGTCATTCAAGTTTATGCACCAACAGCAGACAGTAGTGATGACAGCATCGATGAATTTTATAGTGATTTAGAGAAAGCCTTCAAGAAATGCAAGAATTCTGAAGTAACTATCATAATGGGTGACTTCATTGCCAAAGTTGGAAATCAACAGGACGGATGCAGAGTGGGCAAGTATGGACTAGGGGAACAGAGTGAAAGAGGTTGCAGACTAGTACAGTGGGCAAAAGAACAAGATTTGATTATTGGAAACACCTGGTTTCAACAGCACCCAAGGAGATTATGGACATGGAGGAGTCTTGATCATAAGATTAGAAATCAGATTGATTACATCCTCATCAACAGAAGATTTTGAAATGTCTTAAAAGTGGCAAAAACTATACCAAGCGCAAACTGCTACAGCGACCATAGATTAATCTTAAGCAATTTACATATAAAATTAAAGAAAGTCAAATATTCACCAAGAAACACAAAATTTGATCTACAAGCACTGACGAGTGAGGAAATAAAAGATAAATTCAACGTAGAGGTAAAAAACAGATTCGATGCATTGTCCGATATAGAAATATTATTTCAAGACGTCAGTGACCAATGGAAAATGTTAAAGAAATCAGTCAACCAAGCTGCAGAAAAATCCATCCCAAAAATAAAGATAATAGGACGCAAGAAATGGATGACGGAAGGCATCTTAAAACTCATGGAAGTCAGAAGAAATAACAAAAGTAACAAGGAAACATATGAAGAGATTCATAGGAAAATTAAAAGTCATGCAAAGAGGCAAAAGAAACATGACTTGAGGAAAATTGCAAGGAAATTAAACACCAACACAACACCCGGAATACCAAATTAATGCACAAAAGAATTAATGACATTACTAACAATTAGCAGCTTTCTCCGTAACCCCGAATACTCACGTGGTTGATGTGAACGCACGAGAATTAGAAGTGGTTCGAGTCGCGCCAGTGACTTATGAGTGTACGGAGCCGGTCGCTCAGAAAGTCGTGGCGTGCTGATGAGCGTAATCTAGCCTAGGAATCAACATACAGCTGAAAGATGCTGGTGTTGACCGCAATATCCTGAAACAGGAAGGAAACGCGGGAAAAAAAAGTAAACAACTAACAAAAGAACACACACATCAACGGGTTTCCTAAAAATCAAAGATGGCAAAATCATAATAGAAAAAGATCAGATTTTACATGCGTGGTCAGATTATGTGAAAGACCTTTATGATGATACAAGAGAAGAACAATATGATCATCGGAATAATAATGAAGGACCAGCAATTTTAAAGATGGAAGGTCAGAATGCTTTTAACCATATGAAAACCGGCAAGACCCCGGGTACAGATAACAATGATAACATCACAGTAGGAATGATCAATGCCTTAGAACAGCGGTCACCAAACTTTTTTCACGGCGGGCCGGATAACTGATAAAATGACGAACCTGGGGGCCGAGATACTCATTCTCTACAATACTTGCGCCGGCCACCGTGGCGAAGGTCTTACGGACGCGGTTCGTAATCCCCTATACCCACGTTCGAAATACACCTGCGAGTGATTTGGCAGCAGACAACGTTGCGCTGGTTTTTACGCCATGTTAAGGGGACCAGTCGTTCGAAAAGCAATGGTAAACTACTGAACATAAACTTGCCAAGACATCAACAACAGCAAACAATGCTGGTGTTGACTGAAAACGTCCTTTAAAGGATATGCAACTAACTTTAACAATAATTTTAAGCTAGAACGAAAGCTCTGGGGAGAAAGACGAATAACTAAGTTAATCATGGAAAGATCGTGCAATGCACACAAACAAACAAACAAACAAAGACAACCAACATATTTATATTTGTTTACTAAACAAAGTTATCAAAGAAGGCGACGTTAGCAACAAGGTATTTACATCAGACATATTGTGCACATATCCGAATCTCACAAACTAAGCAGCAAAAGAGGATAGTGAGTTTTGTGAAACTGACGTGTATCTTTCAAAATACCATCAATATTTGGTTTGAAATTGCTGCATCCAATCAAGAGAATTGCTTTCAAATGTTCATCGGTCAATCTCATTCGATGTGGTGACTTCACAGACTTCCTTTTTGAAAATGTTAGCTCACAGATATATGTTGTTGCAAACAATGATGTCATACCAGCGGCAAATTTCTTAAGTTTCGGAAACTCAACATCAGGTAAGCAGCGGTACTTCCTTCTCAATGAGCTCCAACTGTAATTCAACTGGCACACCATTAAGGTTACAATCAAACGGATTCTGGAATAGAAGGATGTCACTCTCAAATCTGTCAAGATCTGAAATTCTCTCCAAACTCTTTGAAACAGTGAAAATGAGAAAGGTTTTCTCCTACCAGTTATGCTTCCAACAATGACAGATTTCTTCGAAATCCTTTGATGGTTCTGTAGAGATCACTGACGAGGTAATCCTTTCCCTGAAGTTAAAAGTTAAGTTCATTCATATCAACCAAAATTGACAACTTTTAATGCCAGGTAGGATCTGACAGCTGTGAATCAGCTTTATCTTTTTCAGTGAGGAAAACATTTATTTCGTTTCGGAACTTGTAAAAACGAAGCAGGACTTTACCGCAGCTGAGCCACCTGACTGATATGTGATAAGGCAAGTCACAGAATTCAGAATCAATTTCTTCAAGAAAAGCCTAGAACTTGCGGTGAATGAGTGCATGTTCCCGAATGAAGTTCACAGCAGAAACTACTGGTTTCAGTACAAAAGAAATATCTAAATCTTTTCCTTAGAGTACTTGCTGATGTACGATGCAGTGTATGAACAGAGCGCCCGGAATTTGCAAATCTTCCAAATGAGTCCTGATCTGCCCCAACAGACCCTTCCTCACTCCAGTCATGTTTTTTTTTCCTCATCAACTGTAACACCTCGAAGCTGATTCCACCGAAGGTTATAGTCTTGGAAAATTGTTTGCACTTCCACGAAAATTACTTTCACAGTTATTGTTCCATGCATGCTGCAAATGGACGCCAACTCTTTCGTTATCTGAAAATCCAAATTGATACCACAAATGAACACGAGAACACACAATAGACTCATCCAGCGTCAGAGAATACTACAAGTTCCTAGCTTTCTCGTCTATCTGTAGCACTATGTTCTCTCCAAGTTCTTCTGTCTCCGCACAACTGAACTTGCCGAAAGGCTGATAGTTCCAAACAAATCGGCTTTCTCAGTACACAAGTCATTTGCTGCTTCGATCACACACACTCTTTAATGACGTTGCCATCAGTAAACGGATTTCCTCGTTCAGCCATCTTATGCACTGTTCTGTAACTTGTACGAGTGACAGATTCATTTTCAGCAAATTTTCTCGTGAAGAGATTTCTTTGCGTTTCAAAACCACGTTTAATGGTTTCATATTTCCCAGAGCGTAATTTTCCAGAAAACTTTTAATATGTTGATGGATGTTTTGTTTCGTAGTGACGCCGAAGATTGTACTCTTTGAAAGCGGAAACACTTTCACTGCATATTACGCAGCTGGTTTTCTGGTCCTTTGTTTACACAAAGAAGTACTTTACTCCTCACTCGGCGTCCACTTTTCTTTTTCTACTAGCTATAATTAAGGGTGAAGTACACGGGATCTGAAAATGAAAAAGACATTACATTAGAAAAATAATTAAAATCCTATTGAAACACAAGAAAAGAAGAGGACTAGGGGTCTGTCGGATACGTTGAGATGGATGGCTCAATTTCAAAGAGATAAAGGATGAAAAATCCTTCTTCTTAATGTGATCCTGCCCGTTTAATTAATTTAGCTGTACTGACTCAATTGTTGAGACCAGAAATAGAGTTTTAGAGAACCAAGGAATACCTTCAGGAAATAACTGACAAAGTTGTATTCCCTTTTATACCCAAAATATCCTTTAAGTAGTTCCTTGCCTCTCCTCTACCAACTAATTAATTCTATCTAGGGTAGTTTAAAACAGTTTGACTATGACAAGTAAAATACAATCAATATATGACATGACCTCAGTTTTTATGATTTAATAAACACAAATATGGATTTTGTAAATTGCATTCAAAATTACAATTTCCTGTCATAAAATAAGGACATATACATATATAGTAAATATACAGAATTGATGTGCCAATTATAAGGTAGATATTAAGTTATATTTTTCCCAGTGGCATGTAATGCTAATCTTTTACTGGCCTGGATGATCTGGAAAAAAAAAGAACTGTCTACAATCAGGATTCTCCACTTCCAGCTTTGGGAATCACTCTGGCTATCATCAATTGTAGTATTAGTGTTCCAGGTCGTAGTAGAACATACGTTGGCTCTTGGTTTTCCTTTCCATTGTTTGACAGGGAAATGTTTACATAAAGATTACCTCTCCTCTGAGACAAATGGAATGGTTGCAGGTAGATAAGTTTCTGCGCTACTCTATCAAGGGCATCACTCAACAATGTGCTCACTCAACAGGTGCTGCATTCAATCTTCACCAAGTCAGGTTCGGATAATGACCACTACCTCATCCAAACAGGATGATTTCGTACACTTCAGCGACAGGTTTCAGATTTTTCCAATGCGATGTCGTGGGCTGATGTTTGTCTTATCTATCTAACTTATACTAATCTTTGGTAAGTTGATTTTGAAGAGACTATCACTCCCTTCCTAATCGAATCTCTCCTGCGTCGTGTGTGTGTGTGGGTTGGTTCACAAAAACAGACAGTTTCTATATCTTTTTATTTTGATTTGGTGTTCCGGTGGTGACGTCACAATGGATCGATGAAAAAGTCGGATTATTGCTGTGGAGAACGAGGCGGTGTCAACCTTTTTCCGTCGCTAGGAATTATTTACCGCATGTTACGCTGGTTCAAATGTAATATATCACATGGCTCCCCTCTCAGACTGTTGTTCGCCTGAAGAACAGTAGCTTTGAGCAAGCGTAACAAGCTTATAGTTCGTCTAATCCTTTCTTCTCCCATTATTTCTTTTCTCCTCTGATTCTTGTACAGAATCTTCAATAGGATGTCTGCTGAGAAAGTCTGCTCCTACATTCATCCTTCCTGGAACATATTCTACTTGAAATGAATACGGTTGTAGAAGTAACGACCATCTCATTAGTCGAGCGTTTAAGTTTCTGGATGCTGCCAGGAACGTGAGAGGTTGATGATCGCACTGTATTGTGAAGTGTTTCCCATACAGGTACGCCTGAAACTTCTCTACTGCCCAAACTAAAGCTAAACATTCTTTTTCAATGGTAGAATAATTGCGTTCGGCTGAATTCAATTTTCTACTGGCATAGGCAACTGGAAAGAGCATTGATTGATCCTCATCCATTCCTTGTAATAAGGTGCCACCAATTCCTATGTTGCTTGCATCCGTCCTAAGTATCCATGGACGCGTTAGATCTTGTAGATGAAGAACTGGTTTTGCTGTTAAAGCTTTCTTTAACTCCGCGTATGCTTTCTCGCAGTCAGCAGACCAAACGACATTCTCTGGCTCCTCTTTCCGACTGAGATTTGTCAACGGAGATGCGAGGGAATTGAAGTTCGGGATGTATCTTTGGTAAAATCCACAGAGAGATACAAAAGATCGAACATCCTTTTTGGTTCTGGGTCGCGGTGCATTTCTTAGTTTCTCCACATTACCATCATGGGGTTGCATTTTGCCTTGAGATATTGTGTGTCCCAAAAAGTCTAATTGCCTGAACCCAATCTGGCACTTCTTTGGTCTTGCGGTCAACCCCACTTCTTTCAGGCGGTTGAACAGTATCTTCAATGTCTCAAGATGTTCCTCGAATGTTTCTGTAGCAATCAGGATGTCATCCTTGAAGTTGCTAAGACGTGGATTTTCCAATGGTCCTAAAAGTTTCCTCATCATGTGAGTGAAGACACTAGGCGCATTGCTTAATCCGAAAGGAAGAACGTTAAATTCATAGTGTCCATCATGAGTGCTGAAGGCTAACCAAGGTCTAACTTCCTTTTTCACTGGGATTTGATAATATCCTTTGCTGAGATCTATCTTTGTGAAGTATTTTGCTCTGTTGAGGCTGGTGAAAAGTTGATTTTGATCTGGCAGTGGTTCTGGTTGGAACTCTGTTACCGCATTCAGCTGCCGATAATCAATGCATAATCTATGTTCACCATTGGGTTTGCTCAATAAAACTACACTTGCATTGTAAGGTGATTCAGAGGGTGATATTATCCCAGCTGAAAGCAATTGCTGAATTTCATCTTTGAGAGATTTGGCTTTGGCGTATGGAACAGGGTAAGTTTTGACTCGCGCAGGTGTTGTATCCTTCAACTTCATGTAGAATTCTTTAAGATTTGTTAATCTTGGCTTGTGTGTTAGTATCTCTGCATAATTCTCTAAGCACTCTCGAATCTGCTGCTGCTGATCCGTCGTTAATGTTGAATTAATGTCCACATCTCGATAAGTCTCGTTGAACTGCAGAGGATACTCCACTCCCATTGAGTTTCCATGTTCAACTTCTGTTGCTACGGCCATTGCTATCAAATGTGCTGTCTCGGTGGTGGGTCTCTCATTGTACTTTCGTAACAGGTTGAGATGAAAGATTTTATCTTTCCCCTTTACAGAGATCTTGTAGTTTGTTCTGGAAATTTTCTCCTTTACTACATAAGTTCCTTTCCAACCGATCTGCAACTTGTTTTGACTTGTGGGAAGAAGTAACAGCACTTTTTCTCCCACCGCTAACTCTCTATCTTTCGCTTTCTTTTTGAAATTTTGGGCCATTCAACGCCATGCTTGTCGTAGATTGCTTGCGGCTAATTTCCAGCCAAGTTGAAGTCGTTGTTTTAACTCTTCCACATATGCGGATGCTGTCACAACAGTTTCATCAACTGAATAATCAGTCCATGTATGAAGTAAAGCTTCTAATGGTCCCTTGATTGGACGACCGAACAACAATGTTGCTGGTGCAATTCCCGTAGATTTGTGTGGTACTTCGCGGTACGCAAAAAGTGCTGCCGGAATGTATGTATCCCACGCCTCTGTTTTTCTTGAGCTAGTTTCTTCAAGATGGTTATTAGGGTCCCATTAAATCTTTCCACAGCTCTGTTTGAAGCAGGGTGGTATGGAGAAGTACAGATCTGCCTAGTTTGGAACATTCTAAACACTTCCTCCATCAACTTCCCTTTGAACTGTGATCCGTTGTCAGTAAGGATCCGGATTAGAAACCCTAATCTTGTAGATATTCCAAGTAGAGCTTCTGCTACATGCTTGGAATCACTCGAAGGCATCGGCACAGCTTCCGCCCACATTGAGCATGTGTCTACTAGTGTTAGTATGAATCGATTCCTCTTCTTGAGAGGTCCGACTATGTCCATTTGGTCTCCTCCAATCCGCACATCACACACATCCTCTCGAATCTTGATAAATAATTTTCGATGATTTCTGTTTGTTCGTTGAAAGGATCCAACGGAAAAGACATGGCGTTCACTTGAACTGAAGCTGCTTCCCCTGGTGGTTCAGCTTAAGATCTACTTTGATCTGCTGAGGGATTGTGTTGGTTCATGATTTCCAGTCGTCGTAACTCGGTTTCATTGTCCAACTTCCTCATTTCCAGTTCATGTTGTAGTCTTCTTTCTTCTTGTTCTCTGTCTGCCTGTAGCCTTTATCTTTCTGCTTGTCTATCCTTCTCCTTATTTTCCAATTCGACATGTAGCCGTCTTTCCTCCTTTTCCTTCTCAGCTTGTAGACGTTCGTGTTTCTCGAACTCTTCGCTAACATACTGAGCTAACTCCTTACCTGTTAGGTCGCACTGCTTACCAGTCTCCATGAAAAGATTTCTCAATCTGGCGGTGTCTGCCATTCTTACCTTTTTCTTGTCTTCTCTGAAGGTGAATACGCCTGTATACCTGGAGAATAGACTTTAAGCAAAGCACGTATGTCTGATTAGAGTTATCTACCTAACTTTATCGATATCTAATGATATGATAACTTCTGACTAGGTGAATGTTACTATCCTAACCTGCTATATTCTACTTTCTAATTAAAGAAATACCCGGACTTAGCCCCAACATGTCGGATACGTTGAGATGGATGGCTCAATCCCAAAGAGATAAAGGATGAAAAATCCTTCTTCCCAATGTGATCCTGCCCGTTTAATTAATTTAGCTGTACTGACTCAATTGTTGAGACCAGAAATATAGTTTTAGAGAACCAAGGAAATAACTTCAGGAAATAACTGACAAAGTTGTATTCCCTTTTATACCCAAAATATCCTTTAAGTGGTTCCTTGCCTCTCCTCTACCAACTAATTAATTCTATCTAGGGTAGTTTAAAACAGTTTGACTATGACAAGTAAAATACAATCAATATATGACATGACCTCAGTTTTTATGATTTAATAAACACAAATATGGATTTTGTAAATTGCATTCAAAATTACAATTTCCTGTCATAAAATAAGGACATATACATATATAGTAAATATACAGAATTGATGTGCCAATTATAAGGTAGATATTAAGTTATATTTTTCCCAGTGGCATGTAATGCTAATCTTTTACTGGCCTGGATGATCTGGAAAAAAAAGAACTGTCTACAATCAGGATTCTCCACTTCCAGCTTTGGGAATCACTCTGGCTATCATCAATTGTAGTATTAGTGTTCCAGGTCGTAGTAGAACATACGTTGGCTCTTGGTTTTCCTTTCCATTGTTTGACAGGGAAATGTTTACATAAAGATTACCTCTCCTCTGAGACAAATGGAATGGTTGCAGGTAGATAAGTTTCTGCGCTACTCTATCAAGGGCATCACTCAACAATGTGCTCACTCAACAGGTGCTGCATTCAATCTTCACCAAGTCAGGTTTGGATAATGACCACTACTTCATCCAAACAGGATTACTTCCAACACTTCAGCGACAGGTTCCAATGCGATGTCGTGGGCTGATGTTTGTCTTATCTATCTAACTTATACTAATCTTTGGTAAGTTGATTTTGAAGAGACTATCAATCCCTTCCTCATCGAATCTCTCCTGCGTCGTGTGTGTGTGTGTGTGTGTGTGTGTGTGTGTGTGTGTGTGTGTGTGTGTGTGTGTGTGTGTGTGTGTGGTTGGTTCACAAAAACAGACAGTTTCTATCCCGCATGGGCTTTTTATTTTGATTTTGCTGTTCCGGTGGTGACGTCACAATGGGTCGATGAAGAAGTCGGATTATTACTGTGGAGAACGAGGCGGTGTAAACCTTTTTCCGTCGCTAGGAATTATTTACCGCATGTTACGCTGGTGAAAATGTAATATATCACAGGGTCACTGGTGAAGCTACAGCTCATCAAAGGTACATATACAGTTTATCGGTACCTTTGTGTAACCGCACAGAGATGATAGAGATAATAGCACAACGCCGACAGTTCATGGACCGTAGAAGAAGAGAGGAATAAGAAGACAAAGAGAATCTCATTCTATCTCTACGGATAACAAGTATAAACAACGATTTAGAGATATCAGAAGAAATTCAGATCAGTGTACAGGGAATCAGAATAATGTAATTGTAAAGATACAACATCTTATTAATAATGTCAATGCCCTAATAAATAAAATTCATGATTAGATGCAATGACAAAATAGGCATCCCCATGAATAAATATACACATAATCATCCTTCACAGTACAATTGATATTCCATCACAGCTTGGGTAGTCATCCAACACAGCACCAGTGATCTTCCATCACAGCATGGGTAGTCATCCAACACAGTACCAGTGATCCTCATCACAGCATGGATAATCATCCAACACTGTAACTGTAGTCTGATATACAACACCAGCAATTATCAGACAACAAGATGGAGCAAAAGTCATTCATTCAGTAGCATGTCCTTTGCAGAACCTCGCTCCCATAACAACCTTCCGGAAAACCTCTCGATCATAAGCAAGATTTCCCTCTTCAGATACATCCATCTGGAGATCATCCGCCACATAGTGCACCCATCTTCTATTTGGCCTTCCTCTTCCTCTCTTCCCAGGCATATATCCCTCCATTATTGTTCTCAGGCACAGACATAGCTATTATATTCCTATATTCCTATTTAAACTATGAAGGTTCGTTCAAAACTCACTCCACAGCAGATAATCGTCAATCCACAATCAAGATCCTCTTGGATCTTTTGGATCTTCACAGGGCCTGTCTACCCTCTTAACTGCGGTCTGGAAAAACAGTGGCTACGCTCGGCCGTACCTGGTGCATGTTCGCCCATCTACTTGGTAGTGGCTCAGGGGTTTAAGTTCAAACCCTTTGCTGAAAATTAGACATCAGCATCTCTTCGGCCTAAGTTGTTCCCAATGCCAAAGAGGCGGGAACATGGCTTTACTGGGCTGTTATAGGCACGCCAACACAACATCCCAGTATCCTATACATTTTTTACAAGGGTATCAAGGGATATGCTACTCCATACTCTTGTAGAGTCGCGGCAGGCGGCTTCATTTGGTAATAGAATATATCTCATAATAAGGTTCGCAAAATTTATAAATAGGGTCACCTAAATAAACAACCTAGTGCAGCCAGGAGGTCTCCGCACGTGTGAAGATCTCCTAATAATAATAATAATAATAATAATAATAATAATAATAATAATAATAATAATAATAATAATAATAATAATAATAATATACATAATATTTACATTTAAATTGTATCACAACGTCTCGTGTTTCATAGTTATATCAAGCAAGTTCGAGTACCGACGGCGGGCCGGATGAAATGACGTCGCGGGCCGGATCCGGCCCCCGGGCCGTAGTTTGGTGACCCCTGCCCTAGACGAATATGACATTGACCAAGTCATCAGACTGCTGAACACAATATATGATACTGGATACCTCGTGAATTTTGTAAATATATATTTTTAGCAATCCCAAAGAAATCAGGAACCTTGGAATGTGATCAACATCGAACAATTAGCACAATGAGCCATATCACGAAGAGCTTGCAAAGAATCATCATGCCAAGAGTATGTTTAAAATGAAAAATAACATCATAACATCCCCTTGAAAGATGCTGTTGACTGCGACATAAGAGTGCTTTTTTTTTTTTTTTTTGCCTTCGCCCTCTTTGACCTCAAGTGTAGTCCATACACGTGCTACTATTTATAGTTCACTGTACTGCGTTTTGCGTGTTTATTAGCTATCCCTATTACCATGGTCCCTCGACATCAGGCGAACCCTTTCTGATTTCTGGGGTACTTATAATTTACGTTTCCAAGTTAAGGACAAGAAATCACAATTTTAGTCCAACTGACCGGTGTTGGGATTGAACCCCATGGCTTCAGATCAGTGCAAATATGGCAAGTTATCTGATTAAATTTCTCACTAATGTCTTCTTGAAGTCTAGACATTGGGATGGAGGAGCAGCTATATCAATGGGGATAGCTTTCTTGAAAATATTGAACCATATATTTGGAAAATCACAACACGGTTGCGGTTAAAACCCTCTGCGTAAAGATAATTCTGCCAGAGAAACTAATAAAGACTGTCTGAAAGAGGCTATGGAACTAAAACATTGTATTCAACAATAAGAATGAGAGAATCAGGTTTCTTTGGTCATGTAACGAGAAGAGGGGCATTGGAGAACGTCGTGACCTCTGGAAAGATTAAGGGAAAGAGAGGCAGAGGCAGACCAATCGAAATGATGCTGGATAAACTGAGACGGTGGTATGGAGTAATATCAACAGCAGAGTTGATCCAGAACACCCAAGACCGAGATCTGTGGAGAGACATGAAAACGCTTATGCCAGCTGGCAAGGCACTTAAATATGATGGAAGATAATACAGTGCTTGTTAACTGCAATATTTTCACTCGGATACAGAGGTGTTGTTTAGACTAAACAGGTCTTGATATTATATTAAGACAAATATTCACAAATGTTGCCGGTGTATAGCTGTAAAAGTTGTTAGCGTAACTGATATATTTTACAAGTCCCTAACTACTGTAGGTGTATGATCGTGAAGCACTTTTGTAAGCGTTTAAATTTATTTAGAGGCAAGATGATAGAATTCATTGAACCGGGTTTTATCCAGTATGCCTCTGTGTCTTTTTTCACGGAGCGGACTGCCGAAATAGTCGCACAGAGAACGAACTCCGTAGCTTCCACGACGACCCCCAGAGGTCTCCGAAAATGTCACCTATGAACCGGATAAATGAGTCCGAGAACGAACCCAGGACCGCGAGGCTGGAGGCTTGAACTTAGGTATAGGGAGCCTCTGTGGCGAAGTGGTCAAGCCGTTTGACTCGTGTTCCGAAGGTTGTGGGTTCGATTCCGGGCCGCACCCTTCAGTTTACGAGTTAAATGTTTCGGAGACTCCTGTGGGTCGTCGCTAAAAGCTACGGAGTTCGTGCTTTGTGCGACGCTTTCCGTGCTGCGGAAAGAGACAGAGCCATATGGGATAAAACCCGGTGCAATGAAGTCGACCCTGTCGACTTTTAAGCGACTTAGGTATAGAAAACCCTCTTTGGTAAATGCATGGCTGTGGAAGCCGTAAGCGAGTCTAATGTCCAAAGTTGAGTGTGTGTGTGTGTGTATGTGTGTGTATGTGTGTGTGCGTGTGTGTGTGTGAGTGTGTGTGTGCGTGTGTGTGTGTGTGTGTGTGTGTGTGTGTGTGTGAGAGAGAGAGAGAGAGCGCGCGCGCGATCGCTGCAATTTAATAATGGACACTATTAGGAAAACAGTTCAGATGCTGCCTAGTTTGGACCAAGTCACCACAAAGCATGCTCGCTGTCAAGATGAAAGAAAATCAAATAATACAGCACCAAAATACAAAGCACTTCGACAGAAACAAACATTCTTAACATCAATACTGCAAAGCGGAAACAAATAATCATAACGCGTATCTGGCCCATAGCACTACACGGCTTTGAAACATGATCTACTCGTATAAACAGAAGAGACAAAACTTGAGACGAAATGTTATTTCTGGAAGCAAAGAGCTCGCTGGCCAGTATAACAGAATCATCGAACAAGAGGAATGTCTTCGAATTGTAATAATATCAGACATGTTGTCAATTGATGAAAATAATAGAAGGCAAGATACAGGGGAGGGAAAATAAATGGCACCTTGTAGTCTTGAAAGACGATCGTTTGTAAAATGGAGTTATATCTCTCCATAGCACAAAGCTTGGGTTGAATTTAGAGACCATTTGTTGTCCGTATAGAATTTATAGATGATCCCTCTCTCGGTTTCCTAGTTTACTGCTGAGGAACGATAACACCAATACGTCTGGAACAAGACAAGCTGCACAAGCTGTCGGACCGGTAAAGCAATGCTCTAACTGTCCACCTGTCGGAGCTTCGATCCGTGACCAGTTACTGACCAAGGCTTAGGGCCTGGTCTACCCTGCCATGACATTTAGTCTTTAGGTTGCATTTCCTCGCTCTAGGGTGTGGCTTGTACCCTTGCAATTGAACTACGCTTCCGGAAGCCGCTGGCACAATGTGGGGTGTCAGGTTTGATGAGCACCGCCCAACATTCGGCGCCAGCAGAAAGCACGTAGTACTGTCTACCTGACAGTCACATAAAGGACCAGTGATTATATAGCAACTTTTCTAGAGAGTTCCTACTATCAGCTTCAGGCCTGCAGAGCAGGCACTTAGCCATTTTCTGGTCTCACCATAATGGAAAACGACTCATGATGACAGCGAACACGCCTACACACGGAACAGATTTTAAGATTATCGGAACTCTGAGCTCGAGATACGTTCTTTGAATTTCAGGAGGACTTCTACATGCAAACAAGATGGTGTGGCAATGGTGTCTCACCCCACCCCCTCCTCCCTCCCCTAAACATGCAACAGTCTCATGGAAAAACTAGAAAAGAAAGCGATAGCAACTGCTTGCTACAAAACAGGTTTTTGATTACTTATCTGGCCACAGCATAGAAAACATGGAATAATTCTTGTCCCACAGAAATAACCACAATCTGCCTATACAGTTCACCATAGAAATGAAACAAAACGGAAACTTGCCAGTTTAGATGAACACATTGAAGGAGATCATGACAACTGGAGATTTACATGGTACGGAAAAGAAATGGATACAGACCCACTCCTACACATACAGTCCAACTATCCAATGGAAACCAAGATTTGTATTGTTAAGGATACAGTAGAAGGAGACAACAGAACGTGTACCAAGAAAATGATCAAGACAGCTATGAAAAGCAGCAATGTGAGTTGCAATAGACCAACAGTGGATCGTAAACACATAGGCACGTTTCTTTACAGAGGGACTTTGACAGGAACACTGCAAAGAATATGTTAGAAATGCAAGATCACGCTTGCATCAAGTAGCACATTTATTATTAAAAAGATACTATATAGTAGTGAGCAGAAGATCTAAAGAAATGCGCCAAGGAGACGCCTAAATGTTTTGCATATCCTTTACATGACATCGCTGTCAACATCAGCATCTTTCAGCTGTATGTTGACTTCTTGGCAAGATTACGCTCAGTAGTTTGCCATTGCTTTCTGAGCAGCCGGCTCAGTTATCCCGCAAGTCACCAGCGGGAGTCGAACCGCTCCCAGCTCTCGCCCTGCTACGAGACTCTTCGTGATAAACGGGATTACGGAGAAAGTGTTGTAACCCCTCGGCCAGAGAGACCGGCAGGAGACGCCTACTATATTTAATTTTCACCTTGTGGAAAAGCATACATCTGTGAGACAGTCCACACATTAGGAAAACGACTATATAAACAAAAGGCGGGCTTTAGGAAACAGAGATAAAAGCATGTGTGGGGTGATCGATCATTGCCTCTCATGTGCCATTTCACTCAATAAGCACTTTGAGAACACACTGGTCATGGATAAGGGGGAAAAAAAAACACATATAGGCAAAAATTTAACTATAAATAGAAGTGGTGTTTTTTTTTTTTTTACAGGAGTTAGAGGCAAGGTGATCGACTTCATTGCACAGAGTTTTATCCCATATAGCTCGACCTCTTTCCGCAGGGCGTCCTGTCGAAAGCGTTGTACAAAGCACGAACTCCGTAGCTCCAGCAACGACCCATAGGAGTCTCCGAGAATATTACACTCGTGAACCGATCTACGTAACCCGGAATCGAACTCAAAACCTTCGGAGCGCGAGGCAGGAGGAGTAACCACTTGGCCACGGAGAAGTTAGGCCAGCTCAATGTTGGCTCAAAACGTGACAAGGTGAGTACTACTGGGAGTGAAGCATTTCAACAGTGAAGGTCGATATTAAAGGGATTCATTGTAGCAAGGGAATCTCGATACACGATGCCCATAATCGGGCACTCTCCCGCTGTGCATGCTTCACATCGACACCGCAAGGTACGCAAATAACAAGATGAGATGAGATGACATGAGATGAGATGAGATAATGTAGCAAGGAAAGAGCAGCAAATCAAGCGAAGGTGGGGGATCGTCAGTCAACACCGGGCTGGACTCTGAGGGATCTTTTTTTTTTTTGGGCGCACGCTTTGAACTCAAGCGTAGTCCATAATTGTACTTCTGGTATCACAGGACTGAATTTTGCTTGTGGATTAGGTTTACCTATTATTAGTGTCCCTCGTCATCAGGCGAACCCATTCCGGCTTTAGAGGTACTTGTAATTTACGTCCCGAAGTCAAGGACGAGAAGTTAACATTTTAGTCCAACTGTCCGGACTAGGGGTTGAACGTCTTACCTCGGTATCAGCACACCGGGTGTTGAAGAACGCGCATTCTTATCCATCTGGCGATGCCGACCTTCCCCTCATGGATTCAACACAGAAGGTTATTAGATTACCTATGGGTGTGTCCCTATTGCTACGATGACAATTGAAGTGAATAGAACCGGATTCTCTGTTCTTCGTTGAACGATCTGCTAGACCAGTGGTTCTTAACCTTTCACTATATTTTCAGAACGTCATGTCCCCCCCCCCCCTTTTCGTATTTCCTACCTACAAATTTGGCCCGTGACCCCCTTCACCATATTTTCAGAACGCCATTCCCCCCTTTCGTATTTCCTACCTAAAAATCCCGCCCTCGCCTCTACACAGTATACGCAATAATGAAAGCTAAATTTAATAGCACGTACTAAAACAAGTCTAGACGTCCACATAAAACGTGATTTGTGGGTCCACTTACTTTATAAATTTTAGAAGGGTGAGACGGACAGAACTTTACACGTATGAAGGGAAAAACAATATCAAGTAATCGGTTTTTGTATTAACGCGATCTTGAAATAATCTTAATTTCTCCCCCCCCCCCTCCGCCTCGAAACCCTAAAACTCCCCGGGGGGAGGGGGGGAATTCCCCACCGGTTGAGAACCACTGTGCTAGACTATACCCTGTCCATATCTTGATGTTGTCTTCATACAATATTCACCACATATTTCTATATATCCACATTGTAAGGTCATCCTGTCTTCCAACTGCGTGTTCATAGCCCATTACTTATTCAGTAGATTATTGCAAAGATGACCCCATTCACGGAAACACAAATTGTTAATTTATTTCATCACGCACTGGCATATGCATACACATATAAGCATTATCATTATATGTTTTGACCCTGGAGTTTTACTGAACGCAGTTTATTACTTCATTATATTACATGGTCATGTCTGTATACTACACGCTGGCTCAACGGTTCTCAAACTGCGGGCTTACACCAGCCAACAAGTCTGGTATCTTCAAGCCTGATCTCTCTCCCCAGAATCGTTTGTTTCGAATATTTAGTTCCGCAGAAGACACCACCGCGCCGCCGTTGTACAGGGGATAGCATTCTTGCGTGTCGGAAAAGTGCTAATGAGTTTGAATCATTATCCAAGCACATTATTTTAGTTACTTGAGCTTCCATGTGAACCCAGACTAAACTGCATAGAAGGAAATTTCAAGGTGTAAGTCAATGCGTCCGTGGTGATAATATCCAAAACATTCATTGATAATAATAACAAGAACATGAGTATACTAACAACATAAGCGCAGTGGTAACTGTTGAGACAGCTATCAACTATTTGTGTTGTCCTATAAAAGTAGTCTCAGTGCGAAGGCGTTACAGATGCAGTTCGTGATCCCGCATACCCGCGTTAGAAACACAGCTGTTCGCGATTTTGCAGCAGACCGCTTTTTTACGAAATGGTATGGGTGCCGGCCGTTCAGAAATCAATGGCAAACTACTGAACGTAAACTTGCTAAGGAATCACAACAGCATTTTGTGTGGGTTGGGGGTGGGGGGGGGTGGAGAGAGAGAGAGATTCTGCACTAGCAAGACATTGGATTATGATGATCATCATCATATGCTTTCAAGGTACACTCTCCGTCTCATCATCATCATCATCATCATCATCATCATCATCATCATCATCATCTTCTTCTTCTTCTTCTTCTTCTTCTTCTTCTTCTACTTCTACTTCTTCTTCTTCTTCTTATCCTTCT
>OY992892.1:65619229-65741729 GCA_963921405.1 Cepaea hortensis | reverse complement strand
GTCTAAGGTCTTTTCCATCAATTTGTAGATCTTCAAGCATCCTTATCATGTCGACATGTCTCACTGTCACGAATTGGCAGCCTTTACTTCCCAGAACAATTTTCGGTCCACTTTTGATAGGCCATGTAGAGAATCAACAGACGAACAAAACTGTTTTCTCTATATTCAAGGCTATACCGTCTTGACGTAAGCTTGCAAAACCTGCAAGTAAACAAACCACCAGGAATGGCTTTCTATTTGGGAAGTTAATTTGACACCAGTACCGGTCACCCCCAGATCAGTTTCACAGTCTTATCAATCCAGCCAGACGGGAGGGCAGACTCAGGGGACTGAATAGTAATTAAAACCAACCAGGTATGACGCAAGCAAACCTGGTTTACCAACAGAGTTGTAAACTGGCTGTTGACCATGAGAACCTAATTGTTCCCTTGACATGACACCTGATAAGAATAGCTAGGAAATCGCCCAACCGCGATGGATGACCCCATCTGGTAGAGACTAGAGGCGCAAGGTGTGAAATCACTGATAGGACTCAGTGGGCTAATAATTGTCAGACCCACAGGTGTGAAGGCTAGTGTGCATGCAGAAAGAATTTTATGACTGGACAGACTTGGAGTTAATTGCAATTAACGTCAGGAGGAGATAAGAAGAATTTAGGAATGGAATTCCTGGGAGATAAGTGTCTACTGCTAGGCTAGGTATAAAAACCCACGATAGACCTTTTCCTTTTAGATTAAGTCTGACGTCAGAACAGGTAGGAACTATCTCAATGTTCTGTAGTCATATGCATGATTATTATGTTAGATTTCACTACAAAAGTTATTTCTTAGTTAGTGATTTTCAGTCTATATCTGATCTAGGTTATTGCAAGAACTATCATTGTCATAGGTTACTTGAGTGTTCTTTCTGAGTTCTGTGTTCAATATCATTGTGCTGTAAGTGCTACTCTTCTGAGAAGTAGAAACTTATGGAAGGCAGGTCTTGTCTAGATATACTTGAGGTGTCGTAGCAGATGCTTGCCATCTCTTTCTAAACTAGACTAGTCTCGTTTTGGTGTGTGCATTTGTTGTACAGAATATAGTCAACTGACTATTTATTTAATTCTTACAACAGCAGGTGATTAAACCGGGCAGCTCAGCAAATATAGCTGGTCTGTGTGGTAACTTCAATTAGACTTGTTGTATATCTCATTTTGTAGCTATACAATATTAGTACTCATTAATAATGCCGGATGCTATTATGTTGAGTATCATTAGATGTCCATCTTGAAGTAATATAATGTTTACGGATATGTTGGATGTATGTATGTGTAATTTCATAAACTAACTAGTGCATTATGCTATGATGTTAAAGTATCATTAAAGTCTAGTTTAATCAATATGTTTATGTGTATTGGATGTTTGATATATTGATTTGTCATATGCAAACCTACCAATATGAAGTGTTATATTATTGTGTGCGCATTGGCACACTAACCATCGATTGCATTTGTAGCAGAGGTGTAATGGTACAGACATTACCCACAAGTGTTATGGGGTATATGGTGCTAAACCTTTTTCATCATATGGTGGAGGGTAATTCACGGAAGTCTGGCACAGCTACTGGTCACGGCCTGTAAGCCCGGATGATCAGGCATTATTATAATACCATTACCGACCCTGTGAGCTGCTAAACTAACTTTGGACGGAGCGGCTGTACGACACAGAATTTCTGTATTAGCGACATGGACATGGGGCGGCAGAAATGTAATCATTACAGGCGTGTGAGACAATTGAAAAGCCCGTCCCAGACTAAAGACAGTAGGGAGAAGGAGGATGGTGAACACAGTAGAGCTGGAAGATAAACTTGGCCAGACTGGTCATTGTATATGTTTGTGTTATGATATGTTGTTTAATTAGGATTGCGCTGATGTAGAACTGATATAACACATTCTTGACTTTCTTTCAAGCTCTCACAAGGAGCACCTATGTTATAGATCTCAGGACTAGAGACTACTGACTAGGTAGAGCCAGGACTGGCAGGATCGTCAGAATACCGGCAAGCTGTTTTCTTTTGTGTGTGTCTACTGGAGAGTGGGGATCTGGACCACAGATCCAGATAGATCGAGTAACAAGTAAAGTTACGTAATGTTTGTCATAAATATCAATATGCATATGATTTCATCATCCTCATATTGACAATCATCCTATGTCTGTTGTTATGATTAGCAAATAAATGTTGTAGTATTGTAACTCATAGTTCTGTCATTATATTTTTTCCAATTGTGCATACGTATTGTTGTGTACATTGGTGGGGGTTCACTTACACACCAAGGAAAGGAGCAGTCAGGGAGAAAACCTGTACTGAGATCGTCGTCTATACTAATATATTTAGACTTAAAACATCTATCTTAAGCTAACCTTCTCTTTCCTATACCTTGGCGAATATTCAGCACAGTTCATTTCATTTTGTAACGAGTCACTTAGAGCTGTACGTTGGATATTCAGGGCGTAATCTGTAGTTCAGCCATATAGATTTTGTCCCTAGTCAGTTTCTGACTATCTGGGGTTGCTCGCCAGTGAATAAGATTTTCATCTAGCCGGTGGGGCATCCCGACTTATGACAGATTGGGGTCCAGTCCGCGAGCCTGAACCAGGATTCTAGTAATCATAGTGATTCTACTAGACCCTAGACATACGATTTTGGACGTTAACTCTTGTAATCTTCAGTCATTAAAATAGACTATCATCAGATGTAGCTAATTTTAGTTGAGGAAGTTACAGAGTATAGATATAACTTTTCAAAAGTGTATAACAGATAAGAACTTATGAGAACTACCTCATCTATCATTTATTGATAAGTATTTTAATTCTTATCATTTAGTGTATCATTCATCATTTAATGATAACTGATCACTTTAATCATATTTACATTGATGTGTTTGATGATTTAACTGCTTGATTGATTTGCCATTTTATGCTACTTATGCCATTTTCATTATGACATGTATGCAGTGCATTTTAATATTTATTTAGGTAAATATTAGCATTGGTTACTGTGTAGTATATCTCTCACACTTACTTCACTGCGGTCGCCAGAAACTACTGGAATATTACTTTCAGTTGTCTTTCATTGCTGAGGCTACACTCTACACATTGGTTTAGGTTCTGCTGTCATTGGTTCACTCTTGTCTTTCTAGCTTAGCTCTGAGTTGATAGATACATAAGAGCTTACCTGAATTTAGCATTAGCAAATATGGACTCACCTTCCCAGGATCTAGATTATCTGAAGGCGCGAACAGATTACTTAGAGTCCACGAGAAGGTTAGGCATAATAGAGGGCTTAACAGGAGAACAACTAGAAATATACATCAGAGATGAGATGAAAGAGTGGGACATGGCGGAGGAACAGATGAATAAAACAATTGATGAGTTATTTGAAGCAAAAGAGCGTAGCAAAACTGAAGAAGCAGAGATTAATATAAAGCATATGGAAGTAGTCAATGCAGAGAAGCTAACCTTTCTAGCGGAACATAAGGTAGGAGATATGGATGCTCACCCAACCAGGAAGGAAGGGACATCTTTGCCAACCACCGCGGAATCAGAGGTAGTGGACCGGGAACTACAGGTTCTCATTCGACCCAGTCCTAAACGGAAAAGAGGGAAGAAGAAACGTGCCCAGGGCATTTCAAGCAGTCACAAACGTGATAACTGTTTGCACCACGGAAATTGTGGTTTAACTGGTCCGCCAGTACAAGACTCCCAGGAATCTCATTTTACTTCAACGAGAGGTGAAACTCAAGAGGAAGATGACCTGAGGACATCTTTTAAGGAGGTCGGAGATCGAAAGGTAACCGACTTTATTATTCCCTTCAGCCCAGACGAGGAAGAAGTGGGATTAAATTTGACTGACAGTGGGATGAAGGAAGACCCGGAACCCCTTGTGATCTTTGAGGCTGCAGCTCAGGAAAAGACACTAGACATCAGTTCAAATGATTTACGTAGTGTGATGGATTGTGTAGACACCAGCCCATCACAGGATTTACCTCAACTGGACTTAGCCCATGAAAGCATGACCAGAGAGGAACATCCAGACCAGGAAACATTTCCAGTTGTTATCTCACAGTATACCAGTTCGGAGACTCAGGAAACACAGGGAATTGTCTTGAGCCAGAATATGGACTCTGATATTGTGCAGACATTGTCTGTAGTTGCTAAAGAAGAAAATTCTTTGCACAAGATGGAGGAAGAAACGCCTATCATCTCATTAGCTGAAGTTATCAGGGAATTCCAGCAACAGGGACCTGAAGTAACAGAAGTCAAGAGTGGTTTGGAACCAACACTCTTAGGACTCAATCTACCCTTCAGTCAGGTCGATTTGATAGGAGTAGATCAGCTATTTGTGGATACTTTATTCAAAAGTAACACCACTTTATCGCCCTGGAGTAACTATGTTATTTCTCAAGGCAGGACAACTTGGCACACTAAATTTCCAATTTCTAGCACGGTTTGTACAAGAAACTCTAATGCAGAGAAACTCAGCCCATTAACTGAATATCAGGGGAAGAAACCGCCACACCGAGAAGGGACGATTTTTACTCCCGACTTTGAAGGAGGAAAGCGCCAGTTGAATTTACATCATGGGACCATCATGTGTAACATTATTCCTTTTAAAAGGAAGATATTGATAGATCTGTTAAGAATCTATAAAGGACGGAGGAAAATCACGGAGACAAGCTTTGCTGTGGCCAGCTTATGCAAGGCCTCACTACGGGTACATCCTCGGCTGAAAGGAGTAAATCACGTGAGTGAACGGTATAAAACAATTGCTGCCCAGAGGCGTAGAAGAATCCCGTTGATTGTGATCTTTCCCAGAGGGGTAAAATTACAACCTCCTGACAATTACCGGATTTTACCAAGCTATTGCATGGAATCCCGTCCGAAAACCAGGTACAAGGATCTATCCAGAGTATCTTTGGGTTATGGAAATGGGACATTTTATGCAGGACAACCCACTGCCACAAGGAATATTGGAAACCTTTAGGCAGATACAGAACGGAGAGTGCTTAGGCATTATTCTGGGATGTACGGCGTGCTTTGACAAAATATTTCTGGCAGAAACTTTTTTTTAAGGGGAAAGCTCTGTCACGAATTGGCAGCCTTTACTTCCCAGAACAATTTTCGGTCCACTTTTGATAGGCCATGTAGAGAATCAACAGACGAACAAAACTGTTTTCTCTATATTCAAGGCTATACCGTCTTGACGTAAGCTTGCAAAACCTGCAAGTAAACAAACCACCAGGAATGGCTTTCTATTTGGGAAGTTAATTTGACACCAGTACCGGTCACCCCCAGATCAGTTTCACAGTCTTATCAATCCAGCCAGACGGGAGGGCAGACTCAGGGGACTGAATAGTAATTAAAACCAACCAGGTATGACGCAAGCAAACCTGGTTTACCAACAGAGTTGTAAACTGGCTGTTGACCATGAGAACCTAATTGTTCCCTTGACATGACACCTGATAAGAATAGCTAGGAAATCGCCCAACCACGATGGATGACCCCATCTGGTAGAGACTAGAGGCGCAAGGTGTGAAATCACTGATAGGACTCAGTGGGCTAATAATTGTCAGACCCACAGGTGTGAAGGCTAGTGTGCATGCAGAAAGAATTTTATGACTGGACAGACTTGGAGTTAATTGCAATTAACGTCAGGAGGAGATAAGAAGAATTTAGGAATGGAATTCCTGGGAGATAAGTGTCTACTGCTAGGCTAGGTATAAAAACCCACGATAGACCTTTTCCTTTTAGATTAAGTCTGACGTCAGAACAGGTAGGAACTATCTCAATGTTCTGTAGTCATATGCATGATTATTATGTTAGATTTCACTACAAAAGTTATTTCTTAGTTAGTGATTTTCAGTCTATATCTGATCTAGGTTATTGCAAGAACTATCATTGTCATAGGTTACTTGAGTGTTCTTTCTGAGTTCTGTGTTCAATATCATTGTGCTGTAAGTGCTACTCTTCTGAGAAGTAGAAACTTATGGAAGGCAGGTCTTGTCTAGATATACTTGAGGTGTCGTAGCAGATGCTTGCCATCTCTTTCTAAACTAGACTAGTCTCGTTTTGGTGTGTGCATTTGTTGTACAGAATATAGTCAACTGACTATTTATTTAATTCTTACAACAGCAGGTGATTAAACCGGGCAGCTCAGCAAATATAGCTGGTCTGTGTGGTAACTTCAATTAGACTTGTTGTATATCTCATTTTGTAGCTATACAATATTAGTACTCATTAATAATGCCGGATGCTATTATGTTGAGTATCATTAGATGTCCATCTTGAAGTAACATAATGTTTACGGATATGTTGGATGTATGTATGTGTAATTTCATAAACTAACTAGTGCATTATGCTATGATGTTAAAGTATCATAATATGTCTAGTTTAATCAATATGTTTATGTGTATTGGATGTTTGATATATTGATTTGTCATATGCAAACCTACCAATATGAAGTGTTATATTATGGTGTGCGCATTGGCACACTAACCATCGATTGCATTTGTAGCAGAGGTGTAATGGTACAGACATTACCCACAAGTGTTATGGGGTATATGGTGCTAAACCTTTTTCATCATATGGTGGAGGGTAATTCACGGAAGTCTGGCACAGCTACTGGTCACGGCCTGTAAGCCCGGATGATCAGGCATTATTATAATACCATTACCGACCCTGTGAGCTGCTAAACTAACTTTGGACGGAGCGGCTGTACGACACAGAATTTCTGTATTAGCGACATGGACATGGGGCGGCAGAAATGTAATCATTACAGGCGTGTGAGACAATTGAAAAGCCCGTCCCAGACTAAAGACAGTAGGGAGAAGGAGGATGGTGAACACAGTAGAGCTGGAAGATAAACTTGGCCAGACTGGTCATTGTATATGTTTGTGTTATGATATGTTTTAATTAGGATTGCGCTGATGTAGAACTGATATAACACATTCTTGACTTTCTTTCAAGCTCTCACAAGGAGCACCTATGTTATAGATCTCAGGACTAGAGACTACTGACTAGGTAGAGCCAGGACTGGCAGGATCGTCAGAATACCGGCAAGCTGTTTTCTTTTGTGTGTGTCTACTGGAGAGTGGGGATCTGGACCACAGATCCAGATAGATCGAGTAACAAGTAAAGTTACGTAATGTTTGTCATAAATATCAATATGCATATGATTTCATCATCCTCATATTGACAATCATCCTATGTCTGTTGTTATGATTAGCAAATAAATGTTGTAGTATTGTAACTCATAGTTCTGTCATTATATTTTTTCCAATTGTGCATACGTATTGTTGTGTACATTGGTGGGGGTTCACTTACACACCAAGGAAAGGAGCAGTCAGGGAGAAAACCTGTACTGAGATAGTCGTCTATACTAATATATTTAGACTTAAAACATCTATCTTAAGCTAACCTTCTCTTTCCTATACCTTGGCGAATATTCAGCACAGTTCATTTCATTTTGTAACGAGTCACTTAGAGCTGTACGTTGGATATTCAGGGCGTAATCTGTAGTTCAGCCATATAGATTTTGTCCCTAGTCAGTTTCTGACTATCTGGGGTTGCTCGCCAGTGAATAAGATTTTCATCTAGCCGGTGGGGCATCCCGACTTATGACACTCACTTTATAGAAAGCCTTTGTGTAGTCAATAAAGCAAAGACATAGATCTTTGTTTACTTCTATAGAACTCTCAATTAGTATTCTCAGTATAGACACAGCATTTACTGTGCCCTTGCTTCTACAAACCCACATTGTTCTTCTCCTATTTCGGGTTGTATTTTCTTCCTAACTCCTTGCATGATAATTCTCAGCAGAATGTTTGTGATGTGGCGCATTATACTAATTGTTCGATGGTTATCGCATTCCAAGGCTCCTTATTACTTCGGGATTGCAATAAATATCTCATCTCATCTCATCATGTTCCTCTTGTACCTTGCGGTGTCGAGGTGAAGTATAAACTTCGTGAGAGTGCCCGGTTACGAAGTTTATACAATAAATATAGAAGTACATAATTCAGGAGGTATATCTCCAGTATCGTGTATTGCGTTCAGCAGTCTGGTGACTTGGTCTATTCCATATTCTTCTAAGGCATTGATCATTTCTATCATGATGTTATCAGTACCAGGGGTCTTGCCAGTGTTCGTATGGTTAAGAGCATTCTGAACTTCCATCTTCAAAATTGATGGTCCTTCATTATTATTCTGATGATCATATTGTTCTTATCTTGTATTATCATAAGGGTCTTTCACATAATCTGACCACGCATGTAAAATCTGATCTTTTTCTATTATGATTTTGCCATCTTGGTTTTTAGACAACCCGTTGATGTGTGTGTTCTTTTGTTAGTGATGGCATTAATTCTTTTGTGCATTAATTTGGTATTCCGGGTGTTGTGTTGGTTTTCAATTCCCTTGCAATTTTCCTCAAGCCATGTTTCTTTTGACTCTTTGCATAGCTTCCTAATTTTCCTGTGGATCTCTTCATACTTTTCCTTGTTATTTTTGTTATTTCTTCTTACTTCTATGGCTTCTTAAAACAGATGTCTTCCGTCATCCATTTCTTGCGTCCTATTATCTTTATTTTTTGGGTGGTTGTTTGTGCAGCTTGGTTAATTGATTTCTTTAATATTTCCCATTGGTCACTGATGTCTTGAAATAATATTTCCATATCGGACAATGCATCGAATCTGTTCTTTATCTTTACGTTGAATTTATCTTTTATTTCCTCACTCTTCAGTACCCGTAGATCAAATTTTGTGTTTCTTGGTGAATATTTGACTTCCTGTAATTGTATATGTAAACTGCTTGAGATTAATCTATGGTCGCTATAGCAGTCTGCGCTTGGTATAGTTTTTGCGCCTTTTAAGGCATTTAGAAATCTTCTGTTGAGGAGAATGTAATCAATCTGATTTCTGATCTTATGATCAGGACTCCTTCATGTCCATAATCTCCTTGGGTGCTGTTAATACCAGGTTTTCCAATAATCAAATCATGCTCTTTTGTCCACTGTACAAGTCTGAAACCTCTTTCATTATGTTCCCCTAGTCCATACTTGCCTACTATGCATTCGTCCTGTTGATTTCCAAATTTGGCATTCAAGTCACCCATTATGATATTTACTTCAGAATTCTTGCATTTCTTGAAGGCTTTCTCTAAATCATTATAAAATTAATCAATGCTGTCATCACTACTGTCTGCTGTTGTGCATAAACTTGTGTGACGTTGACATCAAAAGGTCTTCCACTCTACTTCACCAGTAACACTCTGTCTGATACAGTCCAATATCCCTTGATCGATGTTGCTCTCTCTGTATCCATTATAATTGCTATTCCTCGCTGTTGTTTCTCTCCATCAGAATAGATTATTATATATTCCTCAGATGTCATAAGTCCCATTCATGTCCATCTGGTCACACATATACCTAACAGGTTAATATTTAATCTTCTCATTTCGTTCTTAATGTTATCACATTTTCCATCCCCACTCATAGTTCTTACATTCCAAGTTCCTACTTTCAATATTGATATTATTTTGCACTCAGTCGCCTGATGACGGTCTGGAGTCATCTGGTGCACCGGGCGAGGCTGCTCCTAAGCACCCATTTACGCCATTTCTCTGATTATCGATAAGACTGCAGTACATAATATTCTTGGCATCTGTATAGAAGGCAGTTTGCCATTGCTTTCCTACCTAGCAGTGACCATACTGGTCGGTAATCGTAGCCATTGTCTCACAAAAAAGAGATCCTCTGCCAACCGTCGTGAAGCTGGAGACCATAACCTACAACTATCTGTTGGCTGCTCTTCAACTTCATCCACCACCTGCACCCATGGCTTCACGTAACCCTGATGGGGGGGGGGGGGGCTAAACGGGTACTCCACCTTGCCCTAGGGTGTCCCGCAAGCTAGCGGAGGGAAGGGGGCACCTTACCTCTCCTTTGATAGGGAATGCCCCTACCCCACCACCCGACCATCTTGTTTCATTTTGTTAATTGATACACAGTCCGAATGATGAAAGCACATCTACTCCATAGCCATCTCTGCTGTCTATATATTTCCTCGCACTATTTTCAGTTTCATTGGCTCTGAATGCTAAATACTGTAAAATTATTCAGTATGTTTCTTTTTCATACGTATAGCTAGCTGACTGTACTAAGCTGTCTTGTTTCACATATATATTTTACTTTAGTCATGAACAAGAAACCCAATCTTACCATCGGACACATTGCAATCTAGGGAGGCAATTATCTACCCATCATCATCATGTGTCATGGAAGCTGGCGTAGGCGATCATGTCTCTGCACATATCTCGGTCTGCGGTGCTCAGTATAAACTCTGCTGCTGACATTCCTCCATGTCACCGTCTCGGGTCAATCCAGCATAATTCTTCTTGATCTGCCTCTGTGTCTTTTCCTATTGATCTTTCCAGTTATCAGTTATCAGTTATGTTCTCCAATGCCTCTCTTCTCATCACATGACCAAAGAGGTGTTTGCCTCTTTTTTATTGTTGTATATCATGTTATAGTTTCATTAGCCTCTTTAGGCAATCGTTGTTAATTCGTTTCCTGGTCCTTCAGTTTGGTACTATCTACTTTACAAATATATTTATATATAATCGTGTGTGTGTCTGCGTGTGTGTTAGTAAGTGAGTTTGTGTGCGTATTTTATGTGTGGATATGTGTGTATGTGTGTGTGTGTGTGTGTGTGTGCATTTAATAGGCCAGTCGGTTCAGACTTGTGTTGGCGTTGTGTGTGAGTTTGGTTTGTGTATGTGTGTGTGTGTGTGTGTGTGTGTGTGTGTGTGTGTGTGTGTGTGTGTGTGTGTGTGTTTGTGTGTATGTTCATTTAATAAGTCAGTCATTTCATAGACTTGTATTGAAGTGATGTGTGAGTTTGTGTGTTGTTGTTTTGTTTTTTGTGTGGGTAATTGCGCGTGTGTGTGATGTTCATGTAATAGGTCCGTCAGTTGGAAGACTGGTGTTGAAGCTGCCCGGTCATGTCACTCCATTGTCTCTTACTCTCAGCAACAATCCAAATTTTGCAGAGTACACATCTGTAATCACACTTCTTTGCATACCTTGCCTCTAGTGTGATGTAGTTTTCTCCCAAGACGTCGTCTTTTTCTCTTGCCCCAGATCTACTCTCTCACTACTTACAGCAACAGGCCTTTGTTTCTTCTTCTGTGACCAAGCAAAGATAGCCACCAATACCTGTGTGCACTCAGGACTAAAAATGTGATAGTGCTAATCCTTCACATGCCCACAGAAGGGTACTAAGAATAAGGGACGCAGTTTGTTTGTTTGTTTTCATTGCTTTTATTCTGTGTCTTTCGGAATGTACATCTCAAAAGCTTTCAATTTTTTTGTCATCTTTTTGGTTTTCATTCACTCCATTTTCACACACACTCTCTGACAGACACACGCACGCACAACGTACACGCACACACGCGCGCGCACACACACACACGCATACTCACACAAACATGTATATATGTATATATCTATAAAGGATAATACCCACGGGAAAGCGAAATACGGCCAGATCTGTGCTCAATTGACTAACAAAAGGAAGACAAGACAACACAAGAACAGATCAGTCTGGCTCTTGCAGGTGCAGTTCTCTCATGGCTCGTGCTAAACTGAAGGACCAGGAACCTAGCTCTCGGCCGTTTCTCCCTCTGTGTCGAGTGTGCGGAGACCAAGCGGCAGGATACCACTATGGAGTCAACACTTGTGAAGCTTGTAAAGTGAGTCATATCATCTTAACTCTTTCATCTTGTAATTGGTTGCAATTTGGTTTTTTAAAACACGCTTAACTATTATAGGGAATAGTGCTGTCAATATTAGCGATTCTCAGACATTTAAAGTGTGTCACGGCACCTTATCTCTTTCATCTTGTAATTAATTTCATTTTGATTTTTATAAATGACTAGCTGACCCGGCCCGGCCAGACCCTGATGGGGATCATCTCATTTAATTCATATAAGTAGTCATATAAGTTCCCGTTCCCGACTGTCTGTCTGTCTGTCTGTCTGTCTGTTTGTCTGTCTGTCTGTCTGTCTGTCCGTCCGTCCGTCCGTCCGTCCCTCTCTGTCTGTCTGTCTGTCTGCCTATCTGTCTAATAATTTATTGGTTGCAGTTAGAACAACCTTAGATAAACGAAGACCAACTTACAAAAAGCATTAGAAAGAGCACTTGAGAGATCTTTACATCTTCCCCCAACAATTAACTTGGGTAAATGGAGCGGCGGCAGCAGCAGCAGAGAAGAAAATGGAGGAGTAGGAGGAGGGAGGTGGAGGAGGGAGAAGGAGGGAGGAGGAGGGAGGAGGAGGGAGGAGGAGGAGGGAGAAGTAGGAGGGAGGAGGAGGGAGGAGTAGGAGGGAGGAGGAGGGATTAGGAGGAGGAGGGAGGAGGGGAGGGAGGAGGAGGAGGGAGGAGGAGGTAGGAGGAGGAGGAAGAGGGAGGAGGAGGGAGGGGGAGGGAGGAGGAGGAGGAGAAGGGAGGACGAGGGGAGAAGGGAGGAGGAGGAAGGAGGAGGAGGAGGGCGGATGAGGGGGGAGGATGGAGGAGGGAGGAGGGAGGAGGAGGAAGAAGAGAGGAGGAGAAGGGAGGAGGAGGCAGGAGGAGTAGTGAGGAGGAGTGATTAGGAGGAGGAGGAGGGGGGAGGAGGAGAGCGAGGAGGAGGGGGAGGAGGTAGGAGGAGGGAGGAGGAGGAAGAGGGAGGAGGAGGGAGGAGGTGGAAGAGGATGGAGGAGGGAGAGGGAGGAGGGGAGGGGAGGAGGAAGAGGGTAGAAGGAGGAGGAGGAGGAGGGGAGGAGGATTATAACGCATATGCCTGTAGTTAACTGTCTGTCTGTCTGTCTATCTGACTGTCTGTCTGAGCTGGCCCGGCTTCACCCAGTCCCTGGTGGGGAGCATCTCATTTAATTCATATAAGTAGTCATATAAGCTCCCGTTCCCTACTATCTGTCTGTCTGTCTGTCTGTCTGTCTGTCTGTCTATCTATCTGACCCGGCGTGGCTTCGCCCAGCTCCTGGCGGGGAGCGTCTCATTAAATTCATACACCAAAAAAAGTAACTTAAAAGAATGTCCTTCCACACACCATCCATTATTTTTAATGAAAACTGTTTTTAATCACTGCATGACTGTAGATAACTTCTTTAAGCATAAAAAGATGAGTTACAATTTTATGCATTATGCATTATTTTTATGAAAACTTTGAAAATGCCTTAAAGATTATATCATGATTTATTATAACTCATATTCCGGTAAATACCTATAGACAAAGAGTTTATGAATCTTTGAAAACGATGCAACAATATGACTATAAGGTATATAGCAATGTTATTAAAAGTTATGCCCCTTGAAATAACTTTTCTAGAGTTAAGTCCCCTCGCTATATATAAATTATAATGAAAACTGAAATATTAAATAATATTAAGTAAGTAGCCGATTTTACACTTAGAAAAATATGACAGTTGGCAGCGCGGGAATGAGAGGAAGACGTGTAGAAAATTTCATCTCAATTGGATGGACCGTTCGCGAACGCATAAAGGACATACACATACATACTTTTTTTATATATAAGATAATACTGACTATATCAAAATTTCTCAAACTTGTAAAATGAGTCATGGTATCTAATCATGCCGGTTTTATAATTTAATTTATGTTGGTAAACATAAAAGGCACTCCCATATCATTGGGGAAAGTGATCTATATCAGCGATTCTCAGACTTATAAAGCAAGTTATGGTATCTTATCACCCATCGAGTACAGATCGATTTATAAAATTATGGAGCTACTACCAAAACCCCATTACGCCTCAACGCGTACAACGCGATCCTTTACTTCTGTATATGGTTGGCTGGTTGTGAGTCCTCTGGAGGACTGAGTTTGAACTTTGAATTCCCATGGACTGGCATTCATACCCGATTGCTGACACGAGGATGGGTCTGTCTGAGTGAGGCTGGTGAAGAGATGCCCATGCACTTTTCTTGATTAGGTTCTGAAGTACTATCATCAAGGGGACTGACTGTGTTGCAGATATTTCCTTACAAGTTCAGAAATGAAGAGTGTATGCACACACAGCCTGTACAGGAAATCCATATCTGTGGAGAATATATTATAATGTAACCAGGTCAAGATTAATCAGAGCAGATATAGACTGGATGGGATCAGGCCAAGGCCGGTCATGTTTCCTCCAGCAGGTGTTAGGTATTTCAATGTCACCAGACTCCAACAGAATGCTCAGTGCGAGGGGGTGACGTTTAGACAATAATCTGCAGTCTGTTCTGAAAATCTTCTTCGTGTCACGTTCGTTCTTCCTTGTTTACACCGACAGACGACTTCTCGTGATGTAGTCAACGGTGTTTTGCAGCTCCTCATTTGCTCCACAGAGTTTTGAATGTAGTGCTATCTCAGTAGTTCAGTATTCCCATCCTTGCTGGCTATACTCGGGGCTATCTTGGAGAACGTGCTGTATAGTTTGATCTTACTGCCTGCTTGAGCCCAATGGCGAGTCACTCAGACCAAGCCTGTCCATATGTTTGTTCAGCCTGGTATGCTCTAGCTGAAGCTTTCAAACGATGACCTGTCCGTGCTAGTCTAGAGAATGCTAGTCGTTGTTGGACTGATTCTGTTCTCTTCTGAGAGTCCAGATAACTGGTTTTTCTCACGGTATGTATGTTTGTTCTCTTCCTGTTCACACCCTCCAGATTTTTGGCAAGTTCATCTCCCTTTATGGAAATTAAACTTGTTTCGTGCATGAAGGAAACAACCGAAAAAAAATGTAGCGTCTTTGTTTGATTTGCACTTTATATAATGTTAACACTTTCATTTCCCTCTACTTCTACAGGGTTTTTTTCATAGAAGTTTGAGACGCTATAAAGAGTACACTTGTCGCGCAAACCGCACATCTGGTTACTGTGAGTACAAGCCAGGGAAGAGAAAATCCTGTCAGTTCTGCAGGTATCAGAGATGCCTGATTGCCGGGATGTCTAAAGAAGGTTAGGTTATTTATCAGTGTGAGAATATCAGTGAGCCCTAATCACATGTGTTTGTGTACGCTCACAAACACTGAATTGTGATACTTTCATACTGGACAACACTGTAAAGAGCGATCACAAACACTGAATTGTGATACTGTCATAGTGGACAACAATATAAAGAGCGATCACAAACACTGAATTGTGATACTCTCATATTGGACAACAATGTAAAGAGCGATCACAAACACTGAATTGTGATACTGTCATAGTGGACAACAATGTAAAGAGCGATCACAAACACTGAATTGTGATACTCTCATATTGGACAACAATGTAAAGAGCGATCACAAATACAGTGTTGTTATACATACTTTGACATGGCACATGATGGATGGATGTATGGATGTATACTTTGACAATGCAAAGAACGTTAACGAGCGCCCAATTTCAATACTGGAGATAAATGCAAAGGTATATGATGCAGAATTGACGTCACTCAATCCGGGCATGTCCGTAAGTTCTTGGTCTCTATTAAAAGTCGACATTTGTAGATTCATGTTAACTACAGAGGAGCGGCTGGCCGAGTGGCTAGGATGCCGGATTTTCCTTTGGGAGCCCGCCTTCGAATCCTTCTTAATCTGCACAGTTCGTGGCGACTGCACTAACCAGGCGGCCTTAATTCCTCAGGCAGGAGAACCTCCTGTCACACACGGCAATGTTCTATATAGGCAGTAAATGACAGTTTTTTGTTTGTTTGTTGTTGTTTTTTTTTACAGTTATGTTAACTACAAGCTGGTTAACTACACATCATAACTCTTAGATAATTTTTTTGGTATATGCATTAACTCCTTATGTCCCATACAGATATTATCCCAGTTATTTTCTTGACTCTTACTAGTCCAGACAAATATAGATTTAATTTCGTCTGAATCAAGTCTTTTTTTTTTTTAAATAATAACAGTTACTTGAGACAATAAATAATGGTTGTCTGAGACAGCAAGTAATAGTTAAATGAGACAGAAAGTAATAGTCATCTGAGATAGCAAGTAATAGTTAAGTGAGACAAACAAGTAAAGTTGCCAAAGACAGCTGACGGGCCCGCGCCTAGAAAATGTCAAGTAGGTAAAGGGGCCGAAATGTTCGGGGAAGGGGGACTACTACTGATGATGAGAACCCTCTGCCGTGTTTGCTCCATGGCGGAGTTTTTATCACTCTTTTTGCCCCCGACAGAAAAAAAAATCCACACCTTACCAGGGATTCGAACCCTGGTCTCCCTAATGAGAACCTGGGGTTCTTAGCCATTCGACCAGCCGTTACATTTGGTGCATGAAACAGCAAGTAATAGTTAAATGGCACAGCAAGTAATAGTTACCAGAGACAGCAAGTAATAGTTGCATGAGACAGCATAATACTTGCATGATACAGCAAGTAACAGTCAAATGAGACAGCAAGTAAAAGTTAAATGAGATAGCAAGTAATAGTTGCCAGAGACAGCAAGTAATAGTTACCAGAGGCAGCAAGCAATAGTTGCATGAGACAGCAAGTAATAGTTGCTGGCATTAAGTAACTAATCTGTTGTTACCTTGATTGTCGGGATTTCTGTATCATAGCTGTGTCATTATTTTCCTGTTGGTACTCTGACCGTATTCCTAGTGTTATTTTAGGCATCTATGTTGTGTAACCAACATCACTGAGTCACCTGTTACCTTGTCATGTTCTATCAGCCATCAAGACTGGTCGCTACACGTACACGAAGAGAATGAGCGACACGAAGGAAATCAAGCGACTGCAAAGTTTACAGCATCACTTTTATTGTGGTAAGACATCTGAAAGTTGTTCTTACATTGCAATCTTTTACATAAGATATATATTCGGAAGTATTATTGTGCACTGGCAGAAGACATCGAAATCAAGTAGAAATTGGAAAGCACATTAGAAAGTAGATGCATTAAACGTTTTAAACAATTGGGGATTTTAGTGACTGCCACTTGTAAATCATTATCATCATCAAGTGAGTTGCGTTGCACTGTTTGATCGAGCCAATAGCTCAGTACATTCAAATTCGACAAGCATTTTTGTTTGGTCCACCGAATGGTGAATATCTTATTACTTCCGTCTGCCCATAATGGCTGAGTCGATGACTAGAATACACACTCTGCATAAAAATATAGAAAACCAGACACACAAATAAAAAAACATATATTTTTAAAATCAGACATTGGATCATGGAGCAATAAAATATAAAGGTTATTTTTATAGTTATTATACATAACTGCTAATCATTTATCCATGTCCAAGATTGTGCCATGTAGTAACCTACATACACTCACAAACATACATAACAAAGGTATAAAAACATCACAAACGCTGGTCAGAGCCTGGCGTTATGGTATAAGGACAATAATTTGTGTTGAAGATCAATATTTGGTGATGTCTACCAGTTTATTATGATTTCTCTTTGTCTGTTGAGATCGAGAAGTATTCCCTTTATATTAATTGATGTCGTGAGTGTTGTTTTAGAGAGCAGTTGATTTCAAATCAAAGAAATGATATACTATAACAACTTATGAAAACTTAGTGATCATGAGATAGAAGGTGGGGAGGAGGAAGAAGTAGATACTGCATCCTAAAAATGAAAATTTGCATGCATTTTAAGAGCAATGCAACAAGTTATATCTGAATATGTTTTATTATTTCATTATCAGATTTTTCAGAATCGGTATCTCCAGCATCTTTCATGCGTGGAGCACCAACAGAATACAAGACAGAGGAATTGCCGGGAAACGAATCAAACGAGCGCAGCTTTGTGCTGGTTGACACTGCAACTAAAGAGGAGTTTGAGAGATTGCTAAGATCAGAATACAATCATGAGACTCGTGTCTATCTACCAGATAACAGCCCACCTTGGTCGAGTAAATCGGTACTGTTTGAAAGTCACAACAGATCTACTAGTTACATGAAAAACAATAGTCTTTGCTACAACCTTGAAGGGACAGTAAGGCAGTGTTTGCCCTTATCGCTGGAAAATGTCAAAACCTCGACAAAAAATTGGGAGATAGACTCTTCTTCGTCACCATTATCACAATTTGGCACTTATTTTGCCGAAAATTCACGTTTCGCAAGATCAAATTCAAATGTTCTCTATAATTCAGACAATGTATTGTCCATAAGCAAGAAGAGGTGGCACATTCCACATGGCAATCTTATAAACTCTGATTATGATAGAAAAAGGGTAAGAAACTCTGGCATTTGCAAGCCAGAAAGGGTCAACAAGATAAAGAACGTTCAAACCTACATACACAGAAACGCGAGAAACAGATGTGATTATACTCAAAACATAAAGCAAGCATATCTTACCATGGAGTCACCAGAAACTGAAGACAACACGTCACATTCAGTTGAATCAACGTCCAACCACACAACCAGCACCGATATGACTGATTATGTGGAAGTACGTTCCGCTCTCCTCGAACTAACCTCACGAGAATGTGAGAGTGAGAAATTGTCCGACTCAGAATTCGATCTGTTTCCGGACATTTCCTTAAATTTAAATGGGCAGCCACCTTCAAGTCCATCATCTTTCCAAACTGATAACCTTGAAACTACTGTCTTGGGGGCTGTTGACCAGTGTTCTTCGCTGACAAATCCGTGTGCTACAAGTACTCATCAAAGATTCGGACTCAGCCCAGCAGCGGCAGCATTCAGCATGGACAGTGGGAATCGACAACAATGTTGCCATGATGTAAGTGTATTCCAAGAACCGGGAGCTAGAAAACAAATCCATAATTGTGTACAGGAGGCAACTGACAAGAGCGTTTCACCAGGCATGGATTTGTTCACACATTGCCTTGACCTTTCAGTGGATAGGTGAGACAGCTTTAACGTATCTGAACGTACTTACATAAATATTCACACCATACCTTTTCATTCATTCATTCATTCATTAGCATGTCTTTTGCAGAGCCTCGCTCCCATAATAACCTTCCGGACAACTCCCTACACATTAGATCTCATAAGTTTATTGCACATTTTTAGACGTATTACGATTATCTTCGCCATTATTATAATTACGAAAGCTCTTTCTCATACGAACAGGTTGTGTCCGTGCGCGCGCGCGCGCGTGTGTGTGTGTGTGTGTGTGTGTGTGTGTATGTGAGGGAGAGAGAGAGAGAGAGAGAGAGAGAGAGAGAGAGAGAGAGGAAAGTGTGTACGGGTTAGGTTCTTGTGTGGTACGTCACTGTGTATTTGAGACTAAATATTATTCACTCAACGTTTCGGTGAAACAGCAACTACTTTCGTTTGGGATGCAACATATAGTCAGACGCGAGAGCACAGTGCCTAGTAAGTTTGCCAAATGACCCGGTGTCGTGTGTAAAGGTCGCACACCGCTTGAAGGGGATTGCTTTAAATCGTCCTGGGTTCACAGGTCGAAACAAGCTAAGCTCAAACTGGGTAATATGAAATATTCTGGGCAGATCGGTCTGATATTTACCACATCACATATCTAGTGACAATAGGTCTCGATAAACATAGAACCATATACCCACACAGTTTCAAGGCTTCGCAATTGATCCTTTACTGACTTTTTTAAACAATATTTCAGACAATATTCCCCTTATGTTAAACAATAGTGGAAGATAAAAGCTATAGACCACTAAGTGAAATAAAAGAGATAGTGAAGTTTACGCAAGAGACAACATTGCAGACATAGATACATTTCACACGAACAACAGAAGAAAAAAAAGAAATCCTTATGTCGAACAGTTTGTGTTCAGAATCCGGCAGCCCGTCCTGCACTGAACTTCATGACCTAGACTTTTGGAATGTCTCTGTATTATATGACATACTGGGATCGAAGTTAATCACAAACGATTTGGAAGCATGTCGCTTTGCGTTAATTTTCACAATAGTATCAGAGCCAGCCGTTCAGAAAGCACTGACAAACTAATAGTAATACGCTGGCACCTTCGCGTTTTGACAGATGATAGTTTGTTACATTGTGCTTCAAAAGGGGCATAACTACAACCCATGACGGTAGTGAATGTGACTACCCAGACCAATTCGAGCGATTTTCGTTCACAATTGATGTTCGTTCACATATGATGCATGTGAAATCATGGTCATTTCCACCAACACGCACTATCTGGAGTGTAACACGCAAGGTGTGTGACTATATGCAATAATTTTCTCCTTGATCTTTATTCTTTGTATGATATTTGCCCTCCATGCAAACGCGATCATCGGCGACTTGCTCCCAAGGTGGACTATCAATGTCTGTATTAATCATGCCTGGTTTATATACATCTTTGTATCATAGTAGAGACCGACCCCGTGATCTTTAACCCATCTATCATCCACCAAAACTGATAATAATCAATTTATCAATGCGGGGCTGGGTGGTCTCGAGGTATGTTGTCTCCCTCAAGTGCTGGAGGTCCCGGGTTCAAGCCACGGTGAGGGCAGCCTTACTATGGCTGTGGGATTCTGTGATGTGAGAGGGCCATCATATTTTGTAGGCCTGAATACACGGAGCAATAGATGACCAGTCGTTACCTCACATAGCGAGCGACGAACGTTGACATGGAACCCCCTTCCTATCGCGTTTATGACATTCTCAGCGTAGCTCTCTATTAACTACGCTAATGTTCCAGCTAACTAATTACCTGTTTGTTTGTCTGTCTGTCATCCACTGCCTATAGTATCTTGCAGTATAGGGCAATGTGGGGGTGGGGGGTCTTAAGTCTGAGGAATTAAGGCCGCATGGCTAGTGCAGTCGCTGCGAACTGTGCAGGTTAGGATTTTGTTTTGCCCCCGACAGAAAAAAAAAATCCACACCTTACCGAGGATCCGAACCCGGGTCTCCCGAAGGAGAACAACAACATAAAATGCATAGAAATCAGTCAACAAATGCTAGGGTTGATTGCAACATCCTATATAAGATATGCAACTAACTCATAAGCCTGTCTGTTTTGTTTTCATGTGTACATTATCTGTACTTTTGTATGGATGTGAAACTTGGACAATGAACAGACGATCTGAAAAACATATGATGGCTGTAGAAATGTGGTTTCTGAAGAGAATACAAAGAATACCATGGACAGACAGAAAAACCAATGACCAAGTACTACAGGAAACAAATGAAAATTGTAAACTGATTAGAGAAACTAGACGTAGACAGCCAAAATTGTTTTGGGCATGTTATGAGAAGAAACAAATTGGAGAACTTGGTGGCAACTGGCAAGATCGAGAGGAAGAGAACAAGAGGAAAACAGAGACGTTAATACCTGGATAGCTTTTCCACATGGTATGGTCGAGACAAGACCACTGAGCTGATCCACGACTCTGGTGATCGAGTGAAATGGCTAAATATGACAGCCCACGCTTATCGGCATGGCACATGATGGATGGATGGGTGGTAAATTATCTATCACACCTGGATTTCATCTATATTTTGATCTCCTTTTCTCCACCTCCCCGATCACTTCCCTTCATAGTTGTCTCATCTAGACTTCTATGCCCAAAGAATTTCTTTTTCCCCAGTTGTGTGTGTGTCATAATAACTAGTCTTCTACAATAGTGAGCTCTCGTCAGATAGACATTTGTTCTCGTTTCCGTTCAATGCTTGTTTTAATACTCACCTGTAACATTTATATTCAAAGACGGAATTGTTCTTCTCAGCTGTTTTGTAAAAATCTCAGTTTCATATCCATGCAGGAATTTGTGTTAATGGTGTTCATTCGCCAGGACTGGCGTGTTTGTAATGTATGAGTGTTGGATTTGTTGTTTCTTCCCATTATCTCAACTTATGTTTTTATTTGTCTTATTTTGTGCCACCATACTCGATGTGAACTGTATCATTTTGTCTTATTTGTATTGTCATAATCGATGTTGACAGAGCCATTTTGTCTTAGTTTGTATTGTCATAACCTACACTGACAGCATGGTTTTGTCTTTTTTTGTATTTCATAATCGATGTTGACAGAAGCATTTTGGCACCATTTTGTCTTATTTTATATTGCCGTAATCCACACTGTCAGTGCTGTTTTGTCTTAATTTTTAATCGTTGGTTAGTTAGTTAGTTAGTTAGTTAGTTAGTTAGTTAGTTAGTTAGTTAGTTAGTTAGTTAGTTAGTTAGTCCCTAGTTAGTTAGTCCCTGTTAGGTCTTAGCCAGATATGACTGAGCTACCGTATAACAGTAGACGGTACTACCTGCTTTCTGTTAGCGCCGAACGTTGGGCGGCGCTTACCAAACCCGACACCCCACATTGTGCCAACGGCTTCGGGCGGAAGAGCGCAATTGGGAGGGTACAAGCCTTACACTGGTGCGAGGAAATGCAAGCTAAAGACAAAATGTCATGGCAGGGCAGACCAGGCCCTAAGCCTTGGTTGGCGGCTGGTCTAGGATCGAAGCTCCGACAGGCGGACAGTTAGAGCATTGCTTTGCTGATCCGGCAGCTTCTGCAGCTTGTCTTGTTCCAGATGTAGGGGTGTTACCTTTCCTCTGGAGTGAACTAGGTAGGCCGAGAGAGGGATCATGCTGCATGGGCAACACATGATCTCTATATTTTAGCCCAGGCTTTGTGCTATGGAGAGGCAATAACTCCATTCCTGGTCTTATCCGGTCTCGGAATCAAAGCGAGAGGCAACTGTTACGGGTTATAAGTCCCAGTCAATTGGCGTAGACATGGGGCGCAACGCGTTGCCTCTGACGGTGGGAGACACCTACAGGTGTCACTGATCAGCTACCGCCCGCCTCAAGCTGGGCAGCCCCCGGCCAATTGGGTGCTGATCCGCCACAGCCTGCCTGCTTCAATGGGTGCTTGGGGCTAGGACAAAATCTGAAACCAATGCACCAGGTACAAACAAAAATAAAAATAGAAACCTCAAGCTACGGCTTGCAACCTGGAACGTGAGAACCATGTGTCCAGGATTTTCCACTGACTTGACCAATATTGACGATGTGAGAAAAACGGCTGTGATTGATGCCGAACTCAATCGTCTTAACATTGATATTGCTGGCCTGCAGGAGACTCGTCTCGCTGAGGAAGGGTCACTCATGGAAAACAATTACACCTTTTTTGGAAGGGTAGAGAGCAGGCAGAAAAAAGGCAACACGGTGTGGGCTTTGCAGTGAAGAATTCGCTACTGGGAATGATTGAAATTCCAGCAGGAGGAAATGAAAGACTATTATCCCTGCGCTTGGCAACCTCTTGTGGGTTTGCCACCATTATTACTGCATATGCACCGACACTCGATTCCTCTGATGATGTGAAGGATTCGTTCTATGAGGAGTTAGACTCCGTGATCAAGGCAGTTCCAAAATCCGACTACATTTATATGCTCGGTGATTTCAATGCTCGTGTGGGCAACGACTCGAGTTCATGGCCAGTGTGCCTTGGAAAATACAACATCGGTCGCATGAATGAAAATGGGCAAAGGCTGCTGGAGCATTGCACCAGTAATGACCTATGTATTACAAACTCCTTTTTTAAAACAAAAGAGATGCATAAGGTCACATGGAAACATCCAAGATCCGGCCATTGGCACCAGCTGGACTTCATCATCACACGGAGACAACATCTGAACCATATATCATTGACTCGAAGTTAAAACAGTGCTGACTGTGATACGGATCATTCTTTGGTTGTTGCAAGGGTCAGACTGAGACCAAAGAGAATCTACACAGCTAAACACAAATCTAGCCCCAGGATTAATATTATTAACACTCACGATCCTGAAAAGTGCTTTCCGTTTCAACAGCAACTTGAAGACGCTTTCACTGATACGCCAGAAAATTGTACAGTAAATGAAAAGTGGGGTCAAATTAAGGAATCTCTTTATAAAACTGCCGTAGGGGTTTACGGCACTGTGGATCATAAGCGGCAGGACTGGTTTGCAGCAAACAGCGAGACTCTGCAGCCCTTGATTGATAAGAAGAAGAAAGCTCTCTTAAGAAACGAGGAAAGACCAACGCGTAACACTCTGAGTGAGCTAAGGCAAGCTTGGAAGGATGTGCAAAAGGCTGCGAGGCAGTGTGCAAATGGTTATTGGATCAAGTTATATGAGTCCATTAAAATCGCAAGTGATAAGGGAAACATAAGAAGCATGTATGAAGGAATAAAGAAAGCCTGTGGTCCAGTGATCAAAAGAAGTGCACCATTGAAAACCTTGACTGGAGAAATCATCACTGATAAGAAACAACAGATGGACAGATGGGTAGAGCACTATTTGGAGCTTTACTCAAGTGAGACCAAGCTAGCGGATGATGCCCTCAACGCCATAGAGGCTCTGCCAACTCTTGACCACCTGGACACACTTCCAACCATAACAGAAGTTAAGTGTGCTATAAATGAACTTGCATCTGGCAAGGCTCCAGGTAAGGATGGGATTCCAATAGAGGTTATCAGGAGTGGGCAAGATGCACTCACTCTACAGATCCACCAGCTAATAGAGCTATGCTGGGGAGAAGGACAAGTCCCACAGGATTTCAAAGATTCAAGCATTATAACACTGTACAAGAACAAGGGCGATCGGAGCGACTGCAACAACTATAGGGGTATCTCACTTCTGTGTATTGTTGGAAAAGTATTTGCCAGAATTGTTCTGCGCAGACTTCAATTCCTAGGAGATCAAGTCTACCCCGAATCACAGTGTGGCTTTCGACAGAACCGGTCTACCATTGATATGATATTCTCATTGCGACAGATGCAAGAAAAATGCCGTGAACAGAATCAACCACTGTTTATTGCCTTCATCGACCTCACAAAGGCATTTGATTTGGTCAGTCGTGAGGGTCTGTTCAAGGCACTAAAGAAGATTGGCTGCCCACCAACTCTTCTGTCCATTGTGGAATCGTTCCACACAGGCATGAAGGGTATAATCAAGTTCGATGGTGCAACTTCTGAAGAATTTGAAATCAAGAGTGGAGTTAAGCAAGGTTGTGTACTAGCTCCCACTCTCTTTGGAATATACTTTTCACTTTTACTGAAATATGCCTTTCGTGATCAGGATGGTGGTATATACATTCACTCACGTTCAGACGGCGGCCTTTACAATGCTCAGAGATTGAAGGCCAAGACCAAAATTAGGAGGGTATTGATCAGAGAGTTGCTTTTTGCAGATGATGCTGCAGTTACGACCCACTCTGAGGAAGAATTGCAATGTCTACTATCTGCATTCTCCAATGCTTGTTCTGAATTTGCTTTAACAATTAGCAAAAAGAAGACACAGATTATGTCACAAAGTGCACATGGGGTACCATCAATCTTTATTGACGACGCCGAACTAGAGATAGTGGACCATTTTACATATCTAGAATCAGTGGTAAATAGCAAATTATCCCTAGATCAGGAAATCAACATCCGAATTGGTAAGGCAGCAACAACAATGAACAGGTTAAGAAAAAGAGTCTGGGAGGACAGGAAGCTTACTGCAAAAAACAAAAGTCCTTGTCTATCAAGCCTGTGTCCTTAGTACTCTTCTTTATGGCAGTGAAACCTGGACAACTTACTCACATCAAGAGAAACATTTAATGCGGTGTCTGCGAAGAATTCTTGGTATTAAGTGGCAAGACAAAATCACAAATACTGAAGTATTGGAAAGATCAGGTTGTGAGACAGTTTATTCCATGCTCAGTCTTCGTAGACTTAGATGGATAGGACATCATAGGAGGATGGATGATGGTAGAATACCAAAGGACATCTTTTTTGGTGAATTACAGATAGGTAAGAGATCTCAGGGTCGGCCTCTACTACGATACAAAGATGTGTGTAAGCGGGACATGATTGATACAGGCATTGATAATGCACAATGGGAGCAAGTAGCCGCTGAACGTGTTGCATGGAGGGCAAAAATCAGAAATGGAATAAAGACAAAGGAGAAAATTATTGCAGATAAGTCACACACGGAGCGTGTGAGACGTAAGATGGTGCATGATGGTGGAAATGACCACGTGTTCACATGCACCCACTGTGAACGGTCATTTACAGCGCAAATTGGCCTTATCAGTCACATTCGCTACAGCCATAGGTAAAAGTTATTATGTCTTTTTAAAGCACAAACTATCGTCTGTCAAGACGGCAAGGTGCCAATGTAGTTAGTAAGTTAGTCAGTCAGTCAGTCGGTCAGTCAGTCAGTCAGTCAGTCAGTCAGTTAGTTAGTTAGTTAGTTAGTTAGTTAGTTAGTTAGTTAGTTAGTTAGTTAGTTAGTTAGTTAGTTAGTTAGTTAGTTAGTTAGTTAGTTAGTTGGGTGGTTGGTTCTTTGTTCGTTAGTCAGTCAGTCAGTCAGTCAGTCAGTCAGTCAGTCAATCAGTCAGTCAGTCAGTTAGTTAGTTAGTTAGTTAGCTAGTTAGTTAGTTAGTTAGTTAGTTAGTTAGTTAGTTAGTTAGTTAGTTAGTTAGTTAGTTAGTTAGTTAGTTAGTTAGTCAGTTAGCTAGCTAGTTAGTTAGTTAGTTAGCGGTTCCAACTTCACTGCAGAGGGTCGTCCCCATTATGCTCCGTTCCTGTGCCAGTGAATATCACACGAAATGCTCCTCACTGCCCTATGTGAAAAGTGGAATAGACAGGTGTCTCTACAAGCCAACAGCCCGCACAGGAGCACTGTGCATAATGCCGCCGTCAGAGCGCCAACACAAGAGACCTCCACGGAAAATACAGTTGATAGTCGATGGAAGCGGCAGTCACTAGAAAACCGACAGCCACACATTACTGCATTCAACGTCGAGAGGATCGACTTCATTGCCCCGGGATTTATCCCATATGGCTCGGTTCATTCGGCAGGGTGGCCGCTAAAAGCCTCGATGTTTGTAGCACCATTCTGTCTAATTATGTATTGCCATAATCAATGTTGACAGCGCCGTTTTGTCGTGTTTTCTATCGTGTTACTTCACGTTGAATTATCGTGTTTTATATCGGCACCATGGCTTAGGGGCAGTAAACGAGTTTCGCAATTTCCCATTATGTTAAGTCCAGAGTTAAAAAATCAGCCGCGGACGATTTGGAAGCAGACCACTTTTCGTTAATGTCGATGGTAGCCGGTCATTGGACAAACAAAGGCCAACTTCTGAAATTAAACATTGCCTAGTAAAACACACATAGCCACACACAAAAATCCTGGGGTTGATTGTGATGTCTTGTATAGGACATGAATTCAACTTTATATCGTTCCATACTGATTGCATCGTGTTGTCTTTTACAGTTTCCTGTGGTTAGATGTTGACTGCACTGTTTTGTCTTATTTGGTTTCCTGTGGCTAGATGTTGACTGCACTGTTTTGTCTTATTTGGTTTCCTGTGGCTAGATGTTGACTGCACTGTTTTGTCTTATTTGGTTTCCTGTGGCTAGATGTTGACTGCACTGTTTTGTCTTATTTGGTTTTCTGTGGCTAGATGTTGACTGCACGGACTTGTCTTATTTGGCTTCCTGTGGCTAGATGTTGACTGCACGGTGTTGTCTTATTTGGCTTCCTGTGGCTAGATGTTGATTGCACTGTTTTGTCTTATTTGGTTTTCTGTGGCTAGATGTTGACTGCACGGTGTTGTCTTATTTGGTTTCATGTGGCTTGATGTTGACTGCACTGTTGTGCGTTATTGTTTATCATGGTATTAGTTGTTGACTGCACTGTTGTATGTTATTGTGTATCATGTGACTGGTTGTTGACTGTACTGTTGTATGTTATTGTGTATAATGTTACTGGTTGTTGACAGCACTGTTGTATGTTATTTTGTACCATGTTATTAGTTGTTGACTGCACTGTTGTATGTTATTGTGTATCATGTGACTGATTGTTGACAGCACTGTTGTATGTTATTGTGAATCATGTTATTAGTTTTGACTGCACTGTTGTATGTTATTGTGTATCATGTTACTGGTTGTAGACTGCGCCGTTGTATGTTATTGTCTATCATGTGACTGGTTGTTGACAGCACTGTTGTATGTTCTTGTGTATCACGTGACTGGTTGTTGACAGCACTGTTGTATGTTCTTGTGTATCACGTGACTGGTTGTTGACAGCACTGTTGTGTGTTATTTCGTACCATGCTAACCGGTTTTGCCTGCACACCTATGTCTTATGGTGCTAACTGGTTTTGGCAGCACACTTACATCTTATTTTGTACCGTGTTCATCGGTTGTAACAGCACATTCATGTTTTATTGTCGCTACAATAACCGTTTTCCTGTTGACTACGTAACCCAGCATGGTCTTTAAATATGACATGTCCAATCATCCGTTGATATACAAGTCCGTATACTTTCCGATGCATTACTAGCAGAGTTTTCGAACTTTGTCTAATATTTGTCGATCTATCAAGGTATAATACTTACACTTTGTAACGCTTACAACTGTGCAGTCAATAATAACTGCCGATATTTAAACATCATGTCAGTTCTGTCAAATGGGCGCCTCCCCTTCCTCCTAGCCTGTGTTCTTCCCTTGGGTTGCTAGGGCAATCCGTGGGATCGTGACGTTATTAACCTTTAGATCATTGACACCCTTAAACACACACACCTGGTTCATTCTCTGTATTGGAATCATACCCTTGGATTCAATAATAAACATGTCCAGCCTACAATAATGATACAGATAAGTAACTTTTCTATTTATATTTGCATGCAGTGTTTTTCATGTACTTGTGTCAGTCTGTGTGTGAGTTTGTTTTTTTTTAGTCGGAACTTCAATTGTGTTTTTACTTGTGATTGTCTTCTAGTAAAGCTTACCGTATACTTGTCGTTTTATTTTTTGAATGATTCATTCATTACCAATTTCTAGCAGCGTTTCGCAGTCTAGACTAAGCGATACTTAACGTTTGTAATAATATATGTTCCGCCTTTACAGCCGCACCTGCTCACAAGAACCGAAACTAGACCAAACTGTTCTGATCGCACCAGATTCCCCAAGCCTGGCCTCAGTTACATCATCCTCTACACACCCCTTTGACAATGAGTACTTACATACCATGGCTGCAGCCTCCGCCCCTTACATCGGGGTCAAGGATGTGCAGCATTTCAACATCTCAGAACTGTACAAGGACAAGGACGCCGTCATTGCTGCCTTGATGACCTCTTACAAGGTCAACGTGGAAGACTACAGCCACATACCCAAAGATGAGATGTTTGCCCAACAGAAAGCTCATTATGTAAGTTCTAGCGCCATACGCAACACAAACGTGTTTGAATATTTACATTGTATCATGCTCGTCTTACAAGTTTATTGTTTGTAACCAATTTAACTGTTTTCAATCTCAGAAGATTTGCGGCATACGATGAAAGGGAACAGTAACAATGGAAATAGATGAGTGTATTGATTTTAAAGAGACAACATAAATACATCATGTATAATACATATACTTCTTTGCATGTTAAAATATTTAAAGTTCTTATACCAGACATACAAGATACAATAACACTGCTTGGTAGCGACAAGCAATAAGTGAACATAAAAAGTAAGGTACTCTTTTTGCACGCCTTAGGGCTTTTTGGAATGTGGTGCTTAAAGGTCACTGTTCAATTGCTAACCAATGGGTAATAATGTGCGTGACCATGCGTTAAATGGTATCCGTGGTTCCACTGGACTCTTCACTTCCACTCTACTAGTGTTCTACAATACCGTACGGATATAACAATTACTTCATTACCACACTACTAATGTTCTACAACCCGTACACATCTAATAATTACTTCATTTTTACAATGTTTGCGAGAAGGCTCACGACAATCGTCAGTGATGTGTGTGTGTAAAGTGTGGGAGTTTGTTCATACTAGTTTCAGTGATTATGTGAGGCATCATGTAAGTGTCTAGCTGTGAGGATGTGTGTGTGTGTGAGTGTGTGAGTGTGTATGTGGGGGATGTGTGTGTGTGTGTGTGGGGGGGGGAGGGTGTATGTGTGGAGGGGTTGTGAATGGGGGATGTATGGTGGGTGGGGGATGTGTATGTGGGTGAGGGATGTGTATAGGTGATTGATATTTGGGTGGATGGGTGGAAGTGTGTGGGTGTTGGTGGTGGGGAGTTGTGTTGGTGGGGAATGTGTATGTGGGTGGTTGGGTGCGTGAGGAATGTGTGGGTTGAGGGATGGGTGTGTGATTGGTGTGTAAGATGGGTGTGGGGATGTGTGTGTGGGTGGGTGGGTGGGGGATATATAAGTGGGTGGTGATGGTGTTTATAGGTGGGGGATGTGTGGGTGGGTGGGAGATGAGTGGGGAAATGTGTGTGTGGGTGAGGGATGTGTGGGTTGGGATGTGAATTGGGAGATGTGTGTGGGGTGGGGTGTTGTGTGAGAGGGGAGATGTGTGTGGGTGGGGGAGGTGTGATTGGATGTGGGATGTGCGGGTGGGAAGGGATGTATGTGAGGGTGGAATGTGTGTATGTTTGGCTGGGTGGTTGGGGTGTGTGAGTGTGGGTGGGTAGATGAGAGATGTATGTGTTGATGGGTCGGTGGAGGATGAATAGGTGTGAGTAGTTGAGGGATGAGTACATGAATGGGTGGATTTGTGTGGGAGATGAGTGTATTGGTGGGGTGTTGGTGGGAACATGTGTGTGAGTGGGATGTGTGTGTGCGGGGATACGTGTGTGTGGGTCGGGAGATGTGTGCGGGTGGGGGGACGTGTGTGTTTGTGTGTGGGGAATGTGTGAGTGGCTGGATTGGGAGGTGTGGATGAGTGTGGGATGTGTGTGTTGGTGGGGGTGTGTAGTTGGGTGCGGAAATTAGTGAGTGGGTGGGGGATGTGTGAGTGGGTGAGGGATGGGTGTATGGGTTGGTGCGGGATGTCTGTGTGGGATGGGAGATGTGTCACAAAACATGATAATATGCATTGTTTATGCTTACAACATTCATTTGACACAGTTTTTATGGGCTCTATCCGAACGCAGTCAACACGATCCTTGACAAACCAAGCCACACCAAATGCATTTTGTTAGAACAGTGCTGAAATACTACTGTACTAATTCATTGGGAACCGCGGTAGCGTTTTGATCAGCGCACTAACCTGCACTAACCTGCCAGCTCAGTTGACAAGTGATCAAGTCCCCATTGATGTTATGTTTTTATTTTTTTTTTTTAAATTAACGTGGGTACCCAGGTGAACCCAGCGTAAGATGGGTTGCAAAACATGTCATGTGGAGTAGAAGCGGTCGACGAGATACTGATCACATCACCCATCGAATGCCCACTGGGCTTGGCACCATATACCCAAGCAGTCGACGTGGTCGAAAGGATAAGAGAGCTCTTGCTATTCAATCTTCCGGTAGGCTAGCATGGGGTAGCGGGATTATTTCCTACACTGGTCAGTTAGACTTCAAATTTGGCTTCTCAGTCAGAAACAACAACAACAACAACAACAACAACAACAACAACAACAACAAAACTTTATTTTGAAAGGGTTAAGAATTGGGCACGCAGGCCCGTCTAACATTTTGCCCTTTTATCACTCTCTCTCTCTCTCTCATATATTATACCATTCACACATCATTCAAGGCTAACTGAAAACAGCAACAATATAAAAGATATGCAATTATAAAGGCATGTGGAAAATGAAAAATCAATACTACACGACTCAGTAATAGTAATAACTGGTGTGGCACTTGTTATTAGCTATGTGGAATATACTGGCGTATCAAAAGGGGACTGGCTGTTATACTAGGGTTTTATTATTATTATTATTTATATTACTAGCTGACCCTGCCCGGCTTCGCCCAGACCCTGGTGGGGAGCATCTCATTTAATTCATATAAGTAGTCATATAAGTTCTCGTTCCCGTTACCGACTGTCTGTCTGTCTGTCTGTCTGTCTGTCTGTCTGTCTGTCTGTCTGTCTGTCCGTCTGTTTGACCCGGCCCGGCATTGCCCAGCTCCTGGTGTGGAGCATCTCATTTAATTCATATAAGTAGTCATATAAGTTCCCGTTCCCGACTGTCTATCTGTCTGTCTATCTGTCTGCCTGACCCTGCCCGGCTTCGCCCAGTCCCTGGTGGGAAGCATCTAATTTAATTCATATAAGTAGTCATATAAGTTCCCGTTCCCGTTACCGACTATCTGTCTGTCTGTCTGTCTGTCTGTCTGTCTGTCTGTCTGACCCGGCCCGACATCGTCCAGCTCCTGGTGTGAAGCATCTCATTTAATTTATATAAGTAGTCATATAAGTTCCTGTTCCCGACTGTCTATCTGTCTGTCTGTCTGTCTATCTGTCTGCCTGACCCTGTCCGGCTTCATTAAATTCATACAACAAAAAAAATGTAACTTAAAAGAACGTTTTACCACACACCATCCATTATTTTTAATGAAAACTCTTTCTAATCACCTGCATGACTACAGTAACTTCTTAAGCAAAAAAAGATGAGTTACAATGTTATGCATTGTGCATCATTTTTATGAAAACTTTGAAAATGCCTTACAGATTGTATCATTATTTATTATAACTCATATGCCGGTACATAACTATGGACAAAGAGTTTATAAATCTTTGAAAACGATGCCACAATATGACTATAAGTTATACAGAAAAGTTATGCCCCTTGAAATAACTTTTACAGAGTTAGGTCCCCTGAGATATATGAAATTATGATGAAAAATTAAAAATGAAATAATACTGAGTAAGCAGGCGATTTCACACTAACAAAATATCACAGTTGACAGCTCTGGAATGAAAGGAAGGCGTGTAGAAAATTTCATCTCAATCGGATGGGCCGTTCGCGAACAAATAAAGGACATACATACATACATACATACAGAGATACGCACATCCTAATTTATATATAAGATTAAGGGGGAAGGTAATCCGTACTGAGATAGTGTTCAAATAATTTGCGATTATATGTATACGGATTGGTGATGTCTTTTATTTCATGTGGAAGATTGTTCCACAGCTGAGCTGCAGAGTACGTTAAGCTTGTTTTGTATAAGTCTATCCTAGGCTTTGGAATGTGTAATATATTTAATCGTTTACTGTGTCTAGCATTATATTCAAACAATGGCCAAAGGTAATTTGGGACATTCCGATGTAGGATTTTGTTAATTAGTTTGGCCTTATTGAAAAGCAGACGTTTGCGGAGTGGTAGTAACTGAAGGCGTTTATGCAGGCTAGGATTGTCAGTTGAATGTTTGCTATAAATTAAACTCATGGCCCGTTTCTGGAGCGAGTAAAATCGCTTTGTGCTTGAATTGGAACAACCGTCCCAGATTGTAGAGCAGTAGTCAAAAATGGAAAGCAATGGCAAGCTACTAAACGTAATAACTACCTAGAAAATCAACCTGTGATTGTGGTTGAACACAATGTCCTAAACAGAACAAGCAATATTTCACAACCATAAACCCAGTATGTGTGAAGTCGTGGAGGGTTTCTCTACTGCACTGACTTGCTCATTGTTTTCTAGGTGGTTGTTGTTTCAATCCTCTAACCATGGCAGTCTCCGTGGCGGTGTAGTAAAATCGCCTGCCTTGAGCTTCGAAGGTTGTTCATTCCATTCCGGCCTACGTCGTTCGTGTCACGAGTCCAGCTTTCTCGGAGACGCCTGGGAGTCGTTGCTGGAGATACAGAGTTCATGCTTTGTGCGACGCTTTCAGAAGGACCAATCCATAAGGGATAAAACCCTGTGCAATGAGGTCGATTTTGTGACCTGTTGTAATCCTCTAACTGTGCTATGTTTACGTGAATCAACCAGGAGGAATGCCAGCTGAAGAAGCAGACATTTGGGGACTTGGGGTTCCTGCCTGAGCACGAATATGATGAGATCTATTCCGTCACGGGCATTGATGTGGATAACAGGTTTGTGACATGTGGTTGTTGTCTGTGATTTGGATAACAGATTTGTGACATGTGGTTGTGTTTTGTTTTTTTGTTTTTTGTGATGTGGATAACAGGTTTGTGACATGTGGTTGTTGTCTGTGATGAGGATAACAAGTTTGTGACATGGGGTTGTTTCTTGTGATATGAATAACAGGTTTGTGACATGGGGTTGTTTCTTGTGATGAGAATAACAGGTGTGTGACATGGGGTTGTTTCTTGTGATGTGAATAACAAGTTTGTGACATGGGATTGTTGTCTGTGATGTGAATAACAGGTTTGTGACATGGGGTTGTTTCTTGTGATGTGAATAACAGGTTTGTGACATGGGATTGTTGTCTGTGATGTGAATAACAGGTTTGTGACATGGGGTTGTTTCTTGTGATGTGAATAACAGGTTTGTGACATGGGGTTGTTTCTTGTGATGTGAATAACAGGTTTGTGACATGGGGTTGTTTCTTGTGATGTGAATAACAGGTTTGTGACATGGGGTTGTTTCTTGTGATGTGAATAACAGATTTGTGACATGGGGTTGTTGTCTGTGATGTGGATAACAGATTTGTGAAGTTAAGGTTGTTCGGAGAGTGTGAAAGAGAAAGTTTTGTAAGAGAGAGAGAGAGTGTGAGAGAGAAAGTTTTGTGAGAGAGAGAGAGAGAGAGAGAGAGAGGGAGAGAGAGAGAGAGAGAGAGAATGTGTGTAGACCGAGTGAGAGAGAAAGAGAGTTTGTAGATAGAATGAGAATTAGTATATATGTGTAGAGAGCTGAGAGAGTGTGTGTGTGAGAGGGCTGGAGAGGAGAGAGAGAGAGAGAGAGAGAGAGAGAGAGAGAGAGAGAGAGAGAGAGAGAATAACTGCGTTTGTGTGTGTGTGTGTGTTTTTGTTTTTTGTTTTTTGTTTTTTTTATAATTTCACTATTATCCAACGAAAGTAAAATGAGACGAAAGGAGTCAGACAAACAAATAAACACAAACCACACAAACATGCCAAATTAATTCAAACAGTTTGATCGTCGACAGGAGGACTGTGATTCGCAAATTCCTCACCAAAATGGAAAAGGACGTGCGAGACCTAGTCCAGTTTGCCAAGTCAATACCTGGATTCTCATACCTCGATATTAACTTACAGATGGAGCTGGTAAAATGTAAGGAAATGTGTCGTGCTTGCTCCAGTGTGTCTGCTTTGTAACGTGTTGTTGTTGTTGTTGTTGTTGTTGTTGTTGTTGTTGTTGTTGTTGTTGTTGTTGTTGTTGTTGTTGTTGTTGTTTACTGGCGCCTTGTCGTCTTGACAATTTGTTACACTGTGCTTCCCAAAAACAAGGCATAACTACTACAAGCCATGACGAGAACAAGGGATGAAGTTATAACTCCCCATAGCACAAAGCCTGAGCTGAATTGTAAAGACCATGTGTTGTCCATACATCATAATCTCTCTCTCTCTCTCTCTCTCTCTCTCTCTCTCTCTCTCTCTCTCTCTCACTCTCTCTCTCTCTCTCTCTCTCTCTCTCTCTCTCTCTCTCTCTCTCTCTCTCTCAGACTGCGTAGTTTATTCCAGATGAAAGGTAACACCAATGCATCTGGATCACGACCAGCTGCAGAAACTGCCGGATCAGCAAAGCAATACTCTGTCCATCTGTCTGAGCTTCGGTCCTAGACCAGTTGCCAACCAAGGCTTAGGGCCTGGTCTGCCTTGTCATGTCATTTAATCTTTAGATTGCATTTCCTCGCAACAGGATAAGGTTTGCACCCTCACTATTGCGCCCCTCCTTCGAAGCCGTTGGCATAATGTCTGGAGTTGGGTTTGGTAGGCACCTTCCAACATTCGGCGCTAACAGAAAGCAGGTAGTAGTAGTACCGTCTACTGTCATACGTCAGTTCAGTCATATATGACTAAGACCTGGCAGGTTATTATTATTATTATTATTATTATTATTATGTAAGGAGGCAAAAGAAACATGGCTTGAGAAAAATTGCAGAGAAATTGAAAAACAACACAACAGTAACAATGCGAACCTAATGCACAAAAGAATTCAGGAGCTTACTAATCAAAAAACACGTACATCAGCAGGCTGCCTAAAGACAAAAGATGGAAGAGTCATAATAGAAAAAGATCAGATCTTACATGAATGGTCAGATTACGTGAAAAACCTGTATGACGACAACAGAGACGAACAGTATGATGTTCAAAATAATAATGAAGGACCAGCAATTTTGAAGATGGAGGTTCAGAATGCTCTTAACCATATGAAATCTGGCAAGACCCCCGGTTCAGACAGCGTCACAACAGAAATGATTAATGCTTTAGAAGAATATGGAATAGATCAAGTTACCAGTCTGCTTAATACAATATATGATACTGGAAATATACCTCAGGAGTTATGTAATTCTGTATTTATTGCAATCCCAAAGAAATCAGGAGCCTTGGAATGTGATCAACATCGAACAATTAGTATAATGAGTCACATCACGAAGATTTTGCTAAGAATTATCATGCAAAGAGTTAGGAGGAAAATACAACCTGAAATAGGAGAAGAACAATGTGGGTTTGTGGAAGGCAAGGGTACAGTAAATGCTGTGTATATACTGAGAAACATAATCGAACGTTCTATAGAAGTAAACAAAGATCTACACCTTTGCTTTATTGACTACACAAAGGCTTTTGATAAAGTGAGACATGTCAACATGATAAGGATGCTTGAAGATCTACAAATTGATGGAAAAGATCTTAGACTTGTAAAAAACATATATTGGAAACAACAAGCTGCCATAAGAGTTGATAATGAAGTAAGCCAATATCAGCCTATTAAAAGGGGTGTGAGACAGGGATGTGTAATGTCTCCAGATCTGTTTTCCCTGTACAGTGAAAGTATTTTCAGAAATATTGAAGATATGGAAGGAATCAACATTGGGGGACGGTGCATCAATAACATTAGATATGCAGATGATACAATCTTGATTGCAGACAATGAACAGGACCTGCAAAATTTAGTAGATGCGATTGTGACACACAGTGAACAACTAGGGTTAGAATTAAATTGTAAAAAGACACAGATTATGGTCGTCACTAGGAAGGACGAAATACCACAATGTAATATACAAGTAAATGGGAATATTCTTCAACAAGTGAGCAGGTACAATTATCTCGGAACAGTAATAACATCTGATGGGAGATGCCTTGAAGAGATTAGAACAAGAATCGCCATGGCAAAAGTAGCCTTTAGCAAGATGAAAAACATATTGACCAATAAAAAGATGTCAATTGAAACGAGAAAGAGAGTGTTGAGATGCTACATTGAGCCTGTACTTTTGTATGGATGTGAAGCGTGGACAATGAGCAGTCAGGCTGAAAAACATCTGATGGCTGTAGAGATGTGGTTTCTGAGGAAAATGCAAAGAATACCATGGACAGCCAGAAAGACCAATGAACAAGTCCTTCAAGAAACAAATGAAGATCGTAAATTGATTAGAGAAATTAGACGTAGACAGTCAAAATTTTTTGGACATGTTATGAGAAGAAATGGATTGGAGAATTTGGTGACAACTGGTAAGATCGAGGGGAACAGACCAAGGGGAAGACCTAGAAGCAAGTACCTGGATGGCTTGGCCTTGTGGCATAGTCGAGACAGAAACACGGAGCTGATCCACGACTCTGGTGATCGGGTGAGATGGCAGAACATGACCGCCCACGCTTACCGGCATGGCACATGATGGATGGATGGATTATTATTATTATTATTATTATTATTATTATTATTATTATTATTATTATTATTATTATTATACGTGTTTTTATTATAAGTGGAACAGAAAAAGTGCCTTAGAAGAAACTTGCTAGTGGTATATGATGCGCCAGGACTTTTCTCAAGATATATTAACTTAGCTCCCTAGCGACTAAAGTGTCCGCTATGTGATACAGAAGACAACCACATATTGATTGGATTCACACAACACATTGCATTGTTGTCAACAAACTGCATCCTCTCAATGGCATTATATATGTTCTATACATTGTACATTTCCTAATTTAATTCTTTCCTTTTCATTTTTGATGTTTTCAAGCTGCCCATTTTGTATGTGTTGTGACACTTATGTACCAATATGTAAGCTGTGTTTAGCATTTGATTTGCTTACAGTAGCACATAGGTAAACGGGTATCACCTGCAGCATATGATACCACCTACCGGAAGAGGTCATTCTAATGGAACCTTCATTAACGTTGTTAACTAGTTTCAATTTCTTGAGAAGCCTGTTTTACAAGGGATAAATACAACGGTGGTTTCTCCTTGCCTTCAACCGGGTTGTCTATTGTTTAACTCCGATAGCCTTTATTTAATCATACAGAACCTGCAAGAACAGAGGGTGCGGGGCAGATATCATGAATCTTGCATCTTACACGCCGATGGCCACAGCTTTTGGATATTTCATAGAGATAACTGCCCTTCTAACTACCTCGTCTCCTGTCTAACATAGGGAGATAACGTTAATGTTTTGGTCCAGGGCTGCTTGTTCAAAATATGAGCTGCTATCCTCTGTATCTAGAGGGCCACTCAACCATCTGCCACTCGTGGTCTCCCCTGGTATTTGGACATGCTCCAGTCCTACAGGCAACAGTGCATATCAAACAACATAGAGACAAACAAAATGTAATAAAGATATATGTGTTACGTATTATCTTCTTCTTCTTCTTCTTCTTCTTCTTCTTCTTCTTCTTCTGCTTCTGCTTCTTCTTCTTCTTCTTCTTCTTCTTCTTCTTCTTCTTCTTCTTCTTCTTCTTCTTCTTCTTCTTCTATTTCGTCTCCCCATTTCGTCTTTCCGATAACCACATCTTTGTGTCGTCGGTGTTTCTTGATGGATTTGTTCATGGTCGATTTATTCCATCGTTCTGTCTTTTCCATAATCCATGTAAGTGTGGCAGTGTTGTAATTTCTTATGTCTTTAATGTGGTTAGCCCAAGATTTCTCTTGTGTACTATTAGTCTCTTGCCATCAGCTGTAACCAGGATGATCATTTTCATTATGAAATCATCATAGCGCATGATCAAATCATCACGGTTTCGACGTTTCAGTACTGACAAGGCTTGAAAGAGAATGAAAGAGAATGTTAAACATGTAACTTAGGGAGATAACATTAACAATGGTCTGTAAAGAAGGTGTTGTTTTGCGTATCCTTTACAGGACTTAGCTGTCAACAGCAGCATCTTTCAGCTGTCTGTTGATCTCTTGGCAAGATTACGCTCAGTAGTTTGCCATTGCTTTCTGAGCGGCCGGCTCAGTATCCGCAAGTCACGAGCGGGGGTCGAACCACCTCAGTTCTCGCTCCGCTGCGAGACTCTGCGTGATAAACGGGATTACAGAGAGAAAGTGTTGTAACCCCACAGCCAGAGAGACCGGCTTAAAGAAGGTGTTAGATGTGTAAAATTGGAAGATACCATTAACAATGATCTGGAACGAGGATGTTAGACTTGTTACATTGGAAGATAGCATTAACAATGATCTGGAACGAGGATGTTAGACTTGTTACATTGGAAGATAGCATTAACAATGATCTGTAAAGGTTTTAGACTTGTAACATAAGAAGATAGCATTAACAATGATCTGTAAAGGTGTTCAACTTGTAGGATCGTGGCAAGATAAAGAAACTTTTGAGAATCATTGTAGCTGACGTAGATGTCGATTTAACTGAATGACTGTGTGTTGTCTCGTGTCTGACATTCTCGGTGGCTCACACTGAATGCTGCATGTTATTTCATTCATTCTCAATGCTCACACTGAATGCTGCATGTTATTTCATTCATTCTCAGTGCTCACACTGAATGTTGCATGTTATCTCATACATTCTCAATGGCCCACGCTGAATGCTGCATGTTATCTCTTACATTCTCAGTGGCCCACACTGAATGCTGCATGTTATCTCACTACCGCACCGTCAACCTGGAGCTGGGTATAATGGTTGACCTGACTGGAGAGCACTGGGCTTGCTACTATGAACTGGGTGCGGACGATGTCCAGTCAGTCATTGCAGATTACGTCCTGTAAGTGGAAATTTTCTGATTCGATTTTCTAAAAATACTAATAGAGGGGGAGGGAGAGGGGCTGCGTGGTCACAAGGTATGGTGTCCGCCTCGAGTGCTGGAGGTCCGGGGTTCAGGCCCAGGTGAGGACCGGGATTTTTTTCACGTGGACTTCTAGTAAACATGTTCCCTGGTCTCTGGGTAGTGAGGTCGGAGCCCGTGTGTATTGTTGCGCACATAAAAAATCCCTTGTCAGTTGAAAATCGAAAAGGTTTAGCCTAACGGCGCTGCCCTGGCAAAATTTCTAGTCAAAAACTACCCAAAGTATTTCAGGATCCTCGCTGGTGCTACGGAGTTCGTGCACTAAGCTGAGTTTCTCCAGACTCAGGTTTGAGTTAGGAGGAGAACGGAGCACTTACGGGTTACACCCCTGTGCCGTGATGTTGATCCGTCGACTAAAATAAACTAAACTAATAGACGGCGGGGGGGGGGGGGGGGGGAGGGTGTGTGTGCCCATGCAAGTGTGTGTGTGCGTGTGTGTGCGTGTGTGCGCGTGCGTGCGTGCGTGTGTGCGTGCGTGCGTGTGTGCGTGCGTGCGTGCGTGCGTGCGTGTGTGTGTGTGTGTGTGTGTGTGTGTGTGTGTGTGTGTGTGTGTGTGTGTGTGTGTGTGTTTTAAAGAAGACAAGAAGAAGACAAGATGTTATTGTCAAGCTGATGTTGTGATACTTCCAAAGGTGAAATATTTTCTAGTGATACTTCCAATAGTGTGATATCTTCTAGTGACACTTCCAATGGTGTGATATTTTCTAGTGATACCTCTAATGGTGTGACATTTCTAATGATGTCTTATTTCAGATTCAGTGATAAATTACAGAAAATAGCTCCCACACGAGAAGAAGAGGTCTTACTGAAAGCAATAGTTGTTGTGTCAACAGGTAAAGTTCACCAGCACCTTTATAATGTGTTAATGTCGTTCATCATTTCAATAATCTATCATTGCCTGCTTTTCACGTACATACATTGTAAGCATTATAAGACTAAATGTCTATTTTGACACATTTTACATTGTCAAACTTCGAGTTCTCGTTTTGTCATTATGTCTTTTGTATTTTTCCTTCTTCTCACTGTTCTTAATCATCATCATCATCATCATCATCATCATCATCATCATCATCATCATCATCATCATCATCATCATCATCATCATCATCATCATCATCATCATCATCATCATCACCATCATCTTGTTGTTGTTGTTGTCTTCTTCTTCTTCTTCTTCCTCTTCTTCTTCTTCTTCTTGCGATCGTATCTTTGTTTGCACTGTAAGAGATTGAATAATGAACCCGGTTTCTTTGAAGTTCCCCTTTAGTTTCATTAGTTTCAAATTGCTTGAATGTTGGGGTGGGGTGGGGTGGAGGTGGGTGGGAGGGTGTCGCTAGGTGGCGAAGTGGTCCAGTCGTCTGCCTCGCGCTACGAAAGTTGTGGGTTCGATTCCGGGCTACGTCATTCAGTTCACGCGTAAAGTTTTCTGGAAGATGCCTGGGGGTCGTTGCAGGAGCCTCAGAGTTCTTGCTTTTTGCTACGCTTTCGGAAGGCCGCCCTAAAAATATTATCATATGTCAATGCACATCGACTTATAACTGAACACCCTAGCACATGTCAATACGCATCGACTTACAACTGAAAATCCTTCCATATGCCAATACAGATGAGGAGAAGAGACTTGAAGATATACTAAAATGGAATACGAGCTATATATTTTACCTAATTTAAACTTTGAGGCGATATTAAGTCACTTCCAGATGTACACGGTATGTGTTAACAGTAGCTAAATTAAATTGGTGTGAGACTGACTACTTCATCTTCTTCTTATTATTATCCTCTATCCCCCCATTGGGGAATGGGCCCTCAACCAGCTCACGCCAAGCCCTCCTGTCTGTAGCTATACCGTGTAGCTCTGTCAATGTCCATCCCATATTGTTCACGTCTGTGTCTACTTCTCTTCTCCGTGAGTTTTTAGATCTTTCTCTATTTATTTTGCCCTATGTTTTCCAGACTAAGACTTTTCTGATTATACTATTCTCGGATTTTCTCAATGGCCAGTGCTGTCACGAGATCGCCATGAGTTAACCAGATAATGATAATACCGACGTTTGCTTGGCGTATATTTTCTAGGCCACAACAGTCGTACTAACAGAGTAAACACAGCTGCACGGGTTACATCGGGGCAGCACATATACACATTTGGTGGTGAGTGAGAAGGAATGGATACACCGCGTTGGCAGTTCATAAACAGTTAAAGTCACATAGCCTTGCCCGCTCAGGATATGGAATGGTTCCATCTGTCATCTATAGTTCCGGACATCAGGCGAAAGGGCGGCTGGGAGTGTCACCACTGAACAGAAGATTGACAGTTTATCAACAGGTCGGAAGTGCCCGACTAGGGAGAAAACGGTCAGACTGTCAGTGGGTATTTCCCGACATAAAACGGAATGGCAGATTTGACTGTCACCACATGACAGAAAGTTGAGGGCTGGTTATTGGAAACAGGGAACACCTGCAGTATATCAACAACGTCACGTGCACAATGTAGGTTGTTTGGAAAACCATGATTGGCAGCTTGGTATCGAAACTCTTTGTTGGAACTCTACAGTAACTCTCTAGATTGTTTTGGATGTCTAAACCAGTGATGACAAATCTAACATTGAGGGAGCCAGAGGGGGGATGGATCCCTGACAGGGGATGATATGCCCAATGTGCCACCTGTGTGGGGGCATAAAGGATAACGTCACGTGGCCAACTTTGGTAGTTTGCCATATAAACCCGAGTTGGGGCCAACTAGGGGGACTTGGAAATGTGGCTCTAGTCGGAGTGCAAGGGCACTGCAGTGCTTAGTGGAAATAATATCTACCGTGTGTTAATTAGTGACTTAATTTTTCACGTGCCTATCATGGCAGATGTAGATATGATTGATAGGACTGCAGTAGTGCCATTTAAGGTTCCCTACCAGATCCGAGGAAACTCAACAAGTTTTTAGGAAAAGTTCAAATCCAATTCGGAAAAACACCAGTGGACAGTCAATAAAGTTGCTTACAGAACGTAACTAAAGCTAGAAGGAAGATGATTCACCAAAGAGGGTGATGATTACTGATGCACCACACAGCATCAGACAGTAGTAACTAACTGAGAACATTACTGATAATAGTTGCCTAGTGTGATATAATCTCGTGTAATAGAACACAAGCCATGATACTTGAGGCTAGATAGACACGAGTGAGGATCCAGTACAGTAACAATTAACATTAGTAACTGTGTACACACTACAAAGGACTTGTGCATTTTTTTTAATTAACGATAGGAACGGACATTGTGTAGGGTGCAACCGGTCCATGATTAACTGTTTATACCACCGGTGTCTATTTCGGATGTTCATGAAATGGGATTACCAGAGGTCTACAGAGGCAAATCAGTATCCAGCAGGATGGTTTCGGCGCTGGGTGAGAAGTACATGTTCTGACGTAACGTGCTGTGGTCTATCCTTGCTGGGATCAGCTGACTGGGTTGTTGTCTGAGAGTCCGATTCTACACACTTTATAGAACACGTCACACATTTTCTTCACATACACGTCTCATATACGTTACACTTTTCTTTTAATAAATTAATCTTTATTAATTTTTAGAAGCAAGAGTTGTTGAGTATGTTGCGTTGGGGAAGTGTGAGAAGGGGGCATAGTACGACAGTGAGAGAGTGATAGGAAAAGGTGTCCATAGGCTGATGGAGTGTGTTGGACGGAAGCTGGTGGATTCTCCAGAATATTGAGAGGAAAAAAATATTATAATGTGGGTGTCGACTCTCTTCACTCCAGGGACGACACTGTAAAGGAGGACACGACATTATTGGGGGCTCGTAAACGGAATCTTTGGACAGCGGGATCTCTCGTAAACGGAATCTTTGGACAGCGGGATCTCTCGTAAACGGGATCTTTGGACAGCGGGATCTCTCGTAAACGGAATCTTTGGACAGCGGGATCTCTCGTAAACGGGATCTTTGGACAGCGGGATCTCTCGTAAACGGAATTCTTGGACAGCGAGATCTCCTGCAAGCAGGAACCTTTGACAGTGGGATCCTCTGACAACGGGGTCTTTTGACACGGGATCCTTAGTTATAAGAGGGAGATATCGTTTTGGAGAATCCAGCTAGAGTGAATGTGGATAGGGGTTAGGACAAATATCTTACCTGTTCACACTTCACACGTCTGCATAGGTCTGTGGTCCTGATTCTACTCTTGTCACTGAATGAATGTGCTGTGTGTGGTAATATCTAGATTTATAGTACTTGTTCATATATCTGTATAGTAATTTGCAGTTATATTGTACTAGACCTGCTAGCTTACCTCTCTGTATAATGGCCACCCCTAAACTAACCACGTTAGAATTAAAGGCAAAGGGGGAAGAAATGGGATTGGCGGGTTCTGCTCTAACGGATTACATACAGGAAGTGGAGAGAGAGTATCGTCAAGCAGAACGGGAAGATCGAAAGGCCGAGCTGGAATTGAGAAGGATGGAGTTGGAACAAGCAGCTAAGAAATTGGAAGCTGAGCAAGCAGCTAAGAAATTGGAAGCTGAGCAAGCAGCTAAGAAATTTGAAGCTGAGCAAGCAGCTAGGAAATTGGAAGCTGAGCAAGCAGCTAGGAAATTAGATGCTGAACAGGAAGTACAGAAAAGGGAGCACGAGTACCGGATGAGGGAACTCGAGTTGAAGAGTCATTCTAATGGAGAAACTGAGGGAGCAGTTGGAAGTTCCTCCATCCCAGGCTCAACACCAGTAGGTGGACATGGGTACCAGGCCATGAAGTTTCCTTTGGCGGTCTACGAGGAGGACAAAGAGAAGATTGACCAGTACCTTCAACGCTTCGAGGCTATGTCAGTTGCTATGGGTCTGGAGCGTAACAAATGGAATCTTAAGCTATCCCAGGGTTTACGCGGGACCGGATACGAGGTTTATTCTCGCCTGCCACCAGGACATGAGAACAATTATGACGAGTTAAAGACGGCTCTGCTGAAACGATTCGAGGTTACGTCACATACCTACCGGAAAAAATTTCGAGCAGCGAAACGAGAACCGGGGAAGTTGTTTGCCGCCTACAGTTTGCGTCTAAAATCTTATCTCCACAAGTGGATGGATTTGGCTGGGTTCGCACATGACTATGAGAGTCTGGAAGAGCTCATGGTGGTCGACCAGCTGAAGAAGCAAATGTCTAAACCTCTCAGGACGTTCCTGGGAGAACAAGGAGCGGAACGTATTGACCTCGTGACTAAATTAGCAGAACGGTTCGTCGAAGTACATGGGGAGGCAGGGGAAAACCTTTCCACCAACTCCAAAAGTCAAGAGAAACATGACAAGAAGAAAGCCAAAAACTCAGGAACCAAAATGTGGGAACCTTATGTGCAAAAATCAGAGGATAGTTCAGAGAAGAAGAAGGAGGGAAGCAAGAGCACTTCAAGCTCTACACCAAAACGACCGTGGTCGGAGAAGTGGTGTTCAATTTGTAAGTCACCCTCTCACAATACGAGGGACTGCAAATCGAAGGCTAAGAACCCTCACTTCGCAGCATGTCAAGTGACTTCCAAGGAGGTTGTCACGGAAAATGCCAAGGTCAACAAGGAAGCTCGCCACCAGGAGAGCTCACTCAAGTCCGACAATAGAAAATCTAGGACAGGGAAATGGTGCAACCAATGCAAGTCAAACACGCACAATGCTATTGACTGCAGGGGAAAGTCAGGAGACACTCAATTCGTTGTGTGCCCCGGGAAACCTAAGGTGGAGCCCACCGAACAGGTCGAGGCCGAGGAAGAGACTCCAGACCAGGAAAAACCACCTGTAGTGGAATTGGTAGAGGTTAACGGTCGTCAAGTGGAGTGTTTATACGACACAGGACTGGACGGGGAGGCCGTGATTTCTGCGGATCTGTTACATCCAGAACAATTCACAGGTGAGACCTTGGATATACAGCCTGCACAGAAGAGTGCTGTAACCATGAAGTTGCCCATTGCTAATGTGGAGATTCAGATTCAGTCAAGGTACGTCACCGGCACCATCAAGGCCGCTGTATTGACTGATCCCATTTTTCCAGTCATCCTAGGTTGCCGGTATGTCTTTCTGGGAATGCCCAGGGAGCCAATCCATATGGGAGCAATGCAGACTCGCTCTCAGACGAGAACGGAAGAGGCAGAAGCAATTGTGACTAACCCAATGCCGGGGGAGCTACGAACTGCCCAGAGTGAGGATGATACTTTACGTCCTTGCTACAGAAAGCTGCAGAAAAGTGCTGATCCACCAGGACGGGGGCAGTACTACATGAAGAATAGGATACTCTACAGGAGAGCAGGAAGGGGAGACAACCTATACGGTCAGTTGGTCGTCCCGAAAGCTCACCGATCCCAGATTCTTCATATGGGGCATACCATTTCCTTTAGTGGACACATGGGTATTGCCGCCACCATGCAGCGGATTTCCTGCCACTACTATTGGCCGGGAATGACAGATGATGTGCGTCGGTATGTGAAGTCATGCCCTGAGTGCCAGAGGGTGGCACCAAAACACTGGACAGCACCGGTGGTGTTGGGTGAGATGCCCATCATGAACTCTCCTTTCGAGAGGGTAGCCATCGATATCGTGGGTCCACTTCCCAGGACTAGGAAGAGGAACATGTATATACTCACAATGGTGGATTGCTGTACAATGTGGGGTGAAGCCATACCGTTGACCACGATTGACTCGAAACGAGTGGCGGACGCACTGATGGAGGCCTTTACCAGATTAGGCTTTCCGGATCAAATTCTGACGGACAATGGATCTCAGTTTTGTGGAAAACTCATGGAGGAGGTATTTAGGGTGTTTCACTCTAACCACATACATACCAGCCCTTACCACCCTCAAGCCAATGGACAAGTGGAGCGTTTCAACGGCACGTTGATGACAATGCTCAGGAAACTAGCGCAGGAAAAACCTGATAGGTGGGATGAATATATCCCAGCAGCACTCTTTGCCTATCGGGAAGTTCCTCATGGCTCAACAGGACTACCACCCGCTACGTTGCTGTTTGGTCGTCCAATCAAAGGACCGTTGGAAGCCATGTTGAGGAGTTGGACTGAAGAGGGGACGTCAGAAGAAGTGATCTCATCCTATCAATACGTGGAGGAACTGAAAGAAAAACTCCACAAGGGATGGACTCTGGCAAATCAAAACTTGAAAAAGGCCAGGAAAAGACATGCGGCTTACTACAACCGTAGGTCTAAAGAAAGATCTCTAGAGGTGGGAGATAAAGTCTTGTTGCTACTCCCAACGGGAAACAACAAACTGGAGATAGGTTGGCAAGGACCATTTCCCGTGGAAAGGGTGATATCCAGAACCAACTATCAAATCCGGATCCGGGGAAAGTCGAAGATTTTCCATATCAATCTCTTGCGGAAATACGAAGAGAGACCCTGAGACAAGGCAGCTCACCTCATGGCAATGGCAGTTGCAGTGGAGACGGAAGTGGGAACCAGCGAGGGCAGGGAATATCCCTTGGTACACCAGGAAACCTATAGGGATGTGAAAGTGAACCCTGATCTGACCTCCCAGGAGATGGAAAGGATAACCCAGGTTCTCAAGTCTCATAAGGAGATACTGACTGATAAACCAGGACGAACGAGGTTGGTTGAGTTCGAGATGACTTTGACCACACAGGAGCCTGTTCGCCAAAAGGTTTACCCAGTGCCATTCTCTAAAGAAAAGGCCCTGGAGGAGGAAATACAAAAACTGCTGGAGGATGAAGTGATTGCACCATCCACATCCCCATACAATGCGGGGGTGGTTTTGTTACGCAAACCAAGTGGAGAACACCGGTTGTGTATAGACTACCGACTTCTGAACAGTCACACACAATTTCAGGTGGAACCTTTGCCGAATCCAACTCAGTTATTCGCTAGGCTCCATAAGGTCGGTACTTTTCAAAGGTGGATCTGAGTCGGGGGTACTATCAGATACCAGTCAAACCGGAGATTCGACCACTGTTAGCTTTCAGTACACCCAGTGGACACTAAGAATTCAAGGTCATGCCCTTTGGACTCAGCAATGCACCTAGTGTGTTTACACGGATGATGAGGACTTTACTAGATCCGTTACAGGATCCATCCATCATCTCATTCATGGATGATATTCTGATTTCCAGTGACAGCTTGGATGACCACTTACAATCCTTGGAGAGAGTGTTTAATAGGCTCAAGGAAGCAGGGCTTACCGCTCGTCCAACCAAGTGCATGATTGGTTACCAGACTCTGGAATTTCTAGGCCACACCATCACTCCAGGACACATAGTCCCGGAAGAAAAGAACCTGGAGAAAATCAGAAATGCACCAAGGCCAAAAACGAAGAAGGATGTGCGATCCTTTCTCTCGTTGTGTGGGTTCTACCACAAATTTATCCCACATTTCACTGAACTGGGAGCTCCGTTGACGGAAACCTTGAAAAAGGGATTCCCGGACCAAATCATTTGGACACCAGAATGTGAGAAGGCCTATAGTCAGTTAAAGGAGGCCTTGGTCAGCAAACCTGTATTACAGCTCCCTGACCTTTCCAAACAATTTGTGTTGAGAACAGATGCGAGTGGGATTGGGATTGGGGCAGCTCTGTTACAGGAAGGAAAAGACGATGCTTCGGTTTTGAAACCTGTAGCATACGCAAGTAAGAAACTTCTACAGGCGGAGAGGAATTATTCAACTGTCGAGAGAGAGTGCTTGTCTCTCGTATGGGCAGTGCAAAAATTTCAGCCATATTTGTATGGAGTTAAGTTTCGAGTCCAGTCGGATCATCAGCCCCTGATGTTCCTAGCTACTTCTCAGAAGCTCAACGCCCGGTTGATGCGGTGGTCGTTGTTACTTCAACCTTATAATTTCACAGTAGAGTACATTCCTGGGAAGGAAAATGTTGGAGCGGACTTCTTGTCAAGACACCCAGCTCCGGAAGAAGAAGAATGAATCATCTGGATTAAACTCATGGTGGAGAAGAGTGAGATGGACTACTCTCTTAAGAGGGGGCCTATGTCACGAGATCGCCATGAGTTAACCAGATAATGATAATACCGACGTTTGCTTGGCGTATATTTTCTAGGCCACAACAGTCGTACTAACAGAGTAAACACAGCTGCACGGGTTACATCGGGGCAGCACATATACACATTTGGTGGTGAGTGAGAAGGAATGGATACACCGCGTTGGCAGTTCATAAACAGTTAAAGTCACATAGCCTTGCCCGCTCAGGATATGGAATGGTTCCATCTGTCATCTATAGTTCCGGACATCAGGCGAAAGGGCGGCTGGGAGTGTCACCACTGAACAGAAGATTGACAGTTTATCAACAGGTCGGAAGTGCCCGACTAGGGAGAAAACGGTCAGACTGTCAGTGGGTATTTCCCGACATAAAACGGAATGGCAGATTTGACTGTCACCACATGACAGAAAGTTGAGGGCTGGTTATTGGAAACAGGGAACACCTGCAGTATATCAACAACGTCACGTGCACAATGTAGGTTGTTTGGAAAACCATGATTGGCAGCTTGGTATCGAAACTCTTTGTTGGAACTCTACAGTAACTCTCTAGATTGTTTTGGATGTCTAAACCAGTGATGACAAATCTAACATTGAGGGAGCCAGAGGGGGGATGGATCCCTGACAGGGGATGATATGCCCAATGTGCCACCTGTGTGGGGGAATAAAGGATAACGTCACGTGGCCAACTTTGGTAGTTTGCCATATAAACCCGAGTTGGGGCCAACTAGGGGGACTTGGAAATGTGGCTCTAGTCGGAGTGCAAGGGCACTGCAGTGCTTAGTGGAAATAATATCTACCGTGTGTTAATTAGTGACTTAATTTTTCACGTGCCTATCATGGCAGATGTAGATATGATTGATAGGACTGCAGTAGTGCCATTTAAGGTTCCCTACCAGATCCGAGGAAACTCAACAAGTTTTTAGGAAAAGTTCAAATCCAATTCGGAAAAACACCAGTGGACAGTCAATAAAGTTGCTTACAGAACGTAACTAAAGCTAGAAGGAAGATGATTCACCAAAGAGGGTGATGATTACTGATGCACCACACAGCATCAGACAGTAGTAACTAACTGAGAACATTACTGATAATAGTTGCCTAGTGTGATATAATCTCGTGTAATAGAACACAAGCCATGATACTTGAGGCTAGATAGACACGAGTGAGGATCCAGTACAGTAACAATTAACATTAGTAACTGTGTACACACTACAAAGGACTTGTGCATTTTTTTTTAATTAACGATAGGAACGGACATTGTGTAGGGTGCAACCGGTCCATGATTAACTGTTTATACCACCGGTGTCTATTTCGGATGTTCATGAAATGGGATTACCAGAGGTCTACAGAGGCAAATCAGTATCCAGCAGGATGGTTTCGGCGCTGGGTGAGAAGTACATGTTCTGACGTAACGTGCTGTGGTCTATCCTTGCTGGGATCAGCTGACTGGGTTGTTGTCTGAGAGTCCGATTCTACACACTTTATAGAACACGTCACACATTTTCTTCACATACACGTCTCATATACGTTACACTTTTCTTTTAATAAATTAATCTTTATTAATTTTTAGAAGCAAGAGTTGTTGAGTATGTTGCGTTGGGGAAGTATGAGAAGGGGGCATAGTACGACAGTGAGAGAGTGATAGGAAAAGGTGTCCATAGGCTGATGGAGTGTGTTGGACGGAAGCTGGTGGATTCTCCAGAATATTGAGAGGAAAAAAATATTATAATGTGGGTGTCGACTCTCTTCACTCCAGGGACGACACTGTAAAGGAGGACACGACAAGTGCCAGCGTCTTTTCTTCACTTCTTGGTTCATTGGTGTAGGTTGTATTTTTAATGACTGTGCAATGTTTGAATATATTGCCGGCCCAAGTTTTGTATTTACCCTCTGTAAAGTCCATGCAAGGGGGTACTTGGCTTTTTACTTAAATGTGCTGCTGACGTACATGCTTACATGTTTGTGATTACTGGGTTGCCTAAAGGTGTTTCATGTAACAAAGATTTGTTTATATATACATATATATGCCGGCTGCCTGGCCGAGGCGGTTAGCAGCTTTCTCCGTTAATCCCGAATACTCTCGTGGTCAACGTGAGCGGACGAGAATTAGAAGTGGTTCGAGTCACGCTAGTGACTTATGAGAGTATGGAGCCGGTCGCTCAGAAAGTGGCGTGCTGATGAGCGTAATCTAGCCTAGGAATCAAATCCTGAAACAGGATGGTAACGCGGGAAATTTTATATATATATATATATATATATATATATATATATATATATATATATATATATATATATATATATATATATATATATATATATATATATATATATATATAAACATACAAAGGAGAAAATTATTGCAGAAAAGTCACACACCAAGCGTTTGAGACGTAAGATGGTGCATGATGGTGGAAATGACCACGTGTTCACATGCACCCACTGTGAACGGACATTTACAGCGCAAATTGGCCTTATCAGTCACACTCGCTACCGCCATAGTTAAAAGTTATTATGCCTTTTTAAAGCACAAACTATCGTCTGTCAAGACGGCAAGGTGCCAATGGAATATATATATATATATATATATATATATATATATATATATATATATATATATATATATATATAAACAGAGTCCATGGAAATATCAATACATGAAGCCCATAATCGGGCACTCTCCCGCTGTTTAGACTTCACCTCGACACCGCAAGGTACAAGAGGAACATGATGAGATGAGATGTGTGTGTGAGTGCGTGCGTGCGTGCGTGTGTGTGTGTGATTACTTGATTGCCTAAAGGTGTTTCGTGTATCAAAGAGTTGCTTATATGTATGTGATTACTTAGTTACATGAAGGGTGTTTCGTGTATCAAAGATTCAAACATCTTCTTTCACACCAATAGATGGAGACAAGTCTGTTAACTCTCCACTGGCGGAGGCTATCCGGTGGCAATTGGTGATGTGCTTACTTCATAGTCTTGAGAAGAATCGCGAGCAGCCTTTGTTGTTTCTTGCCAGGTAATTAACAAACAATTACTAAGGAACCATAAGATTTATTATCTGGGTTGAGTTAAGTTGAGCCTCTAACTGACATCACAGTACTCGGGACATTTCCCAGACGTGCTCCGTCCTCATTTCAACAGCCAGCGAAGAGTCCCAATACTAATGGTACCAGCAGTTATCCAATTATGTGTCCGTCTGGCCTTTCTTCGGAGCCCTGAGTGTTGGCCAGATCCTCTGGTCATTCCCTGTAACACCAATCTCTCTAAGCCGTGATGATCTATCTGGTAGTCAACACACATGATCACATCTGCCTTTTCAAGCACCACTATCCCTCCGAAAGTATTTCAGGATCCTCGCCGATGCAACGGAGTTCGTGCATTGAGCTGAGTTTCTCCAGACTCAGGTTTGACTTAGGAGGAAAGCGGAGCACTTATGGGTTAAACCGTGTGCCGTGATGTTGATCCATCGACTAAAACGACTATCCCTTCGAGCGGTGCAGATCCAGCCGCTTGTGTGTTAACAATACTAATAAATAATGTTATTATTGTTCACTCTAATTGGCATGTTGCCGCTTTGACAGATGATAGTTTGTTAAATTTTGCTTTAAAAAAGGCATAACTACAACCTATGGCGGCAAGGCCAGGGATGGAGTTATACATCTCCATAATCTGTTCGCCTGCTCATTTCTTACCACACCAGCATGTCCTGGGGGGGGGGGGGGGGAGAGAGAGAGAGAGATCCAACAGTTGTTCTCTACGTTTGATTGTTGAACTGAAGCTTGTCACTCTACCCGAAGCATACTTTCTCATCATACTTTATGTATTATTTGAAAGTCGCGGTGGCGCAGTGTCTAGACGCACGCTTGCCGGCCCCGTGGTCATAGGCTCGAATACGCATTGGAATGGATGTTTTAAATGGACCTGGGATTACCCGTCGACTCGGCATAAAATGGGTGCCAGGTAAAGCCGTGAGAAGTAAAGGTTTACTGACGTAATAATGATCATTTTAACCACCGAGGGCCGTTTGTTCTATAAAAGTGTAGGCCCAGCACCATACGACCAATGCGTTAAAGGTGTTTAAATGGGTCCTTTATTTATTCATTATTTGGTGTCTGAACAATATATACCAACTAACGTGGTATGAAACAGAGAACTAAACAAATCCGCTATTAAAGATTTGTGGGAATGACGCTATCGCTGGAATGGGTACACACTGGGGAAAACATGTTAATATAACCATAATACCATCCCTCTGGAACCTACAGGGGAAAAGGAATACAAGGGGAACATAAAAGCACACGTGGATATGAGAATGTGAGATAGATGGATACTATTGTGAGGAAATGGACTGAGTTGCAGGGTACAGAAACGGACAGCAGAGCTTGGTGTCAGTTGGTTGAGGGTTTAAGCTCTGCTGGCAGTTTCAAAGCTAAAGAGAGATGATAATATGTATGAATGGCCTAAATATTAGTGGTTGTGCTGCAAGGAGTCTGACGAAAGCAGTTGTCTCTTCCACTGTCAAATGGGATACATTCTTTAACCAACAGTTTGTGGTGTTGATCCATCTTAGTGTTCTATCTGGGGTATTGACCCAGCTTCATGTTTTATCTGTGTTATTGATCCAACTTCATCTTCTATATGTGGTATTGATCCAGATTCATGTTCTATCTATGGTATTGATCCAGATTCATGTTCTATCTATGGTATTGATCTAGATTCATGATATGTCTGGAGTATTGATCCAGCTACATATTCTATCTGTGTTATTGATCCAGCTTCATGTTCTATCTATGGTATTGATCCAGATTCATGTTCTATCTGTGGTATTGATCTAGATTCATGATATGTCTGGAGTATTGATCCAGCTTCGTGTTCTATCTGTGTTATTGATCCAGATTGGTGTTCTATGTATGGTATTGATCTAGATTCATATGTCTGTGGTATTGAACAAGCGTCATGTTTTATCTGTGATATTGATCCAGCTTCATGTTCTATCTATGGTATTGATCCAGCTTCATTTTCTATCTATGGTATTGACCCAATTTCATCTTCTATATGTGGTATTGATCCACCTTCATGTTCTATCTGTGGTATTGACCCAATTTCATCTTCTATATGTGGTATTGATCCAGCTTCATGTTCTATCTATGGTATTGATCTAGATTCATGTTCAATCTATGGTATTGATCTAGATTCATGATATGTCTGGAGTATTGATCCAGCTTCATATTCTATCTGTGTTATTGACCCAGCTTCGTGTTCTATCTATGGTATTGATCTAGATTCATGATATGTCTGGAGTATTGATCCAGCTTCATGTTCTATCTGTGGTATTGATCCAGATTCATGTTCTATCTGTGGTATTATCCAGATTCATTTTATATATGTGGTATTGATCCAGCTTCGGGTTCTATAATTGGTATTGATCCAGATTCATGTTCTATCAATGGTATTGATCCAGATTCATTTTCTATCTGCGGTATTGATCCAGCTTCGAGTTCTATCTGTGGTATTGACCCAATTTCATCTTCTATATGTGGTATTGATCCAGCTTCATGTTCTATCTATGGTATTGATCTAGATTCATGTTCAATCTATGGTATTGATCTAGATTCATGATATGTCTGGAGTATTGATCCAGCTTCATATTCTATCTGTGTTATTGACCCAGCTTCGTGTTCTATCTATGGTATTGATCTAGATTCATGATATGTCTGGAGTATTGATCCAGCTTCATGTTCTATCTGTGGTATTGATCCAGATTCATGTTCTATCTGTGGTATTGATCCAGATTCATTTTATATATGTGGTATTGATCCAGCTTCGGGTTCTATAATTGGTATTGATCCAGATTCATGTTCTATCAATGGTATTGATCCAGATTCATTTTCTATCTGCGGTATTGATCCAGCTTCGAGTTCTATCTGTGGTATAGACCCAGTTATCTTCTATATGTGGTATTGATCCAGCTTCATGTTCTATCTGTGGTATTGATCCAGATTCATGTTCTATCTGTGGTATTGATCCAGATTCATGTTCTATCTGTGGTATTGATCGAGATTCATGTTCTATCTGTGGTATTGATCCAGATTCATGTTCTATCTGTGGTATTGATCCAGATTCATGTTCTATCTGTGGTATTGATCCAGATTCATGTTCTATCTGTGGTATTGACCCAGATTAATGTTCTATCTGTTGTATTGACCCAGTTTCATCTTTTATATGTGGTATTGATCCAGATTCATGTTCTATCTGTGGTATTGATCCAGATTCATGTTCTATCTGTGGTACTGACCCAGTTTCATCTTCTATATGTGGTATTGATCCAGATTCATGTTCTATCTGTGATATTGATCCAGATGCATGTTCTATCTGTGGTATTGACCCAGTTTCATCTTCTATATGTGGTATTGAACAGATTCATGTTCTATCTGTGGTATTGATCCAGATTCATGTTCTATCTGTGGTATTGATCCAGATTCATGTTCTATCTGTGGTATTGATCCAGATTCAAGTTCTATCTGTGGTATTGACCCAGTTTCATCTTCTATATGTGGTATTGATCCAGATTCATGTTCTATCTGTGGTATTGATCCAGATTCATGTTCTATCTGTGGTATTGACCCAGTTTCATCTTCTATATGTGGTATTGATCCAGATTCATGTTCTATCTGTGGTATTGATCCAGATTCATGTTCTATCTGTGGTATTGACCCAACTTCATCTTCTATATGTGGTATTGATCCAGATTCATGTTCTATCTGTGGTATTGATCCAGATTCATGTTCTATCTGCGGTATTGATCCAACTTCATCTTCTAAATGTGGTATTGATCCAGATTCATGTTTTATTTGTGGTACTGATCCAGCTTCATGTTCTATCTAGAGTATTGATCAAGCTTCCTGTTCTGTCTGTGTGATCAAGCTTATTAATCCAGCCGTATGTACTATATGTGGTGTTAATCCAGCTTCATGTTCTATCTGTGGTATTAATCCAATTTCATTTTCTATTTGTGATACTGATCAAGCTTATTAATCCAGCTCCATGTTCTATCTGTGGAATTAATCCAGCTTCATGTTCTATCTGTGATATTAATCCAGCTTCATGTTCTATCTGTGGAATTAATCCAGCTTCATGTTCTGTCTGTGGAATTAATCCAGCTTCATGTTCTATCTGTGATATTAATCCAGCTTCATGTTCTATCTGTGGAATTAATCCAGCTTCATTTCTATCTGTGGAATTAATCCAGCTCCACGTTCTATCTGTGGAATTAATCCAGTTCCATGTTCTATCTGTGTTATTAATCCAGTTTCGTGTCCTATTTGTGGTATTAATCCAGCTTCATGTTCTATCTATGGTATTGATCCATCTTCATGTTCCAACTGGGATATTGATCCAGATTCATGTTCTATTTAAATTTTACATGCATACGAGTGGTGACTAAGGAGGGTTGGTTTTTAGGCTGACTAACCCATCCTTTTACTTTAGCTGCAAAGTCCAATCAACAATGAACAAGTCGGAACATGAGAGGGAAAAGACTTTACTCAGTCGACCCAGTGAAAAGACGTGAAACAAGTTGCAGGCGATAGTATACCATAGGACGGCTTAGCGTTTGTTTATTGATGGCCTATGCTTCAATGCGGGGTGGGAGGGGGGAGGAGGAAGAGGAAGGGGGGATAAGAAGATGAACAATAAGAAGGAGGGAAAGGACTTCATTATATCCAGGCAAGCAACACACTCATTCTGAGCACACCCATGAGCTCTCCAAGAGGTGACTGTGAGACTTGGACTCTCACTGGCGACCATCATCACGGGCAATACCCAGTGATCCTCTGGCAGTCTCGTAGCACTGAAATGTGGAGTCCTCGACAAGCTTCATCACAGCAGAGACTACACTCGATTCTCTATTCGTTAGCCTGATTAGTGCCCCTCCCCCCCCCTCCCCGCCACTTTCCGGGATGCCCCACGTGGAGGTGAAGAGGGGTTTTGGACAGTATAAACCCCAACATACATCAACGCCACTGCATCACCACCCAGCTTCATAACATACATCAAATATCCAGGAATGCAATGACGTAATACAAACCATTGTACTTCACGTGTATTGATTCGGGCATTGAAACACTGGATAGTAATATCCGCTATATGCCTCACTATCTTATTTAACGTGATGATTCTTTCTTGTCATTATGTTTACTCTTTCCAGATACATCTTGGTCTTGACCCAGTCAAGAACAGTGTTTGAGTGTATCAAAGATTTCTTAAGGAAGATGAAGCTACGGAAATATTCCAGCATCGAGCAGAACCCCCTGCTGTGGGAAATCTGCTCATGGATTGTTCTGGAGAAAAGAGATGACGAACCCAGTCAACAGCAAAACACAGGGCACCGAGGTTCCAGTCTAGATGCTCAAAACTCGTTCACTGTGTAACTCTCTCTCTCTCTCTTTCTCTCTGTCCAATACAAATGAAAACTCCGATATAATAACACCCAGGGTAGGAAGGGGTTAACAGTAAACACGATTTGTGATTGAAGGAGTTAAAACGACGCTTAAGGTAAGAACACAACTCTTGAATGTTGTGTGCCTACGTCTATTGCAGGATGACATTTTCTCTTTCAACTGTCAAAGACAGTAAGTTGTATTGCTGAGATTTTGCTCCACAACTGCATGCGTGGTACTCAATTGTGGTTTAAAACTGAAAACCAGGAAACATTATTTGGTAAAGATTGCCAGTCACAAATACTGACCTGTCGTTCTTTAAGAGATAAAGTACTAACATTAATTGAGTAGGTAGAGATATGAAGTGACTTTGTTTAAAAACGGAACGGAACGTAATGTAGCGCTAAACTAGTAACATAAACTGAGTAGGCACTTTGTACCGACTGTCTCGAACTAGAGAACACACTGAATGTATTTTAGAGCTAACATAGTTACATGGTTGGTACAGTTAGTATGAACTGTCTGGAAGTAAACTGAAAAATGTATTTAAGAGCTAAAGTAGTAACAAAGTAGACACAGTTTGTTTGAACTGTCTCAAACAAAAGAATACATTGAATGTATTTTAGAGTTAAAGTAGTAACATAAACTAAGTAGACACAATTTGTATGAACTGTCTCGAACTAAAGAATACACTGGATGTATTTTAGAGTTAAAGTAGTAATATAAATTAGACACAATTTGTATGAACTGTCTCGAACTAAAGAATACACTGGATGTATTTTAGAGTTAAAGTAGTAATATAAATTAGACACAATTTGTATGAACTGTCTCGAACTAAAGAATACACTGAATGTATTTTAGAGTTAAAGTAGTAATATAAATTAGACACAATTTCTATGAACTGTCTCAAACTAAAGAATACAGTAGACGTATTTTAGAGTTAAAGTAGTAACATAAACTAAGTAGACACAATTTGTATGAACTGTCTCAAACTAAAGAATACACTGGATGTATTTTAGAGTTAAAGTAGTAATATAAATTTGACACAATTTGTATGAACTGTCTCGAACTAAAGAATACAGTGGATGTATTTTAGAGTTAAAGTCTTAAGTAGTAACATAAACTAAGTAGACACAATTTATATGAACTATCTCGAATAAAAGATTACACTAAATGTATTTTCGAGCTAAAGTACTATAAGAACCGAATAAGTACAAGTATGAACTGTCTTGGGCTAAAGAAACAACGAAACGTACTTTGGTTATTTAAGAAGTAGCTGATCAGTTTACCTGGGAAGATATTTTGTAGTGAATCAATTAAGGGCCAAATTAAGCTATTTCTGGGAGATCCCAAACTCTCAATTTTTGTGAAGCATGTTGACCTGCACGAAGGAACCACCTTTCTCCATGCTTTCATGTTCCATTTTTTCTGGGCTTATCTATGATCAGTTACATAGTTCATTTTCGTATTTCATGATTATTCACTTTTAAGCCGTCACCTGTCTATATTAGTTTGTGTATCTATATCTGTAATGGAGGGTGTGGTTCTTAGAAGACAAGGCATGGGATAGTCAGCAAGAAGACAGACACCGAGCACTGTAGACACCCTGGGTATGAGGATACGCCAGGTAGGTGGACTGGTGAGGGATCGAGCATCTTTTTGGCGGGATGTGATGAGCGCAAGATTCAACAAATGACCTGCAACATGATGATGATCTCTACCAGTTGCCTCTTTTTTTTTTTTTCGCTGATGAAGGTTTTGTAGTAGTAATGTTCACTCCTTTACTTGTCTTGATATTTTATTTTCCCATTTGCTCACTTTGAACTCAAACATAGTTCACACATGTGCTACTACTTCTAGTGCACTGAACTGATATTTGCGTGTGGATTAGCTTTCCCTATTACCAATGTCCCTTGTCATTCTGCGAACCCACTCCGACTTATGAGGTACTTGTAATTTACGTCCCCAATTCAAGGATGAAAAATCAACATTTTAGTCAAACTGACCGGTAAAGGGATTGAACCCACTAGCTCAGAACAGCACACTGGAAGTTTAAGAGCAAGTACTCTTATCCATTCAGCCATGCTGACCTCCCTTTGACTGTATAAAAGAGACACTGAATACAAACATGCAGCTGGTCAAGTATTGAGGTCTCTTCAGTTAAGTCATGCAGTCAGCTCGTCAAGTGTTGGAGTCTCTTCAGTTAAGTCATGCAGTCAGCTCGTCAAGTGTTGGAGTCTCTTCAGTTAAGTCATGCAGTCAGCTCGTCAAGTGTTGGAGTCTCTTCAGTTATGCATTCAACTGATCAAGTGTTGCAGTCTCTTCAGTTAAGTCATGCAGTCAACTGGTCAAGTGTTGGGGTCTCTTCAGTTAAGTAATCGCAGTCAAATGAAGGTGACAAGATCACATTCAGCGTGCCCATAGATTTACATGTCATTGTTGACCAGTGTATCCTCAGATATTCCCTTAGTTTTCTACAAGTGCCCATCAATACAAATATAATTGTATTTTTCATGTGCTGTATCTTTAGAGTTCCAAACATTCTCAATGTCCTTGTGTTATCAGCATACACTGGCTTGTCTTTCTTTCTGTCTGTGATGCATGTATCCATTTCCCTTATAATTTATTCCCAGTCTGTTGGAGAACGCTTGTTAACTGCAGTAAATGTTTTTTACCCAAAGGTTCTACCCAAAGGATTTCAGGATCCTCGCCGGTGCTACGGAGTTCGTGCACTGAGCTGAAATTCTCCGAACTCAGACTTGAGTAAGGCTTAGAATAGAGCACTTATGGGTTTCACCCGTGTGCCGTGATGTTGATCCGTCGACTACACTAAACTAAACTAGCGTCAGCATGCAGAGGGTTCTCTTGAAGTAACATTCTCTACATCCTGAAATGGTGAATTCTAGTGATACTATTTTTGAACACAATAAAATGAAAACTTGCACATTTGTTTACACTATGAGGGTAAGTTAATAAGTAAGTCACAAATGGCTGTAGAAAAATAACTAAATATGATAGCAACTTGAAACCAGTTTATTTTTATACATACATTGTTCCTTTTATTTATCAACATAATTTTCACCAACATTGATGCACTTATCCCATCGTTTTATCAGTCCTCCCAAACCGGCTGCATAGAACTGCTATATGCGTGTAACACCTGGACTGTTTATCAGTGACACACTGGGAAATTAAACCACTTCCACACAGTCTGCCTTAGGAAGCTACTGAAGATTAAATGGCAAGACAAGATCCCAGACACTGAAATCCTAGAAAGAGCGTCCATGCCCAGTATCCACACTCTACTAATGAAGAATCTGATTTGCTGAGCTGGTCACTTAACTCGCATGCTAGATCACAGGCTCCCTAAAAGGACTTTTACGGAGAGCTGCGATGTGGTAAACGCTTCCAAGGCGGCCTGACGAAACACTTTAAAGACACTGAAAATCTCACTGAAAGCATTTGGGATTCATCATTACACCTGGGAGACTGCTGCCAAAGAACAAAATTTGTGGTGTACATCATCACGCAAGGGTGCAGTCACTTGTGAAGCAACCAGGACTGCAAGAGCTGTGAAGAAATGGCTGGACAGAAAAACCACTGCAGGAGATCCTACTCCTGGAACGTCAAGCATTCTTTGTCCACACTGTCAAAGAACATTTCGAGCCAAAATAGGCCTTATCAGCCATCTTAGAACTCATGGCTCCATACTTTCAACCCCACTGGATGAAATGAATGGTCATCATTGTCAAGTCGTAACAGAGCTAATGACGGCACAAGTAGATGGAGCAAAACTCTCAAACTAAAAGCACAGAGAGAATTAAGCGTTTGACGCATCACGTAGTGCACGTCAGCTTTGTTGATCAATAGTTACGGGATTCAGATCATGGAGTTGACCCAAGAAGCAGCACGTTGAAGTTGGCTGGAACTTGGAACGACACTGACTGGCAGGACAACATTATCATGGCCAATACAGAATGCAGAGGACAACGAGAAGAGTTGGAACGATATATATGAGCCCGAAATAACGGACAGAAGGCAGCATATCCAAACGGGACTTGGCACCTCACAGCAAGGTCAAACCGATTCCGGATAAGGAATGACAGAAGGATAGCGGCATGAATTATTAGGGTCTAGTGGTCTCAACGATCTATTACTGATATCTCTTATTGTAATTACTGGCCCGTCTCACCATCATAGACACGGTATGTATATATTATTGATTTTCAAGGATTGTTTGGAAAATACACTGGACTATATGATCTGCCAGCCTTCAGACCTTTTATTGCCGTTGATTTTACCTGCTTCTGGATTTGTTGAAATTGTGTCATACCCGGGACACCTCGCCTGTTGATGATTTGCATTGAATTCTGTTAAGACACTTCAGCAATCATCATTCTTGATGGACAAACAACATACAAAACTTGGACCGGCAATATTATCAAACACTGCAGTCAATAAAAATCCTCCTGTACTTCCTCAACAATGTTGATCAACTCTTGTTTCTTCTTCCAGGAACCATGCCTTCCATATCAGGGCATATCTTGGGATAAATAGTCTGGTAGTTCAAGTCATGAAACACGTATATTTATTTATTTGATTTTTGTTATCAAAAACAACCATAAAAAGCAAACAGTTTCAACCACAAGTAAGACCAAGAATGGCCTGGACATCAAATTTACATGTTTTAAGATGGAAAAAAGAGCATGCAATTCAATTTCCTCTAGTAAAGTTACTGGCTCTGTGGCAAAGTGGTTACGGATGCAATTTGTAATCCCACATCCCATGTTAGAAACACAGCTGGTGGTGATGGGCAGCAGAACACCCTGCGTTTATATTTTATACAAAGGTATGAGTGCTGGTCATTCAGAAAGCAATGGCAAACTACTGAATGTAAACTTGCCAAGAAATCACACACAGCCACAAAATACTGGGGTAGACTTGATGTCTCGTAAAGGATATGCAACAAACTCTTTTAACTAGTAAAGTTTCACTTTAAAGGCTTAATGTTTTCAAGTATGTTATGGCCAAAACACATGCCACATAGAGAGACTTGTAAGCTAAGAATTGTGTACTTACTGAAACAGTTTTGTCAAATGTGTAGCATAAGGAGTGAAATGTTTTTGGTTTCATTCCTCTTGCTTGTGTGAACAGTTTCACAACACAATACATAAACTGCAACACATCATTGTCTGTTGGCATATTTAAGTAGGCATTTAAGCACATGAGGACAGTGTATAATCATGTTTTAAAATTCTAAAAACTTATGACATCATACCTGTGCACACAATAAACAGTATGAAAATATATGATATTTGCCAATTTTCTGTATTTGCACAGTGTAGAAAACTAGAAAACAGTCAAAGACATGTCCAAATTGTCAATTGTCACAGAATCTGTTTCATGAAAATTCTCATATTTTTTTTTTTAAAGTCAAATATTTATTAAAGTAGATCACATTATAACAGTTAGGATTTTATTGGAAACCACGCTGCAGGTAGCAGGTGGAAGATAGGTAAATGTGCAAGATGAGACAGCAGTTTCAATGAGGAGATGGCATGACAATATAGACTGGAAACAATTATGCTAGACCAGTGGTTCTCAACTGGTGGGGAATTCCCCCGTTTTTCCATCCATACTTTACATTCTGTACTTCCGCCCTTCTTAAATTTGTTTTATAACGTCAGTAGACCCTTCTACGTAAGTAGAAATTAAGATTATTTCAAGATCATGTTAATATAAGAACCGATTACTTGATATTGCTTTTCCATTCATACTTTACGTTCTGTACTTCCGCCCTTCTGAAATTTGTTTTATAACGTAAGTAGACCCTTCTACGTAAGTAGAAATTAAGATTATTTCAAGATCACGTTAATACAAGAACCGATTACTTGATATTGTTTTTCCATTCATACTTTATGTTCTGTACTTCCACCCTTCTGAAATTTGTTTTATAATATAAGTAGATTCTTCTACGTAAGTAGAAATTAAGATTATTTCAAGATCACGATAATACAAGAACCGATTACTTGATTGTTTTTCCATCCATACTTTACTTCTGTACTTCCGCCTTTCTGAAATTTGTTTTATAACATAAGTAGACCCTTCTACATAAGTAGAAATTAACATTATTTCAAGATCATGTTAATACAAGAACCGATTAATTGATATTGTTTTTCCATCCATACTTTAAATTCTGTACTTCCGCCCTTCTGAAATTTGTTTTATAACGTAAGAAGACCCGCAAATCATGTTTTATGTAGACTTTTAGACTTGTTCTAGTATGTTATTAAATTTAGCTTCCATCTTTATGTATGCTGTGTAGGCGTGGGGGGAGAGAGAATTTATAGGCAGGAAATACGAAAAGGGGGGGGGGGGGGGAGGAATGATGTTCTGAACATATGATGAAAGGAGGCATGGGCCAAAAAAGGTTGAGAACGACTGTGCTAGACCATACCTTAGTGGGTATATTGGTGTATAATATGTAGGACATTACGCCACCAATGGCATCAGCACGCTTGGACAAAAGTTTGATGCCAGCTCTCATCATTCACTAGAGGAGGGAAAGACTGGCCAACTACTACAAAGGTGTACTCAAGCCTAAAAAATATGATGGTCCTGATATTTTACATCCCATAGCACGTTCCCACTACAGGACTTTATAGTGTTCATTAAAACTGTAGCGTCACGGCAAGAGATAAACTGTAGATCCTTAGTAGCTTGCCAAGAATGTGAATACGGCAGCTGATCTGACACAGAAGATCTAAAATTGGATTGTCTATGCCCATGTAAACGATGGACAGAGAGAATAACAGATGGGAATCACGATATGTGAAGCCCATACACGGGCACTCTCCCCCAGTTAATGCTTCACCTCGACACCACAAGGTAAAAAGGAACAAGATGAAATGATGCCTCTGGTATAAACCACAACCGCATCAAAAAGACTCATGGTGTAACCTTGAAGAGAACATGATTAGCCAAGGATAACATGATGAAGAACTGTGCAGATAAAACACAGAGTCAGTGTGATCTATTATGGATGGCTATGGATCAAACAAACAGGGAACCAGTTGCTACTGCTTGCTGTGTCACACAATGACTGTGGACAACAAAGAGAAAACTAAAATGATAATTCACGTATTATCACATGCACACTCTTTTAACATTAAGGCAATCTACATCAGTATGTTCCAAAAACAAGATATAACAAGAATCTGAATGGACACAATGAAGGTTCTAGAGCAAATCTAGAGTTAAAAAGTTAATATTTCACAACTAACTACTGCACATGAGCTCTTAGTTTTGTCACATAAATAACAACTGTTAACCTAGTCTCCCATTCAAACATTTCAACATTTCAAATTCAAAATATTTTACTTCACAAATACAAATGGCTCTAATTAACAGTTTCATCATACTACATGAGAAAGATAAGACTATCTTCATCTGAAAATCAATACAACATATTTCACTCAATATGCACCTCTTTTTTTCCCCCGCATATCCTTTACAGAACATCGCTGTCAACATCAGCATCTTTTAGCTGATTGTTGATTTCTAGGCAAGATTACGCTCAGTAGTTTGCCATTGCTTTCTGAGCGACCGGCTTACATAACCCGTAAGTTACAGATGCGGAGAGAACCGCTATCAATTCTCACACACGTCACATTACTCACGAGAGTATATGAGATTACGGAGAACGTCGTGTAACCTCTAGACCAGGGAGACCGGCATATGCACCTCTACAGAATTCAAATATTATATTCAAAGTACTAAGTGTGTTCAGAATTATGTAAACATTTCGTGCATCCTTTTGAGCAGTGGAAAATATTCAAAAAACTCTTCTTTCTCCATGACTTGATAAATACAAATGGTGTAATGAACAAAATCAACTTATAAACACATGCAGATAACATTACATGGTAATCTCCGTCATCACACATCACACAGTCGACTCAACGCGCTATCGAGAGCAAGTCGCCTAATCGGAAACCGGCCGCATGTTAGAAAATGGCATGTGGCAAGAAAAACTCCACTAGACACTTGACGTTCAAAATGAGCTGCGTGTAAGCCGCCAAGACTATCAAGATGATGCAAGAAGACAATGTGTCTGCTAGCCACAACACAACGCCAGAACCTGAAAAAACAGTAAATGAAGCTACCACTTCTACACCAGATGAAGCCGCACCCGTAGCTCAACCGACATCAGAGACTACAACTTTAACTGAAGCCAGCAGCAGCCGTGACGTTTTCAACAGCACAAAGATGAAGCAGCCCAGTTTACTAAAGATCTCAACATCGGAGGAAACTACAAAAACTGAGGACTTCACCGGCAAATTACCACTAAAACAGTGGGAGAAGCCAAACTGTCAGCACTACTAACAGACAAGATAATCAAGCTGCTGGAAAACGAGCTGGGAAGAAACTGGGAAAGCATCTACCATATATGCAAAACACCTGATGGAGTAGTGGTCTCCATCAACAAAGACCACAGCACTTATGCAGAAAATCGCTCAAGGAGAGTAGACCGACAACAAGCTTCACCAAGGCATCACAATACAAGCAATCCGACATCGCATGATGAAACGATGGGTCATTAAACGAGTCAAGACCCATCTCACCAACGACCAGATCAGGGAGAGATGCTGACAAGGGAGAACAAGAAACTCAAGATCACCAGTGCCGAGAGGATCATCTGAAAGAACAACATGCCCTCCACAGTCGTCATAGTAACATCGGAGGACCGAGTGATCCCTCTATACATCAGATGGGACAAGAGAGACCAAGTTCTAGAGCACTACATACCGAGAGTGCTGCAGTGCTCTAAGTGCCAGAAGTTTTGGCACACCCGTGCCACATGCAAGAGTGAGGTGGAGGTATGCAAATACTGCTCTGGACCTCATCCATTCAGTGGCAGTGGAAATGTGGTTTCTAAGGAAAATGCAAAGAATACCATGAACAGAGAGAGGTTGTGGAACATGTTACGAGAAGAAATAAGTTTGAAACAGTGATAACAGGCAAATTGAATGGGAAAATAGCAAGGGGAAGAGACAGCAATAAATACTTGGATGGTTTGATCACACAGCATAATCAGGACAAGAACACACACCTGACCGAGACTCTGGGGATCATGTGAGATGGCCAGCCATGACCACCCATGTTTAAGGATGAAAACAAATGCAAACAGATGTCGACTTTTTAAGTTGCATTTCTTTCAATTTCCATCACACTTAAATAGTATCGTAGTGTTGTGGTATAATATTCTAAGAATTCTGTAATTTTATCATGTTTAAAATTGTGTTTATACAGAGTGTTTGTAAAGTCTCACTACACTTTGTATGCAGAACAAATTTGAAAAATGAACTACATGACGTCATCAAAAAATTTGCTTCACAGTCCATTGTGAAGCAATATGCAGCGAATATTTGTCATATATTGGAGTAATTATTTGCACTCCAAACAGAATGGTGTTATCAATGGGAGAAAGAATTTTTTGGTCAAACAAGTGTTTCAAAATGGCAGTCGATGCACACAGAAATAACAGACACATTGCAGAATGTATTTGACAATATGAAGAGATGTTTTCAATCATATCTTGAAGCCCGTGGTGGACATTTCCAACACCTGAATGCTTCATTAGTACTTTCCAGATTCCCCAAAACAGCGTTAGACCCTAGCAGTGACTATAGTAACTAATTTCATTAATCTTTTAGCACATTTTTTATGATGTCTTGTAATTCACTTTTCAAATTTGACCTACATACAAAGTGTAGTGGGACTTTACAAACACCCTGTACTATATAAGTACACAGTGCATAACGGTAAAAAACTATACAGATATAACAAATCTGTTGATTTATTCTGTCTCACTCATACCTCTTTATAACTTATTTGTTCAGCTCCTAACTGCATTCTCTAACTCATATTCTATTGTTTCAAACTCATAATCCTCTCAATGTTGTGCTGTCATTCTAAGATTCACTGGGACTTGAAGTTTCTGCAATGTTGCCTTTAGATGAAGATTTGTGAGCTTTTCTTGTCAGTCGATTTAAGGCCTCCTTCCGTAGTGAATTGTTCAGCTTTTCTGAACCCCACATCCACAACCAAAGAGGAACAATGTTTGCAATCCACAGCTGGAGAATAAAGGATAAACTGTGTTAAAGACATATAAATATGCCCATCATATATACATGAGACAGATCACTTGATATCTTCATGGAACACAATCAATAGATAATATCAGTGTAAGTATAAAAAAAAAGTTAGTTCCATATCCTTTATAGGACATGGCAGTGAACCCCAGCATTCTTTGGCTGTTTATGATTTCTTGGCAATTTTACGTTCAGTAGGTTGCCATTGCTTTCTGAAAGAATGGCACTCATACCTTTGTATGGAAACCAATGCAAGGCAGTCTGCTTCCAAATCAGCTGTGTTTCGAACTCAGTATGCGGGACTACAAATTGCAATCGAAACTCTTTGCCACAGAGCCGACAGTGTAAGTAACACACAGCAAAAACTGTTGATGCACAAAGAAACAACAGCCGAAACAATCCACATAAAAGTAAAAACGATAGTATACCCCAAAAATAAACATTCTATGAAGAAAATGGGAAGTGTGATGTACATATCAATACTGTTGAAGTGGGTTTAACTGCAGTAAAACTGTGGAAACGGAAACAATTAAAAATCTCAAAGTGTAGGTTAGCTTTGCAAAATTACAATTACAGCAACAAAAAGAACAGAACATTGTGGCAACAAGCCTTCATCAGCAAACAACAATAAGAGGCAAGCTACAACAAAACATGAAATGGAAATGACAGCAAAGTAACCATTCATCATCATAATCTTCCACTTTTGCTGTCAAGCATCGTGAGGAGGAATAATTGGCGTTCCAGCGCCCGATGGGTGGCACTGGATGTGTCATTCCGTGTGATGTCTTTGATGTCATCAATCTATTTTCTTCTCAGGCGTCCTCTTGCTCTCATCGCAGATGATCTTTAATGTAGGTAGTTGATGGTGTTGCAAACAAGATGGCCAAACCATTTAATCTTCTGTCTGTCCACAAATGCGGCACAAAGTGTTGATCCCATTGTCTGTCTGATGATAATATTTTTTATTCGGTCTCAGATTGTTAAGTTGGCAGCTCTCCTCATGCATCTCATCTCACAGGTGTTGATTTTGCACAAGTGCGATTTAGATAATGTTCAAGTTTTAGATTGGCAGCATAGGGTTGGAAAGTAACCATTAAGGCACAATATTATGAAATCATGTGAAATAAAGCTAAAAATAATGATGATGATGACACTAATAGTATAATAATAAGCCAGCCTTAATATCATCATCATCATCATCCAGTGCCTTGCCGGCTGGCATGGGCAATCATGCCTCTTCACAAATTATGATCTCCAATGGCATGGATCAATTCATGGGTTGACTCCCTTCATGCCATGACACAAGACTGTCAAGAATCGCCTCATGCTGCCTTTCTCTATCTCTCTTTCCGCAAATCTTTCTGGTTGTTACAACATGTTCCAGACTTTATCTTCTCATAACGTGGCCAAAAAACTATGACTGCCTCTTTCTTATGTTTGTGATAAGTTGTCACTGCGGTTCAGCTTCCCTCAAAACATCAGATTGCTCATTTCGGCTGTCCAATTAATTTTCAGCATTCTTCTATAAAACCACACCTCCAAGGCTTCCAGGGATTTTTTAGCCTGTTTACTAATTGACAAGGATACTCAGCCGTACGTTAAAACTGGTTCTATGTAACATGCAAGAACTCTTTTTCTAACTTTCAAGGACAATGACTTATTGCACAAAACATTCTTCACTGGATAGAATGCAGTTTTTGCTTGTCCTAGTCTGTTCTTTATTTCTGTGATGCATCTTCCATCTAATGTTATCCATGTGCCTAGATATTTGACTTTCTGCACTTGTCCCAAAATAATGTTCTTTACTTTAATTGCACATTTAGGCACAATCTGTTTCTTTGATATCACCATGACTTTTGCCTTTCTATTATTCAAGCAAAGCCCCATATTTCACTTTCTACAACCACTGTGTCTATCATTTCTGTAGATCCTCCTGGGAGGTTGCTATCAAGACGGTGCCTTCAGCATAATGTACGTTATTTATATTACGTCTGCCAATCAGGATCCCTGACATATTTTCTACAGATCTCAATATATGTTCACTGTACAATGATAACAAATCAGGAGATATTACACAACCTTGTCTGACGCCCTTATTTATGCACTGCCATGTTCCTACCAGGTTGTTGATTCTCATGGCTGCTATTTTTTTCCAACATGGTCTTTATTATTCGCAGATCTTTGCCATCTACGTTCAGTTGCATTAGTAATGTTATTATTTTGTCATGTTTCATCGTGCCTTAATATAGTTACTTTATTTCCATTTTTGTGTGTTGTGGTTTGTCTCTTGTTTATTGATGAAAGCTTTTTGCTGTAACTTCCAGTTCTTTCTTTTCAATTTAAATTTTGTAAAGCTAACCTACACTTTGCATTTTTAAACTGTTTATATTTGAATTATGAAAAGCCTTGTTTAAATTAGAAGACAGACAGAAAAAGATTGAAAAAACTATGACATTATAATAAACATATTTTGAGGTTATAACACATACAACATTAACAACATATAACTTGATTTAAAAAAATGAAATTCATCATCTGTATACCATATATTCCATTTGCTTGGTATATTATAAACAATTTATGACGCAGTTTGATGATTAAAAACTCATAATATATCATATATTTTACTTGCTTACCACAGTATAATGAAATCATGGTACATTTTTCATGATAAAAAAAGTATGTAAGAGTTACAGAAAATAAAGGATAGAGTAGTTGATGAACGGTGAAAAGAAATTAACTTCAGGGCAGTAGCTCATATTACACTGGATGAATAACAATAGCAATTTAAAGTTAATGGAACACACTGCATTTACATACATTGCTGCATGATTACAGCTGTCAATGTTTCCCTAAGTAATGCTGAAAATTATTTCATGTGACATATGTATTTGTGAAGACCAAATGATTTCATTTGTTTTGTCTGTCCCTTGCCAGCCTACTTGAACATAGTATAATAATTTAATGTTGAGGTGACTAACTTCAATGGCAGTTGGCTGTAGTCTGAAGTTTGCAACGTTAGACAGAGGATCTCTTTATAGAGACAAGGGTTAAGGTCAATGACCTGTATGGTCACAGCCAAGAAGGAAAGCAATGGCAAACTACCTTCTTTATAGATGTTTATGTTTAAAAAACTTTGAGTTAAATAAATCATCAAGAAAGACTGCTATGGGGGACAAGTTCTACACAAGACTAGCCAATGGATGATATATCGTCTTATTTGAACTACCGGGAACTGTCATGGTACGATTAATCATCTGAATGTTGACGGTGCGTTATTTTTTTCATTTCCCCTAACTTTCGCAGTTTTAGTGCACAGTAAATGAAAATTTACACTGGAGGGAATTTTTTGCTTTCCACATTATTGGAAATGAAAAGTCAGGTCTCTCAAAACTGAGGGAAAAAAAACTTTTAAATTGTGGTTACTGTTCTGATTTTAGAAATGCCAACGCCCACTAATTACCGACCTCTCGATTTACATCAGATTATCATTTTAAACCATTTTAGATGATAGTTAATCTGATTTAAAGAACTTTGTGAAAGATTCAGAAACTGATAGCACATGCAGTAATGTAGTTGTTCAGTAAAATTATTTAGCAGGTGGTCATTTGAAAAACAAAACTAACAGTGAAAGTTTGTCATCATATGATGGCACTTGTCGAATTATGCTTGCTCTAATAGGCCACACTTGCACCCCTAGGTTTGCTTTCCCTATCACAAATAAACTGAGCAGTATTTAAACAATTATAACTAAATAGAAAATACAGAAAATACTGGTTTTCAAACTAATGAGTACAAATCTGCCTCATATTTTCCTGACGTGTGAAAGTGATGTGCTACAAAATATGTTATAAATGGTGTTATGGGGCTGTTCTTGTGATATTGTTGAGAAAAAGTCGCGTGTTTATTTTTATTCAGTAAATTTAATTGAATTATCATCAAAGAGGGAGAGTATTGCCTTGGTAAGTGAACATATTTTTAATAATTGTCACCCATTTATTCTAAATTTATGTTACAAAATCTAACATTATTATAATATTTTTAACCTCTTCCAAAAGTATCAATACAAAAGTGTTTCTTGTGCAATCTTCTTTAATTTGATACATAATATATCATATGTCTTTTATATATATGTATTTTATATATGTCTTTTCATATGTCCCATTTTAACCATTTTACATTATCACTGTGAGACATCCCTACTTCCCATTTTCTGCCATCAATGATAGTTTGGTCCAAACTTACTCTTTGTTTGGCACTGAATCAGTTAAATGTAATAGTCTGGTAAGTATATATTTGTTAACCCTTTACAGGTCACAGCAGCCAATTCCGGCCGATGCCATAAAACGATCGTAGCGTCCGATTCCGGATGATCCTATTAAAATCGCGATCTCTCGGCTTTACGACACTTCCGACGGCTACTTTCACTTTCGCCGACAGCTTGACAACTTGGCCGCCATTTGTAAACGCGATAGTATGAATTTGAACGGACTTTTACAGACAATTTTTGATAGTTTTCGGGATTTTTACGCTGTTTTTCAGAATGGATTTCGGCGATTCTTCAAGTGATAGCCGAGATTTTGCTAGGTTCAATTTAAATGACATTAAAGGGCACGAATTTGACTATTAATCGGAGCTAGATATCAGTGCAAAGCGTTACTTTGCATTAGCAGTCTGAGTCGGACTTTAAAGAAAGTGATTATGATTCTGAAAATGTGTTTGTAAATTGCCGTATAGATGACGGAAAATCACAAGCAACATGCCGTATTTCGTAAATATTTGTGTTCATATATGGATTACCGACAACAATCACGTGAGTAACATATTCTGCATGCTTTTCCCTTCATTGTGTTGTTTATTTAACTAAAATCGGTTGACTAACACCTTATTTGTGATCTTTTTACTAACGCGACCCGAAATTTTATCGAACCTGAAAAAATCTTGCCCGTTCAGGGCTAGAAAACGGACAAGCGTCTGCCCTGTAAAGGGTTAAAACATGATTACTCCACTGCTGCGCTTGCTGTAAACTACATACAAAATTACCAACTAACAACTTATATTTGTGACATACAGGGGAACGGATTTCTGATTTTAAATATTTTATTTCTGTAGCATAAAAATTATAGTTTTTCCTTGAAGAATGATGCAATTCCAATTACTGTGGGAATATGTGTGTTATATATTTCAGCTTTAAGGATGTACCTAATGGCTTTAGTTTATGGTGTGTGAATTCTAGAATATATATGCCAAGCAATATATTGTTTGCATCTTCCTTATTCAAATTCACTAAACAATAAACTATAATATCTTGTGATAATCTGTTATGTCTTTCTCAACCTTTGATTTGATTCCAGTTTCATATACACACCTGGCTATTGTGTTAAAGGTTTTACAACAAGTTGTTAGGGTACAGAGCACTAAAGTGTTAGCTATTTCTGAATCCTAGAATCCTCTTCTGATATGAAATGCCATATCCTGTTATGGAATTTTCTTCCAAGATGGCGGATAGGTCAGTGTGATTAACATCAGCTGTGTTTGGTTGAGATGTTATATACCGGTTAGACTGAGAGCTTTGACTGAGAGAGACAATATGCTGGTCAGAGATTTCAGACACATCAGCCAGGGACCTGGAGAGACAATATGCTGGTCAGAGATTTCAGACACATCAGCCAGGGACCTGGAGAGACAATATGCTGGTCAGAGATTTCAGACACATCAGCCAGGGACCTGGAGAGACAATATGCTGGTCAGAGATTTCAGACACATCAGCCAGGGACCTGGAGAGACAATATGCTGGTCAGAGATTTCAGACACATCAGCCAGGGACCTGGAGAGACAATATGCTGGTCAGAGATTTCAGACACATCAGCCAGGGACCTGGAGAGACAATATGCTGGTCAGAGATTTCAGACACATCAGCCAGGGACCTGGAGAGACAATATGCCGGTCAGAGATTTCAGACACATCAGCCAGGGACCTGGAGAGACAATATGCCGGTCAGAGATTTCAGACACATCAGCCAGGGACCTGGAGAGACAATATGCTGGTCAGAGATTTCAGACACATCAGCCAGGGACCTGGAGAGACAATATGCCAGTCAGAGATTTCAGACACATCAGCCAGGGACCTGGAGAGACAATATGCCGGTCAGAGATTTCAGACACATCAGCCAGGGACCTGGAGAGACAATATGCCGGTCAGAGATTTCAGACACATCAGCCAGGGACCTGGAGAGACAATATGCTGGTCAGAGATTTCAGACACATCAGCCAGGGACCTGGAGAGACAATATGCCAGTCAGAGATTTCAGACACATCAGCCAGGGACCTGGAGAGACAATATGCTGGTCAGAGATTTCAGACACATCAGCCAGGGACCTGGAGAGACAATATGCTGGCCAGAGATTTCAAACAAATCACCCAGGGACCTGGAGAGACAATATGCTGGCCAGAGATTTCAGACACATCAGCCAGGGACCTGGAGAGACAATATGCTGGTCAGAGATTTCAGACACATCAGCCAGGGACCTGGAGAGACAATATGCTGGCCAGAGATTTCAGACACATCAGCCAGGGACCTGGAGAGACAATATGCTGGTCAGAGATTTCAGACACATCAGCCAGGGACCTGGAGAGACAATATGCTGGTCAGAGATTTCAGACACATCAGCCAGGGACCTGGAGAGACAATATGCTGGCCAGAGATTTCAGACACATCAGCCAGGGACCTGGAGAGACAATATGCTGGTCAGAGATTTCAGACACATCAGCCAGGGACCTGGAGAGACAATATGCCGGCCAGAGATTTCAGACACATCAGCCAGGGACCTGGAGAGACAATATGCCGGCCAGAGATTTCAGACACATCAGCCAGGGACTTGGAGAGACAATATGCCGGCCAGATATTTCAGATACATCAGCCAGGGACCTGGAGAGACAATATGCTGGTCAGAGATTTCAGACACATCAGCCAGGGACCTGGAGAGACAATATGCTGGTCAGAGATTTCAGACACATCAGCCAGGGACCTGGGGAGACAATATGCCGGTCAGAGATTTCAGACACATCAGCCAGGGACCTGGAGAGACAATATGCCCGTCAAGCTACACATGTAAAGGTCAGCCTACTGAACATTACCTGCAATTAAATTTAGTGATAAGAAAACACAGTACCTGTAATGTGTGAGGAAAATAACCAGTGGTACAACCAGACTTTCCTAAAGTGGTCACTGCACTTCTAGCATATTTTCCTGCATTGGGAATGAGGAAACTTGACTTGGATAGGCTTTCGCTGTAGCCAGTCATACTTGTGGCCACATAAAATGGGATCAAACACTGGAAGGTCACGCTGGTGTGCCGATATTCATAGGCTAATCCATGAATGAAATAATCCAGATACCTCTAGGAAAGAAGAAATAGAACACTTATCACTACAAAATTATTATTATTGCTTGTGTTTGCCAGGAGTTTCTAAGAATGTACAGTTAAAAGCAATTGCTTGTAAGACTACTTGGCAGTGTGAAGGCACCACAGACAATATTTTTGTGTTTTGTTTAACACACACAATGGTTTATGATTAAAAATACTGAAGCAGTTTCAATTCAAATGGTTAAGCCTTTGCTTTGTAAGCAAACATACATGATAGTCATTTTACAATGGAAGCTGTGGAGATTTGGTTTTATAGAAAAATTATGAGAACATCAGATATAAAGAGTAATGAAAATATGTTGAAAGAAGTTCACTCACAAAGGGAACTGGTTACTTGCATCAGAAGACCAGTCTATATTCTTTGGGAAGGTAATGTGAATGGGAAAAAATTGAGTACATAATGACAACAGGGAAGTTGGAGGGATGGAGAGTCAAGGGAAGACCAAATGAGAAGATACTGAAGAGTTTGAAATCATGACATGGAGTAACATCAGTATCAGAAAGGATTGGCAGTTCATGGAACAGAAGGCTGTGGACAGATATGATCATCAAAGCCATAAGGCTTGGAATATAAGAAGACATTTTGTGCCAACTACATATTTTTTTTTTGGTTCGCATATCCTTTACAGGACATCGCTGTCGACACCAGCATCTTTCAGCTGATTGTTGATTTCTTGGCAAGATTAAGCTCAGTAGTTTGCCATTGATTTCTGAGCGGCCAGCTCACTTACCCCATAAGTCACCAACACTGCAAGAACTGCTACCGATTCTTGCGCACGTTACGTTCATCATGTGGATATACGGGATTACGGAGAAAGTCGCCAGGGAGACCGGCCAACTACATCTAGTTACATAAAAATAATGTTGTATGCATGTAACCAAATATGCAGCAAAATCAACTGAAATATTTATACAAAATATAAAACAGTTTACATATCATACATTTCACAAAAGAATCAAATCAAGGCAGATGTTTAACTTATAGTGCTCTTAAATCAAAGAATATATTCTTTTAATTTGTTTTTTTAAATTTTGAAATAAATCAAACATTCCCAAAGGCTTTCTTAAATTGAAAAACACTATTTGCTTTCAATTACGTTCATCATGTGGATATACGGGATTACGGAGAAAGTCGCCAGGGAGACCGGCCAACTACACCGGAAAATCTTCAGCATTCAGATCTCCCAAAAAACACATATTTTAGCTCTCTAAAATTGAAAATATTTTATCAGATCTCTGACACCCAAGCAAATGTTTACCTCTCTGAAGCAAATGCTGAGACATTCTGTATCAATCAATATGGTGCACATTTATTGTTTACCCCACACTTGATGCATTTTTTTCAATGTCCTCTGTCCATCCAAATGTTGCATTAACCCATTCTAACCTGTCCCTTTAACCCTTCTGTATCATATGACTATTCTTTTAAAGCCTGTTGACCCAAGCATTTATTAATAATAATCACTACACCTTCCTGGAACTAAAAGAGTTAATACATTTCTCTTAGTAGAACCCAAATCAAAAACTACCTTAGTAGCAGAATACACTGTCATCTGTGGGGTAATCTGTGTGGAGGAACCCGAGGAGACCACAATCACGCCTCCCTTTCCTCGTTCAATCATGTGAGGTAGCAGCATGTGTGTCATCTGTAACAGGGAGGTTATGTTTGTTATATAATTGTTATTGTTTCAATTCACCATTATGGTAAGACAACCAAAAGTTCAGTGATCATTGTCTACCAGGGATAAGACAACAAACAGGCAGGCAAACACATGAATGGACAAATATTAAAAGTAGTGTAGCCAATAAAAATCAAATTTAGCAACTACTTACTATTAAAGAACTATCAACCCTAGTTAAGTTACTTGCATATCTTTTACAGGACATCACAATCAATGCCAGTATTTTTTTGGCTGTTTGTGATGTCTTGGTAAGTTTACATTCAGTAGTTTACCATTGCTTTCTGAATGATTAGTACTTATACCATTGTATGAAAACCAGCGCAAGGTGGTCTGCTAAACAGCTCTAGATCCTGAACTAAAACCAACATACACAGGCTGCAGGAATTAGAATAGTATTTTCTGTATTTGTTATATAATCATGTATGAATTATTTATGAAGATTATCAGAGTTAAGGGAAATTGTATGTATGCCTATCTTGATCACCTTCATCAAGTGCCATTTCAGCTGGCGTAGGTGTTCATGACTCTCCACAGATCTCGGTCTTTGATTTTCTGGATCAACTCTGTTGATATTCCTCCATGCCACTGTCTCAATCCAGCCAGCATCATTTCTCTTGGTCTGCCTCTGCCTCTCTTTCCCTTGATCTTCCAGCTGTCACGATGTTCTCCAATGCCTCTCTTCTCATCACATGACCAAAGAAAGCTGTTTGCCTATCTTGATAGCGGTCAGTTATTCATGAAAAACGTAGGTTCTTTAGGGGTGCTTTGGCTATTTCTACCAAACTTTACTACCTAAATTGTTACTATATGCAATCAATCATCTCAAAACTAGTGAGCTTGTTGAAGCTAATGATGCTAATATTTCTTTAAAAACTCACAGTCAATTTTAACAATTTTAGAGTAATATACACTATACATGGCCCCATTACAGCCAAAGTCTAAAAACAGTCTTGAATTATCCTCCCCTCAATAAGTCATGCAAAACCACACATGTTATGATAATACAAAGACTTCAATTAGTTGGATACAGTATAGGTTATATTAGTATAAAAGAAAATAAATTCCTTAATAGTCTGCTTTTATGCACGCATTGTATTATTACAGAATGGGTTATTTCTGCCGCACAGGATTACAGCTACCCATATGATACAAACCAAACACAATTTTGCAGTTCGGCAACAATATTTTTTCACTATCTTTCAATAACTGAAGATGAACAGAAAGTTAATTCAAACATTAATCTTTCTATGTATAATTAATGTAAGGACTTGAATGGAGTATCATTAGAGTTTATTTTGTCAGCTCAATACAGGAGAATTGTTTTAAAATCATTTTTGAAAACTTCAGGAAATGTCATTACAATACATAGTACAATTAGTTTTTCAGTGCGCTTATGTTTATAAATAGGATTTCCACCAACCATGAATGTCAACATTTTAATCACTTTTAACATTTCTCGTGAGGTTTTCTGAATTTATGTTGAACAGATATAGGGAGAAAATACAACCCTGACTTACTTCCCTCAACACCTCAAGCCCATTGATGTTTCACCAGATACTCTGACAAATGCTTGTTGTTTGTGATATAAATGATTCAAATAAGTGGATCAAGTGTGCTGAAAATCCTATGTCTCTAATGTTCCATTATTTATAATTTTGAACAGTTGAAGGCCTTACTATGAAACACATATGAATATCTAAACTGCACTATCTTAATTTCTGAAAGATGTTTCTCATATTAATGATATCTGCACTGGCACCTCTGCCCTGTATGAAACCTGCCTGTACTTCTTGTAATTCATATTCTAACTTACTTTCTATGCTCCTCATTATGAAGTTGTATACTTTTAGAAAAAGAGAGCCATCCAGGCTGCCAGAATGGTACAGAATCAACCCAAAGACAACTAATACACTATGGACCAACACAGACTGATCACTATGCTTCATCTCAGACTGGGGTGTAACAGACTATCTCACACTTGTATTGACTTCATCTGTCTGCTTTATCACTACTATGCATGTGCGGACTAAGCAACAAAATTGCTGAATGTGTTATGCAGGATTAACTTCTATACAACAGAAAGATATACTGGCCCACTGAATCAACATGAGACCGCTATATGAAAATAAAGAGGCACTCTAAAAAAGTCATATTCATTACGAGAGCTCACCTTTTAGTCATTTAGTGAAATCATCAATTACAGCAATTTTAAGAGGAAGATGATTTTGACTAAAACTTGTTTGCCAGACATGTTACATTTCAAGAATTACTTATACGAAATTAGGAAAACTATCTGCAATCTGATAATATGCAAAGCATTTTACTGCCATGAAAATTTAAAAGACAAAACATTAAATTCACAACTGAAAATTTAATTCACCATTTATATTATATAAAAGAGTTACACAAATTTAAAAAGGGACTCAATTTACTAAGCTAAACTGAAAAAACACTCAGAGTAACTAATCAGAAACAAAACTGTAAATTATTTAACTTCCCAAACAAATTTCACAATGCCTTAGCACTAGCAGCTGAAAAGACGTATTCTCCTCATGATACAAGCCACTGCACACAATAAATTTACCATTGTGGCCGCACCTATGTTGACATGAACCAGCTGCCAGAGTTTCTGCCTTGAGATGTTTAGTAGCACATCCGGGTAGTCGTACATGACACCAACATTGTTTACTGCAAAATTAAAATAAAAGTTAAATGTCATTCTCTGGTTCCTCTTTAGTTATTACTGTTAGCTATGGTGACAAACATACTGTAAATATGTACACAATGACAGTAGGTCAGCATGGCTGAATGGATAAGAATGTGTGTTCTTAAACATCTGGTGTGCTGATGCCGAGGTAAGGGGTTCAACACCTACACCGGACAGTCGGACTAAACTGTTGACCTATCGTCCTTGACTAGGGGACGTTAATTATAAGTACCTCTCAAATCGGAGTAGGTTCGCCTGATCGCGAGGGACACTGTTAATAGGTAACGCTAATCCACGCGTAAAATTCAGTCCAGCTCTACTAGAAGTAGTGTTTATGAACTACACTTGAGTTCAAAGTGTGAGTGCAAAATAAAAAAAATAAAAAAATGCACACTGACACCTCGAGTGCTGATTGGTCTATACAAATATGGCCCAGCACCATATACCCAATATACACAAGATGAGTAAAAGAGGTCCTTTACTTACTTTACTTACAGATACACTTGTACATGAGCTACATCTCTTAGTTAGTTAGTCGTCGTTCCAACTTCACAGCAAAGTGACATCCCCATAATGCTCCATTCCTGTGCCAGTGAATATCACACAAAATACTCCTCACTGCCTCAAGTGACAAGTGGAACAGACAGGCATCTCAACAAACAAACAGCCCACACAGGTATACTATGCATAAGGCCGCTGCCAGAATGCCAACACAAAAGTCCACCTCGAAAAATACAGTTCATGATCGATGGAAACAGCAGTTACTAGAAAACCAGTAACCACACACTACTGCATAAGGCAAACCCAGTTAGTTCAGCAACCGGCCGGCCGCCATTTTTTTGAACATGTCATGTTATCCATCTCTAGTTGTTGTTGTTATTACTATTACTTTGGCAACAAACATATTGGTCCATAAGTTACTTGTAATGTTATTAGCCCTGTTTAAGTCATTACAAATTAAGAACCATTTTACATTCCTGAAGATGCTTAGGCCATTTGGTGCTATACCCATATTTGTCTAGACCAATGAGCACTTGGAGAGTAATGGGGCCAGTATCGTGCCAGTCGCTCTTACTTCCCAAGAAATTTACCGGTACCCATTTTAGACTGGGTCAACCTGAGGGTCCAAGTCCATTTTACAAATCAGTCTGCCCCGATGTGGATCAAATTCCTAACCACCAGGCTAGCATCTATCGACTATACTACTGCAGCTCCCTATTTAGTCATTGTTGTACTGTTATCTATCCCTTTAGACACACCGGCACATAAGGTAACATGTCATGCTATTATTATCTTTCTTCAGTTGTTTTTATTATTATTACTCTAGTAACAAACATACTGTCACATAAATTATCTTTCATTATATATGGCGTATTTTTAATGACTGCAGTGTTTGAAAATATTGCCATTCCAAGTTTTGTATTCACCCTCTGTGGAGTTCATGCAACATAATAGGTAAATACAAAACTTGGAACGGCAATATTTTGAAACACTACAGTCATAAAAATACACCCTGTATTATCCCTCTTTATAAAAGTTACTTGCATGTCCCTTTACGGACGTTGCAATCAACCCCAGCATTTTTTAGCTGTTTGTAATTTACTAGGCAATGTTAGTTCAGTAGTTTGCCATTGAACAGTCAGCACACCTCTTACCATTAAAATCAACGCAAAGCAATCAACTTTATCCCTCAACAGTCAATGTTATTACTAATAACTGTGGCAACAGTGCAGAAACTAAAGGGGATCCGGGTATAACATATCACATATATTAAGTCATTCATACTTAATTATACTTGTACACACCTAATTAAGAAAACATCAACCTCTATGGATGCAGTATTATTTAAAAAACATAAAATTCTAATCAGAAAGCAAAGAGTATTAGAATTAGGGTAAATACTAACAGCATTTTAATTACGAAGACACAAACAATAGAATGCAGTTTATTGGTTTATTGCCTGGTATATTTTGCTGCATCTTGTCAGGTACATACTGCAGAAATCACACAACGTAAAGTAACTAGGTAAATCCTTCAAGTTGAAATATACACACATTCACACAGTAATTTCAATTGTCTACCACATTATATAATGCCTTTCATCGGGCCCAAATGTGTAACTAAGAAAAGGTAAAGAACCGAGTTGGTATACTATCATTGGGCCCAAATGTAACAAAAAAGAGGTAAAGAACCTAGTTGGTATGCTATCATGGCATACTGTGAATTTGCTGTTAGATGCATATTTTCATGGCCAAATAACGTATGACAGGTGATGTTGTCCGTATTTTGCTGCCAGTCTAATCTCCCAGACATTTCCTGGTACATACGTTATGAGATAAAAGTTAATCCTGGAGCCATTTGATCATGCAAAATTCGGCCTTGAGAGATTTGAACTCAAGAGCAGTGGGTAAATAGGCTTACGCACTAACCATTATGCTATATTGTCTCCTCCCTCTATGTAACTGAAATTAGAGGGGAAAAAACAAAGGAAACTAGCATATTTTTTTTTCAAACAAAGAATGTGAAAAAAATGTGAGTTAATAAAATGTGAAATAGTGAAAGAAAACGTACCCTTGACAAAAATAGTTCAAGCAATGGACAATGTAGGAGAGGACTTAAACATCAAACAAGTAAACGCAACATCAAGATCATAAGTTCAAAATGTCAGTATGTGCCAGCTGAAACCAAATAAATCATGTACATGTAAAAGGGAAGAAAAGAGTAAAAGATAACTCACCAAGAAGTCCAATGTCCTTATCTGCCAATTTGTCTGCTATATGTTTGTAAAGTTCTTGCTGGTTTTCAGATGCAAAATCTGCCACTATGTACTCAACTCTGACTTGACAATCCCTTTCTGTGTGAACAAATACACAAAACAGTAAATTAAAAACAAGCAAAAGATATAAATGAGTAAGGACAGATATAAAACTTGCCACAATGCAATCAACTCTGACTTGACAATCCCCTTCTGTGTGTACAAATGAACAAAACATTATATTAAAGACAAACTTAAGATATAAACAAGTAAGGATACATAGTAAAGATATGTATTTTACTTCTAAAATCACCGAAACTATTTCCCACTTCACACTACTTTGAGAAAAAACAAATTCATCATTTAACGTTAACAAAAATACCTCTACACAGGCAGAAAATGTTACTGGCCTGACAAACTTTCTTCCACAGTTTAATACTATGGGATGAATGTCTTTCAGGTGCTTTTTTCTTTCCCAACTCATAGATAAGGTAGGTAGATTACTTTTTAGGAGCTTGATAGATAGGATAATAGCATATTTGCCAACAAATGAGCAAAGCTATGTAGCAATAATATATAAGCTTTTAATATTGAATTATAATATCCGTGGAATATATGATAAATTTAAAGTCATTCCAAAGCTGATAAAGCTGGTGGTGTGTGAATTTTAGGCCTACATGCATAACAAGGTGAGGAGACCAACTCCCTTTCCTTTCCAGAATATTCTAAAGAATAACCAGTACATGTTTCATGAGGCCGACCGTATTTTACTTGGGCCCTTAGGGGAAGAAATTAATAGTAACACTGTAACCTGCCATGCATGCCATAAGAGGCTTCTAAGGAGGGTTGGTGTGGGCCTGACTACCCATACCTGTAGTAAACTTTGGCTGTAAAATGTAACCAATCATGAACAAGTCTAAAGACAAGGAAAATAGACTAGCTCAGCCAACTAAGAGGAGGCTCTTCTTGAAGAGTATGACACAAGGCAGAGAAAGCCACAAGCAGCCTAAGTTATACATACAATATACATCTGTTCACCTAGGAACATCTCCAGAAATGGAGACATCATGAAAATAGTACAACTATTAAAACAGAATTATAATACTATAATTATATAGAAAGTTCTTCTGGAACACATAGGGCCAATGAAACAGAGGTCAGCCTAAAAACAAAGAAGAGGATGAAAGGCGAGATGAATAATATGGGGAAGACATTGAGGGTTCTGTATGAAGCAACAGATAGGATGACTTGGCATTAGTTGGTTCAAGACCTTCGCTTCAAAAGAAGACAAAGGGCGGAGTTTCATAAGGCAGGATCAACCACTGAATGGTTGGGAAAAGATATTCCTGAGGATTAAATTCTTGACCACTGGGTTGATAAAACATACTAGCAATTACATTACTGTGGAACAAGGAGGTGTAAACAATTCATTATTGTCTGGCTGCAGGATCAACTGTTTGCTGGAGATTAATGTGGAAGAGAAACTGTAGGGCAGCCATGACAACCTACTGCTGACAAAAGATTCCTGGAGACAACTCAAATCTTTGTGTTCAACTGCTGAGTATATGAAGCTGACCAAAGAAGAAGAAATGTTTGCTAACATCAATAAAAGTGAGACTGTATGAGTGTCCAAGTCATTCACTTCACTTGCCATCAAAATCTGAAACATTCAAAGTTCAAACATAATAATACAGTGGAACCTCACTTAACGAGCACCTCTCACAATGAGTAATTCGCATAATGAGCAAAATAAATTGTAAAAAAAATGATTCGCTGAATGATGACGTTTCGCATAACGAGTGACGAGGGGAGGGGAAGTTCAGGATTGTGCGCTTGTAGTCAACGAGATTGTGTCTTTGGCCAAGATCATGAGACTGGAGGTGGATAACAAAGATATCGATGAGCTTGAGGAAGAGCATAGCCAAGAGCTGACCACCGAAGAGCTTATGGAATTACATTGTGTTTCACAGCAAGAAGTTGTGGAGGAGAGTTTGTCCGAGGAGGAGAAGATAACAGCAAACCAACAATCTTCTGGCGCAATAAGAGAAATGCTGAAAGCATGGGAAACTGATGCATCATACATTGAGAACCATCACCCTAATAAGGCTATGAGAGCTACTAATTTATTTAATGATAATGCTGTGTCGCACTTCCACCAAATTCTGAAGCGTCGGCAAAAACAAATTTCTCTAGACAGCTTTCTAATAAAAAAGAATTAGGTATGTATAATAAATTGTAAATTAATTATTTCAATTTTTTTTTCTACAAATCGAATTCTCATTCCAGATTCGTTCATTCCACGATAGAAGAGAAGATGAATCACACTCCTTAACAATGTATATATAATTTTCTTTGAATAAACGTTATACTGTACAAAATATTTTGAGTATCTTTTCGGCATGGAATGCATTATTGTATTTTACATTTTTACATTTGCATGGGAAAAACTGTTTCACTTAAAGAGTGTTTCGCATTACGAGAAAGATTCTGGAACGAATTATACTCGTTAAGCGAGGTTCCACTGAACTTAATTTAAGAATCAACATCACTGTACTAGGGATATTCCCACATATTCCCTTTCCCCCTTTTCAAAAAGCCACCAGAGATCCCATGCTGACTACTCCAGTAGTAATGTGAATAAATGGCCGCCTGACTTTTCCTCTACATTCTGAGTATCATCCAGACCCTCTGCTCACTTCCTTCTGAGCCAGTCTCTCTAGATGTGCAAGCTTCAGATGTGTATACTCCAGATGTGCATACTCCAAATGTGCATACTCTAACATTGCATACTCCAGATGTGCATACTCCAGATGTGCATACTCCAGATGTGTATACTCTAACATTGCATACTCCAGATGTGCATACTCCAGATGTGCATACTCCAGATGTGCATACTCTAACATTGCATACTCCAGATGTGCATACTCCAGATGTGCATACTCCAGATGTGCATACTCTAACATTGCATACTCCAGATGTGTATACTCCAGATGTGCATACTCCAGATGTGTATACTCTAACATTGCATACTCCAGATGTGCATACTCTAACATTGCATACTCCAGATGTGCATACTCCAGATGTGCATACTCCAGATGTGCATACTCCAGATGTGCATACTCCAGATGTGCATACTCCAGATGTGCATACTCCAGATGTGCATACTCTAACATTGCATACTCCAGATGTGCATACTCCAGATATGCACTCTCCAGATGTGCATACTCTAACATTGCATACTCCAGATATGCACTCTCCAGATGTGCATACTCCAGATGTGCATACTCCAGATGTGCATACTCTAACATTGCATACTCCAGATGTGCATACTCCAGATATGCACTCTCCAGATGTGCATACTCTAACATTGCATACTCCAGATATGCACTCTCCAGATGTGCATACTCCAGATGTGCATACTCCAGATGTGCATACTCCAGATGTGCACTCTCCAGATGTGCATACTCCATATGTACATTCTCCAGATGTGCATTCACCAGATGTGCATTCACCAGATGTGCATACTCCATATGTACATTCTCCAGATGTGCATTCACCAGATGTGCATACTCCAGATGTGCATACTCCAGATGTACATTCTCCAGATATGCACTCTCCAGATGTGCATACTCTAACATTGCATACTCCAGATATGCACTCTCCAGATGTGCATACTCCAGATGTGCATACTCCAGATATGCACTCTCCAGATGTGCATACTCCAGATGTGCATACTCCAGATGTGCATACTCCAGATGTGCACTCTCCAGATGTGCATACTCCAAATGTGCATACTCCAGATGTGCATACTCCAGATGTGCATACTCCAGATGTGCATACTCCAGATGTGCATACTCCAGATGTGCATACTCCAGATGTGCATACTCCAGATGTGCATACTCCAGATGTGCATACTCCAGATGTGCATACTCCAGATGTGTATACTCCAGATGTGCATACTCCAGATATGCACTCTCCAGATGTGCATACTCCAGATGTGCATACTCCAGATGTGCATACTCTAACATTGCATACTCCAGATGTGCATACTCCAGATATGCACTCTCCAGATGTGCATACTCTAACATTGCATACTCCAGATATGCACTCTCCAGATGTGCATACTCCAGATGTGCATACTCCAGATGTGCATACTCCAGATGTGCATACTCCAGATGCGCATACTCCAGATGTGCACTCTCCAGATGTGCATACTCCATATGTACATTCTCCAGATGTGCATTCACCAGATGTGCATTCACCAGATGTGCATACTCCAAATGTGCATACTCCAGATGTGCACTCTCCAGATGTGCATACTCCAGATGTGCATACTCCAGATGTGCATACTCCAGATGTGCATACTCCAGATGTGCATACTCCAGATGCGCATACTCCAGATGTGCATACTCCAGATGTACATTCTCCAGATGTGCATTCACCAGATGTGCATTCACCAGATGTGCATACTCCATATGTGCATACTCCATATGTGCATACTCCAGATGTGCATACTCCAGATGTGCATACTCCAGATGTGCACTCTCCAGATGTGCATACTCCAGATGTGCATACTCCAGATGTGCATACTCCATATGTACATTCTCCAGATGTGCATTCACCAGATGTGCATTCACCAGATGTGCATACTCCATATGTGCATACTCCAGATGTGCATACTCCAAATGTGCATACTCCAGATGTGCACTCTCCAGATGTGCATACTCCGTATCTGCATTCTCCAGATGTGCATACTCCAGATCTGCATACTCCATATGTGCATACTCTAACATTGCATACTCTAGATGTGCATACTCCAACATTGCAAAGGCTAATGGGCGAGTCTTGAAAAAGGAGAGTTTGGCATATGAGACTACGACCTCCAGCATGAGAATGGAGGTGGAGGCAGTAACAGCAGCATTTCGTTGGCTAGAGGAGACTACTGCAACACATGCTGTATTCATTACTGATTCAAAAAGTATGTTTAGTAAGGCGGAGAAAGGAATGTTTCGTTTGGAATGGCTCTCATCGCTTCAGAGGTCACAGATTATGAGAATTGTATGGATATTTTGCCCTGGCCATGCGGGTGTACGGGGGAATGAACAGGCTGATAGGCTAGCAGGGAATGCACCTCTTGATGGCAGATTTCCTATGGACAAGGGGGAGGTGGTCATGCGCTTGTGGGACCAGGTGGAGAAGGCAGAGGAACAGATTGAGAACCCATATGTGGAAAGAATGAGATTGCGGGGGATCGGCAGGGGTTCTGGAAGAATCTCAAAACTGAGAGGGAAGACCAGGAGAACTTTTATTCAGCGGTGGAAACGATTAGTAGTGTGACTCTTCGCTAGCTGTTGAACGAGGGGACAGAGCACTATGGGAATGTCCTGAGTGCAGTGATGTCAATTCTTAGCTCAACTCAACTCAACTCAACTCCAACATTGCATACTCCAGATGTGCATACTCCAACATTGCACACTCCAGATGTGCATACTCCAACATTGCACACTCCAGATGTGCATACTCCAGATGTGCACTCCAGATGTGCATACTCCAACATTGCACACTCCAGATGTGCATACTCCACATGTGCACACTCCAGATGTGTATACTCCATGTGTACAGCTGCATTCTCCACCCAATAGCAGGTCTTTACCACATCACCTTTATCACAAACTAGCTCTCCACCCAGAGGGGCTGCTGCAGCTAATCTATCAGCGTGTTTATTGCCCTACACACCAGCTTGCCCTGGTCAGATAATTCCATGATATTCTCACAATATCTGTCCTCTCAAGCTAAGCTAGCCACTCCACCCGGAACTACCAGTTTCATCTTTCCGAAGCACTCCTTTAGTCCTTTAGCAACACATCATGTGCTCTCCAACCATCAGAAAGCTGTTATTAAAGCCTTAACTTTCACCAAAAAAGGTTGAGAACCACTGCTCTAGATGTTGTCATAGCATGCCAAACTCCCCTTTTTTCAAACAGTGTTCACTTGTCTTTGAAATAAAGCCCCACCACTCTGAACATCTTACCAGACTCATCAAGGTATATAATTACATCCCCTGGGAATACATTGTCTATCAGTTGTTGCATGGACACTTCTGTAATACCCGCTTCCCATTCTCTGCTCAATGTAACTATAACTCAGTGCAACACTTCATTGTTAGGGCGCACCATGACCCATTCCTCTCCACGCACTATTTGCCTATTCTGCACACCCGACTGACTGTTTTCAGTTTGTGACATGCAAGACTAGCTTTAACATTTCACAACGATACATCATAAAATGTTGTAATAATAGATTTTAGGAAAAATATATTTATCATCCATAACAACAAACAAAAAAGCAGAGACATGTTTTGTTTTCAAAAAACTTTTTACTTTAAAATCAAAAGATTTCTTTCATCTACACAATAAAACTTATCTTACCAATTTCAGTCTTTGCCTTCATCAGCTTACGTTCATTTCGACTCATAAGGACTATGTTTAAGCCTCTTAAGGCTAGTTCATATGCATAAGCTCGACCTATGCCTTCACTGCTGCCAGTGACCACTGTAATTAAAACAAAATATGTCAGGAATAAACATAAGACAGTTGTAAAACTGAACACATGTTCTGTTCACTGTTTGTATCATCCAATTTAATTTGTCACCTCTTAAACACATACTGTGTAGTACTTGACTGAACAATATCTTATTGACATGGACTGAAGCACTGTCATCTAGAACAGAAAGAAATGGAAATAGATTTTGTTTGAAGCACAGAGCCATATAGGCTGAAGGAGAATAAAATAACACATCATAACGTATTCAACCCCTTTGGCTTATAAGTAACATATATCAAGTAGTTTATTTCAAACAATAGATTGTTGTTGACTCATGCTTCTCATGTAATTGTGAGATGTGTATCATGCTTATATGATGGAAATTAGTTAACATAAAAGCAAAATACTAATAAATAGTTACATACAATGCAGAAAAGCAACAGCATGCTGAATGTTTAGGGGAAAATGAATAAATGAGTACCATTAAACATCTCGGATCAACTGTATATACAGATGAGAGTTCAGAAAAAAGAGGTAAAGATAATAGTTGAGCTAGTCTCATCAGCAATTACTAAATGTAATCTGGAAAAGCAATTATATAAACTTCCTTGCAAAACAAATCTCTGGTGGCATCTATTTCTATTTGAGTAGGAAAGCTGGAAACTCATCATGTGTGTTGTTATTTGTCCATCAAGAATGATGATGACCATTCATTTCATCCAGTGGGGTTGAAAGTATGGAGCCGTAAGTTCTAAGATGGCTGATGAGGCCTATTTTGGCTCAAAATATTCTTTGACAATTTGGGCAAAGAATGCTTGACGTTCCAGGAGGAGGATCTCCTGCAGTGGTTTTTCTGTCCAGCCTTTTCTTCACAGCTCTTGCAGTCCTACGGGTGGAAGACATCATACGGGTGGAAGATGTTAAACACATTTTGAAAAAGGCAAAAAAACACGGCACCAGGGCCCGATGGGGTCAGGTATGGCCACATGAAGGGTTTGAACGATGCAGACCTGGAGGAGATGATCGACTGCTTTAACCAGAGCATTAGGACAGCATCAGTACCACAGGATTTGGTGCACAGCTATCTCATCCCTCTACCAAAACTATTCAAGGATCATTCAAAGCTCAGCGGCTTTAGAATCATCACCCTTCAAAATACATTTTGGAAGGTTCTAGAGAAGATAGTCGCTGTCAAGCTGCAAGTTTTTGGAAAGGGGGAAGCTTCTTCCAAGAGGGCTGGGGAGCTACAGGCCAAGAAAAGATACCTGGTCAAATGCAGCCACTTTTGCCTTTGATGTTTATGAGGGGTTCCAGAGTAGACAGGAAACTATGGCGGCAGCGCTTGATCTTGAGGATGCGTACAATAGAGTTCGATATGATATGTTGATGACTGCACTGATGGAGAAGGGGGTCAATCTCTGGTTGGTGAACTGGATAGCAGCCGTCCTGCATTCTCGTCGGGTTGCTTTCCGTCTGCGTGCATGGACCTCAGAGCCACATATTTTAACCCCGGGACTGCCACACGGATCTGCAGTCTCACCGGTGCTCTTTAATGTGTATACGAGCAAGATTGCAAACCTAGAAGCACCAGGGGTTGGAAGGATTCTAACATTTGCAGATGATATTCTTGCATATAGGCAGGGGAGAGATAGGGAGCAAAAAGCCCAGGAGTTACAGGCGACAGTAGATAAAGTGATTGACTGGTGCACAGAAATGAGTGCTGTCATCCACTCGGAAAAGGCAGCTGTTTTGTGGTGCTCTTTGGACAACAGGATTGTGAGAGCTGATGTCCCAAGCCTCACGATAGATGGTAGAAATGTCAGCAGAGAGAACAAACTGAAGTATCTGGGGATCACATTTGACAGGAGCCTATCCTTCAAGGACCATGTGGAGACGGTTGTGACAAGATCTCAAAAGCGACTCAGTGCACTTAAAACTATGGCTGCAATGGACACAGAGCAGAGAATGCTTTTCACACTATACCAGCACTTGATCCTCTCAGTAATTGATTAAGGATTAGGACTGCTCACTGTCTCAGAGAGTCAGCTGGTGAAGTTAAAGTGGATACAGAACGAAGCTATGCGAGTCATTCTGGGATGCACCAGAGACACCCCAGTAGTGTGTATGCGTTACATCCTTGGTCTGCCGACTGTTGCTGGTAGGCTCAAGGTGATGCAGGCGAAGGCATACCTCAGAGTAGCTGCAGACCCAGATCACCCACTGCATGAGGCGCTGGACGCAGTTAAGTCTCAGCGACTGATAAGAGGGAAATCATGGATGGCTCAGGCGGAGGATATGATCAGACAGGTGTGCCCCTTTGAGAACATTAGGCGTGGAGAGGAGTGGGTCAGAGTGCCAGCAGAGCAGTCAGACTTGTGCAGAGTTATAATCACATTAAGCTGGGAGTGCAGGGAGTGGCCAGCAGGGGCCACGGAAGTGGAAATCCAGCAACTAATTCAGGACAATGCTCACTCGGGTGATGTGATTATCTACACAGATGGTTCGGTGTCAAGAGGTGAGAGAAGTGGCTGGGGGTTCATAGCCAAAGCTAATGGTCGACGTTTGGTGCAGGAGAGCCTGGCATATGATACCACAACATCCAGCTTAAGAATGGAGGTGGAGGCAGTCACTGCGGCTCTCCGATGGATGGAGAATACGACACACATACACATCGTGATTGTAACTGACTCAGAAAGCATGCTGACGAGGGTGAGGATGGGCAGGCTTTGTGCGGAGTGGCTTGCTTCGCTTCGGAGGTCACGGGTGACAAGCATCACCTGGATCTTTTCTCCGGGGCATGCCAGTGTGCTGGGAAAAGAACAGGCGGACAGATTGGCTGGCTCTGCAAAACTTGGGGGAGTACTGATACATGACAAGGCAGATGTGGTTGCGGCCTTGTGGGAGCACGTGTACACCTCGGAGGAGCAAATGGATTACCATGGTCTGGCAAGAATGAGACAGCGAGGAGTGACGAGGGGATCTGGTGGACGCTCAATGCTCAGAGGAAAGGCGAGGGACATATAATCAGATTGCTACTGGTACTATTGGTGTTGGAACTCTTCGCTGGCTGCTGAGGATGGGGACAGAGCGCTTATGGAAATGCCCCAAATGCTGTGATGTCGATTCCTAAATCAATCAATCAATCACAACTGACTGCACCCTTGTGTAACGATGTATGCCACAAATTTCGGTCTTTGGCAGCAGTCTCCAGGTGTCAAGATGAATTCCAAAAGCTTTTAGTGAGATCTTCAGAGTGTCTTTAAAGCATTTCCTCTGGCCGCCTGGGGAGCATTTACCACAACACAGCTCGCCATAAAAAAAAATTTGTAGGCAGCCTATGATCTGACATGCGAGTTAAGTGACCAGCCCAGCGAATCTGATTCTCATTAGTAGAGTGTGGAGCTGGCTGGTACATAACTACAGTCTTCTCCAGGTTAATATTGAGCCCAAAGTTGGCACAGGCGTATGAGAAAGCTGAAACACTGTGTTGCATGTCTGCCTCTGAGTTGGCATAAAGAGCGCAATCATCAGCAAACAGAAGTTCTCTGACGGTGTCGCTGTTGGTTTTGGTTTTAGCTTTCAGCCTTCTGAGATTGAACAACTTTCCATCCATGCAGTAGTTGATAAGAAACTCATATAGAGTTGAAGCGAAGATCAAGGTGTTCAAATATAAATGTTACAGAATACTGCTGTGCACTGTGTACATGCCGGCTCTGTGGTGAAGGGGTTGCGGATGCGGTTAGTGATCTGGCATACCCACGTTCAAAACACAGCTGTGCATGATTTGGCAGCAGACCGCATTGCGTTGGTTTTTTAAAAAATGGTATGGGTGCTGGTTGTTCAAAAAGCAATAGCAAACTACTGAACGTAAACTTGCCAAGACATCACAACAGCAAAAAATGCTGGTGTTGACTGTAATGTCCTGTAATGGATATACAACTAACTTTTTTTAAACTGTGTACATATTGCAGAACACAATTCATATGCACGCTTGCAAGAACCTCTAGCAACACAGAAAAATTCTTAGAATACTGTGGACCAAGAAAAAGAAAAATACGGACATTCTACACAATCTGACCATGGAAGAAATCTGGCTCATAAACTACACCAAGTCTCAGAAACAGAAATACAGTGGCCATCTTAAACAGTTTGGAAAGAATAGTGATGGAACGCACGAAGAAGAGAAGAGGAAACAAAAGATTGACCAGCACAAAGATGGACACGGGACATTGCAGTCACCTTGGGCATAGAAATGCATGGAGCAGGGGAACTGGTCCAGAAATGTTGCAGTGGGCTGTGATGAGGGCGACATTCTGCCAAGGACCCGATACATGACGACCTTGGTATGCTCAATGCATCAGTGCTGTATCTGTGAGCTGTCCCATTTTGTCTCTTCTAGAGAAGTCAGCAACTTTTCTCGCACATTTCATTTTCCATTAGATGAGTTTCCTCTCTTGTGGTTTGGACAGCATGCAGGTTGTAATATTCCCAGAAACATCCTTTTGTCACTTGCCTCCTGACTTCTGTACTATTGTACGGATGTTTGAGTAACAGTGACAGTTTGTAAGTCACAGTGTTTGTCTTTTGACATCTTGTATTGACTTCTCTATCAAGTCTTAACCTTGTATTGACTTCTCTATCAAGTCTTAATCGGGACGCAGAGGTGTTTCCAAGGCACCAGGGCCGGGTTATATACTGGCCAAGACCTATTGACGCGTCCTCGTCGAGCGTCCTGGGCAACAGGTCCCTTTGGGGTCCTGGCTAAGGTCAATAGGATCGCCGATTCCTCCGAAGTCAGAGAGTGTCTGCCTGTACGGCGAGGAACCACCAGTCTGCACACCAATAAGCCAGACATGGGACAACGGATACTCATGCAAACCTCAGGTCCTGTATGACATCACACTGATGTTGGACAACAGGATGTCTTCATCCGACATACAGGATTTCGCGTTGGAGCTCAAGCCAACGAACACAAGCAAGCAAGCAAATCTTAATCTTTTATTGACTTCTCTATCAAGTCTTAATCTTGTATTGACTTCTCTATCAAGTCTTAATCTTGTATTGACTTCTCTATCACTACTTAATCTTGTATTGACTTCTATATCAAGTTTTAATCTTGTATTGACTTCTCTAGCAAGTTTTAATTTTGTATTGATTTCTCTATCAAGTCTTAATCTTGTATTGATTTTCTATCAAGTCTTAATCTTGAATTGACTTCTCTATCAAGTCTTAATCTTGTATTGACTTCTCTATCAAGTCTTCCATCTTCTGTGAAAATGCTACCTGGATACCTGTACATGTTATATATGAAATCATGTCAATTATTTAAAAGGAAGATAGTTTAAGATGTCAGCTTTGCAGAACATGTGCAGAACGTGTGTATGGTGGATGTAACTAATTATGCAACTATGTTGGAATTAAGGCAATATGGAGAGAGATACCACACCTAGAAAACAAGGCATCTTTTTACTTCCCGTCCATCTAAGCCTATTTAAACAAAATGGAATATTTTTGTCTGCCTCATTTAGGTCTGCTGGTGAAAAGACAAGTGTATTATTTCATTTGATAGTTGCTACGTCATTGTGCTTGAAGTTGGTGTTTATTCACATCATTATAATTCTAATGCAGATGATTCAGTTCGCTGATAAAGACTTTAGACTGCAACGTTAATTTTGTTCTTCGTGCACATGTTCTGTTCAATCTGATCTCTTAGCCTTTACTTTTTTCTTCATTAATTCTAAAGTAACTGCTATTGCTGGCATCCATACTTACCAGCCCAAGGACCATATGTATCTACCCAGTCCACATGGCGCTGACCAAGCAAATGCACATTTATTGCTTCAACAATATTCGAGGTGACAGCAAAGACTTTCCTACAAACATACAGAGCACCAACAACTGCCAGCATATCACGAGTATCTGTTACCAAGGTCCTTGCCTCTTTTTCTATCTGTTCCCATAAAAACTGAAAACTATCTATTGTGGTTGTTGATATATGATGACCCATGATGTCACCTAACACATTCAGTCTTGCACAGACAACAAATTTCCTTGAATTTTGCAAGAGCAATTCTGCTTTATATAGAAGTTTATATTATATCTTTTGATTCTGTATGTCAGAGAGCAATGGTTGGCAAACTACTAACTACTATCACTAATCTAATCAGTACTGTTGAACTATTAATATTATTCTAGTCTTACTTTACAAAATTGCTTGGTAAATCACAGTCGAACACCGCTGGGGTTTAATGCAACGTCCTGTAAATAACATGCAACTAACTTTTAACTTCTGTATATTTTAACTCTTAACCTTCCAGATGAACGTGAACGGGAGACTCGGCGATGACGATCTTCTAAGACTTAGAATCTAAGTTCTCTAGTTCTCTCTGACTAAACTAGACTATAACTATAACTTTGGTACGGCGGTACGGCCTAAATTTTGAACTCTGCGATATAATATAAATTATAATTGCTATATTTTATATAAATAACCGATACACTGTATCGGATGCAGAAAGATGAGAATAGTCAATTTGCTTTATATGTTTATGTCATGTATTGCTTTCACTGCTCTAGTGTCAATCAACTGTGGATCAAACAACCGTAAACTGTTAATACACAGGCGGTGTGTCCTTTCTCAAACACATAACCCGACCTGTCTCTGAACTGTCCCAACAATACCCGTGTAGCAGGGTTGCCACTTTTTTTTAACCAAAAAAATCTAGAAACGGCCCAAACAACATCCATAAATATCTAGATTTCGTTGGAAAGTATCTAGGAAAAATATCCAGATTGAGAAAGTAAGAAATTAAGCATGTATTGATGTGACTGACGGCTCCCTGGCGAAGGGATTTACGGCTTTCGCCGTAACCCCTATATTCTCGTGAGTAACGCAGCTGCGCCAGAACCGGCAGCGGTTCGAGCCGCGCTGGTAGCTTACGGGGGTATGTGAGGCGGTCGCGCAGAAAGCAATGGCAAACTATTGAGCATAATAGTACATCAACAGCAGCTGAAAAATGCTGATGTTGACTGCAACGTCCTGTAAAGGATATGCAACATTTAAAAAAAAATTGATGTGACTTACCCTATAGAATTATGTCCTCATCTTCACTGATGCCTGTCTCACAAGATTCACTTAGCTTGGATGATGAAGTTGAAGCTTCAGATTCAAAATGACTCTGGTATGCTTTAGCTGTTCCAATTTCCTTTAATACACGACCAGGGAGTTGATAAGTTGAACAGCATTTTCCTGCTCTCATCAGGACAAATTTTATTGTCAAGACAGCATTTAAGAGGTCAAGTTTCATCATGTTTCTTAGTTTACATTTTGTATAATTCATAGTACTGAAAACTCTTTCCACATCAGCATTTGAATGGGGTAGTATCATGGCAGACATCGCACATTCAAAGAGCTCACAGAATGGATTGTTACCTGAGGAATCTTTAAATTGTCCTACTTCACTCCAAAAGGCTTCAGTTTCTGTTTTATTTCTCCAGTCAACCAAATTTATTTTGGTTAAATGATATTCTGCTTCCGCCACACTATTATCAGTAGCCCCTGAAAATTTCATAACTTGACAATATTTTGATATGTCCTTTACTGGCTGAAGTATGTTGTTAACAGAAAAGAGTGAAATATTTTTCAATACATCTAAATTTTCCAAGAAATGTAGAAACTACTTTGTCTTTTCTGTTGCTATAATATATAACACATGCACCAAGCACTTTCAGAACCGAAATGTCATTCGATTCGTCTAATAATAAACTATATTTATTTGTAGAAATATCACTGATCAAATCTTCTTTAAAGTGAGGAAACAAAGTACTTCTGAACACATTTGTACACTTGCTGCGATGCATTTTCACGTCTTTTAGCACTTTACTGTCAGAACTAGTGTTTTTAAACAAATCAATCAAATGGTCGCAGTTCACGATTGCACAATGACAACTTAAAAACATTGCGACAGATCCTTCAACTTTTGATGATTCATTACTCTGTGTAGTTCTGAAAACAGATGTCAACGGTGGCATATCCCTAAATTGAATTGCATTTTAATGTTTTTTAGTCTCTGCATGTTTCTTCAAGTCTTGTATTTTCGCTTTCATTTCGCACTTGCCTTAGTAGCATCTTCATGAATTGACATCACCCAATCTTTAATTATGACATGTCATCTTGCAGCCACTCTTTCCGAAATTTGTGTTCGTATTGCTTTACTTTTGGCATGTTGAAAGATTTGTTCAAAGTGGAAGACACATATGAAGGTGAGCAATTATTTAAAAAACAATCACATAAAAAGAATCACAAAGTCGGCATCACAGCAATAATTCGCAACACGGTGAGTTTACAGTTCAAGTAGTGTTATTATAATTTATGCGCCCTTTTACTCATTACCGGTTGGGGGGGGGGGGGGGGTGCCAGATTTTTTAGCGTTGACCCAAGTCAGTTCAAAGTTTAAATAATGGCAGTTACCATAATTTATGCGCGTCCAGGCCAGTGTTGCCATCTCCCTTTGATAAAAAGCACCACAATCGACCCCAAAAAGCACCAACTTTTTTTTGTAAAGCACGAAAAACAAAAAGCACCAACGGTTTTTATTACAAATGTAACAAGGTAGCACATTATAATTTATTATTATCACTTCATATTACAATGAAGTGTATTCCAGATCTGCCAAATCCCAATCAGAACTAGTAACTACTCTCGAGCCAAAAAAGCACCAAATTGCAATAATATTTTTTGGGAAAGCACTAAAACAAGCACCTGCGGTATTCATTCAAAATGTTATAAAGTAGCACATTATAATTTATTATTATCACTGAATATTAGAATGAAGTTTATTCCAGATCTGCCAAATCCCAGTCAAACAACTCCTCTTCAGTTTCTGTAGCTATTTCCTGCTGTGTTTGCTCCTGCGATGATGATGGTGATTGAAAGAAATGTGTATATGCCTCCTGTGGTCCAATTTTTCGTAGAATAGCCTTAAGTAGTTTATAATCATGACAGCATTTGCCATATCTTTTCATTCCATATCTAATAGTCAAAACAGCTGTCACACTCTTTATGCTAAGTCTATTCCACAATTTATACGACAATAATCAGCTACCTTTAACAGAGATGGGTCATGCACTTTAGTGATTGCCAGTCCCTTCAAAATATACGACATATATTGGATGCCCGTCCCGGACTTTGAAACCCAGCAGACAGTTTAGATAACTATTATCCTAGATGATAAACCCTGGGAATAGATAGATATCTGACGAGGGATTCTAAACTATAGTAGATCAGTGACACTAGATGTGAACAGTATTCATGTGTGAATTGGTGACATTGTACTTGTTTTGAACAATTATAGACATTGTTACACAGATTTAGATTTCCAACTTTGTCATGTTTACATATGTTGAATAGACATCATGTGGGGTACTGATTGACTTCCATATGATATGATTGACAATTATAGAGGTTGTTAAACAAATTAAGATTTCCAACTTTGTCACTTCACATATGATAAATGAACATCATGTGGGGTACTGATTGACCTCCATATGATATGAATGACAATTATAGATAGAATATGGCAGGTGACTGATCATTTCTTCTGAAAAAAGGAGGGCCTCTTTCAAATAGGTCTATATTTCAGAAAAAGGTGTTCCAGAGGAAATAGAGTGAGAATTTACCATCTACAACATTTCTCTTTCGAGAAGATGTCTTTCTATGGAGGAATTTGGACTTAGAGAATTTCATCACCGACTGGGGAAAATTTTTCTCCATAGGGAAATCTCTATCAAAATTTCAGGTTCTTTTGGGAAGAGTGCAATCATTCTGGGTACTTCTTTGCTTCTGTCTTTAGCTTGAGGAGCATTGACAGAAAGACAAGAATTTAAGTTGCAATTATTTCTTAGGTCAGATTCTCGTGGTGTATAAGAACTATTTTACTTGGGTCAGCGGACATTAGTTAGTTTTTGCTTGTTAATATTGTGCATGTTATGCTGTATAATTTCAGATCCGGGAAGTGACAGGCTTACCCAGACCTGAGCAAACTGCACAGTATTATTTTTTTTTACAAAAAGATAGGGTAGACAAAAATAGAGCATGGCCGAGGCTGCTAAGTTCCGTGCCCAGACAGTTGAAATAGGCAAGCTATGCAATTTAGACGGCCCTGAGCTGGCTAAATTTGTATCAGATGAATTTGACAGGAGGGAGAAACTGCAGGCTGAAATAGCTGAGAAGGAGAGGAAGTTGCAGGCTGAAATTGCTGAAAAGGAGAAGCAACGCCTACAATCATATGAATTAGAACAACAGAAACTTCAAGCTGAAATAGCTGAGAAGGAGAGTAAGTTGCAGGCTGAAATCGCTGAAAAGGAGAAGCAACGCCTACAATCATATGAATTAGAACAACAGAAACTTCAAGCTGAAATCGCTGAAAAGGAGAAACAACGCCTACAAGCTTATGAGTTAGAACAAAGGAAACATGAAGATGAAATAAGGGATAGGGAACGAGAACGTCAACATCAACTGGAGTTGAAAAGAATGGAGACTGATCTGGAGATCCGAAGACTAGAGGGAGGGATTCCCCCCACCCCCTCAAACTCACTAGGTTTTCCAGTGACAGAACAACATTCCAACGTCTCGTACCAAAATTCCGGAGCGATGTCATTTCCACTAGAACCATTTAATGAACAGACGGACAATGTCGAGGCTTTTTTATCACGTTTCGAACTTATGTGCGTCAGTTGTGGTCTAGAACAGGAAAAATGGGCGACGAAACTATCGCAGGCTTTAAGGTCTACCTCGTATGACGTGTTCTCTAGACTCACTCGAGAAGAACAACAGGATTACGAAACACTCAAAAAGGCACTCTTGAGCCGATTCGAAGTGGACGGGGACTCTTACAAAGTTCGATTCAAAACCGCAAGGAAAGAACCGGGCGAAAGTTATGCGCAATTAGTTGAAAGGCTGAAATCTTATGTTCAACGATGGGCAAGTCTAGGTAGGTTTGATGAGAGTTTCGAAGGGCTCCGAGAGATGATCATCATAGATCAACTAAAAGGAAAGATGTCGAATGAAATGAAAGCATTCTTAACCCAGAACGGAGCTGACCGACTAGAAAGCATCATCATCCTAGCCGAGAGATTTGAGAAATCTCAGAAGGAAATCGGAGGTAAGGGACGTTCGGCCAACATTCCCCCTCAGGATAAAACTTCAAAAGCAAAGGAAGGTGATGGCAAATTAGGCACCAAGAAAAATGGGAAAACCAAAAACATCCCTCAGAACACAGCCCAAACAACAGCGAAGGAGGAAAAATTATTCTGCACTAATTGTAAAATTAAAGGACACACATTGAAGAATTGTAGGAAGAAGCCACCTCCACACACAGCTGCTTGTTTGGCCAGCCGAAGAGAGAAAGGAGTGAACACTGATGAAACGTCCAACCAGACACCTCATAAAGACACCGCATCTCATCTTCCGGTTGTCGAGTCCATATTGCTGAATGGATTCAAGACGACCTGTCTCTATGATACCGGGTTATCGTACGACTGTGTTGTATCATCATCCTTAGTTCACCCGGAACAGGTGACAGAGGAGATCGTCGAATTACAGGGACCCCTGAAGAGCTCTGCGACTATGTCTCTTCCGGTGGCAAAGGTGAGCATAGCATCTCGTTATGTCACTGGGACAATCAAGGCTGCAGTCTTAGAAGATCCTATATATCCCGTAATTCTTGGCTGTAGATTTATAATTCTAGGAGAACCTGTTCAACCTGTGGCGATGTCGACGATGACAACTCGATCCCAGACGAAAAAGACTCCGGAAACAACTACGCCAATCCCTCGAAAGGAGGAACTGAAGAGGGCACAAGAAGCCGATAGCACCTTGGAACCCTGCTTCAGGAAACTGCCTAAATCACATTTACCTCCACGTAAAGGTGAGCTGTTTATGAAGTCAGCACTTCTATACAGGAAAGCAGGGAGAGCTGGACAAGAGTTCAACCAACTTGTTGTACCAACTCCACACAGGGCTCAGATTCTTGAAATGGGCCACAGTCTACCCTTTAGTGGGCATATGGGTATCAACGCCACTACACAGCGCATTGCAACTCACTACTTTTGGCCAGGGATGAACGCAGACATACAACGGTTTGTAAAATCATGCCCACAGTGTCAGAAAGTATCACCAAAACACCGGACACCACCGGCAATGTTGGGTGATCTGCCCATAACAGGAATACCGTTCGAGAAGGTAGCTGTAGACATAATCGGACCCCTCTCCGCAACGAAGAGGCGAAATCGATTCATATTAACGCTTGTGGACACAACGACCATGTGGGCCGAAGCGGTTCCTATGCCAAGCTGTGACTCCAAACACGTTGCTGAAGCATTATTAGGAATATTCACACGTCTAGGATTCCCCCAAAGAATCTTGACGGACAACGGTTCACAGTTTCGTAGTAAACTTATGGAGGAGACATTTAGACTTTTTCATTCACGCCATATCTTTAGTTCACCATATTACCCGCAATCCAACGGACTTGTGGAGCGGTGGAACGGGACCTTGATTAGTATTCTGCGCAAAATTGCCCAGGAGAATACGGAGGATTGGGACTTGTATTTACCCGCAGCACTATTCGCTTATAGGGAGGTACCCCATCACTCAACAGGTTTTGCTCCAGCAACATTGTTGTTTGGACGACCAATCAAGGGGCCATTGGAGGCATTGCTACGAACATGGACTGATGATCATACAGACGATACAGTCGTGACTGCATCTACGTATGTTGCCGAGTTGAAGAATCGTTTACAACACAGTTGGAAACAAGCGAATGTCAATCTACGTAAAGCCAGACGAAGAATTGCTAGCTACTTCAATCGCAAGGCAAAAGATAGAGAGTTAGAGGTGGGAGAGAAGGTGATGTTGCTGCTTCCAACCAGTCAGAATAAGCTGCAAATAGGATGGAGAGGACCTTATGTAGTGACGGAGAAAATCTCACGTACCAACTACAAGATTTCTGTCAAAGGCAAGATGAAAGTATTTCACATAAACCTTCTGAAGAAATATAATGAAAGACCCTCAACCACCGAACCTGCACATCTGATGGCCATGAGTGTGGCTACTGAAGTCGAAGAAGGATCAACAATGGGAGTCGAATACCCACTGCAAGCCAAAGAAACCTTTAAGGATGTGGAAATTAATCCCAACTTAACAAAGGATCAGCAGGAGCAGATTCGGGAACTTATGGTTATGTATGCAGACGTACTTACAGATAAGCCAGGAAGAACTGATTTGGAGGAATTTGACATGAAGTTAAATGACACAGTGCCTGTGCGAGTCAAGACTTACCCAGTTCCTTATGCAAAGCAAAAGACTTTAGAGGAAGAAATACAACAGCTACTCACCGCAGGAATAATTTCACCATCTGAATCACCTTACAGTGCCAGCGTCGTATTATTGAGAAAGCCAAGTGGAGAACATAGATTGTGCATCGACTATCGACAGCTCAATGCTATTACTGAATTTCAAGCAGAACCTCTGCCTGATCAGAACAAACTCTTCACAGCACTCAACCGAGCGAAGTACTTTACTAGGATTGATCTCAGTAAGGGATATTATCAGATTCCTGTAAAGGAGGAGGTTAGACCATGGTTAGCTTTCAGTACGCCTGGAGGACACTATGAGTTCAACGTACTTCCATTCGGATTAAGTAATGCTCCTAGCGTTTTTACACGTATGATGAGAAAATTACTTGACCCACTACAACATCCAGACATTAGTCACTTTATGGATGATATACTGATCGCAACTGAAACATTTGACAAGCATGTAGAAACACTACATCTTTTGTTCAGACGACTCAGAGAAACTGGATTAACGGCTAGGCCAAAGAAATGTCAAGTAGGATTCCAAGAATTGGACTTTTTAGGTCATAAGATATCTCATGGACTAATAACTCCACAGGAAGGAAACGTGGACAAACTCCAGAGAGCACCTCGTCCAAAGACAAAGAAGGATGTGAGATCATTCGTATCTTTGGGTGGATTCTATCAACGATACATTAAAGACTTCAATACTCTGTCAGCACCTTTAACGGATCTTACCAAAAAAGGGAACCCAGAGAAAGTCAATTGGTCTGCTGAATGTGAGAGAGCTTTCACAGCACTCAAACAAGCCTTAACCAATCACCCAGTTTTACATCTGCCAGATCTCAACCAACCATTCGTACTGCGTACAGACGCCAGTGACATAGGAATTGGGGCAACGCTGTTGCAGAGAAAAGGAGATGAAACATCAGAGCTATTCCCTGTAGCTTATGCCAGCAGGAAATTGAATGCAGCGGAGAAGAATTATAGTGTTATCGAGAGAGAATGTTTAGCTCTCGTATGGAGTGTACAGAAGTTTCAGGCATACCTATATGGAAAACACTTCACTGTACAATGTGATCATCAACCACTTATGTTTCTCGCAGCATCCAAAAATTTGAATGCAAGACTTATGAGGTGGTCACTACTTCTACAACCATACTCGTTCCAGATAGAATATGTCCCTGGAAAGATGAATGTGGGAGCAGACTTTCTAAGTCGACACCCAGTGTCTGATGAACCAGGTCAATCAGATACAGGAGAGAATACATTGGAGTAAATCATATAGAAAAAGCTTGACCACTGTAAATGCTGGAAACTTAGTTCCATACCCTAGAACAATCTGGAGTGGGGCTATGTGACATATTCACCTATCCATCATTTTCAGCGCGTCAACGTTACACAGCAACCCAGAGATTATCGAAACAATTACAGCACCGTAGAACATCGAACGCACTAAGCGATACTAATGACAGACAGATGCCAGGATAAGAATAGAAGGGTTAGCGTCAACAGAATAGAATGTGACTGGTAGAGACACATCACGTGGATATAGCGTCCCCCAGCTTGGGCGCCGCTTTAATAAAACCGCGCACTTCTATGACTTCAGAGCGAGCGAGCAGTCGCCAAAGCTATGTGTTGTCCAACTTTCAAACTTTTACAACGGGCAGTTTGATCTAGTCTGAGGTAAGCGCGTGATTCTCAGATCTAAGTGGTACCAAGATGTATAACGTAAAGGTATCCAGTGTTGTGCGTCCAATGAATTGTATTTTTGATAAAATAAATCTCTGAAAATGTGAAAAACTGCCGATCGCAACTTCAATACTGGCGCCACTTCCCCGGCGAAACCGACATCTTATAATTTCTCAAAACTGCAAAACTCTGACTTTCTACACTACATCTAACAACTTCACTATGTGCATATGACTATAATCTATCACAGAATAATGTACAAGATGAAATTTCCAATGCACTCAAATGCTTTTCATCAAAAACTTCTAGGAAAACGTTTCTGCAGAGATAGTCAGCTGGTGCAAACGAAACACTACCTTGCTTAAAAATGTACTTAATTCTGTCTATTTTGCAATCTAAAGAACTGAAACAGGAATTATACTCTTCCTTTTCTCTTTACGGATTGAAAACAAATAGTATTTGATAGAAATTAGTTTATTCATGTGTCAGATTTTATTTAGACAACGCACTACATCAACTGCATTGCTTAAAATAGGTTTATGTTCACAAACGTCATTTGTGATAGCCGACCTACTTAATCTGCTCAGACTAACGGGTGATAATTACCTTGGTCTATAGCCAACTGTGTCGCCAACAGAATGGACATGATATGCACTGGTAAAAGATGTAGGAGAAGTATAAGTAGACAGAGAGGAGGAGAGTATTAGGGAAAAATACTTTAAGTAATAATTTTTTTCTAATATATTGTGTCATGACCTTGTATAGATTACATTTTGTAACAAATACACATCAGAAATTCTGTATGTTGGACATGAACCACAATAAAAGCACACTAGATGAGTTAAACTCATATTAACTGATGTAGATGTGAGGACAATTAGTACAAGCTATGGAACCCCACACAACAGAAGTTAACTCAACACAATACACTTCACACCACACAACTCCACACCACAACAGCAGGAACAAGGAAATGATTTAGAATAGGAAGTAGTTGCCTTGGAAAGTACAGATAAACAATTATATACACAATGTAGAACAAATAGAGTAATGTGGATGTTTAAATGTATGCCATTTATACAAATGCATCTCATACTTGTGTTGATCTTGCCTGTCAGCTTGATTACCATGATTCAGGGAACATCACATTATCACTCTTATCTGTGTCTGACTGTACACTACTCACTGAACTACAGGTCCACTGAGGAAATGCATACAGCAGGTACCAGACAACAGAAGCTGCATCCAGTGTAATAATCTCTGACCCACCCCAAAGTAACACAACAATACTTCTTCTGATCTTATCATTTTTGTTTTGTTATGTTGTGTTCACACTATGAACATGCTGTAAAGGATTATACATACCTGTATGAATTTTAAACAGTGATGTCTTGGTGCCACACCTAACCAACAAGGAGGGAAGAGGAGTGAATGAGATGATCAACACCTGTGATGGCAGATGACTCCAGCCTTAGGCCGAGAATGAGAAGTCTTCAGTGAAGCTAAACTGGCCCAACCTGAAGTGGATCCATCAGACCATGGACCCAGGCTTATCCACATCTCATCACACCAGGTTTTCTTATCACTCCCACAAACTTCACCCTCTCAGAAAATGATTTTCTTGAATTATTGTTGGATGTAGAAATTGTTAACTATAACACATTTTGGTAGTTAAAATATCTCACTACACAATGAATGTTATTATTTATTGACTGACTATACTTGGTCCTATGAAAGTTTTTTTTTTTTCTATTTCATTCTGTAAATGTTAACAGCTGATGAAAAAACAAAGAAAATGTCAAATAGGCCAAAAGAAACTGGCACAGTCAATAAATTTGTTTAAATGTGAAGATCTCTTCCACTTAATTTGTCAGTCCAAACTATCTGTGGGAAAATCTCTATCTTGTGTGTGGAACATGTCTCAATGCTCCCTTGTGTTTGTTGAATGTTTAATTAACAGATACACATTCACATAAGATAAATTCTTAGTTGGAGAGAGAGAACAGGAGACTCTTCATCTTTAACTGTTCCAAATCCATGTTATATTGCACCTGATTCTTATTGAGAAAGTCTTTTCAGACAATTTCTTAAGATGGAAGAAGGGGGTTCGTGAGCTATACCATTAAATACCAGGTGGAAAGACAGGGGACAAACCTAGTGATGACTTTTCTATTAAAAGAGGACCACACACCCTTAGACAAATAACCAAATCCGAGTCTGTAAATCTTTCAAGGGTCGTATTCTTGATCTATTTACATATAAGAAGAGGATGGGGCCCAGCTACCTTTAACAGAGATGGGTCATGCACTTTAGTGATTGCCAGTCCCTTCAAAATATACGACAATAATCATGACAGCATTTGCCATATCTTTTCATTCCATATCTAATAGTCAAAACAGCTGTCACACTCTTTATGCTAAGTCTATTCCACAATTTTGATTTTATAACTCCCATCTGACTGAAAATACGCTCCACGTCCGCATTAGAATGAGGTAAAATGAGCACAGTTAAAGCTAAATCTGTAAGATCTTGGAAAGGATTTCCACCGGTGGCATCCCTGTATGAGGCTATTTCTGCCCACAGTCCAAATGTGTCAGAGGTCTGTGTCCACTGCATATGATGAAGTTTTCGCCACTGGAAATCGATACGGGTGAGAGTAGCTGCATCTTCTACAAACGTTTTATCAAGATCCAATATACAGGGCTTCATTGGCTGTAGACGTTCACTTCCACTAAGACATGACATGGACTGCAACACTCGAACGTTATCGGGCGTACGGAAACGCAGCTGTGTCAATAGCTCTATTAAAAACTGGATGCACCTTCCACGAATTTCTTTCTCATCAGGAAACTTGTAGCCTGCTATTTCTTTCTCAAACTCATAACCTAGATTGGGATTAGGATCTAAATAATCTTGAATAGCAACACTTTGGGTTATTTTTTTCCCAGGAATAGCAATCTTTGAACTGATAGAATCAATGAGTTGGACAAGATCGCTGAGTAGTTTTGTTGGATCCTGTATATCTGCTTCGAATTTCTTATTCACACTTTGAACTTCTCCGAGAATATGCTTGATAAATATGAGATACACATAGTTTTTCATGTCGCTAAACATAGAATGTAGAAGTTCTGCTGTATAACAGCGCTCGTTGAGTTTTGCTAACGCAAAGTGAGTTCTGAACTCGACCCACTGCTGCAATATTCTGGCAATGGCAGATTGAATGGACATCCATCGCGTCTGGCTTAATTTAACAATCTTCAGCGGATATTGTCAATCATTTATTGAAGCAAAAAGCTCCCTGTACTTTGCTTGACAAAGACTTTAGTGAGAAAACCTGTTATATGTTTCTCTAATCATGAACTCTATGTTCCTGGGCAGACAAGCAGCTGCAGCCTGTGACACTGCCAGCTGAAGGGAATGACATACACACCTAATTAGTACCAGATGAGGGACTTCGGATTTTAATTTTGTATATACTCAATTGTTTACACCTGTCATGACAGATGTGCCAAGTAGCAAGTGCGACATAATAACGTAAATAGGAAAGATCCAAGAATCCCAGAACCACTACGCTAGGAAAAGCGAACGAAATGACGTGATTACACAGAATCGTCACACGGCAATGTGAATAACAATAACAGACGAACTTGGGAGTTTGATCAAGGCAGCAGCTTATGTTAATTCTGCAACCATAGGTCGGCTAAATATTGGCTTGATGGGGCTTCAGTGGCTGATTGAATACTTGGAAATGGAAGAAAGAATCTATAGAAGCAACACTTATCGTAGCCACGAATAAACGCAGAAAACTAGATGTCTGTGAAGTGGCACGAAGGATACTTGGCGGATTGGCAGAAGGATTCCGCGAGGACGAATAAGGACATTGTTGATCTTTGAACAGAGATGGCTTGCGACAATCAGAAATATTAATTATGTTATTCTTACTGCCCAACCTGTGTAAAGGTACTGTGAGAATGTAGTTATTGTTTATTGGCAAGCCTGTACGCGATATTAAACGGCATCATAACTGTCAAAAGATAACTGACTGGACTTCGTCAATTTGGTTTGTTCGGCTTCTAACCTGCTGTTACTTTCGAGCCGAGTTTATTTATACAGTTATTTATTGAAATTGATTCTACACCCCGAGATATCGTATGGCAAGATGCATTGTCAGTGCCGAGTGCAACTAGTCTTTGCAAATCAAGTCCATTCTTGTTTAAACAATCTTTTAACGCATTGCATATTGCTTGCGCGTTGCAGTAACTCAGTTCAACTAAATCTAAGTAAGTAACCACAAACTGCTTTCTCTTGGGAGTCTCTGTGGCGAAGTGGTCAAGCCGTTTGACTCGTGCTCCGAAGGTTGTGGGTTCGATTCCGGGCCGAACCCTTCGTTTTACGAGTTAAATGTTTCGTGACTCCTGTGGGTCGTCGCTAAAAGCTACGGAGTTCGTGCTTTGTGCGACGCTTTCCGTGCTGCGGAAAAAGACAGAGCCATATGGGATAAAACCCGGTGCAATGAAGTCGACCCTGTCGACTTTTAAGCGACTTTTTAAACTGCTTTCTTATCTCTGAATAGTACCTAATAGCTACTCCAAGTAGCTTAGTTTCAGAAATGTCATTGCTCTCATCAATCAATAAGCTGTATTTACTTTTGCCAATATCAGCTGTCAAGTCTGTTGTGAGTCTGCCTACTGTTGCTGGTAGGCACAATGTGATGCAGGCGAAGGCATACCTCAGAGTAGCTGCAGACACAGATCACCCGTTGCATGAGGCGCTGGACGTAGTTAAGGGTCAGAGACTGATAAGTGGGAAATCATGGATGGCTCAGGCGGAGGATACGATCAGACAGGTGTGCCCCTTGGAGAACATTAGGCGAGGAGAGGAGTGGGTCAGAGTGCCAGCCGTGCAGTCAGACTTGTGCAGAGTTATAATCACATTGAGCCGGGAGTGCAGGGAGTGGCCAGCAGGGGCCACGGAAGTGGAAATTCAGCAACTAATTCAGGAAAATTATCGCCCAGGTGATGTGATTATCTACACGGATGGGTCGGTGTTGAGAGGTAGGAGAAGTGCCTGGGGGTTCTTGGCAAAAACTAATGGTCGGCGTTTGGTGCAGGAGAGCCTGGCGTATGATGACACTACATCTAGCTTAAGAATGGAGGTGGAGGCGGTCAGTGCAGCTTTCCGCTGGATAGAAAACACGATACATACTGCATTGGCACCTTTCTGTCTTGACAGACGATAGTTTGGTACATTGTGCTTCAAAAAGGCTTAATAACTACGATCCATGGCGGTGGCGAGTGTGGCTGGTAAGGCCAATTCTTGCTGCAAATGTTTGCCCACAATAGGTGCATGTGAAAACATGGTCATTTCCACCATTTTGCACCATCTTACGTCTCTCACGCTCTGTGTGTGCTTTATCTGCAATCATTTTCTCCTTTGTCTTTATTCCATTTCTGATAGTTGCCCTCCATGCAACACGTTCAGCGGCGACATGTTCCCATTGTGCATTATCAATGCCTATATCAATCATGTCCCGCTTACACACATCTTTGTATCGTAGTAGAGGCCGACCCTGAGATCTCCTACCCATCTGTAATTCACCAAAAAAGATGTCCTTTGGTATTCTACCATCATCCATCCTCCTAACGTGTCCTATCCATCTAAGTCTATGAAGACTGAGCATGGAATACACCGTCACACAACCTGATCTTTCCAATACTTCAGTATTTGTGATTTTGTCTTGCCACTTAATACCAAGTATTCTTCGCAGACACCGCATATGAAAGCAGTTTAAACGTTTCTCTTGGCGTGAGTAAGTTGTCCAGGTTTCACTGCCATAAAGAAGAGTACTAAGGACACAGGCTTGGTAGACGAGGACTTTTGTTTTGGCAGTAAGCTTCCTGTTCTCCCAGACTCTTTTTGCTAACATGTTCATTGTTGTTGCTGCCTTGCCAATCTTGATGTTGATTTCCTGATCGAGGGATAATTTGCTATTTACCTCTGATCCTAGATATGTAAAATGGTCTACTATCTCCAGTTCGGTGTCGTCAATAAAGATTGATGGTACATCATGTGCACTTTGTGACATAATCTGTGTCTTCTTTTTGTTAATTGTTAAACCAAATTCAGAACAAGCATTGGAGAATGATGATAGTAGATGTTGTAATTCTTCCTCAGAGTGGGTCGTAATCGCAGCATCATCCGCAAAAAGCAACTCTCTGATAAGTACCCTGCTAATTTTGGTCTTGGCCTTCAATCTCTGAGCATTATAGAGGCCACCATCTGAGCGTGAGTGAATGTATATACCGTCATCCTGATCACGAAAGGCATATTTCAGCAGAAGTGAAAAGTATATCCCAAAGAGGGTGGGGGCTAGTACACAACCTTGCTTAACTCCACTCTTGATTTCAAACTCTTCTGAAGTTGAGCCATCAAACTTGATTATACCCTTCATGCCTGTGTGGAACGATTCCACAATGGACAGAAGAGTTGGTGGGCAGCCAATCTTCTTTATTGCTTTGAACAGACCCTCACGACTGACCAAATCGAATGCCTGTGTGAGATCGATGAAGGCAATAAACAGTGGCTGATTTTGTTCCCGGCATTTTTCTTGCATCTGTCGCAATGAGAATATCATATCAATTGTAGACCGGTTCTGACGGAAGCCGCACTGTGATTCGGGGTAGACTTGATCTCCCAGGACTTGAAGTCTGTGCAGGACAATTCTGGCAAATACTTTCTCAACAATACACAGAAGTGAGATACCCCTATAGTTGTTACAGTCACTCCGATCTCCCTTGTTCTTGTACAGCGTTATGATGTTTGAATCTTTGAAATCCTGTGGGACTTGTCCTTCTCGCCAGCATAGCTCTATTAGCTGGTGGATCTGTAGAGCGAGTGTGTCTTGCCCACTCCTGATTACCTCTATTGGAATCCCATCCTTACCTGGAGCCTTGCCAGATGCAAGCTCATTTATAGCACACTTAACTTCTGTTATAGTGGGAAGTGTGTCCAGGTGGTCAAGAGTTGGCAGGGCCTCTATGGCGTTGAGGGCATCATCCGCTAGCTTGGTCTCACTTGAGTAAAGCTCTAAATAGTGCTCGACCCATCTATCCATCTGCTGTTTCTTATCAGTGATGATTTCTCCAGTCAAGGTTTTCAGCGGTGCACTTCTTTTGATCATTGGACCACAGGCTTTCTTTATCCCTTCATACATGCTTCTGATGTTTCCCTTATCACTTGCGATTTGAATGGACTCACATAACTTGATCCAATAGTCATTCGCACACTGCCTGGCAGCCTTTTGTACATCCTTCCTCGCTTGCTTCAGCTCACTCAGAGTGTTACGCGTTGGTCTTTCCTTGTTTCTTAAGAGAGCTATCTTCTTTTTATCAATCAAGGGCTGCAGTGTCTGGCTGTTTGCCGCAAACCAGTCCTGCCTTTTATGATCCACAGTGCCGTAAACCCCTACCGCTGTTTTATAAATAGTTTCCTTAAGTTTACTCCATTTATCATTTACTATACAATTTTCTGATGTATCATTGAAAGCGTCTTCAAGTTGCCGTTGAAATTCAAAGCACTTTCCAGGATCATGAGTGTTAGTAATATTAATCCTGGGGCTAGACTTGTGTTTAGCTGTGTAGATTCTCTTTGGTCTCAGTCTAACCCTTGCAACAACCAAAGAATGATCTGTATCACAGTCAGCACTGTGGTAACTTCGAGTTAATGATGTATGGTTCAGATGTTGTCTCCGTGTGATAATGAAGTCCAGTGATGCCAATGGCTGGATCTTGGATGTTTCCATGTGACCTTATGCATCTCTTTTGTTTTAAAAAAGGAGTTTGTAATACATAGGTCATTTCTAGTGCAATGCTCCAGCAGCCTTTGCCCATTATCATTCATGCGACCGATGTTGTATTTTCCAAGGCACACTGGCCATGAACTGGAGTCCTTGCCCACACGAGCATTGAAATCACCGAGCATATAAATGTTGTCGGATTTTGGAACTGCCTTGATCGCAGAGTCTAGCTGCTCATAGAACGTATCCTTCACATCATCAGAGGAAGCGAGTGTCAGTGCACGATACATACACACATTGTGATTATAACTGACTCAGAAAGCATGCTGAGAAGGGTGAGAACAGGCAAGCTTCGTGCAGAGTGGCTTGCTTCGCTTCGGAGGTCACGGATAGCAAGCATCACCTGGATCTTTTCTCCTGGGCATGCCGGTGTGCTGGGGAATGAACAGGCGGACAGATTGGCTGGCTCGGCAAAACTTGGTGGAGTATTGATGCATTACAAGGCAGACGTGGTTGCGGCCTTATGGGAGCACGTATACACCTCGGAGGAGCAAATGGATCACCATAGTCTGGTAAGAATGAGACAGCGAGGTGTGACGAGGGGATCTGGCCGACGCTCGACGCTCAGAGGAAAGGCGAGACGGACATATAATCAGATTGCTACTGGAACTATTAGTATTGGAACTCTTCGCTGGCTTCTGAGGATGGGGACGGAGCGCTTATGGGAATGTCCCGAATGCTGTGATGTTGGTTCCTAAATCAATCAATCAATCAATCAAAGTCTGTTGTGAAATATGGTGCAAGTACATTTGAAATAACTGCTCTGCACTTAGTTCTCCTAAGTTTAAAGTTCTTGCAACCTTTGCTGTCACCAAAATGTACCTTGCAGAGTTCACTTAAATGGTCAACCACGCGAAGCGAACAATGGCCAGCTATGAACAAAGACATGCATCCTTCTGTTTCTTTGACATCATCTTTCAGTTTGTCAAATGCAATTGTTGTTTGTCTTTGTGTACTAAATGGTTGTTCAGCTTTCTGATGTTTCGTTGTATTCTTGCGCCTCTCAATATCACTTAACCTGGCTGCCATTGACCATTTGCAATATGTGCAAAAACACTTAGTATTATCCCCTTCTACTTTTAACAACCATTTTTGAAATCTCGTGTCACTGAGCCACTGTTCTCTGAAATGTTGAGAATAATATTTCTTGCTCATGGTGAAACACAAATAAGCGTAAATGAAAGGATAATGTAGACACCACAAAATTATGAACTCGATTACAAGCTAATGTATTGACGTTTGGACTTGTCTGCAAGACAGCGTTCGCTTTTAGCTAAATCGTATTAAAGGGAGTTAAATTAGTTTAATTTTGCGCGGTAACGTACTATGACTGTTTTACTCCCTCGCTTCAGTTCAAATTCGACTTTTTAGTGTTCCCAAAATGATTTTTAAAGTAATTTTTACGCACCCCAAAAAAGCACCAAAATGCACCCAAAAAATGTGTGAAGCACCAAATACTCACGACCGCGCTAAATGCAAAATTTTAGCACTAAGTGACTTGAAAAAGCACTAAATTTGGTGCGAAAAGTGTCAAAATGGCAACACTGGTCCAGACCAAGCAAAGAATGGGTAAATGACACCGAAAGAAAAGTGGTTGCACACCCGCTTCACACGCGTGGTCCGGGACTGTTTCCGGATCCGGTCAGGGATGTGCACTACTGGCGAGCTCGGGTGAGGGCGAGACTCGAGTATAGTGCTTCCATATTGACGTGGATAGGCCTTGGGTTCATGCCGGGGTGCGGTCGGCGTTGCCAGTGGTGGGTTGTGCTCAATATTTAAATTTCAAATCCCGAAACAACCACATATATTATAGGGCAAAGTGAACAAAAGACATTGGAAATATTGACTCACTTAAAGGGAAAAGCCCAACAGATGGGGCTGGTTATCAACCAAGATAAGACAGAATATATGGTAATTTCAAGAGACGGAATGGCTAGAAACTCTGGCCACTTACAAATAGATAATATGACCATTAAAAGAACGGAAACATACAAATACCTGGGTACGATCTTCAACTGCTCCAACATCATAAGGGAAGAAATACAAACTAGAATCAACTCTGGAAATAAGATATACTATGCACTACAACATCTACTAAAATCAAAGGCGCTATCTCGTAACACCAAAATCACAATATACAAAACACTGATCAGACCAGTTGTGCTGTATGGCTCTGAAACCTGGAGTACAACGAAAGGAGACGAAGCCTTGTTACAAACCTTTGAGAACAAAATTTTAAGACGCATCTTTGGACCCATTAGGGATACACAAAGTGGAGAGTGGAAAAGAAGAAGTAACAAAGACATTTATGATATGTTTAAGTCCCCACTAATCACTGGTATCATGAAGGCTAATAGACTACAATGGCTGGGGCATATAGAAAGAATGGAAGATAATAGGGAAACAAAACTCGCTTACACTCAGGAAATAAATGACCGTAGACCCCGAGGTAGACCAAGAAGGCGGTGGAGAGATAATACATGTACAGACCTGCAAGCACTTGGAATCAACGACTGGCAAGAGAAGGTCCACCAGAGAGACGAATGGAGACGGATTGTATTTGCAGCAAAGAACCTCAATGGCTCGGAACGCTGAAGAAGAAGAAGAAGAAGAAACAACCACATAATCAACCGAAAGAAAAGTAAAATTTAGAAAGTATCCAAAACATCCAACTCCAAATGAAAAGTATCTAGAATTGCATCCAGCATCCAAACGTCAGAAAACGGTATCCAGACGCCGGCAAAAACCTCTAGATCTGGATATAAAATATATAGAATGGCAACCCTGCCGTGTAGTCGCCGACTGCTGGCTGACATGCAAGGTCATTGCAAAACATGGAACGGCAGTAACGCCGGATGACGACATCAGACGCTGGATTTCAGTATGTGTAATGAAATGATTGTAAAAAAAAAACTGTCATTTACTGCCTATAGTACCTTGCGGTGTAGGACGGGGGAGGGGGTCTTGAGCCTGAGAAATTAAGGCCGCATGGCAAGTGCAGTCGCCGCGAACTGTGCAGGTTAGAGTTTTGAGTTTTCTTTTTGCCCAGGACACACAAAAAACCTCCACACCTTACCGAGGATTCGAACCCGGGTCTCCCGACTGAGAGCCGGGTATTTTAGCCACTCGGCCAGCCACAATTATGATAATTAACAGTGGAAAGGGAAATCACAGTAAACGGGGAGATACTAGACCAAGTAACAAGTTTCTCCTGTCTTGGACATATATAATAACATGATGGCAGAAGTTAAATATAAGTCAAAAAGAGAATAGGAATGGCCAAAAATGCTTTCAACAGCATAAAATGGGTATTTAACATCTAGAGAGGTTAACAGCGCATTAAAAATGACAATTGCCAAATCAAATGCTACGTATATTCAACGCTAATGAGGCCTAATGTATGGCGCGGAAGCCTGGACATTGAACAAGCAACTATAGTATGTCCAGAAAAGAATGCCTTCATTCACGATCAATTATTTTGAAAACTGTCTGTAGCATCGTTATGAAATTTTTCCTGCCGGCTTATATTTACCCCCACCCAAGGAATATGTCCTTTTTAGGTCCAAACGCAACTTAAATCATCGAAAGCGGCGACATTTCTTTGATGTTTTGCTGAAAAACTAGTGATTTCTCGCTAATAAATTTGTGTTTACAGTAATGATTGCCCCGCCAATTCAGATGACACACGAGGCGTATCCGGATTCGTATGGGAGTGGGTGCAATGAAGGAAGTAGCTTAAAAGTCGACAGGGTCCGCTGCATTGCGTTTATCCCATATGGCTCAGTTTCTTTCCGTAGCGCGGAAAGCGTCGCACAAAGCGCGAACTCCATACTTCCAGCGACGACCCTCGGGAGTCTCCGAAAAAATGCACTCGTGAAATGAAGGACACGGCCCTGAATCGCACATACATTCTTCGGAGCCCGAGTCAGACGGCTTGACTACTTCACCGCGGAGAATCCCGAGATGGGTGCAATGTGTATATTAGTAAAGACAGAATTTACAGAGGCATGGGGTAAATAATTTGTAAATTGACAGGAAAGTAGAAGGAATATATTTCTTACCTTATTTTTCATTTCCTTCTTGTTTCTTCGGCTTCTGGTTAATAATATGTACACACGTATTCATGTTAGCTTTTTATATTGAGTTCGTGAAAGCTTCCAAATAGCTGTGCGTATGGAGTGACCATAAATGATACCGCAATTTAGTCATCATGTTTCCATTTTTAAGGATCTGTTCAGCTGTCTGTGTAGTTTATTCACACGTACACATGGGTGACAGACCCGCTTTGAGTCTTCGTGAAAGATTGTCTGCTCTGCTGTTTACCTTTCGGAGACGGAACATAATTACTTGTTTTGCACTATGAAAATAGTTGTCAGTGACTCTGTAGTGGGCTTTCTTCTTAACGACCAAGATGTTGGTCCTCTTTTCATTGAAGTTTATAGATTGATTCGTATGGACTGTGTTGTCCCCTAATTTGACAACGTGTTTGCTCTCACGTTTCTTGTTATGCCACAATATGTCAGTTTCCACCGCAATATTACTCTTCTGTTGGTATTCAATACGTTTAGTGTGTGTGTGTGTTTTTTTTCTTTCTTTAATACAGTTGTTTGTCACCGCTGAGGGCTTGCGGAATTGAAAATTCATCACTGTGGAATACAAGCTGTTGCCATTGACATTATGCTGATGCTGCAATGTTTAGGGCCTGCAGTTCGTCTGAAAAGTTGGAGCAAAATATCCCAGTAAGTGTGTACGTAGATTAAGGTCTGCGATCTGCTAAGATCTTAATCTGTGTCGGACGATTCCAGTAGGTTGTTGATTGCTCGCAATTGCATAAAATTCAATCCATCCTTTCTCCAGTAGTCCCCTTCCTCTTTCAACACATGGTCCTCACATTTTTTCCAGTAACTTTTATCAACATTTAATAGAGCGCACGGGGTTAGTATCTTGCCGTCAGAAAATTTGAATGTAGTATTGGCAGCTGCCACCTGTCCTTTAATTTTAGCCCACACAAGTTCTATAGGGTTTTAATGAGAATGATACGGCGGAAGTCTCAAGCACCTATGGCCATGCTCTTCTATCAACTTGTCGATTTGATATTTCTTGCTTTCTTTGTGCCTGTTTTACAAGGGACAACAACTGTAGCTTGAAATATGTTTTTGGAAATGGTATATTTTCCCTTCGGAGCCATATCTTTATTGCTTCCTTTGTGCTCGATGTCGTAGATATTTTGTCTTCTTGGGCAACAACATTGTGATATGATGCATTGTCCATGATTAGACAAGACGGTCTCTATCAGGGGATGGAAGCATTGTATTCTCGAGCCAATCTCTAAATACATAACCATTCATCTCATTATGATAATCCCTATTGTCTCTATGCTTTGATACGAACACGAGCCCAGCATTCTGTAATAAGCCATTATGGGTACTACCAGCATAGGCTATGACCAAACGCTGTCCTTTATTACTGGGCACATAACGCTTTATCTTTCCATTCATTGATTGCCATTCCTTTTCACTTGTGTTGTGCGCATTGATCCACGTCTCATCCAAATACACTATGTCATAATTTTCTTTGCGCATTTCACTTATTTCACTCGCAAAGGATATTTCTACCTCCCTTGTACTTTCTAAAAGTGAAGCCTAATGTCCTTATAATTTTCCAAAAAGTTGTTTTGGATAGCTCTATGTTATTGTTCTTTCTCAAAAAAAACCTCAGTTTTCTTACAGTCACTGTTTCTTTGGCATCCATCATTTTTATAATAACTCGCCTGATGACATCCTTATCAAAGCTGTCTACAATTGCCTTTCTACCAATCGTTTGCTTATCGCGTGTTGGTTTCATTCCAGATTCTTGCACCCATCGACGAAATGACCGTTTACTCAAACCCAATGCATGCACTGTTCTTTTTTCGAGATTTGTAACAGTATGAAACAGTTTCCTGCAATCAGCTTCTTGACAAAAATATGTGTACAACTTCATAGCGATGCTTTGAAGTCAGTGGTGTGCAGAGGGGGGTGCGGGGGTGCGACGGCCCCGGGCATTCAGCCTGCAGGGGGCATCCAATTAGGGAGAGGGGGCAGCACAGTGCAGTGGGAGGGGAGGAAGAATGAATTAGGGAAAGAACAATAAAGGGGCATCCAATCAAGGGGTTGGCCCCGGGCATCAAAGAACCTCTGCACGCCACTGTTTGAAGTGTACACAATTTCACTTTTAATCCCATTGAACAATATTCACACATTCAAATATTAGCTATTAATGGTAAGATTTATTTATATATTTATTTATATAATCACGTTTCACGAAAGAACCCACATCGGAGACACCTCTGAACAATCCCATATAAACGCGCACAGTCTGTGCCAAAACAAAAACCGCGAGACAATTTCAAACAAAGCGCGGATGTGTCTTGGTGAAGCTGTAATACTTTTAAAATGATGGGCTTAATCTCTAAGCCGTAAATTATATACCGCATATAAACAAACATTGAAATCTGCTGTACAATCTCCAGAACAAAATTATTATTATTTTTTTTTTTTTTTTTTTTGGGGGGGGGGGGGGGGGGTGGACATAATGATAAGGTTATATGCTAAATCTCATCATTTTCCCTCAGTTGGTTACTGAGATATTGAATTTTATATTGGGGCAAAAAAAAAAAAAAGTAAACACACTATAGAAAGTCGCATAGAAGCCCTGGAGATGTATGCAAACGGTGTGATATGAAGTATATTGGTTAGATTGGCCTCAAGCTGGCTGACAGAATCCGCCAACATCTGCTGGACATATACAACGCCTCTAAGCCTGTCTCCACCCACTTCAACAGTGCAAATCAACACGGTGCTTCCGATGTCCAGGTCACTGTCATCCAGTCTTGCTCGTCCGGTGCTAAACATCGCAAAAATATAGAGAACTGGCTCGTATTCTCTATGGGGTGTCTAACATCATATGACCTCAACACCCAGCATAGTTTCATCTAATCGTAGACATTTCCCCTCCCCCTCCCCAGTCTCTTGCTTCCACGCCTTCCCAGTTGTCACCCTCTCGCTGTCTAACTGGTCTATAGTTCTTTTCTCTACTAAAGTTATCTTCTACCTTGTCTCTCTCGGGGAGAATCCGAGTGACCGAACCAGTACGAAGTTACCTGTGGCATCTCGTAATGCCCCTCTTGGCACTCCTTTTGTACGCAAATAGTGTGCACCCATAAGGATATCACCATGGGAGACTTTATAAGGAAACATTTGCTATTAATGAACGGACATTATTCGCAAACGGCTGGTCACGTGACGTTTACTACCGCCGTCGATTGGCTAAGAAAATTATTATTCTCCCTTCTTCTTTTCATTCAAACTCCACTTTCTTTTTGAACTTCAACTACACTATTAATGTTAGAACTCTTCGCTGGCTGCTGAGGATGGAGACGGGGCGCCTACGGGAATACCCCGAATGCTGTGATGTCGGTTCCTAAATCAATCAATTAATCAATCAATCAATCAATCATTTTGTTCTACTGCCAGGTGTTGTCTGCAGGGACTTTCTTCTGATATGGTAGTAAGTTCAGTTCGTAGGAGTGCACCACAGAATTTGTGTTGCTGGTGTTTGTTCTAATTGTGATTCTAATGTGTGTAGGTGTAGTGCATTCCTGTCAGTCTGTTTTGTGAGTTGTATTGCTGTTTGTATGATATGTTCTTGTTGTGTCTGTCTGTGTGTATGATGGATGCTAATTGTTGTGTTCTATAACGTATTGTATTATTTAGTGGATCCCAAATTTGTGTTATGTTGTCGGTGGGTGCACTTTTAGTGCACGTTAGAATAAGGTGTGTCATGTGTTGTACATAACCTGTGTTTTAGAGTAGTGAGTTGTTGAATATCCAATGTTGTGATCGTTTTGATGACCTTGCATTTGTAGTGTCTGTAGTGATATGTGCTAGTACTGCTTTGTGATCTGTGTATTGTAATGTTTCTTATAGATGATTTGTGTGTATTATGTGGTGTTTTGAAGGTGTGTGTATTCTGTCTAGTCTGGCTTATCTATTGTAAGCCCTATTTTTGTGTGTTGTTGCAATGTTATTAGGGTGTCTGTGTCTGAAAGCGTCAGCTAAATTGTGTGTATCTAAGTTATTCTGTAGTATAACCAGTTGGTATATTCCATTCCTGTCACTTCTTCTTAATTGTGTCTTGATTCCTGCTTTGCCTCCCCCTATTATATCCAAATCTGAGAGTACAAAATTGAAATCCCCTGCAAGGATAACATTTTGCCCTTTGCATGTTTGTGTAAGTAGGGTGTCTAATTCTTGGTAAAGATTTGGTTGATGATTGTAATTTGGTGGTGCATGTATGTTTACTATGGTGTATGCCTGTATAGTGTTATCTACCTGTATTATGGAGATTCGTCCCTGCTTATTCGTGTGTGTTCTAATTATATCCCACCTGTCTGATGACTGCAGAATAACTGTTCCTGACCCGATTTTGTGTACGCCTAAACTAAACTAAAGACAAAAGATGGAAGAGTCATAATAGAAAAAGATCAGATCTTACATGTATGGTATGTGTAATCTGACAGAAAAACAAATAAATGAGATATAATAACTATGTAGATTCACACGCAAAGTTGTTATCCATGATGGGTACATCTAGGCAGGCAAGTCTTTAGCAACAAAAGTTTGCTTGAGATGAGCAACTTGATCCTCGTTCTTATCACTTGTGTCGGTGTCTACGAAGAGAGTGTCTGGTATGCTGTATGTGTCGTCTTGGTCTTGTACTTGTGTCTCCTCTTGTTGTTCTTGTTCAGTTTCCTTTGTCTCGCCTATAGTGGCTTTGACTTTTTTTTTTTTTGGCAGTGATAAGTCGTCTGTTTCTGTGTTATCGCTGTATTTTGACTGCAGTAGTCTTCTGTTAGTCCATTTTCTCTTCTTTGGTGTGCTGACGATTTGAAAACCGTCAGAGTCTTCATTTTTATAATTGTTTACTTGTGTGTTATTTTCTTGTGTGTTCCGGTCTTCTTGTCTGTTGATTTGACTATTGAAAGTTTGTGTCAGTTCAATCTTTTCCTGTGGGGGAGTTTCTCTTTCGAGTGGTGGGAAATCTTCTTGGCTTTGTACACCGACTACTGCTGTTGTTGGTGTCGTCGATTGTCGTCGACTAGGGCATTTATTTGCCCAGTGGTTGTTTTGGCCACACACTGGACAATTGGTCTTTCTCCCGGCATCGTGATCAACACTGTGATTATTGTTCGTAATACCAGGAATGTAGATCCGTATATAATGGGGGACTTCCTTCTTTGGATTGCATAGCGCTCCCCACTTGCCATCCCCATTCTTTATCCTAAAAACCACAGCCTTGTCGTCTCCTGTAATACTGTGCACCAGTATTTTAACTCCTTGGGAAGCAATCGTGACAGGTAGCCAGTGGATGGTCAGCCTGTCTCTTTCTTTCTCTAGGTGCTCTAGTGATATATCTATTCCTAGGCTTGGCAGAGAAAACTTTTTGCCGTGTAACTTGTCATACACGGCTTTCTGAGCCTCTATTGACAGGTGAAAGTACCACCTAGTGGGAACCTCGAACCTATGCAGGTCGACGATTCCCCCAAAAGGAGGTACACCTCCTGGACCAGTTAGGGCACTCATGATTAGTGCAGGTGTTGCTTTAGCAGCGGCTCCGGGACCAGTAATGGAGCACACTATCGTTCCCGGCAGATGAAGTTGCTGAACTTCATAGTCGTTTGTCGGGATCGCAAATTCGGTGATATTTGAATACATCTTGAAATTTGTTGGTTTCTGGTAATAATAATTCCAATCGAGAATATCAACTCCAAGGAATATAACCACAAAATCCGGAATCCAGAAACATAGTTTAGCGAACTTTCGAGAGCAATGCAGGTGCCAGCCAAAAATTCCGTGAAACAGTAAAGAGTCTTGTATCCGGAAAGAGGGGAAATTCGTTATGGAAGTCACAAAGGATATGCAACTAACTTTCTCTATTAGAGGGAAATATTCTTTCCGCATAATAAACGATTATGTTGTTGTGGTGTAGGGTAAAGAGAGAGGGATATTACCTCACGGTGAGTGGCATCCATATCCCAAGGGATAGACCAGGATCCTATTTGGTTCCCATCTCTTTACCTAGCTCATGTATGGCTCCACGAATACCGCTTGTGTACGGCGGTGGCCACACCACGGGCAACAGTCTTGGCTGACTGGCTAAACTACATGAGTGAAGTAGGGGTAATATCCTACTAAGGGAATGTCCATCCCTAGTACACAAAGACTGGGACGGTAGAGAAGGCGGATGAATCTAAATAGATCAACGTCTTCGAAAGCGAAACAGCAGACTGTGTGGCATACATGAGGCGAGTTCATGACACGGTAGTGAACATGGCTGGCCATCGTGGAAGGGATTGGGACATCACCATGTAATATCCCAAAGACAGCAATGGTAATTCAACAAGAAAAAAGCGATACGGGTAATTCTTGGCCCCCTGGAGATGAGCCTGTTGTAAATATTCACAGGGAAGAGACATCTCCGAAAGTGAATAAGGAAGTGCATAATGACGACTGCATCCCAAATTCTTTTGAAAGGGTGCATTCTGACAATACCTACCTGAAAAGTAGAAGGAGAAGTCTGAGAATTGGTACGTGGAACGTATGCACCTTATATTAAGCAGGGCAGTTTGATAACCTTATTGCAGAGGAAAAAAACATGAACTTGGATATCTTAGGCGTATCTGAAACACGATGGACAGATACACGCTATATAAGGAGAGAAGATTACGTATTCATTAATTCAGGAGGAGATCATCACGAGAGAGGAGTAGGAATTTTAGTGAAATGAGATTTAGAGAATAATATTAGTGGATTCTGGACTCATAAAGATAGGATGATACTTCTCAAAATTAAGGTAAGACCATTCAATATAGTAATTATTCAGACATATGCTCCGACAACTGATTATAGTGATGAACAGTTAGAAGAATACCATGAAGACCTACAACAAACACTGAA
>OY992892.1:65594229-65614229 GCA_963921405.1 Cepaea hortensis | reverse complement strand
TTGTCGGAAAGAAAAGGGTATCGTCCGCATAAGCACGCAGCTTTTGTTCACCCTTCCCTGGTATGAACGTACCCCTGACATTGTCGTCCTGTCGTATCTTTTATAGAAGTGGCTCTAGAGCAACAACGTACAGTAATGGGGACAAGGGACATCCCTGTCTCACTGACCTAGTCAACCTGAAAGAATTTGTTAGGGTATGGTTTAATAGAATCCGACTTTCCGGTTTCAAATATAACATTTTGACCCATGTCCAAAAATAATTTCCCACGTTGCAGTGTGAGAGAGTTTTGTGGAGGTATGAGTGAGATATTCTGTCGAATGCTTTTTCTTGATCTAAAGAGAGAATTGAGCACTGACAGTTTTTCAGATGTGTGTAGTTGATGATGTCCCTTATGAAGTGTGTGTGTGTTGCTGGATATTCCGGTGTTGTACACTACATTGCTGGTCTTCATGAATGAGAGACGCCATTACTGGTTTCAATTTATTCGTCAAAGTCTTTGTTAAAATCTTGTAGTCTACATTTAAAAGCGAGATAGGTCTGTAACTCTTTAAAAGTGTCTTGTCAGTGTTCTCCTTCGGAATAAGAGTAATGTAAGACGTGTTGAAACTGGATGGGCGTTCATGTTTGTGGAAAGATTAAGAGAATACTGCTAATAAAAGAGGACCTAGAAGAGGAAAGAAAAACTGATAGAATTCAGCGGTTAAACCGTCAGGGCCAGGCGATTTGCCCTTCTGCATTCCATGAACCGCTTGTGTTATATCTGTTAGTGTTAATTCAGTATCTAGCGTTAGTTTCTGTTCCTCTGTGAGTTCTTTTGTGAATTTCATAAAGTGTTCTTGCACGTGCGCCTGTGTGTTTTCCTCTGTATAAAGGTTCTTGTAATAATCTTCAAAGGCTAAGGCTATTGGTTGTGGCTCGACTTGTATATTTCCTTCCCTGTCAATTATCTGGCCTATCTGTCTGCTGCGCTGTATGTTTTGTTCCAAAGCTAGGTATTGTTTACTCGGTATCTCTTGTGTTATAGTTTGTAACTTTGTTCGCAGTAAAGCCCCCTGAAATCGATGATGTCTGTGGAGATCTAATTCTTCCTGAATGCTATGATGTGTGGTGAATTTTTGTCTGTCTATAGTAAGAGCTTAATTGCATTTTCCAATACTTTTTCTTGTTGTAATTTTTGCTTTGTGTATTACTGCTGCTAGTGTGTGTGTTCTCTCTCGTATATTTTGTTTAAGTGTTTCCCAGAGTTCTCGCGCATTACCCTCTGATATATCGCTTGTGTATGTGAGGATCAGTTTTGTTATGCAATCTATATAGTCCTGATTTTGTAAAGGTGTGCTGTTAAGTTTCCAATGGGGAGATCTTCTAAGATGTGGTGTTGCTTGTACTGTGTTTATTGTTGCAACTACAGCCTTATGGTCTGTGAAGTTCAGTGTCTCCTGTAAATGCTTGACTTGTGTTATATGATGTGTTATGGGCGCATAAATTCTATCTAATCGCGCTGCTCTATTATGCGCATTGTTTGTGTGTGTTGTATCTATTCCATGGGAATGCATCTGCATGTATGCGTCTGTTAGCCCATGGATATCTAAAATTGTTGGCAATGTGTCTAATTGATGTTCCTGCTCCCCGGTTGTGTTTCTAATTTGCATTCTTACATCTCCATTTATAAGGTCGTGCGCCGAAAGTACGCAATTAAAATCACCCCCTAGAATGATGTTGTGACCCCGATATGAGCGTGATAATAAATTTTCCAGTGTTTGGTAGAAGAGCGGCTGATTTCTGTAGTCAGGCGGTGCATGTATGTTGACAATTGTGTATTTATTTATGATATATCTCACCTGTACTATAGCTATCCTACCCTGGCAGACCCTATCTTTCTCTATAATCTGCCACCTCTCCGATGTCTGTATTATTGCTGTACCTAATCCGATATGTTGAGTACTAAGACTAAAACATGAGTGTCTTAGACCTAAGCATGTTGTGATATATGATGCGTTTTTGTCGGTTTTAACGTTAGTTTCCTGAATGAGTATAAAATCAGGTTTATATTTTTGTATGAGTGGTATAAGATGATTGATTTTGGATCTTATACCTCGAATGTTAATACTCATTATTTTAATTTCCGCTTCCATTTTTGTTGTAAAATAAGAAATGGATGAGCATAATTATGTTTCTTGTTTCAAACTGTCTGTATTCATGTTGTCATTTCTGGAGATAGTCAGTAGATTTCTTCGCCGGGCTTGAAATCTCTAAGTCAATAACGAGGCGTGGTGAATAATCTGACAGGTTTCTTTGTCGTGGTGGTGTGTTAATATTACCACTGTCTATTTCGGTCATGGCGCCGGTCGTTATCTGTTCAGTATAATTACTTACACATTTCTTTTTGTTTGACCTGTGCGCTTCAGGCAGTGTAAGGTAGTCGTGGTTGTTGAGGGGCGGCAGCGTGGTAACAGGTGTTTGGCAGGCTGGAGGTGTCGAACTCTCACCGTCAGACATGCTCTTGGTTGAGCGTCCCCTTTTCCGACTGACCAGCTGGAAACCGTCTTCATCCTCCTTATCCTTACTATGTTGAACTATCTGGGAGTTCGAGGTGACTTTTTGTGCCAGTCTAGGTCCCTTCTGGGTTTGTACTTTGGCCGGACATTTATTACTCCAGTGGGATGAAGAGACGGTGTAGCTTGTCTTCTACCCCGTCCAACTCCATGTCCACGTAATGTGGCAGAGGTTCTTTTGGGTTGCACAGAAGTAACCACTTGTCCGTGCTGTTTTTCAGTTTATGCACTTCCGCGTTTATATCTCCCGAAATATCCGCGGCTATTTGCTTCACTGTCTCAATCTTTGCGGTTGTAGGCATCCAGTGAATCATAGCCTTGGTCTTTTCTTTCTCTATGTTTTCAATTACAATAGTTACTTTAGGATCCTGCAGTTCATGCTTCATCCAGTGAAGCCGTTCATAATGAGACGCCTTTGCTTCCGGTGTTAGCGTAGCGTACCATCTTTTAGGGTCCTCAAAACGGTAGATGGATTTTATCCCTTCCCTACCGATCCCGCAAGGTCCCCCCAAGACGCTCGCCATCAGCGAGTAGTTGAACCGGAATACATGAGGTCCTTGATGGAACGCTCCTCCTTCGAAACCTTCACTTGTGTTGACTTTGACACGTTTAACAATTTGGTTTTCCATCTTCGATAATCCGTGACAGAGGAAATCTTCAATACGGAAGCACAGATACAGATACACGTGGTGAAAACAATCGAAAACACTTCCACAAAATTGAAATCACCGATATATTTGAATAATCCGTGACAGAGGAAATTTTAATCCAGATCTACACGTGGTGATAAACTATCGAGTTCACTTCCACAAAATTAAAATCACTGATATTTTTAAATAATCCGTGAAAGAGAAAATCGTTAATCCAAATCTACACGTGGTGTTGAATGTTTGCAAGGGACATAACTCGCTACGTTTTTCTAAAGAAGCAATTAGTTACATTAATTGTTAAATATTTAAAATAATTACACCACCTATTCACCGTTAACACGAGAATTTGACATCTTAAAGTTTGAAATACTTTTTTTTTTTTTTTTTTTTTTTTTTTTTTTTTTGGTGGGTTTGGCGGTCACCCCAGATTAGCTGGTTACCCCGCCTACCCCCCTTTTTTTGGCGTGGACCCTTAGTCTCACTGTGAGCTATTGTCCACAGTGGTCCAGCGGGCCAACATTTAAAGTGATGCTATGTGAGGTGGTTTTGATCACCCCGGCCCCCGACCAGACAAGGCACACTACTGTTGGGGATGCAGCAAATGCGTCTGATCCTAGCCAAAGGACCGAGAACGATCATCTAGGCCCCCGACCAGACCAAGAGCACTACTGGAAGGGGGGCAGCAAATGCACTTGATCTTAGCCAAAAAGCCGGGACGCGATCTCTTAGCCAAAAGGACGTCTCCTGACAGTGAAATTTTTTTTTTTTTTTTTTAAATTTAAACTTTTATTGGGTGTTAAAATCGTTGCAAAGTGTATTGTTTGTGTTTTTACAGAGCGTTGCATGTGGGCGTGTAGGTGACATATGCGCACAATTTTCCAACATTTTATACATTTGAACATTTTTTCATTGACATTGTTGTAAGGAAATGTTTTAAAACAAACGCGTGATGGTAGTTCGTCATTGTTATTTCCCCTGCCGCCTCGCTCTCCTGTCAGCTCTACATCTCCTACCAAAATACCATCACCACCCCTCCGTGATGATGAACATGGCGGCGCAGAACCAACCGGTGAGGGCGGCAGCAGAAAACAACAATCACAGTATCAAAAAGGTGGGAAAGGGGGATGTGACAGTTTACGGGTTACAAAGCCATATATATTAATAATGATTACAATGATAATAATGCAAATAACAACCAAATACATAAAAATATTAATGACAAAGAATAAAACTGCTAAGGATGGTAAACAATAACATTTAACAGTTAACAGCAATGACAAAAACAGCAATGATAATAATAGTTAAAACATGTGATTCCATGTGCTAAAATGATTTTCTTAGGAATGGTGTTTACATGAAATCTATATATATAAAAAATCGTTGTGTGTATGTATGTATGTATGTATGTATGTCCGTCCTTTATGCGTTCGCGAACGGTCCAACCGATTGAGATGAAATTTTCTACACGTTTTCCTTTCATTCCTGTGCAACCAACTGTGATAGTTTTATCTATCAGCTATCAGCTATTACCTTCCTAAAATTTAATTTTGTAATTACATGACTGAACATAAGAAAATATAAAAATATATGACAAAAAGGGATATAACTTTTAGTAGCATTCTTATATCTTACGTTAAGTCCCCTGGCTATAGAAATCTATATGAATTAAATGGGGTGCAGCCGGGTCAGGTCAGACAGACAGATAGACAGACAGATAGACAGACTGACAGACAGACAGATAGTCGGGAACGGGAGCCAAGTTTACTTTAGATAGATCTCTTCCAATCATATTTTCTATCTATTCTTCTATTCTATCTATATTTTTAACGGGAACGGGCCGAACATACATAGATAGATAGATAGATAGATAGATAGATAGATAGATAGATACATAGATACATAGATAGATACATAGATAGATAAATAGATAAGTAGATAGATCCCCTCCAGAGCCTGGGCGAAACCGGGCCGGGCAGCTAATATTTATCGTTTCCATCAAGGGGACTTAACATAAGAAAAGTTATTTCAAGGGTCATAACTTTTAATAACATCACTATTATTTTATGTATAGATTGTTGCATTGTTTTCAAAGATTTATAAACTTTCTGTCTATAGTTATTTACAGGCATATGAGTTATAATAAATAATGATATAATCTTTAAAGCATTTTCATAATTTTTATAAAAGTAATGCATCTATTTAAATAATGAAAATTTTCTAACACATCTTTTTATGTTTTTAAAAACAGTGTTCATTAAAAATAATGGATTTATTTTAGATTAGATACGTTAGAATTTTATTTCTGTACTTTTTTCGGAGTGGAACTTTTGAAGTAATCGAAGCATTTGTTTTTTCCGTTCGCTTGGCATAGAGAAGGTCAGTACACAATTAAATGGGTATATTCTTGATTTTGTTTTTGTTTTTAAAAAAAAAGTTGGCCGCGTGTGTGTCAACATCACATTTTTCATTCAATGTTGTGGGTGTGCATACCTTATGCATACCTTACACGCAGCACGCCTGTTAAAATGCAGGTTGTTGTTTTTGTTTTTTTTTGGTCTAAAAAAAGAAGAAGTCTATCATTTGATGTACTGTTGCCTCGCATCCCAATGATTCCAACAGACATGCCATTCGAATTCAAACGCCTGCAGTTTCCGGTGCGACTTGCATTTGCCATGACGATCAACAAAGCACAGGGACAATCGCTACAAGTGTGTGGACTAAATTTGGAAAATCCGTGCTTCACACATGGACAGCTATATGTGGCCTGCTCACGCGTTGGAAAACCTTCGGATTTATTTGTGTACGCACCAGACAGAAAAACAAAAAATATTGTTTATCAAAAAGCACTACATTAGACATCAAATTTGGTGTTCGACCATAGCTGAAAAATTATACGTCAACATTTAAAAAACTAAATAATCCTAACATTAAATGAAATTTTCTAGCTGCAACCAATAAATTAGCTGCGAGGGCCCAGGGGCCGAACGCATACTCTGTACGCTTAGAGAATGTATAATGACTACTTATATGAATTTAATGAGACGCTCCCCGCCATGGGGCTGGGCGAAACCGGGCCGGGTCAGACAGACAGACAGACAAGCACACAGACAGATACATAGATAGATAGATAGATCCCCGCCAGAGCCATGGGCGAAGCCGGGCCGGGCAGCTAGTACATCTATAATAATAATGACAAAGAATAAATCCTACTAAGGGTGATAACAGCTATGCTAATAAAAAGCAATGATAAAAATAGTTATGATAATTGATCACATTTTCCAAATATGTGATTCCATGCCTGACAGTGAAATATATGTAAAGAAGCGAAATATTTATACGTTGTGAAGAGATAACAGGGTAGCAATGCTAGTGAGTCCTTTGGGGGCGGTCGTTAACATCGTGCACGGAGCTTGCAGTGTTTAAATATTGTATATATTACATTAACAAGTACATTTTATTAACTTTTAGCAGACAAAGTAATTGAAACTTTAAGACGTCAAATTATTGTGTTAACGGTGAATAGTTGGTGTAATTATTTTAAATATTTAACAATTAATGTAACTAATTGCTTCTTTAGAAAAACGTAGCGAGTTATGTCCCTTGCAAACATAAAATGAATATTATGTTCCTGTGAAAAAGAGGTATTTGTTTCCCCTTAAATTTCGTGTACCAAGTGCACAGGCTGTCGAGAGCGCGATAGCGAATGGTTAGCCTGTAGATCATGTAATTGAATCCCCACTATTGCTCCCGGGTTGACTCAGCCAAAACTAAGCACCATGAAATGTTCTGAAAAGTAAAGACGAAGTGTGCTCTATTGACCACATCACCCATTCAGTGCCAATTGTTTACAAAAAGGGAGACTTTATAAGCAAACATTTGCTATTAATGTACGGACATTATTCGCAAACGGCTGGTCACGTGACGTTTACTACCGCCGTCGATTGGCTTAAGAAAACTATTATTCTCCCTTCTTCTTTTCATTCAAACCCCACTTTCTTTTTGAACTTCAACTATAAACATACTAGTTTATGCCATAAAACTTTAATGATCATATCTTAATGAATGCCCAGATACGGTACTTGCTGCTTAACGGTGAATTTGCGAACGCACGAGATTAAAGTAAGCCTGTAGATGACACTAGTCGTCCTACCTCAAGTGAACCAAGTCGACAGACCTCCACTTTGCAACTGAAGTTCTAGTCAACATTTGTTTTTATGAACTCCGAAGCGAGGGTTCAAAGGTGATAAAGTTCAGACATGGTTAAATGTACATATCACGTGACCATATTTAATCCTAATTGTTGGTTACTCTTGCTGTTTGGCTCGTCCGTGTGTTACTTTTTTTTCTTTCGCATATCCTTTACAGGACAAGTTTTACTTACTTTCAGTAGTTTGACATTGCTTTCTGAACGACCGGCTCACATACCCCCGTCAGTAACCAGCGCGACGCGATCCGCTACCAAATCTCCCGCAGCTGTGTTTTGTACGTGAGTATATGGGATTAGGATCAACGTCCTTACCACCTTCGCCAGGGAGACAACTGTGTGTTACTGGCACCTATAAATAGTTACACTGTAATCTACCATGCTTGACGTAGGAGGCGTCTATCTGTCCATACAACTGGAGAGAGTAAGGTGGGGGAGGAAAGTAATAATGACAGGATTTGCAATATTTTGGGTGTCCATCGAAAAGGGTATTTGAACTCACCGATAAGAGTATTTGAACTCAATTAAACAAACAAATAATAATAATAATAATAATAATAATAATAATAATAATAATAATAATAATAATAATAATAATTTCCGACGGGGAGTCTAACCCTAGTCTCCCGCATGAGTGGCGGAGATACTAACCATTACACTACCGAGGACACAAATATATTTCCACAAACATTAATAATGTAGTCAAACGTAGGCCACGTGACCGGCGTTTGCGAATAGGTCACGTGACTAGCCGTTTGCGAATATGTCACGTCACCAGCCGTTTGCGAATAATGTCCCTACATTATTAGCAAATGTTTGCTTATAATCACTCCGTATCACCATTCCTCCCGGACCAAATAATCCCCCAACAGGATAGCAACCATACTGGATATGCTGTTTTGTGTGTATTCATTGGCACCTTTCCGTCTTGACAGAAGATAGTTTGGTACATTGTGCTTCAAATAGGCTTAATAACTACGATCCATGGCGGTGGCGAGTGTGGCTAGTGAGGCCAATTCTTGCTGCAAATGTTTGCCCACAGTAGGTGCATGTGAAAACATGGTCATTTCCACCATTTTGCACCATCTTACGTCTCTCACGCTCTGTGTGTGCTTTATCTGCAATCATTTTCTCCTTTGTCTTTATTCCATTTCTGATAGTTGCCTTCCATGCAACACGTTCAGCGGCGACGTGCTCCCAATGTGCATTATCAATGCCTGTATCAATCATGTCCCGCTTACACACATCTTTGTATCGTAGTAGAGGCCGACCCTGTAATCTAATACCCGTCTGTAATTCACCAAAAAAGATATCCTTTGGTATTCTACCATCATACATCCTCCTAACGTGTCCTATCCATCTAAGTCTACGAAGACTGAGCATGGAATACACCGTCACACAACCTTATCTTTCCAATACTTCAGTATTTGTGATTTTGTCTTGCCACTTAATACCAAGTATTCTTCGCAGACACCGCATATGAAAGCTGTTTAAACGTTTATCTTGGCGTGAGTAAGTTGTCCAGGTTTCACTGCCATAAAGAAGAGTACTAAGGACACAGGCTTGGTAGACGAGGACTTTTGTTTTGGCAGTAAGCTTCCTATTCTCCCAGACTCTTTTTGCTAACGTGTTCATTGTTGTTGCTGCCTTGCCAATCCTGATGTTGATTTCCTGATCGAGGGATAATTTGCTATTTACCTCTGATCCTAGATATGTAAAATGGTCTACTATCTCCAATTCGGCGTCGTCAATAAAGATTGATGGTGCACCATGTGCACCTTGTGACATAATCTGTGTCTTCTTTTTGTTAATTGTTAAACCAAATTCAAAACAAGCATTGAAGAATGCAGATAGTAGATGTTGTAATTCTTCCTCAGAGTGGGTCGTAATCGCAGCATCATCCGCAAAAAGCAACTCTCTGATTAGTACCCTGCTAATCTTGGTCTTGGCCTTCAATCTCTGAGCATTATAGAGGCAACCATCTGAGCGTGAGTGAATGTATATACCGTCATCCTGATCACGAAAGGCATATTTCAGTAGAAGTGAAAAGTATATCCCAAAGAGGGTGGGGGATAGTACACAACCTTGCTTAACTCCACTCTTGATTTCAAACTCTTCTGAAGTTGAGCCATCAAACTTGATTATACCCTTCATGCCTGTGTGGAACAATTCCACAATGGACAGAAGAGTTGGTGGGCAGCCAATCTTCTTTAGTGCTTTGAACAGACCCTCACGGCTGCCAAATCGAATGTCTTTGTGAGGTCGATGAAGGCAATACGAGATTACGGAGAAAAGTTATAACCTCTACGCCACGAAGCCGGCATATATATATATATATATATATATATATATATATATATATATATATATATATATATATATATATATATATATATATATATATATATATGCTGTTGAGTGTGAGGATTACAGAATTATTAGCTTAATGAGCCACATAACTAAGATAATACTCAAGGTCATACAAGAAAGAATTCAACATAAAATAGATGAGGAAGTATCTGTTTATAATCGCGTAGTTTAGTTTCTCTGACCATGGATGCAGTTTTATTATGACAAGGAAGGGAAGAGCAAGCAAATGTATGCTACTCTCTACACGTGTTTCTAAACAACTTTAACAACAAGAAATATGGACGAACAATTTCCGGTACTATAATTATAATTAGTTGTGTGTAATGTGACTTAAGACACTTGTTAACGTTGTGTCACATTTTAGCAGAATATGGTATGATTCGAGGAATGTGATATCTGAAGTGTCACCAAGACTTAAATAGATTACCTTCAAGAAGAATGAAACGTGTTCAAGCGCTGGTTAGCGGAAAGAAAAAAAAAACAGTGCACCAAACTCCCCAAGCCAGCAGTTAGAGACAGAGCATCTTTGCCTAACCTTCCTGTATCGGAGAAACCACGGAGTGACCAAGACACGACAGACATCGAAGATGATGGTAGAGAGAACTTAGTATCTTCCACCACTGGTGGTGTAACAGCTACCAGCGCTACCATCGCTGTTGGGAGCAGTAGTAGCAGCACCACCAACATCGCTAGCTCGCCAAGAACAACATCGAGGATTCCAGGAACCTCTCTGAAAAAAGGCTGCAAGGATGGACGCTCAGGAAGGTCTTCCAGTAAAGTTCTCCAAAGGCAGGACGCTCGACCCGTCCCCAAGCCCAAGCCTTTTAGCAAAAAAGTCATCCAAAGAAAAGCAAAAGAGCGAGAATGTAGCAGTGTAGTATAGCCAGAAGGTGGACAGCGAGAAGAGTACAACAGCAGCTGTAGACAAAATGGCAAGCCTTGAAGATCCTGATAAACAAAACGGGCATACCGATGGCAAAAGTGTTGCTAAAGAACATCTTGCTGCAAAAGAAGACCACAAGTTGTCACCATCGACGATTGCAGTATCATCATCACCAGCTGTAAGTGCTGTATCTAGTCAACCACTAGGCGTCGAAGAGAAAGTCAGCCGTGATCCAAAAGCTTGGTTGTCACAAAGATGGTATGAAAGAGTGACAGATAGAGTGGCTATAGTTGTCTAGAGGATGTCAGCTGTATGTCTATATGAACACGCTGCAGGTTTACTGATGCACAGCTATAGACACTAGAAAAACACCGTTTCGCGCACATCAGTTTATTAATGACACAGGTGCATGATTCACAGCAAACAGGACACTATTTCCAGCAAATGCATTGACACAGGTACATAACACAACTGTCTTCAATCGGCCTGATGATATGACTAATAGTCCTCGGACTAGATCCCGTGTCCGAGCTTCCTGACTGCCTGGCTGAGATTTCCTCCTCAGCCCGAACTCCGAACAACTGGCTAGTTTCTTCCCTTAAACGTAGCCCACACTGAATACTCCTTCCTGAACGCCGCTTTCTGGCTGGTGTCCCTCACTCAGCCCAAAATCTCAATGCCTAAAACTCAGACCTCCACTGTCTGGTTCAATACTCAGCTCTCCTCTGAGTATCGTCGCTCTGAACCCAGATCCCTTCACTGGTCCATGACTTGATGCCCTCGCTACATTGTCCCTTAACTCCGCCACGACTCCACTCTCGGGCTAGTTCTCCATACCTAGCCCCAGCCTCCACTCGGCTGTATTCGACTCGAATCCCCTTCAATTTATCAGCCTTGCGTATTTATCCTCTCTTTGCAGACCACCCACTAGACACACCATTTAACCTCTGGAACCCTACTTTACATAACTCCAACATTCTATTCCTGATTTCTCGTTGTCTATCAGTCTAATGTCACGTATACGCATCTCATTAGTTACCTCCTCTTAGCCCGTGCGTGTCCTAACACTTCCTGTGTTTTGTCTTACTCATTGTTCTAGAGTTTCTAACTTGACTTCTTTGACCTTGAATCCGCTCTCCTCTCTTGTTTATCTAGTGCCTACGTGGCTAAGGCTGACACCACCATGATCTACTCTCTACTGTTTTTAGAGCCCGTCATTGTACTTGGAATTCCTCCCTCAACCTTTAATGACCTAAAATATGCATATACTTCTCCTCTTAACATCTCTGAACCTTTGTTGTAAATCTCACATTCTTGGGTAGTACCATGACCCAATTACATTGCTAGAATTAGCAAATTCCTAACCGGTCGTTTACCCCAGTGTGACAGGTTCGCCTTGGGTGTTGAGAGTTAACCAAGCCCGAGGTTTCCTTAGCACTCCCTTGTATTCTAACCCCAGGGGTTGGACATGTAGATACACTGTTTACTCTGCTGTTGACCTCGTATTAGTTGAATACGTCTACAAGCCCCTCCCAGATTCTAGACCCTCACTAACTACCCTCTGCCTTGGGACAATGAACACTGAGGCATCGTCCGAGACCACACTCAATAACTATAAAAAGAATAAGTCAACGTCAACAAAGTTTATTCTACCCTAAAGAAAATAGGTATGAATTGAGCACCCTGATAGAATAATTCTATTTAGAATAGTAGAGGATAGATTATAGACAGAGTCAGAGTCAGAGATGCTACTAGTTTCATCAGTAGGCTGATGTGCAGATTTGATGTAGATGTTCCGTCCAGTCGGTCCGACACTCACCCGGCTCTCTTCCAGAATGATGACTGGAACCTTTGGAGACCACTCCGTCCCCAAAGCTAAGATCAGGTGTCAGAGGACTTAACCACTTGGACCACACAAGGCTGGATGAACGTCAAATCTATAATATCACAATGAATCACTGTTCATAATCCTACACAGTTCTCAATCTACTGCCTGGCTGGAAGACACTCCTTGAGGTGACACCAGTTGATCTCTTGATGTCCCTAGACGTAGCAAATGACCAATCTAATGGTCCTGGAATAGAAGCGCTTACCCCTGGTTGGGTAATGGATCAGTACTGCAGCAAGTTCAACAAAGTCACATGAAATATACAAATGTTCCAGTAGATGATTTCAATACACTACGCAATCACCAATATTCAGACTCCATCGGAGTCAAGGCACACAAGATAATGAAACCTGGTTGACCTTGGTGACTATACATACTGTCAATATTTCTTTGACTCAGTTGGCAGAATTGATAATAAATAATTCTCCTTCAGCATACAGTGTTCATCAGGACAAGGATGAGTTGACCTGTATAGCTTCACGAGTTTCTGTAAACAAAATACGCAAGCTAGTGTGGGTCTAGTCGTGACCGGACACTAGTGCCGACGTAGTTACAGCACCTTGATAAGTGTCAATCGATGCCTGGAGTCTCCGACGATTAGGCGGATAAACATTGACTTGAAATTGATGAGCTCTCAGAACTGCGCCTACCCCACCTTGGTAAGTCTCTTTGGAGCGAGCTTCTCATCATATTTCTGTCGTACATCAATATTCTGTATACACCTGCATGATTGCTTAGGTACGAACACATTGCTGAAATATAGTATTATCAACAGTTCCTAAACAGAAACAAACCATCTAGTTCCCCACAAGTGCTGCTGCAGGGCTCAAGAATCACGTGGTGAGTATTAATCATTCCTGATGATTCTCCCTCTTGCAAGCTGAAGCACAGTCAGGCGTGGTAAGTAGATATAGTGACCTTTCGCCATGGAACACATAGTGGTTTCCCTCAAATACTGTAGTGATAGGCTGGTTCTAACAGGCAACACCTGGAAAGGAAGAGCGATCGGTGAAAGTATTCGGCTTCAAACATTGGCCCACATGCATCAAATCCATAACTAATCAACCTTCAGTCATGCTACCTAGTTATTCAACTAATTGGGGCATCATCTCTATGTTGATAGGATTAAAGCATGAGTCTCAGTCCAATGTCAGCTGGCCCTTCAGAACAGCCCGTCAAACAGATTAAGAATCAAGAATGGCGAGTCTGATCTAACGTCTCACCTATCCCTATTCACCTAAAGGTTGTCGCTAGAGTCAATCACTATATTTGTTCTAGAGTTAACGAGAGCTAAATATCCAGGTAAGGTGTCCCTGGACTCCACCCTTACATTACACATCCAATAAGAAACATAACAACGATCAATGTACTACCACTGGGATATCGTAATAATACATGACCACATAATGTATGTACACCTTCCATTTCGCTGGTGGGACCTCCTGCCCACTCGGTAGCGCACTCTTCTTGTTAGACCCTGTCCTCGAGTCAAGAAGTCCTCCTGGTAAAACATGCACCCTGCATCTTCAAAGGTTCACTCCAGTTCTGACCTTCCAAGCGCATTATCCTTGGCCGTGGCCGAACTACATGGCTGGCCTCTTTTGCCAGTCCCATACTTTAATAACTTACACGCAGTCCCCTTATCCCATTTGTCCCCGTGCCTTATTCAACCTCCATTTGTTCCTCCATACTTTCCTCACATCAGCACTGACGCACTCATGCAAGTATGAACAGAACAGGACAGTAAAGAAAAGAATAAAGAACGCATGTTTACATCGCGACGTTAACGCAGTATCATATCGCATCGAACCACTTCGGCGGTCGGTACATAACCCATAGAAGTATTACACAACATGACCTAATATATACGTGATAACTTTCGCGTTTCACGACGGCTTGTAAACACAGAAATACACACAGCTGTGTACCGCCCTCGTTTTCAAGCGGCTTATCGATCGGTCCCTCATTAGCGATGCAAAGTCGGCCGCATATTAATGAGTTCTGAACGATCGCGTTCTATGTTCAATTTACCGTGTTAAATCAATTAATAAAGTAAGTACCTGAATCAGGAAACCTTGTCCAGTCAGCTACAATTACTGTCTGTGAGCCAGCAAGCCGTGAGATTCGACAGTCAGCTGCATCTTGGTTGAGTGTGAGGGAATTCTCAAACTGCCACACAAAGCAGTACGTCCTCACACCATGACAAGACGAAAGTGAATGAGCTGTGACTGCCGCATTTCTCCTACATGTGTACCAAAGCGCACGAGAAATGAGTGCTTCCCGATGTGCCCCCAGTCCACGAGAAACTCTATTTTCCGCACTGGAAATTCTAGGTTCTAGCTGCACTAGAAATTAGTGCTGTGCTAAGCCACCCTGGTCATCCAAATCCAGGTGCTTCTTGAACCTTCCAGATGGAAAATCCTGCTCGACTATTGTCAAGGTCTCACATCCGAGGTTGCGACGCGTTGTCTGTACCAACGCCAGACAACATAACAACACGCAACCCTGAGTGATGTTAAACACTGCAGAGGAAATGCGGCGTCTTCGACGACGCCCGTATAAGCAGCCAAGCACAGCAATTGAGCGACGCTTAAACGACCGCTGGTCAGCAGTACACCCCGTGAACCTGGCAGGGGTCACACCAGCTGACGTGAGCGCCGACTGGCGTGTAGCGTGTAGAACGCCAGATCTGGGAGACGGGTTTAGGTGTTTGAATGGACAGGTCGCATGGGTCTGCGAGTGGTGTTTGAATCTGCATTGAGAGCTAGCCTGTACGACAGTGGGAGACTGGTTCGAACGCTTGAATAGTGTGACTTGTAAGTGAGATGTTTATTGCTTGCATATATTATTATGTATTGTAGTGATATTGTTCATGCCGTAATGATTGCTATGGATTGTTATTGTGCGAGGTTTGTGCGATAATAAATGCAGCGCGTAAATAAAGCTTGTGAATAATACTTTCGGATATTCACTTCGTGTGATTTGATAGTTTGATATTGCTTCACACTTGCCAGAAAACGAGCTACTTATCTTGCTCTAAGCAAGACTCTGACAACTATCCAAAGTCTATTAATAACAGGGAAAGTCCCTGATGACGCACCGAATAAAGTGGAATCTCGCCCGACGAAGCACAGATGAATCGCCGTTTCGTCACACCCAGTTAGATGCAAAACTCACGCTCGTTACACTGGTAAATCGGGACAATCAACTGAGCAAAGAGTAGAGTCGCCTGATCAAGCCCGTAAGCATGAAAGCCAGAGAATCGACCACCAACCGTCCGGGCAGCAACCACTTCACGGTATTCTTAAGGACAGCGGCAACAACGGATCAACATCTGATGCTAGTATGATACAACAACAGAACAATTTAAAGCAGAACTACAGCTTTGCTGATTCGCACCCGCGAGACGATTCTTACACCCGCAGCAGTCACCGCCCGTCCAGAGCTGCTTCCCTGCGCAGAACCGCTGCAAAATCTTTTGAAGAATCCTACGGATCACTGCCTCGAAACTCAAGGTCAACAACTCTAGACAACTCTTACAAATACGGTTCCTTCCCACGAAGATCCAACATTAGCACCCCAAAGCAACAGGGCGTCTTTTACAACGACCCTCAAGATTTTGGATCTCTAGCCCGGAAAGCAGAATCCCATTTAGGGTTCTCGGTGAGCAATAAAGATAGAGATCCCAGCATCGGGAGAAGCAACTATGCAGCGATAAATTATAATAAGAGTAACTACGGGACGGCTGGCTACAGCAGTGACAGCTATGGAGTCGGCTGTAAGTATCACATCCAGAGAGCACCATCTGGTGCCGACTCTCAGAGCTCCCTCTGTAGCGTGATCCGAAATGGCAGTTCATCTACCCAATACTTCAGTGATAACGAGAATGGGAGATACCATCGCGGTCTGAGCGTCGGCAGCTTGCCCCTGGGGTATGAATCGGATTCCGGTGCTTATGTCATGGTGGGACCGGGCCAATCTCGCTTTGGGAGTATTCCGAGGAATTACGAGACCAAGCCAGACTATGATGTGGGGTCTGCTGCTGGTCTTCGGGCTGCTTCTGGGGAGGAGCAGTACGGAGCTGGGCCTTTGAAGAGACCGATACCCAGGTGTCACACCGTAGGGGGTCCCGGCAAAAGAATGGACAGCAAGGATTGGGAGACCGACAGAAGGAGGGAGGCCTTCATGCAGCTGCTGGCCCAGAGATACCCTCAGTACGCGGACAGGATCCAGGGGGCGGGGACCGGGCACCGCCCAACCTTGCAGCCGGACAAGCCCACACGTCCTCGCGAAGGCCAGAGACGACGTACGGCCCTGGTGACGTACAACCCAAACCTGACAGAAATCAGCCTCGACTACGATGACCTGGGTGCAATGACTGACCTTGAAGTGTCTTCCTTCCAGAGAGGTTTTTTTTTTTACTGACGAGCTTGCCAATCGTTCGCAGTGCATCTACGTCACTCGAGAGACCCCTGGGTTTGGTGTTCCTGGTTTATGGAGATCTGACTTATAAGACATTGCTGCCGAATGAAATAACAACTCTGGACACAGTCCGAGTCTTGTTTGTCAGAGCCTTCCCGGACCTTAGCTTTGATCAGCTGGAAAATCCTCGGAAGAAGATGTATCTCCTTGACCCTGCTACCAATATTTACTTCCAGCTGGAGGACCTTGCGGACATCAAGGACCGCTCAGTGCTGAAAATACACGAAACTGACAATGACCAGCCGCAGAAGGTGAAAGAGAGGCAAGAAATCAGGGGTCGGACTGTGCAGATGCTAATGCCAAGGTCTCATTCCAAGCCAGCGTATGGGGAGACTCCTCCAGTACATAATGAAATGTTGATGAAATCCCATTCCTTGCCACAGCCTGGGGCCAACACCTACGAAGACCTGATGCATGACCAGCGCAGCCACTGGGAGCTGGAGAGACAGTCAAGGTCAAGGATTCCAGAAAGTGCCGACAAGTCACAAAGATCACTGTCAGCAGGATCCGCTTCTAGGCAGAGGTTCTCACATTCACCTGACAGGCTACCCACGCCAGATAGGATTCCCTTGAACCCAATTCCAGAGAACAGACAGATATCTCTTGGATACCAGGATCATGGTAACTACTATGAGAATGTGGGTCCAGGAATGAGTAGGGGACAACACCCGTATGGTATTTATGATTCCCTTGTTCCTTATATGGGTTATCCCACTGCACCACCCATCCCATCCCAGCTCAGCAGACTTACATTGCATGCAGCACCAGAGCAACAGGCATGGCATACTCACAGAGGGCTAGTGGTCCAGGCTTTGATAGCATAAGAGACCCAGCAAGGGGAGTTATTGCAGGTCACAATTTTATGCAGACAGATGCTGGTTTTCTGCGTACATTGAGTTACCGTATTCCCCCAACAGATAAAGGAGCTAAGGATTTATCCCGTTCACATTCTGTTACACCAACCGATGATACAGCGAGAAACCGAATTGAGAAAATGGAGCAGCAGTTAGCCAACCTGACAGCTTGGGTACATTATCAAAAAGATGGCACAAAGCATGAGCCAATCCCAGTGCCCAGAAGTTTAGGCAGAGCCACATCTGACAGCTCCGATACCTTCCCAGTATCTTCTGCAAGCAGTCTTTCGGACATCCACGATGCTTCCTCTGGTCAGAGGTCATCTGGATTAAGTTCAAGGGAGTCTACTCCACTCAGTGCTCAAGCAGAAATTAATGCAAAATTGGCCCAACTCAAATTTGACCTCCATGTACTTCACAAACAGCAAATGTCAAACATGGAGGCCATGAAAGATGAGTTTGCGGCCACTTGTTCACAGATTCAGAAGGTGTTAACGTCTTTCCCTGAAGCAGAAAATCAAGCCAACTTTCAGAAACGAACAGAGGCAACAATCGCCAAGAGCAGATACATCAGTAGCAAACAGAAAATTGACAAGGCTCTTGGGGATCTTGATGCCAATGTTGAAGGGCTAAGGTCAGATGTCATTTCAAAACAATGCCGGGTCAACATGGGTGACATTGAAGGAATCTCACATCTGCTTAACAATGTCATGAAAGCTCTGACTGATCTGAAAGGCCAATTCAGAGACATATATGACCAGATGAAACATGTCGTGGATGCAGAACTAAAGATTTTAACAGTGGAAGAAAAATTTCTGAAAGAGGAACCAGTACAGATAGAAAACTCCTTGGCAAGATGCAAGAGTATTTCTGACAGCTTATCACATCTGACCAGGCTGTCATCAGGACAAAGTCAGAGCCCCTTCCTGGCATCTTCTTCAGATGTTGCATCTGACCAAAAGAAAGTCTCGGCTGATAGGACAGAAACTCTTGCTGCTGACATTAAGCTGACAGTTAAAGAGAAGGAGATTGCTGAAAGATCTGGTGAAAGAAAGGAACACAGCTGTAGCATTTAGATTTGATGAAAGGCCATAGGTGGCATCTAAACATTCTCAACAGTCTTCTTCAGTCCCGGCCAGTAGTAAGAAGGATAATCTCACCATGGTGAATGACCCTGCATCAAGTTATCCATCAAATGAACAAAAGCCAGCAGTTGCCAGCAAAGCACGAAATTCCTCAAGTTCCTTTACAACTTACTTGACATCAGCAGCGTCAAGTCACACATCATCTCCAGCCTCATTCAAGACATCAGCAGCGGTAGCAGGATATGTGCCATCAATATCTGCAGCTGGAGGATATGTGCCATCAACATCTGCAGCTTCCAATGCTGAAGTACTGGAGGCTATGAAGTCTCTGCTGGAAATACTTGGCATAACGTTCATGGACCTCGTAAGGTATTTCATAAATAAACTTCCTGCATATTTCAGCCGCCGGGAAATTTACACCCAGACCAGGAAGACCGTGGCTAAAGGAATGCGAGAAGGAAGGATAAATAGGCGCAGGAACGGCCGGTACTTCATACATTTCGAAGATGACGACGATAAGAATTTTTTTTAACGTTTTTTTTCATACAAAGCAATGTATATTTACAAGGTGTAATGCGTGTTTCTTTTGTTTGTGTATATTACAGAGCGTTGTCATTTGTTAAATGTGAAACGCGTTAATTCAACAAATAAATACATATACAGTTATGATAATGTGACATTTATGGATTAGTGCATGTAAAAACACATTCCTTGCATTGTTTGATTTCCATCTCCACAAGCGGAATGCATGTTACACCTGTCAATCTCTCTCTCTCTCTCTCTCTCTCTCTCTCTCTCTCTCTCTCTCTCTCTCTCTCTCTCTCTCTCTCTCACACACACACACACACACACACACACACACACACACATTTTATCTTGATCTATCCCATGCTTTCTGAAGGCAGTAGTACATTGAATGCCGTGAGATTGGATAATAAACTAAAACATAAACCAGAAAGAAACGTTGCGAAGAGAAACCAGAGTAGCAATGTCAGGGCGTCCATTGGGGGACAGACGTTAACATCGTGCAC
>OY992892.1:65561729-65591729 GCA_963921405.1 Cepaea hortensis | reverse complement strand
CTGTCTGTCTGTCTGTCTGTCTGTCTGTCTGCTTGCCTGCCTGGTTGCCTGCCTGCCTACCCATCCGTCCGTCCGTCTCTCCCTCCGTCTATACCTATCTATCTATCTATCTATCTATCTATCTATCTATCTATCTATCTATCTATCTATCTATCTATCTATCTATCTATCTATCTATCTATCTATCTATCTATCTATCTATCTATCTATCTGTCTGTCTGTCTGTCTGTCTATCTATCTATCTATCTATCTATCTATCTATCTATCTATTTATCTATCTACCTGCCTGCCTGCCCATCCGTCCGTCTCTCCCTCCCTGTCTGTCTGTCTGCCTGTCTGTCTGCCTGTCTGTCTGTCTAATAATTTAGACTGCAGTTAGATTTAGTTTAGGTTGGAGTTAGAAAATTTCGCGTAATGCTAGGATAATTTTTATTTTTTTATGTTCATGTAAATTTTCATGTAAAAAAATAATGTTGTCGTATAATTTTCATGTAAAAATTATGTGGTGGTATCGAGAATAACCTTAGATAAATGAAGACCAACTTACAAAAAGCATTAGAAAGCGTACTTGAAAGATCTTTACATCTTCCCCCAACAATTAACTTGGGTAAATGGAGCGGCGACAGCAGAAGAAGAAAAAGGAAGAGGAAGAGTAGGAGGAGAAGGAGGAGGCGGAGGAGGCGGAGGCTGAGGAGGCGGATGCAGAGGCGAAGGCGGAGGAGGCAGAGGCGGTGGAGGCAGCGGAGGAGGAGGAGGCGAAGGCGGAAACAGAGGAGGCGGAAGCGGAGGCTGAGGAGGCAGAGGTGGTGGAGGCGAAGGCGGAGGAGGCGGAGGAAGCGGAGGAGGCGGATGCGAAGGAGGCGAAGGCGGAGGAGGTGGAGGTGGAGAAGGCAGCGGAGGTGGCGGAGGAGGAGGCGGCGGCGGAGGAGGAGGCGGTGGAGGTGAAGGAGGCGGCGGAGGCGGAGGAGGAGGAGGAAGAGGATGAGGATGAGAATTGTATACTTTCTCCCGGGCAAGCGAACGGAAAACACAAATCCTGCGATTAAATCAAAAGTTTCTCTCCCAAATTAGTACAGAAATAAAATTTTAACGTATCTAATAGATCCATTATTTGTAATGAAAACTGTTTTTAATCACCTACATGACTGTAGATAACTTCTTTAAACATAAAAAGATGAGTTAGAAAATTTTCACTATTTAAATAGATATGCCTGTAGATAACTGTAGAGAAAAGGTCCACCTATTTGAGAAATGTGCAACAATTATTTTAATCTATATATGTAAAATGCTATTAAAAGTTATGTTCCTTGATATAACTTTTTTTAAAGTTAAGTCCCCTCGCTATATATAAATTATAATGTAATCGAATAATTAAATTTTATTCGGCAAATAACTGTTTGTAAACTAACACACTATGGCATTTGGCAGCACCGGAATGAGAAGAAGAAATGTAGAAAATTTCATCTCAATCGGATGGACCGGTCGCGAACACATAAATCTATATATATATATATATATATATATATATATATATATATATATATATATATATATATATATATATATATATATATATATATATATATATATATATATATATAATAGAATGTCTGTCTGTCTGTCTGTCTGTCATTCTGTCTATCTGTCTGTCTGTCTGTCTGTCCTTTATGCGTTCGCATCCTCCCTCATCCTCCCTTCTCCTTCTCCCTCCACCTCTCTCCTCCTCCTCCTCCTAATCCCTCCTCCTCCTCCCTTCACCTCCTCCTCCATCCTCCTCCTCCCTCCTCCACCTCCCCATTCCTCCTCCTCCTTTTTCTTCTTCTTCTGCTGCTGCTCCATTTACCCAAGTTAATTGTTGGGGGAAGCCGGGCCGTGTCGTCTTTTGTGGGAACGGGAATGGGAGCAGGGGCCGAATATGAATTAAATGAGACGCTCCCCGCTTTGGGAAAGGGACCGGGAGCAGGGGGCGAATATGAATTAAATGAGACGCTCCCCGCCAGGAGCTGGGCGAAGCCGGGCCGTGTCGTTTGTTTTTTTTTGGGAACGGAAACGGGAGCTGGGGCCGAATATGAATTAAATTAGACGCTCCCCGCTTTGGGAACGGGAATGGGAGCAGGGGTCGAATATTAATTAAATGAGACGCTCCCCGCCAGGAGCTGGGCGAGCCGGGCTGTGTCGTCTTTTTTTTTTGGGGGGGGGGACGGGAAAGGGAGCAGGGGCCGAATATGAATTAAATTAGACGTTCCCCGCTTTGGGAACGGGAACGGGAGCTGGAGCCGAATATGAATTAAATGAGATGCTCCCCGCCAGGGGCTGGGCGAAGTGGAGCCGTCTTGTAACATATATACATACAGACAGACATACAGACATCGCATTTTATATATATAGATTTAATACTTAATAGATGACAACAGCCCAACTTAAAGTCAACTACAATCGGAGGTGTTGCATCTGTGTCTACAAGATGGGAAAGAGTCTGCATACCGCCTGCCTTATTCGCTTCGGCCAACGCAGAAACAAGCATTCGAAACGTCTGTTCCACAAAACACAGATAACAGCTGGCGGTTCAAATCGAGCATCGTACACTCTGATATCCAGAATTATCAAAAGATGGAACGCGAGATTCAGAAAAGTGCAGCGACACATATGGACGCTCATGACCACAACGAACGAAATATAATTTTTTTTTTAAATAAAAAAAAAAACAACTTTTATTGAGTGTTAAAATCGTTGCAAAGTGTATTGTTTGTGTTTTTACAGAGAGTTGCATGTGGACGTGTAGGTGACATATGCGCAAAAATACAAATATTTTATACATTTTATCCTTTCTACATTGAATTTGTACAAAACAAACAGCATGATGATAGTGCACCGTTTTTATTTCCCCTGCCACCTCCCTCTCCTGTCGGCTCCAAAACCACCAGTACCATCACCACCAATCGGTAATGATGAAACTGGCATTATAAAATGTTTAAACCGATCGGCGAGGGCGGCAGCAGAATCAACAAACAACAGTATCAAGATGATGGGAATGGGAGGTGTGATAGTATCCGGGTTTACAAGGCAGAAAAGGTAGTGGTTGCATTTATAATGTTTGTGTTGTTACATGCGTTCTGTGTATTTAGTATTTGTGTAGGTGTATGTGGGTGTGTATGTGACTTGTGCATATTTTATTCATTGGGCATATTTATATGTGAAGGGGGTAGATAGGGAGAAAGAAAAAACTTCCAATTTTTGTTTCCCTTGTCACACTCTCACCTATTGGACCCACCACACCAATGCTCTCATACCAACTCTCTGGTAATGATGGTAAAGGCAGGATAAATATTGGAACCAAAAGGTGAGGGTATCAGCAAAGGCAACAACAAACCATGAGCAAGCGAAAAGGGGGGGGGGGACACATGGGAGGTGTGGTTATATATTAATAAAGGTAAACAACAATAATAATGCAAATAAAACCACATACATCAATAGTAATGATGACAAAAATTTAAACTTCTAAGGGTGATAACAGTAATAATAGTTAGTTATGGTAATGATCACATTTTTCAAAAACTGTGATTCCATTTGCTGGAATGATTTTCTTTGGAATGGTGTTTGCATAGCATAGCAGGTACATACAATTGCAACCTGCAATGTTCAATAATAGTAGAAGTAAAAGGAGACTGTTATCTTTTTCTCCTTGCATATTAATTTTTAAAAATATTTTTTGGTCTTATTTGTAAGGGTTCATTTATGTTTTCCCTTTCCTTTTTTTTTAGGGGGGGGGGGGGGGTAAAAAGTAAACAAGCATTTGTATTTGCACAAATTTTTCAATTCTCGTTGGTTTGGTAAACATATGTGGTTTTGTATTCATTCATTCAATATTCACTCACATTTTCTTGTTTCTTTCTCGCACTCATGTGTACTAAATTTTAAAATCATAAAGAAGAGTACTTGTGTTTACTCTGGAGATATCTGTGATATTTTGTGTTTACAACATATGAAATTTATCCATTAGTATATTCCATTCCTTGAACATACATGTGAATGGGGGTTAACAAGGAAAAGGGGAAATCTTTACATTTTTGTTTCCCTTGCCACCCTCTCACCAATTGGTTCCACTCCACCAATGCCTTTATCACCACTCTGGGCAATGATGGTAAAGGCAGGATAAATATTTGAACCAGACCGGTGTGAGTATCAGCAAGGGCAACAACAACCATGAGCGAGAGGGGGGGGGGGCACATGAGAAAAGGGTTTTTGTTTTATTACTAATGATGACAATAATAATAATGACAAGAAGAGACATACTGAGGGTAATAACAGCAAATATAAAAAACAGCAATGAGCAATGAACGAACGAAATATAAGAAAGGCCGAACAACAATCACCTTCAAGAAATAATCCGGAAACATCTATTGAATTTAAAAAAAAAAAATTTTAAAACGAAATATAAGAATTTTTTTTTTTTACACCTTTATTTCATACAAAGCAATGTATATTTGCCGGTCTCTCTGGCTGAGGGGCTACAACACTGTCTTTCTGTAATCCCGTTTATCACGCAGAGTCTCGCAGCGGAGCGAGAACTGAGTAGGTTCGACCCCCGCTCGTGACTCGCGGGATACTGAGCCGGCCGCTCAGAAAGCAATGGCAAACTACTGAGCGTAATCTTGCCAAGAGATCAACATACAGCTGAAAGATGCTGGTGTTGACAGCTAAGTCCTGTAAAAAGGATATGCTTTAAAAAAAAAAAAAAAAAAAAAAAATGTATATTTACAATTTGTGGTGTCCGTTTCTTTTGTTTGTGTATATTACAGAGCGTTGCCGTTTTTTAGTGTTAAGTGTGACATTGTGAATAAAACAAAAACATACATAGTTAGTTAGTTAGTTATCAGTTGGGGTATCTTCGTTGCACTCCGGACATATCCATAGGTGCTCAGATCCTCCCCCCAGCATATGCATCAGCGTCCGGTGGCTAATAGTGCCAGTTCTGTGTTGGTTGACGAGGCGCTTGGTTTTCCCGATGTACCTCTCGCGTCTGGCTGTGCCGATTCTTACTCCGAGGTCTTTCATCCTGGAAAGCGATGTGGAATCACTGGCGTCAAAATCCTCTGTTCTCGCCATATCTTTAAGGGCGTTAATAACATCGGCACGATCCATGGGCTGGCCATCTACAGGGGGTGCAGAGCCAGCCAATTTATCAGCTCGTTCATTTCCCTCGACTCCCGCATGTCCCGGGACGAAGATGAAGGTGACTTTGCGGACAACAGACTTCCGCAGCGACTCAGTCCACTGTCTACGTACAGATCCAGCTTCGACCTTCTGAATCATGCTCATTGAATCACTTAGTACACACACGTTGGTATAATGCTGTGATTCCAGCCATATGAAAGCCTGTGTAACTGCCATCACCTCCATCGTCATGCTGCTCGTGGTCATGGAGTGGGCACCACTGGATTCTTGAACGGTTCGGCCCGCTGAGCGGGCTGTAAATGCCCACGCACTTCTCTGCTCCTTTACAACAGATCCATCTGTATAGATGAGCACTTCGGGGCTATCTGAGTGATCATAGATGAGCGCGTTAACCTCTGCATTGACAGCGGCAGGGTTCTGCTCTATGCACCGTCTGTCGAGTGTGATAATGCAGGAGAAGGTACACTTAAAAGCTGGAGGCACCGGCACCCATTCCTTGCCGGGGTTGATACTGGTATGACTGCAGACCTGTCCGTCCCATCCATGATTTGCCCCTCTTTAGCCTGTCACCCTTTTCTCTGAATACAGCGTCATGCAGAGGGTGCTGCTCATCTGCACTTATTTTTAAGTATGCACGAGCTCTCCAGATCTTGATCCTGTGTTCCATTGTCGGGAAGTCAAGGAGGTATCTCATTGCTACACAGCTGGTGTCTCTCGTGCAGCCCAAAATGATGCGCATGGCTTCGTTTTGTACCTTTTCAAGTCTTCCAATCTGTGTAGGGCTGACAGTGAGGATGGCCAGGGCATACTCGATGCGTGAAAGCACAAGTCCTTGGAACAGAAGTAATAGCAGTCTTTGCTCGATATTGGCACTCGCCATGACTCTCATTGCTGCCAAACCTTTTCGAGCCTTCGTTATGACATAATCGACATGATCTCTGAAGGACAGGCTACGATCAAGCCTAACGCCAAGATATGTCATTGACTGGGTTCTACTCAGAATGCTCCCATCCATTCTTACTGCCGGCAGGTCTGTTTTCACAATATGGTTGTTTAGTGAGAACCATGTAACCGTTGCCTTTGCAGGGTTGACAAGGGCATCGGCATATACACTTATGATAATATGACATTTATGGCATAGTGCATGTAGATACACATTCCTTGCATATGCTTCACTTTCACTTCCGCAAGCGGAATGCATGAAACACCTGTCTATCTCTCCCTCTCCCCCCCTCTCTCTCTCTCTCTCTCTCTCTCTCTCTCTCTCTCTCTCTCTCACACACACACACACACACACACACACACACACACACACAATCTCGTGCTTTCTGGAGACCGCAGTACATTAAACGTCCCGCGCTTGGACAATAAACTTTAAACTATCATTTCCATTAAAATATGGCTTCTTTGTAATTTCTGGGTCACTTAGCTACCGAGGCGAAGGTCGTTGGTGTTGTTACCTGATGACAAATTACAGGGTGACGCTCTAGTCCATGATACCTTTTGTTTGGGGGACAAGAATCAATGATTTACTACTAGCAATTAGAGTCCATGGCCTGTCCCCAGGGAGATAATTGGTCCAAAATTGTGATAGTGTCTGGGTTTCATATACAATGGGAAGGACTTAAAACCTGGCAACTAAAAGCCACCTTAGCTTACTGGGTACTTAAAGGGTTCATTCAATTTGTTTATACATGGTGGTGCATATTTTTCTTTTGAAACATATCATTACCATATAACATCATTTTAATACTTGAGATACCGACTTGGTTTAAAGGCTGCTACGCGCACGCACACACACACACATACACGTACACACACGCTCATACACATGCACGTGCAAATTCCTGCACCACAGACACATACGCATACACACCTGCATCCACACACAGACGCATACATATGTTACTGCCAACGGCACAGACACCCATCCACAATATATTTCATGTTGACATTCAAATATAATAATGGGAAAATTAATAATAATAGTAGCAGTAATAATAATAGTATTATTAATAATAACAATATAATTGTAAGATTATTAATACCATCAATAAACACATTTACAGTTGTAGTATCCTTTGTTTAAAACAAGTTATATGCTTCTTCAGTAATATGTGCTGTCTTCAGCCAAATCTTTTACGAGATTTGCGCTTGTGGGGCTAAAATTAGAATGTTTGCGACTATTTGTTGATAAAGTTGTTGGACAATTTCTTTGTTGATTGTTCTGTAATTGTATAGTGCTTTGTTTCTTACTGTCCATATAAGATTTCTGTACTCTGCTAATAGAACAAGTAGCTTTATGTGGATGTCTTGTGTGGAGTAAGGAATGGAATTTATCATGATTGCTTTGTTGTGATAGTGTCTGGGTTTCATATACAATGGGTAGGAATTAACACCTTGCCACTTAAAGCCACCTTAGTTTACTGGGTACTTAAAGGGCTCGTTCAATTTGTTTATACATGGTGGTGCATATTTTTCTTTTGAAATATATCATTACCATATAACATCATTTTAATACTTGAGATACCGACTTTGTTTAAAGGCTGCTACACGCACGCACGCGCGCGCGCGCACACACACACACTCATAGACACCCATCCACAATATATTTCATGTTGCACATTCAAATATAATAATGGGAAAATTAATAATAATTATAGCAGTAATATTAATAATAGTATTTTTTATAATAATAATAAACTTGTAAGATTATTAATACCATCAATAAACACATTTATAGTTGTAGTATCCTTTGTTTAAAACAAGTTATTTGCTTCTTCTGTAATATGTGCTGTCTTCAGCCAAATCTTTTACGAGATTTGCGCTCGTGGGGCTAAGATTAGAATGTTTGCGACTTTTTGTTGATAAAGTTGTTGGACAATTTCTTTGTTGATTGTTCTGTAATTGTATAGTGCTTTGTTTCTTAATGTCCATATAAGATTTCTGTACTCTGCCAATAGCACAAGTAGCTTTGTGTGGATGTCTTGTGTGGAGTAAGGAATGGAATTTATCATTATTGCTTTGTAAACATCTGTTCTTTGTTTGGTATGAGTTTTTAGGATGGTTTGTAGAAGATTTCTTGTTGGCATGATTGTGTTGCACTCGTAATAGATGTGCTCTTCTGATTCTTGGACGTTCCGTCTACAAAGCTGACACTGTAGTATTTGTTTAGTTATTTTTGCTGTTCTCTCTGTTGTTGGGGTCATGCTGTAAACAAGCCTATATGTAATTTCCTTTGCTTTTGAGGTAATCTGCTTGTTGTGAATATTAGAGAAAATTTCTGTATAATCTTTTATGAAATATCTATGTCCTCTTTTAATTCTGAGATGTACCGGAGTTGCTTGTAATTTAACTAAATGCCTGTAGATTGTATGTGTTTTCTTGTGTAGTAATTTTTCATGTCTTTAAATGGCTGAAATACATGTTTTGTAGAACGTTGGGAGAGTGCCAAAGTAATGTGAGGATGTATTCCTAATAGGTTTTAAATAAGATAGCCTAATTCCAATGTAATAGTGTGCTAAAGGGTGTTTTTCTGGGTGTTGTAGGATTTCACCTACGTGTTTGATCCTAAGTGCTTGTATTTTGGTTGTTATGTCTTGGAGGGTGATACCTCCATCTTTTTTGTCTTGCATGAGTGTAGTATGTTTGATACTGTAGATGGTGCTGCCAAACACAAAGCGTCTAATCTCTTTGTTTATGTTTGTGACAGTCTGACGTGGAGGGTCTAGGACTGTGCACAGATAAAATATTTTTGGGATTATGTATGTATTAACAATGGTACTTCTACCAAATATGGTGGTTGTTTTGTATTTGTACCTCTGTAACATATCTGTTATTTTCTTCTCTAGATTTTGCCAAGTGTCTTTGTGTGTCTGATTTGGTTGACATGGGAAGACTATTCCGTACACTTTTATTAGATTGTTTAATGTTAAGTCAAATGGAAAATCCGCCTTATTTTTCCATTTGCCTAAGCCCATTATAGTAGATTTTTTGACGTTTGCCCCACTCCCTTTGCCGAAAAACGAGAACGTTTCCAAAATGATCCGTACAGATTTTACAGTTGTCGGAAAGAAAATGGTATCGTCCGCATAAGCACGCAGCTTTTGTTCACCCTTCCCTGGTATGAACGTACCCCTGATATTGTCGTCCTGTAGTATCTCTTCTAGAAGTGGCTCTAGAGCGACAACGTACAGTAATGGGGACAAGGGACATCCCTGTCTCACTGACCTAGTCAACCTGAAAGAATTGGTTAGGGTATGGTTTAATAGAATCCGACTTTCCGGTTTCATATATAAAATTTTGACCCATGCCCGACAATAATTTCCCACGTTGCAGTGTGAGAGAGTTTTGTGGAGGTATGAGTGAGATATTCTGTCGAATGCTTTTTCTTGATCTAAAGAGAGAATTGAGGACTGACAGTTTTTCAGATGTGTGTAGTTGATGATGTCCCTTATGAAGTGTGTGTGTTGCTGGATATTCCGGTGTTGCATACTACATTGCTGGTCTTCATGAATGAGAGATGACATTACTGGTTTCAATTTATTTGTCAAAGCCTTTGTTAAAATCTTGTAGTCTACATTTAAAAGCGAGATCGGTCTGTAACTCTTTAAAAGTGTCTTGTCGGTGTTCTCCTTCGGAATAAGAGTGATGTAAGACGTGTTGAAACTGGATGGGAGTTCTTGTTTTTGGAAAGATTCAGAGAATACTGTTAGTAAAAGGGGACCTAGAAGAGGAAAGAAAACCTGATAGAATTCAGCGGTAATACCGTCAGGGCCAGGCGATTTGCCCTTCTGCATTCCATGAACCGCTTGTGCTATATCTGTTAGTGTTAATTCAGTATCTAGTGTTAGTTTCTGTTCCTCTGTGAGTTCTTTTGTGAATTTCATAAAGTGTTCCTGCACGTGTGCCTGTGTGTTTTCCTCTGTATAAAGGTTCTTGTAATAATCTTCAAAGGCTAAGGCTATTTGTTGTGGCTCGACTTGTGTATTTCCTTCCCTGTCCTATCTGGCCTATCTGTCTGCTGCGCTGTATGTTTTGCTCTAAAGATAGGTATTTTTTATTCGGTATCTCTTGTGTTATACTTTGTAACTTTGTTCGCAGTAAAGCCCCCTGAAATCTATGATGTCTGTGGAGATCTAATTCTTCCTGTAATGCTATGATGTGTGGTGAATTTTTGTCTGTCTGTAGTAAGAGCTTAATTGCATTTTCCAATACTTTTTCTTGTTGTAGTTTTTGCTTGTGTATTACTGCTGCTAGTGTTTGTGTTCTCTCTCGTATTGTTTGTTTGAGTGTTTCCCAGAGTTCTCGCGCATTACCCTCTGGTATATCGCTTGTGTATGTGAGGATCAGTTTTGTTATGCAATCTACATAGTCCTGATTTTGTAAAAGTGTGCAGTTAAGTTTCCAGTGGGGAGATCTTCTAAGATGTGGTGTTGCTTGTACTGTGTTTATTGTTGCAACTACAGCCTTATGATCTGTGAAGTTCAGTGTCTCCTGTAAATGCTTGACTTGTGTTATATGATGTGTTATGGGCGCATAAATTCTATCTAATCGGGCTGCTCTATTATGCGCATTGTGTGTGTGTGTTGTATCTATTCCATGGGAATGCATCTGTCTGTATGCGTCTGTTAGCCCATGGATATCTAAAATTGTTTGCAATGTGTCTAATTGATGTTCCTCCTCCCCCGTTGTGTTTCTAATTTGCATTCTTACATCTCCATTTATAAGGTCGTGCGCCGAAAGTACGCAGTTAAAATCACCCCCTATAATGATGTTGTGACCCCGATATGAGCGCGATAATAAATTTTCCAGTGTTTGGTAGAAGAGCGGCTGATTTCTGTAGTCAGGCGGTGCGTGTATGTTGACAATTGTGTATTTATTTATGTTATTTCTCACCTGTACTATAGCTATCCTACCCTGGCAGTCCCTGTCCTTCTCTATAATCTGCCACCTGTCCGATGTCTGTATTATTGCAGTACCCAATCCGATTTGTTGAGTACTAAGACTAAAACATGAGTGTCTTAGACCTAAGCATGTTGTGATATATGATGCGTTTTCGTCGGTTTTAACGATAGTTTCCTGAATGAGTATAAAATCAGGTTTATATTTGTGTATGAGTGGTATAAGATGATTAATTTTTGACCTTATACCTCGAATGTTAATACTCATTATTTTAATTTCCGCTGCCATTTTTGTTGTAAAATAAGAAAAGGTTGAGCATAATTATGTTTCTTGTTTCAAAATGTCTGTATTCATGTTATCATTTCTGGAGATAGTCGGTAGATTCCTTCGCCGGGCTTGAAATCTCTAAGTCAATAACGAGGCGTGGAGAATAATCTGACAGGTTTCCTTGTCGTGGTGGTGTGTTAATATTATCACTGTCTATTTCCGTCACGGCTATGGTGAAAGAGAAAATATAAGAAGCGAAAGATTTATACGTTGTGAAGAGAAACCAGGGTAGCAATGCTAATGAGTCCTTTGGGGGCGGTCGTTAACATCATGCACGGAGCTTGCAGTGTTTACATATTGTATATATTACATTAACAAGTACATTTTATTCACTTTTAGCAGATAAAGTAATTCAAACTTTAAGATGTCAAATTATTGTGTTAACGGTGAATAGGTGGTGTCATTATTTTAAATATTTAACAATTAATGTAACTAATTACTTCTTTAGAAAAACGTAGAGAGTTATGTCCCTTGCAAACATAAAATGAATATTATGTTCCTGTGAATAAGAGGTATTTGTTTCCCCTTAAATTTCGTGTACCAAGTGCACAGGCTGTCGAGAGCGCGATAGCGAATGGTTAGCCTGTAGATCATGTAATTGAATCCCCACTATTGCTCCCGGGTTGACTCAGCCAAAACTAAGCACCATGAAATGTTCTGAAAAGTAAAGACGAAGTGCGCTCTATTGACCACATCACCCATTGAGTGCCAATTGTTTACAAAAAAGGAGTCTTTATAAGCAAACATTTGCTATTAATGTACGGACATTATTCGCAAACGGCTGGTCACGTGACGTTTACTACCGCCGTCGATTGGCTTAAGAAAACTATTATTCTCCCTTCTTCTTTTCATTCAAACCCCACTTTCTTTTTGAACTTCAACTATAAACATACTAGTTTATTCCATAAAACTTTAATGGTCATATCTTAATGAATGCCCAGATACGGTACTTGCTGCTTAACGGTGAATTTGCGAACGCACGAGATTAAAGTAAGCCTGTAGATGACACTAGTCGTCCTACCTCAAGTGAACCAAGTCGACAGACCTCCACTTTGCAACTGAAGTTCTAGTCAACATTTGTTTTTATGAACTCCGAAGCGAGGGTTCAAAGGTGATAACGTTCAGACATGGTTAAATTTACATATCGCGTGACCATAGTTAATCCTAATTGTTGGTTACTCTTGCTGTTTGGCTCGTCCGTGTGTTACTTTTTTTTTCCCCTTTAGGCCTACAGGACAAGTTTTACTTACTTTCAGTAGTTTGACATTGCTTTCTGAACGACCGGCTCACATACCCAGCGTAACCAAATAAGTAACCAGCGCGACGCGATTGGATACCGAATCTCCCGCAGTTGTGTTTTGTACGTGAGTATACGGGATTAGGATCAACGTCCTTAACACCTTCGCCAGGGAGACCGGCTGTGTGTTACTGGCACCTATAAATAGTTACACTGTAATCTACCAAGCTTGACGTAGGAGGCGTCTATCTGTCCATACAACTGGAGAGAGGAAGGTGAGGGGAGGAATATAATAATGACAGGATTTGCAATTTTTTGGGTGTCCATCGACAAGGGTATTTGAACTCAATTAAATTAAACAAATAATAATAATAATAATAATAATAATAATAATAATAATAATAATAATAATAATAATAATAATAATAATAATTTCCGACGGGGAGTCTAACCCTAGTCTCCCGCATGAGTGGCGGAGATACTAACCATTACACTACCGAGGATACAAATATATTTCCACAAACATTAATAATGTAGTCAAAGGTAGGCCACGTGACCGGCCGTTTGCGAATAGGTCCCGTGACGAGCCGTTTGCGAATATGTCACGTCACCAGCCGTTTGCAAATAATGTCCCTACATAATTAGCAAATGTTTGCTTATAATCACTCCGTATCACCATTCCTCCCGGACCAAATAATCCCCCAACAGGATAGCAACCATACTGGATATGCTGTTTTGTGTGTATTCATTGGCACCTTTCCGTCTTGACAGACGATAGTTTGGTACGTTGTGCTTCAAAAAGGCTTAACAACGACGATCCATGGCGGTGGCGAGTGTGGCTAGTGAGGCCAATTCTTGCTGCAAATGTTTGCCCACAGTAGGTGCATGTGAAAACATGGTCATTTCCACCATTTTGCACCATCTTACGTCTCTCACGCTCTGTGTGTGCTTTATCTGCAATCATTTTCTCCTTTGTCTTTATTCCATTTCTGATAGTTGCCTTCCATGCAACACGTTCAGCGGCGACGTGCACCCAATGTGCATTATCAATGCCTGCATCAATCATGTCCCGCTTACACACATCTTTGTATCGTAGTAGAGGCCGACCCTGTAATCTCCTACCCGTCTGTAATTCACCAAAAAAGATGTCCTTTGGTATTCTACCATCATACATCCTTGTCAGGGTCTTAAACCTGGCTCGTTTTTCCTAACACATGTGAGACAGTACAAGTACAACGTGATTTGACTTGAGACTCAACGACACAACGTTCAATGGATTTATTTACGAATCAGATACGATACGATGATCATTACAAGATATAAGTTATACTTCAATACACTTACATACACAATACAGCTCACAGTCTATCTCTCAAGATGAACAGACACTCGACTTTCGGGCACAGAAACCACACAACGCCTTTCTCTCATCATACGTCCAGTCGAGTCCACGTCCCAGAGCTGTCTCCCTATAGCTCGCAATGTGCCTCCCCACCTGAAGTGGCTTCACGAGGCATGCGTGCGTCTTGCTTCGTCCTTGCCTGACCGCTGGCCGTCTCGTCAGCCAGCAACCTCGCAGGCAGGTAACTACTACTCGCCTGACGGGCGTAACGAAGTTACGGCATCCCGGCTGGGGAACTAAGTCGCCTGGCGGGCGTAACGATGTCACTGCATCACTGCACTACCCTAGACTCTGACATGCTCCCCCGGGCAGCTCCATGAAAGATGTCATCTTTCATGTATACTATATGTACTCATCTCATCATCTCATCATGTTCCTCTTGTACCTTGCGGTGTCGAGGTGAAGTATAAACTTCGTGAGAGTGCCCGGTTATGGGCTTCGTATATCGACATTCCCATGGATTCTGTTATTCCCTCCGTCCAGCGTTTACGTGGTCGGCCTCTTCCTCTGTTTCCATCTGGTCTGTACGTCATTGCCTGTTGTGGCATGCTGTTGACTGGTAGCCTACTTGCATGGCCAAACCATTTGACTTGCTGCTTTCTAATAAAATCTAGAGCAGCTTTAACCCCCACTTTAGTCCTGATTTCTTCATTTCTGATCTTATCTCTTCTTGATACGTTGAGTATTCTTCTCAGGAACCTCATTTCTGTTGTTGTGATTTTTCTTTTCTCTTTTTCTGTCATTGTCCAGGTTTGGCATTGGTAGCACAGAGTTGGTAGGAAGATTGTGTTGTAAAGTGCTTTCTTAGTAGTTATTGATACATATTTGTTCTTTAGTATTGGTGCCATTTGTCCAATGAGTTGATTTGCCTTATTGCACCTATTTTCGATCTCGTCTTCTGATCTGCCATTTGATGATATTATACTTCCTAGGTACTTGAAGCTCTTTACTTGTTTCAAGGGATGTTCGTTTAGGTGAATTGTTGCTGTTTGTTCTTCTTTAGTTATAGTCATTACCTCTGTTTTGCTTGTGCTAATTTTCATGTTATGTTCCCTACACATTTCGTTTAGACTATTCATGTGGTCTTGTAATTCAGCTTCTGATTTTGCTATTAGTGCTTGGTCGTCCGCAAACAGGAGTTCTCTAATGGTTAGATTTGCAGATGGTTCTTCTTCTGTGTTATCGTCATGCGGTATTCTTGCTGTCTCTGCTTGGCTGGTTTCTTTACATATGTTGTCTATATATGTTATGAACAAGAGAGGGGACAGGACACAACCTTGTCGTACTCCAGATCTTATGGTGAAGGGTTCTGAGTGTCCTCCAGTTGCTCTCACTATGCATTCACTGTTGTCGTATAAACTTCTACATAGGTTTGTTAGATGTGTGCTCACTCCATATTGTTTAAGGATTTCCCACAGCTTGTTTCTATCTACCCTATCAAATGCCTTTTCTTGGTCAACAAAGGCTAAGTAGAGTGTTTCATTGAATTCAATTGATTTTTCTATAAGTTGTCTAAGAGCAAAAATGGCGTCTGTGCATCCTTTGTTTTTCCTAAATCCAAGCTGCGTTTCGCTTAGCTGGGGTTCTAAAGTAGTTCGTAATCTTTTTTCAAGAATTTTGCAAAATATTTTCCCAGTATGACTCAACAGTGAAATGCCTCTGTATTGTGTGCAATCTCTTTTGCTGCCTTTGTTTTTCCAAATTGGGATAATTATGGCGTTTCCCCAGTCACGTGGTGTCTGTTGTTCTACCCAAACATGGTTGAATAGTCTATGTAGCCAAGCTGTTCCTACTTCCCTTGCTGCTTTAATTAGTTCATTTGGTATTTCATCCTGTCCTGGTGATTTGTTCAATGGGGCTAATCTGATGGCTTCTATAATTTCTTCTTTTAGTATGTCTGGTTCTAGTTCCTCGGTGACATCTGTGTAGGTCTCTTGAATTCCTGTGACATCTGATGGGATGTTGAGAAGTTGTTCGAAATACTGCTTCCATCTTATTAGGATGTGTTTTTGTTCACTTATTGGTTCTCCATTTTCGCTGTTAATTATTTCAGTTGGGTCAAAGGGTACTCCTCTGGTTCGCATTGCACTTATCTTTTTGTAGAAGTTTCTGGTTGCCTCCTTGTAGTTTTTATTTAGGGTTTCTCCATACTCTTCCCAGTCTTTCTGTTTTTCCCTCTTTACTATTCTACTCACATGTCTTCTCGATATTCTGTATTCTATGAGATCACATTCCTGTTTGCTCTTCAACCACTTTTTATATTTTTCCTTTTTTTCTTTTACCGCTTTCTTTACTTTTGCGTTCCACCAACTTGTTATTTTCTTTATCCGTGTTTTGCATTTTTTCGTGGTTCCGCATGTTATTTTTGCAGTATTTAAAACGCTTGATTTGAACGTCTCCCATTCTTCTTCCACTGTTTTTCTTTCCGTAGGTAATTTTACAAAGAGTTCAGTTAGTTCTTTCTCATAATTTTCCCTTACTGCCTCGTCTTTAAGGTTTTTTAAGTTTACTGATTCGCATGGCATGTATTTTCCTGCTTTTTGTTTAGTACATATGTACTATATGTACATACTGGGTTAATATTTTAACCTTGTCAGAGTCGACCCTTCTGTTGTTATATACATTGGAATCAGAATACATAGACATACACATCTTGACATAGAAACATATAAGAAATGGAAGTTGTATTCAACGACATGTGGTGTTCAACGTTTAACACTTGTCAAGTTTCATCCTCTCGATGGCTGATTACCTCAATTGCATTATTGACCCAGTCAGATCGGCAGTACCAGCTCCAAGCATCTACCTCGCAGCCTTTCAAAAAAAAAGTAATAATATGGTTTCTGAAACAAAAACCATCTGGCTAGACCGAAATACGGCTTTACATAAGTCGCATTAAACGCTCAAACCCTGACCTTATTTGGCCAGGAGCTCTCGTGTTGGTCTGCAATGTCGGTGACACTCTACCATGCCCAGTAGATGGCTTCTTGGTGTGTTAACAATCTGGCAACAACATGGTTATTTATACACAACACATACTCGTATACATTTCACATTATAGCCCTTTGGTGTAATGATGTAGTAACAACTAAATGAAAGGGGAATAACTTTAAAATTTCTGAAATATAATATTTTACAATAATTATTCTATTTCTCAGCGTCATAGCTTGATGTTTCTTCATACTAGCGAGAAAAAGCCGGTAGTATGAATACCTTAATCAAGATATGATTCTAAGATTACACTACATAAAAATATAAATACACAATTCGTGTATTCAAACTTGTTAATTCCTAAAGATTTTAGAATCGTCATAGCTTTTTAAACTTTTGTTTGTCGTCTGCTAATTTTGAACTAAATTTCTAACTAATCCGGAAGTACACACGAACACCAAACAGCTGATGTTGAAACTTGTAGAACAGATTTGTTCCGGTCTGATGAAGCCACGGAATGTACAATGTTCTAATCGTTCATCTGTTGGGTGTTTCCCTGGAAAAACTTCTGGATTTCGATTGACTGCAGTGGTGTAGATGTCAATGTTCAGGTCACACTTTCACACACGGATTTAAAATATCACTGGAATGTTCCAAACGCAGATACCACTGTCAAATTGGATAGTTCGCTTACGGTAAGTTTTGAGCGAATGTGGCACTGTTCTTGTTTCGTAATATATACAATTAATAAAGTTCGCTTTCTACCACACACTACACAATTATACAAGACAATCACTACATTAATTAGTAAAATAAGAACACTATATATATATTGGGAGTAAACCCTATCACATCACATCGTAGACATTACACAGCTTTCGTGAATGAAAAAGATTATTCACTGATGGATGCCTGTGTTGATCTGAGTGTATTTTACACACTGCACTCAGACATTGGTGCTCACTGGGTCGGTCGGACAACGGGACAAGAGATCGGCAATAGTGTTGGTTCTGCCTGGGATATGTCGAACCTCGAAGCTGTAATCTTGGAGCTTAAGAGACCAGCGCGCTACCATTTGGTTTGAAGGTACACCTGAATTGATAAATCGCAGTGGACTACTGTCGGATTCGACAATAAAATGACGTCCTAGGAGGAATCTGGACAATTTAGTTATACCCACCACTAGAGCTAGGGCTTCCAACTGGGTTATTGACCAAGCCCGTTCTCTCGGTTTTAATTTCCTGGAGACGAAGTACACAGGATGAAGGATGTTGTTATGCTCCTGCAACAAGACTGCTCCAATCGCCACGGAGCTCGCGTCTGTACGCAATCTGAAAGGGACATGTAGATTGGGCAACTTCAGAATAGGATTATTTAAACTATTATTAGAAAACAAAGATAATACTTTTTGGAATGCAAATTTTAGGCATTCATTGCTTACAATTTTCTCCGGTTTATCTTTTGTTAGTAAGTTAGTAAATACTTCGGTCAGTTCGGAAAAATCAGGAATGAACTGCCTGTAATAATTTATCAGTCCCAACAAACTTCTGACTTGCTTTTTCGTAGTCGGAAGTGAGAGTTTTAGTATCTTGGACACGATGTTATCGTCTGTCGTGACAAAGCCATTGGATATTTTGTACCCCAAGAAGGATATTTCCTGGTAGGCTATGTCTACTTTTGCAGGCTTTACCGTCAGTCCGTGCTGTCTAATGCGTTCAAATGTCTGTTCTAATGTCTTTATGTGGTCTGTCATCGTCTTTGTGTGAACACAAATGTCGTCTATATAGCAAATTATGTTCGGTATATCTACTAGTAAAAGTCGTGTCATACGTACGAATGTGGATGGGGCATTGACAAGCCCAAATGGAAGTTTGCACCTTTCGTACAGTCCCCAAGGTGTGGCAAATGCTGTCAGATGTCTGCTCTGTTCGTCTACCGCTATTTGCCAGTAACCTTTAGTCATGTCTACCTTCGTAAAGAACCTAGCGTCTGTCAGTTCTGTCAGTAGATCGTCAGAGTTTGCCATTGGCTCCAGATCTAGAAGAGTTATCTTATTGAGCTTTCTATAGTCGACACAGAGTCTTATCGTGTTGTCCTTTTTGCATTGGAGATGAGAAGTCTGATTGGGATCGTCTTATGATGTTGTTTTTCTCTAAGTTGATGATCTCCTGATGTAAGTTTTCTTTGTAACGCAGTGGAATGGTGTATGGTCTGCATTTTATGGGTGTCTTTGACGTGAGTGTGATGTGATGTTGTACTAATTCTGTTTGTCCTGGGTTGTTGGAGAAGATGGTGTTGTACTGTTGTATAAGATGTTTGCAACTGTCTGTTTCTGCTTGAGTTAACTTTGGGTTGATTTTAATTTCCTTCAAGCAGTTTGTCGTGTCTAATGCAGGTGTTGGAATTTCGTCACTAGCCTCGTCATCTTCATGGTCTATTATCACTGTACAAGCTGTTGTATCGTCATGTTCGTTGTCTCTGTTGTAATATGGTCTTAGCATATTGATGTGGAATATTTTGTGTTTGTCTTTTATTTGGATCTTGTAGTCTACAGGTGAAATTTGTCTCGTCACTTTAAAAGGTCCTTGCCAAGAATCAGTCAATAAGTGTCTGTCACTAGGTAGTAGAAGAAGAACGTCCTGTCCAAGTGTCAACGTTATTGTCCTGTTACCTTTGTCAGCATATCGTCTATAAGTAGCACCAGATAATTTTAGTGCATCCTTTGCAATTATACAAGATTTGATGATTCTTTCACGCAATGATGTAACGTATACGTATGATGATATGGGTTTCAGTAAAGGAGTGGATTCAGTTAACATTTGATGATAAATAGTCAATGGGCCACGTGGTTTGGCACCATAGATAAGTTCAAAAGGAGAGAAACCTGTACCAGAATGTGGTACCTCGCGATAAGCAAAGAGAATAGCAGGTAAATATACGTCCCAGTTCTTGGGATGCTCTTGAGTGACTTTAGCAAGCATGTGTTTTAAATCGCCGTTAAATTTTTCTATCATCCCACTCGAGTGAGGATGGTACGGGGAATTGAAACATTGCTTCACTACCAACATTTTGGTGAAAGCTTGAGTAGATGCGGCGATAAACTGAGTTCCCCTATCTGATTGGATAGTGTCTGGAAATCCTATCCGAGAAAATATATGGAAGAAAACTTCCATTATATCATTGGCAGTTATGTTCTTTAGCGGAATCGCTTCCGGCCAGCGGCTACATTGATCAATGACAGTTAGAATATATTTATTCCCTCTAGTTGTTGTCTGATTAAGAGGGCCCACTATGTCGACAGATATTTTCTCAAAAGGTCGACTGGCTAAGTCAGTAACTTGTAACTTTGCCTGTGGGTGTTTACCTTTCTTTACCAGTTTTTGGCAGATGTCACAACTTCTGCAATATTGTTTAATGTCATTGCAAAATTTGGGCCAATGAAACTGTGTTAATAATCTTGATCTGGTCTTAGCGTATGCCATATGCCCTGCAAGAGGTATATCATGGGCAAGATGTAAGGCTTGCTTGCGATACTCACTTGGCAAAACAGTTTGCGCTGTTGTGCTGTCACCTCTGGTATAATACCTAGTGAGGATACAACTTTTAAAAGCAAAATGCCATTTTGCATTCTTGGTTACCTTTGGCTTTTGGCCGATCAGATTAAAATATTTCGACAATGAAGGATCAGCCTTTTGAGCTGTTACAAACGTTTCCTTCATGGTTTCAGAAGGTAGTGATACTGGGCTAAGCATTTGTATAGCCTCAGTTTGGTTACTTTCATCTTGCACTCTAGCAGTAGCTCTGGTTACTGCGTTCACACATTCAATGATATCAGATGGTGATGAAACAGTGTTATCAATGATGTCATGAGATCTTAGTGCTACATTAGCTACCATACATTCATTAGGTGGTGTAACATTATCAATGATGACATTTGATGGTGATGTTATGATATCATCAATGCAAAGAGATGTTATGTCATGAGGCATATCATTCACCTCTGGTAAATTTCCAATTATAATATCGCACACTGGGTTTGTTACTGCTGCGCATTTTACTTTACCAGTGAGGAAAGGTGTTTGAATATATGCCCATGCTAGTGGGTACTTTTCAATATTGCCAGAGAATGTTCTGCATGTTACGTGCCTGTCTGTATAGTCTGTAGGCATTATGAACGTTCTCTTTAGACCAATAAGTGAGCTTCCCGTGTCCCGAAGGACTGTAGCAGACTTGCCATTCACGTATCCTTGATGGACGTTTATTCTGCCTTTGGAATCTACTACCAAATTAGCTTCTTCATTGGCAATAGGAATGGAGTGGCCGCATGTTAAAATGCCATCTTCATAAAAGGTATTACAAACAGTACATTTATTTGCGTTAAACATATCAAAAGCCTGTGTTGAGTTCACATGATGTTTCTCTGATTGTTCTTCATCTGACGATGAACTGTCAAACAAGGCGGCATTTGCTTTGTTGGTCATTTGCCTACCTTTACAATCATGGCGATAATGTCCATACGCCTTACAGAGGAAACATTTACGCAAATTTCTAAAGGATCTACGCTCCTTATCTTGTCTGTTTACCATGTTTTGTAGATAAATATGATATGCGGGGTTCTTGTCACACATCTCACCTTGATGGTGTGAAATTTTACAATATCTACAGTGATTATACTTCTCAGATGTAGGCTTATGAGGTTTCTGCCTACTATAGGGTTTGTTATAGTTAGCCGATGCTACAAAATTTATGTCAGTAGCTTCACTGGCGAAACAATGTTTGTTGGCTGTGTAATAAGCCGAACCTTGTCTCTCAATCTCATCTATACTAGTGCATTCATTCTTTTGCAAAAATTTTGAAAATGCTGATGGAATGGATGAAATGACTTTATCTCTGATGATCAGATCTTCTAATCTTTGATAGTTTTTATCAATTTTAGCTGCTGAAGTCCATTTGGTAAATATATCTCGGACTAAGCAGAGGTAGTCAGAGAACGTTTGAGTCGGTTTTGGGCTCAACTTGCTGAATTGTTCTCTGTAACCTGCCTCATCTAACATAAAATGTGCCATAATCTTTGATTTTAGATAATGGTAATCTATTCTGAGGTCTTTGGGGATAGTCTCAATGACTTTAAGAGGCTCCCCTGATAAACTCCTCATATAAATAATATTCCATTCAGACAGTGGAACCTGGTAATGGTCCATTAACGTCTCAAAATTTTGGGTAAAGGCTGCAATGCAGTCACCCGAGGTATAATTACGTACTATACCTTGGTATTTCTTGTACTGGTTTTCTTTCTCCAGTCTCTCAGATTTCTTAGACTCTTTGTTAATGGCAGTCTCAGTATCAAGTTGTTTGATTTTAAGTTGTAATTCCAGCTCTTCCCGTTTACTCTGAGCTGCTATTTCAGCTTTCTTCAGCTCACTATCTATCTCAGCTTGTTTTGTCTTTGCAGACAGTTCTGCTTCTGCTTGCTTTAAGGCTGTTTCTGCCTCTAATTGCTTGGCAGCTCTTTCAGCCGCTCTTTCTTCACGCTCGTGGTATTCAGAGTATTTCTTCTCACTCCACTTCGTTAACTCATCACCTGTTAACTTTAACTTCAACCCCATATCGATGAAATCATTTAATGACGACATGATGGAAAATGCAAATAAAATATCAGACACACAATTTGTTACAAGTTGTTAGTAAAGTGAACAATTTACAATTGTGTTCTATTTGCAATATGTGCCTAAATTTGCATCCGAAAGTATATAGAAAGAAAAAATATACTCAAGTGTCCTGGATGCGGTGAAAAATGGTTGAAATTCGGACTAGGAACTGTAGGGTCGCTACTTCAAAACACAAATGACCTCTACGGGCAAGGGTTTCAGATGGCACAGAAAACCTGCTTTGTTTTTGGAGGAAAATAAATTAACGTCTATTTGATGTTGTGTGCCTGCTTGTCACTAAGTTTTGATTAGGTTTGTATGGCGTTGAGTGTAATTGTAGGTCGTAATTTTGTCAGTCAACAATTTTTTTTTTTTCCAAAACACAAGTCACTTTCTTTCCAAAACTTTCTGCTTTCCACCATTCACTTTACAAAGACACTCTAAATATATTTCAACACGCTACAACATTGATGACACATCACTTACATCAAGATGACATTCAGTAAGGACATAGACATCAAGTTTACAAGATGGCGACAAGGTCACAATGGCGACAACTTCACAATGTCGACAAGGTCAAAACGGTGACAAGTTTCACAATTACAAATGTTTTACACGTTTTAGATCAAACAATATGTATGCACTGTACAATCACATTTAGTCTCCATGTTTAAATAATGTAATAATATCTATCAAAATGAGCCTTCAACGATCACATTTACATGTACAATAAAGTTGAACAAAAATTCTACGTTCACAACTCTAAGTTTAAATGTTAAATTATCTAAACTACGTTCATTTCAAAGCCGGACGAATGCCACCACGTCCACACATGTCAGGGTCTTAAACCTGGCTCGTTTTTCCTAACACATGTGAGACAGTACAAGTACAACGTGATTTGACTTGAGACTCAACGACACAACGTTCAATGGATTTATTTACGAATCAGATACGATACGATGATCATTACAAGATATAAGTTATACTTCAATACACTTACATACACAATACAGCTCACAGTCTATCTCTCAAGATGAACAGACACTCGACTTTCGGGCACAGAAACCACACAACGCCTTTCTCTCATCATACGTCCAGTCGAGTCCACGTCCCAGAGCTGTCTCCCTATAGCTCACAATGTGCCTCCCCACCTGAAGTGGCTTCACGAGGCATGCGTGCGTCTTGCTTCGTCCTTGCCTGACCGCTGGCCGTCTCGTCAGCCAGCAACCTCGCAGGCAGGTAACTACTACTCGCCTGGCGGGCGTAACGAAGTTACGGCATCCCGGCTGGGGAACTAAGTCGCCTGGCGGGCGTAACGATGTCACTGCATCACTGCACTACTCTAGACTCTGACAATCCTCCTAACGTGTCCTATCCATCTAAGTCTACGAAGACTGAGCATGGAATACACCGTCACACAACCTTATCTTTCCAATACTTCAGTATTTGTGATTTTGTCTTGCCACTTAATACCAAGTATTCTTCGCAGACACCGCATATGAAAGCTGTTTAAACGTTTCTCTTGGCGTGAGTAAGTTGTCCAGGTTTCACTGCCATAAAGAAGCGTACTAAGGACATAGGCTTGGTAGACGAGGACTTTTGTTTTGGCAGTAAGCTTCCTGTTCTCCCAGACTCTTTTTGCTAACGTGTTCATTGTTATTGCTGCCTTGCCAATCCTGATGTTGATTTCCTGATCGAGGGATAATTTGCTATTTACCTCTGATCCTAGATATGTAAAATGGCCTATTATCTCCAGTTCGGCGTCGTCAATAAAGATTGATGGTACACCATGTGCACCTTGTGACATAATTTGTGTCTTCTTTTTGTTAATTGTTAAACCAAATTCAGAACAAGCATTGAAGAATACAGATAGTAGATGTTGTAATTCTTCCTCAGAGTGGGTCGTAATCGCAGCATCATCCGCAAAAAGCAACTCTCTGATTAGCACCCTGCTAATCTTGGTCTTGGCCTTCAATCTCTGAGCATTATAGAGGCAACCATCTGAGCGTGAGTGAATGTATATACCGTCATCCTGATCACGAAAGGCATATTTCAGTAGAAGTGAAAAGTATATCCCAAAGAGGGTGGGGGATAGTACACAACCTTGCTTAACTCCACTCTTGATTTCAAACTCTTCTGAAGTTGAGCCATCAAACTTGATTATACCCTTCATGCCTGTGTGGAACGATTCCACAATGGACAGAAGAGTTGGTGGGCAGCCAATCTTCTTTAGTGCTTTGAACAGACCCTCACGACTGCCAAATCGAATGTCTTAGTGAGGTCGATGAAGGCAATACGAGATTACGGGGAAAAGTTATAACCTCTAAGCTACGAAGCCGGCATATATATATATGCTGTTGAGTGTGAGGATTACAGAATTATTAGCTTAATAAGCCACATAACTAAGATAATACTCAAGGTCATACAAGAAAGAATTCAACATAAAATAGATGAGGACGTATCTGTTTATAATCGCGTAGTTTAGTTTCTCTGACCATGGATGCAGTTTTATTATGACAAGGAAGGGAAGAGCAAGCAAATGTATGCTACTCTCTACACGTGTTTCTAAACAACTTTAACAACAAGAAATATGGACGAACAATTTCCGGTACTATAATTATAATTAGTTGTGTGTAATGTGACTTAAGACACTTGTTAACGTTGTGTCACATTTTAGCAGAATATGATAGGATTCGAGGAATGTGATATCTGAAGGGTCACCAAGACTTAAATAGATTACCTTCAGGAAGAATGAAACGTGTTAAAGCGCTGGTTAGCGGAAAGAAAAAACAGTGCACCAAACTCCCTAAGCCAGCAGTTAGAGACAGAGCATCTTTGCCTGACCTTCCTTATCGGAGAAACCACGGAGTGACCAAGACACGAAAGACATCGAAGATGATGGTAGAGAGAACTTAGTAACTTCCACCACTGGTGGTGTTACAGCTACCAGCGCTGTTGGGAGCAGTAGTAGCAGCACCATCAACATCGCTAGCTCGCCAAGAACAACATCGGGGATTCCAGGAACCTCTCTGAAAAAAAGGCTACAAGGATGGATGCACAGGAAGGTCTTTCAGTAAAGTTCTCCAAAGGCAGGACGGTCGACCCGTCCCCAAGCCCAAGCCTTTTATCAAAAAGTCCTCGAAAGAAAAGCAAAAGAGCGAGAATGTAGCTGTGAAGAATAGCCAGAAGGTGGACAGCGAGAAGAGTACAACAGCAGCTGTAGACAAAATGGCAAGCCTTGAAGATCCTGATAAACAGAACGGGAATACCGATGGAAAAAGTCTTGCTAAAGAACATCTTGCTGCAAAAGAAGACCACAAGTTGTCACCATCGACGATTGCAGTATCATCATCACCAGCTGTAAGTGCTGTATCTAGTCAACCACTAGGCGTCGAAGAGAAAGTCAGCCGTGATCCAAAAGCTTGGTTGTCACAAAGATGGTATGAAAGAGTGACAGCTAGAGTGGCTATAGTTGTCTAGAGGATGTCAGCTGTATGTCTATGTGAACACGCTGCAGGTTTACTGATGCACAGCTATAGACACTAGAAAAACACCGTTTCGCGCACATCAGTTTATTAAAGACACAGGTGCATGATTCACAGCAAACACGACACTATTTCCAGCAAATGCATTGACACAGGTACATAACACAACTGTCTTCAATCGGCCTGATGATATGACTAATAGTCCTCGGACTAGATCCCGTGTCCGAGCTTCCTGACTGCCTGGCTGAGATTTCCTCCTCAGCCCGAACTCCGAATAACTGGCTAGTTTCTTCCCTTACACGTAGCCCACACTGAATACTTCTTCCTGAACGCCGCTTTCTGGCTGGTGTCCCTCACTCAGCCCAAAATCTCAATGCCTAAAACTCAGACTTCCACTGTCTGGTTCAAAACTCAGCTTTCCTCTGAGTATCTTCGCTCTGGACCCAGATCCCTTCACTGTTCCATGACTTGATGCCCTCGCTACATTGTCCCTTAACTCCTCCACGACTCCACTCTCGGGCTAGTTCTCCACACCTAGCCCCAGCCTCCACTCGGCTGTATTCGACTCGAATCCCCTTCAATTTCCCAGCCTTGCGTATTTATCCCCTCTTTGCAGACCACCCACTAGACACACCATTTAACCTCTGGAACCCTACTTTACATAACTCCAACATTCTATTCCTGATTTCTCTTTGTCTATCAGTCTAATGTCACGTATACGCATCTCATTAGTTACCTTCTCTTAGCCCGTGAGTGTCCTAACACTTTCTGTGTTGGGTCTTACCCATTGTTCTAAAGTTTCTAACTTGACTTCTTTGACCTTGCATCCGCTATCCTCTCTTGTTTAGTGCCTACGTGACTAAGGCTGACACCACCATGATCTACTCTCCACTGTTTTAGAGCCCGTCATTGTACTTGGAATTCCTCCCTCAACCTTTAATGACCTAACATCTGCATATACTTCTCCTCTTAACATCTCTGAACCTTTTTTGTAAATCTCATATTCTTGGGTAATACCATGACCCAATTACATTGCTAGAATTAGCAAATTCCTAACCGGTCGTTTACCCCAGTTAGATGCAAAACTCACGCTCGTTACACTGGTAAATCGGGACAATCAACTGAGCAAAGAGTAGAGTTGCCTGATCAGGCCCGTAAGCATGAAAGCCAGAGAATCGACCACCAACCGTCCGTGCAGCAACCACTTCACGGTATTCTTAAGGACAGCGGCAACAACGGATCAACATCTGGTGCTAGTATGATACAACAACAGAACAATTTAAAGCAGAACTACAACTTTGCTGATTCGCACCCGCGAGACTATTCTTACACCCGCAGCAGCCACCGCCCGTCCAGAGCTGCTTCCCTGCACAGAACCGCTGCAAAATCTTTTGAAGAATCCTACGGATCACTGCCTCGAAACTTAAGGTTAACAACTCCAGACAACTCTTACAATTACGGTTCCTTCCCACGAAGATCCAACATTAGCACCCCAAAGCAACAGGGCGTCTTTTACAACGACCCTCAAGATTTTGGATCTCTAGCCCAGAAAGCAGAACCCCATTTAGGGTTCTCGGTGAGCAATAAAGACAGAGATCCCAGCATCGGGAGAAGCAACTATGCAACAATAAATTATAATAAGAGTAACTACGAGACGGCTGGCTACAGCAGTGACAGCTATGGAGTCGGCAGTAAGTATAACATCCAGAGAGCACCATCTGGTGCCGAATCTCAGAGCTCCCTCTGTAGCGTGATCCGAAATGGCAGTTCATCTACCCAGTACTTCAGTGATAACGAGAACGGGAGATACCATCGCGGTCTCAGGGCCGGCAGCTTGCCCCTGGGATATGAATCGGATTCTGGTGCTTATGTCATGGTGGGGCCGGGCCAATCTCGCTTTGGGAGTATTCCGAGGAATTACGAGACCAAGCCAGACTATGACGTGGGGTCTGCTGCTGGTCTTCGGGCTGCTTCTGGGGAGGAGCAGTAAAGAGCTGGGCCTGAGAAGAGACCGATACCCAGGCGTCACATCGTAGGGTGAATGAACAGAATGGACAGCAAGGATTGGGAGACCGACAGAAGGAGGGAGGCCTTCATGCAGCTGCTGGCCCAGGGATACCCTCAGTAAGCGGACAGGATCCAGGGGGTGGGGCGACCGGGCACCGCCCAACCCCTGCAGCCGGACAAGCCCACACGTTCGCGCAAAGGCCAGAGACGATGTACGGCCCTGGTGACGTACAACCCAAACCTGACAGGAAGCAGCCTGGACTACGATGATCTGGGTGCAATGACTGACCTTGAAGTTCCTTCCTTCCATAGAGGGGGTTTTTCACGGACGAGCTTGCCAATCGTTCGCAATGCATCTACGTCACTCGAGAGACCCCTGGGTTTGGTGTTCCTGGTATATGGAGATCAGACTAAGAAGTCCTTGCTGCCGAATGAAATAACAAACACAGTCCGAGTCTTATTTGTCAGAGCCTTCCCGGACCTTAGCTTGGATCAGCTGGAAAACCCTCGGAAGAAGATATATCTCCTTGACCCTGCTACCAATATTTACTTCCAGCTGGAGGACCTTGCGGGCATCAAGGACCGCTAAGAAAGTGCCGACCGGTCACAAAGATCACTGTTAGCAGGATTCGCTTCTAGGCAGAGGTTCTCACATTCACCTGACCGGCTACCCACGCCAGATAGGATTCCCTGGAACCCAATTCCAGAGAACAGACAGATACCTCTTGGATACCAGGATCATGGTAACTACTATGAGAATGTGGATCCAGGAATGAGTAGGGGACAGCACCCGTATGGTATTTATGATTCCCTTGTTCCTTATATGGGTTATCCCACTGCACCACCCATCCCAGCTCAGCAGACTTACATTGCATGCAGCACCAGAGCACCAGGCATGGCATACTCACAGAGGGCTAGTGGTCAGGCTTTGATAGCATAAGAGACCCAGCAAGGGGAGTTAATGCAGGTCACAATTTTATGCAGACAGATGCTGGTTTTCTGCGTACATTGAGTTATCGTATTCCCCCAACAGATAGAGGAGCTAAGGATTTATCCCGTTCACATTCTGTTACACCAACCGATGATACAGCGAGAAACCGAATTGAGAAAATGGAGCAACAGTTAGCCAACGTGACAGCTTGGGTACATTATCAAAAAGATGGCACAAAGCGTGAGCCAATACCAGCGCCCAGAAGTTTAGGCAGAGCCACACCTGACAGCTCCGATACCTTCCCAGTATCTTCTGCAAGCAGTCTTTCGGACATCCACGATTATTCCTCTGGTCAGAGGTCATCTGGATTAAGTTCAATGGAGTCTACTCCACTCAGTGCTCAAGCAGAAATTAATGCAAAACTGGCCCAACTCAAATCTGACCTCCATGTACTTCGCAAACAGCAAATGTTAAACATGGAGGCCATGAAAGATGAGTTTGCGGCCACTTGTTCACAGATTCAGAAGGTGTTAACGTCTTTCCCTGAAGCAGAAAATCAAGCCAACTTTCAGAAACGAACAGAGGCAACAATCACCAAGAGCAGATACATTAGTAGCAAACAGAAAATTGACAAGGATCTTGGGGATCTTGATGCCAATGTTGAAGGGCTAAGGTCAGATGTCATTTCAAAACAATGCCGGGTCAACATGGGTGACATTGAAGGAATCTCACATCTGCTGAACAATGTCATGAAAGCTCTGACTGATCTGAAAGGCCAATTCAGAGACATATATGGCCAGATGAAACATTTCGTGGATGCAGAACTAAAGATTTTAACAGTGGAAGAAACATTTCTGAAAGAGGAACCAGTACAGATAGAAAACTCCTTGGCAAGATGCAAGAATATTTCTGACAGCTTATCACATCTGACCAGGCTGTCATCAGGACAAAGT
>OY992892.1:65266729-65556729 GCA_963921405.1 Cepaea hortensis | reverse complement strand
TATATTATAACTCATATGCCTGTAAATAGCTATAGAAAACAGTTTATAAATCTGTGAAAACAATGCAACAATCTATACATAAAATAATAGTGATGTTATTAAAAGTTATGACCCTTGAAATAACTTTTCTTATGTTAAGTCCCCTGAATATAGCTGCCCAAATATTAGCTGCCCGGCCCGGCTTCGCCCAGGCTCTGGCGGGGATCTATCTATCTATCTATCTATCTATCTATCTATCTATCTATCTATCTATCTATCTATCTATCTATCTATCTATCTATCTATGTATGTATGTATGTATGTATGTATGTATGTATGTATGTATGTATGTATGTATGTATGTATGTATGTATGTATGTATGTATGTATGTATGTATGTATCTATCTATCTATCTATCTATCTATCTATCTATGTGGAGCATCTCATTTAATTCATTGTCAATCAACTCATTTAAACTCAGGGGACGTAACATAAGATATAACAATTATACTAAAAGTTATATCCCTTTTTGTCATATATTTTTATATTTTCTTATGTTCGGTCATGTCATTACAAAATTAAATTTTAGGAAGGTAATAGCTGATAGCTGATAGATAAAACTATCACAGTTGGTTGCACAGGAATGAAAGGAAAACGTGTAGAAAATTTCATCTCAATCGGTTGGACCGTTCGCGACCGCATGAAGGACGGACGGACGGACGGACGGACGGACGGACGGACGGACGGACGGAAGACGGACGGACGGACGGACGGACGGACGGACGGACGGACGGACGGACGGACGTACGTACGTACGTACGTACGTACGTACATACATACATGCATGCATACATGCATGCATACATACATACATACATACATACATACATACATACATACATACATACATACATACATACATACATACATACATACATACATACATACACACAAAGATTTTTATATATATATATATATATATATATATATAATTCTATTAAAAGTTATGTTCCTTGATATAACTTTTCTTAAGTTAAGTCCCCTCGCTATATATAAATTATAATGTAATCGAATAATTAAATTTTATTAGGCAAATAACTGTTTGTAAACTAACAAACTATGCCAGTTGGCAGCACCGGAATGAGAAGAAGACGTGTAGAAAATTCCATCTCAATCGGATGGACCGTTCGCGAACGCATAAATCTATATATATAAAATAGAATGTCTGTCTGTCTGTATGTCTGTCTGTCTGTCTGTCTATCTCTCTGTCTGTCCGTCCGTCTCTCCCTCCGTCTATCCCTCTCTATCTATCTATCTATCTATCTATCTATCTATCTATCTATCTATCTATCTATCTATCTATCTATCTATCTATCTATCTGTCTGTCTGTCTGTCTGTCTGCCTGCCTACCCGTCCGTCCGTCTCTCCCTCCGTCTATACCTATCTATCTATCTATCTATCTATCTATCTATCTATCTATCTATCTATCTATCTATCTGCCTGCCTGTCTGCCTGCCCGCCCGTCTGTCCGTCCGTCTGTCCGTCCGTCTCTCTCTCCCTCCCTCCCTGTCTGTCTGTCTGTCTGTCTGTCTGTCTGTCTGTCTGTCTGTCTGTCTGTCTGCCTGCCTGTCTGTCTGCCTGCCTGCCTGTCTGTCTGCCTGCCTGTCTAATAATTTAAACTGCAGTTAGATTTAGTTTAGGTTGCAGTTAGAAAATTTCGCGTAATGCTAGGATTATTTTTTTTTATTAATTGTTTATGTAAATTTTCATGTAAATAATAATGTTGTCGTATAATTTTCATGTAAAAAATAATGTGGTGGTATCGAGAACAACCTTATATAAACGAAGACCAACTTACAAAAAGCATTAGAAAGAGCACTTGAAAGATCTTTACATCTTCCGCCAACAATTAACTTTGGTAAATAGAGCGGCGGCAGCAGAAGAAGAAAAAGGAAGAGGAAGAGGAGGAGGCGGAGGCTGAGAAGGCGGATGCGGAGGAGGCGAAGGCGGGGGAGGCAGAGGCGGAGGAGGCGGAGCCGGAGGAGGCGGCGGCGGAGAAGGCGGAGGAGGCAGCGAAGGAAGAGGAGGCGGAGGCGAAGGAGGCGGGGGTGGAGGAGGCGGAGCGGAGGAGCGGAGGAGGCGGATGCAGAGGAGGCGAATGCGGAGGCGGAGGAGGCGGCGGTGGAGGAGGCGGCGGCGGAGGAGGAGGAGGCGGTGGAGAGGGAGGAGGCGGAGGATGCGGAGGAGGATGGGAGAATTGTGTACTGACTTTCTCCCGGGCAAGCGAACGGAACAAAACAAATCCTGCGATTAATTCAAAAGTTTCTCTTCCAAATTAATACAGAAATAAAATTTTAAAGTATCTAATAGATCCATTATTTGTAATGAAAACTGTTTTTAATCACCTACATGACTGTAAATAACTTCTTTAAACATAACAAGATGAGTTAAAAATTTTTCACTATTTAAATACATATGCCTGTAGATAACTGTAGAGAAAAGGTCCACCTATTTGAGAAATGTGCAACAATTATTTTAATCTATATATATAAAATGCTATTAAAAGTTATGTTCTTTGATATAACTTTTCTTAAGTTAAGTCCCCTCGCTATATATAAATTATAATGTAATCGAATAATTGAATTTTATTAGGCAAATAACTGTTTGTAAACTAACAAACTATGCCAGTTGGCAGCACAGGAATGAGAAGAAGACGTGTAGAAAATTTCATCTCAATCGGATGGACCGTTCGCGAACGCATAAATCTATATATATAAAATAGAATGTCTGTCCGTCTGTCTGTCTGTCCGTCCGTCCGTCTCTCACTCCGTCTATCCCTCTCTATCTATCTATCTATCTATCTATCTATCTATCTATCTATCTATCTATCTATCTATCTCCCTGCCTGCCTGTCTGCCTGCCTGCCCGTCCGTCCGTCTTTCCCTGTCTGTCTGTCTGTCTGTCTGTCTGTCTGTCTGTCTGTCTGCCTGCCTGCCTGTCTAATAATTTAAACTGCAGTTAGATTTAGGTTTAGGTTGCAGTTAGAATATTTCGCGTAATGTTAGGATTATTTTTTATTTAAATGTTCATGTAAATTTTCATGTAAATAATAATGTTGTCGTATAATATTCCTGTAAAAAATGATGTGGTGGTATCGAGAACAACCTTAGATAAACGAAGACCAACTTACAAACAGCATTAGAAAGAGCACTTGAAAGATCTTTACATCTTCCCCCAACAATTAACTTGGGTAAATGGAGCGGCGGCAGCAGAAGAAGAAAAAGGAAGAGGAAGAGACGGAGGAGGCGGAGGAGGCGGCGGAGGCGAAGGCGGAGGAGGCGAAGGCGGAGGAGGCGAAGGCGGAGGAGGCGGAGAGGCAGCGGAGGAGGCGGAGGCGGTGGCTGAGGAGGCGGAGGCGAAGGCGGAAGAGGCAGAGGAAGCGGAGGAGGCGGATGCAGAGGGGGCGGCGGATGAGGAGGCGGAGGAGGAGGCGGAGGAGGAGGCGGAGGAGGAGGCGGAGGAGGAGGAGGAGGAGGAGGAGAATTGTATACAGACTTTCTCCCGGGCAAGCGAACGGAAAACACAAATCCTGCGATTAATTCAAAAGTTTCTCTCCCAAATTAGTACAGAAATAAAATTTTAACGTATCTAATAGATCCATTATTTGTAATGAAAACTGTTTTTAATCACCTACATGACTGTAGATAACTTCTTTAAACATAAAAAGATGAGTTAGAAAATTTTCACTATTTAAATACATATGTCTGTAGATAACTGTAGAGAAAAGGTCCACCTATTTGAGAAATGTGCAACAATAATTTTAATCTATATATGTATATAAAATACTATTAAAAGTTATGTTCCTTGATATAACTTTTCTTAAGTTAAGTCCCCTCACTATATATAAATTATAATGTAATCGAATAATTAAACTTTATTAGGCAAATAACTGTTTGTAAACTAACAAACTATGCCAGTTGGCAGCACAGGAATGAGAAGAAGACGTGTAGAAAATTTCATCTCAATCGGATGGACCGTTCGCGAACGCATAAATCTATATATAAAAAATAGAATGTCTGTCTGTCTGTCTGTCTGTCCTTTATGCGTTCGCATCCTCCCTCATCCTTCCTTTTCCTCCTCCCTCCTCCTCTCTGCTTCTCCTAATCCCTCCTCCTCTCTCCTCCTCCCTTCTCCTCCCTCCTCCACCTCCCCCTTGCTCCTCCTCCTCCTTTTTCTTCTTCTGCTGCTTTTGCTCCATTTACCCAAGTTAATTGTTGGGGAAGCCGGGCCGTTTCGTCTTTTTTGGCAACGGGAACGGGAGCAGGGACCGAATATGAATTAAATGAGACGCTCCCCGCTTTGGGAACGGGAACGGGAGCAGGGGTCGAATATGAATTAAATGAGACGCTCCCCGCTTTGGGAACGGGAACGGGAGCAGGGGGTGAATATGAATTAAATGAGATGCTCTCCGCCAAGGAGACTTAATAGATGACAACAGCCCAACTTCCATTCAACTACAATCGGAGGTGTTGCATCTTTGTCTACAAGATGGGAAAGAGTCTGCATACCGCCTGCCTTATTCGCTTCGGCCAACGCGGAAACAAGCATTCGAAACGTCTGTTCCACAAAACACAGATAGCAGCTGGCGGTTCAAATCGAGCATCGTACACTCTAATATCCAGAATTATCAAAAGATGGAACGCGAGATTTAGAAAAGTGCAGCGACACACATGGACGCTCATGACCACAACGAACGAAATATAATTTAAAAAAAAAAAATAAAAAATAAAAAAAAATTAAAAAAAAAAAAAAAAAAACTTTTATTGAGTGTTAAAATCGTTGCAAAGTGTATTGCTTGTGTTTTTACAGAGCGTTGCATGTGGACGTGTAGGTGACATATGCGCAAAAATACAAATATTTTATACATTTTATCCTTTCTACATTGAATTTGTACAAAACAAACAGCATGATGATAGTGCACCGTTTTTATTTACCCTGCCACCTCCCTCTCCTGTCGGCTCCAAAACCACCAGTACCATCACCACCAATCGGTAATGATGAAACTGGCAGTATAAAATGTTTGAACCGATCGGCGAGGGCGGCAGCAGAATCAACAAACAACAGTATCAAGATGATGGGAATGGGAGGTGTGACAGTATCCGGGTTTATAAAGCAGAAAAGTTAGTGGTTGCATTTATAATGTTTGTGTTGTTACATGCGTTCTGTGTATTTAGTATTTGTGTATGTGTATTTACGGAGCGTTGCATGTGGGCGTGTATGTGACGTGTGCATATTTTATTCATTGGGCATATTTATATGTGAAGGGGGTAGATAGGCAGAAAGAAAAAACTTCCCATTTTTGTTTCCATTGTCACACTCTCACCTTTTGGACCCACCACACCAATGCTCTCATCACCACTCTCTGGTAATGATGGCAAAGGCAGGATAAATATTGGAACCAAAAGGTGAGGGTATCAGCAAAGGCAACAACAAACCACGAGCAAGTGAAAGGGGGGGGGGATACATGGGAGGTGAGGTTATATATTAATAAAGATAAACAACAATAATAATGCAAATAAAACCAAATACATCAATAGTAATGATGACAAAAATTTAAACTACTAAGGGTGATAACAGTAATAATAGTTATGGTAATGATCACATTTTTCAAAAACTGTGATTCCATTTGCTGGAATGATTTTCTTTGGAATGGTGTTTGCATAGCATAGCAGGTACATGCAATTGCAACCTGCAATGTTCAATTATAGTAGAAGTAAAAGGAGATTGTTATCTTTTTCTCCTTGCTTATTTTTTTAAAAAAATATTTTTTGGTCTTATTTGTAAGGGTTCATTTATTTTTTCCCTTTTTTTTTTTTTTTGGGGGGGGGGGGGGGAGGGGGAGGGGGGGGGGGGGGTAGAAAGTAAACAAGCATTTGTATTTGCACAAATTTTTACAATCTCATTGGTTTGGTAAACATATGTGGTTTTGTATTCATTCATTCAATATTCACTCACATTTTCTTGTTTCTTTCTCGCACTCATGTGTACTAAATTTTAAAATCATAAAGAAGAGTACTTGTGCTTACTTTGGAGATATCTGTGATATTTTGTGTTTACAACATAGGAAATTTATCCATTAGCATATTCCATTCCTTTAACACATTTACATGTGGATGGGGGTTAACAAGGCAAAGGGGAAATCTTTACATTTTTGTTTCCCTTGCCACCCTCTCACCAGTTGGTTCCACTCCACCAATGCCTTCATCACGACTCTGGGCAATGATGGTAAAAGCAGGATAAATATTTGAACCAAACCAGTGTGGGTATCAGCAAGGGCAACAACAACTATGAGCGAAAGGGGGGCACATGGGAAAAGGGTTTTTGTTGTATTACTAATGATGGCAATAATAATAATGACAAGAAGAGACATACTGAGGGTAATAAAAGCAAATATAAAAAAAACAGCAATGAGCAATGAACGAACGAAATATAAGAAAGGCCGAACAACAATCACCTTCAAGAAATAATCTGGAAACATCTATTTAATTTATTTTTTTTTAATTAAAAAAAAAAAAAACCAAATAAAAGAATTTTTTTAAAAAAATCTTTATTTCATACACAGCAATGTATATTTACAAGTTGTGGTGTGTGTTTCTTTTGTTTGTGTATATTTCAGAGCGTTACCGTTTGTTAGTGTTAAGTGTGACATTGTGAATAAAACAAATACATACATATATACAGTTATGATAATATGACATTTATGGCATAGTGCATGTAGATACACATTCCTTGCATATGCTTCACTTCCACTTCCGCAAGCGGAATGCATGAACCACCTGTCCATCTCTCCCTCTTCCCCTCTCTCTCTCACACACAAATACACACACACACACACACACACAATCTCGTGCTTTCTGGAGACCACAGTACATTAAACGTCCCGCGCTTGGACAATAAACTTTAAACTATCATTTCCATTAAAATGTGGCTTCTGTGTAATTTCTGGGTCACTTAGCTACCGAGGCGAAGGTCGTTGGTGCTGTTGCCTGATGACAAATTACAGGGTGACGCTCTAGTCCATGATACCTTTTGTTTGGGGGACAAGAATCAGGGATTTACTACTAGCAATTAGAGTCCATGGCCTGTCCCCAGGGAGATAATTGGTCCAAAGTTGTAATAGTGTCTGGGTTTCATATACAATGGGAAGGACTTAAAACCTGGCCACTAAAAGCCACCTTAGTTTACTGGGTACTTAAAGGGCGCATTCAATTTGTTTATACATGGTGGTGCATATTTTTCTTTTGAAACATATCATTACCATATAACATCATTTTAATACATGAGATACCGACTTGGTTTAAAGGCTGCTACGCGCGCGCACACACACACACACACACACACACACACACACACACACACGTACACACACACTCATACACATGCGCGTGCAAATTCCTGCACCATACACACACACACAATTGCATCCACACACAGACGCAAACATATGTTACTGCCAACGGCATAGACACCCATCCACAATATATTTCATGTTGCACATTCAAATATAATAATTGGAAAATTAATAATAATAGTAGCAGTAATAATAATAGTATTATTAATAATAACAATATAATTGTAAGATTATTAATACCATCAATAAACACATTTACAGTTGTAGTATCCTTTGTTTAAAACAAGTTATTTGCTTCTTCTGTAATATGTGCTGTCTTCAGCCAAATCTTTTACGAGATTTGCGCTTGTGGGGCTAAGATTAGAATGTTTGCGACTCTTTGTTGATAAAGTTGTTGGACAATTTCTTTGTTGATTGTTCTGTAATTGTATAGTGCTTTGTTTCTTACTGTCCATATAAGATTTCTGTACTCTGCCAATAGAACAAGTAGCTTTATGTGGATGTCTTGTGTTGAGTAAGGAATGGAGTTTATCATGATTGCTTTGTAAACATCTGTTCTTTGTTTGGTATGAGTGTTTAGGATGTTTTGTAGGAGATTTCTTGTTGGCATGATTGTTTTGCATTCGTAATAGATGTGCTCTTCTGATTCTTGGACGTTCCGTCTACAAAGCTGACACTGTAGTATTTGTTTAGTTATTTTTGCTGTTCTCTCTGTTGTTGGGGTCTATATGTAATATATATGCCTATATGTAATTTCCTTTGCTTTTGGAGTAATCTGCTTGTTGTGAATATTAGAGAAAATTTTGGTGTAATCTTTTATGAAATATCTATGTCCTCTTTTAATTCTAAAATGTACCGGAGTTGCTTGTAATTTAACTAAATGCCTGTAGATTGTATGTGTTTTCTTGTGTAGTAATATTTCATGTCCTTAAATGCCTGAAATACATCTTTTGTAGAACGTTGGGAGAGTGCCAAAGTAATGTGAGGATGTATTCCTAATAGGTTTTAAATAAGATAACCTAATTCCAATGTAATAGTGTGCTAAAGGGTGTTTTTCTGGGTGTTGTAGGATTTCACCTACGTGTTTGATCCTAAGTGCTTGTATTTTGGTTGTTATGTCTTGGAGGGCGATACCTCCATCATTTTTGTCTTGCATGAGTGTAGTATGTTTGATACTGTAGATGGTGCTGCCAAACACAAAGCGTCTAATCTCTTTGTTTATGTTTGTGACAGTCTGATGTGGAGGGTCTAGGACTGTGCACAGATATAGTATTTTTGGAATTATATATGTATTAACAATGGTACTTCTACCAATTATGGTAGTTGTTTTGTATTTGTACCTCTGTAACATATCTGTTATTTTCTTCTCTAGATTTTGCCAAGTGTCTTTGTGTGTCTGATTTGGTTGACATGGGAAGACTATTCCGTACACTTTTATAAGATCGTTTGATGTTAAGTCAAATGGAAAATCCGCCTTATTTTTCCATTTGCCTAAGCCCATTATAGTAGATTTTTGGACGTTTAATTTTGCCCCACTCCCTTTGCCGAAAAACGAGAACGTCTCCAAAATGATCCGTACAGATGTTTCAGTTGTCGGAAAGAAAAGGGTATCTTCCGCATAAGCACGCAGCTTTTGTTCACCCTTCCCTGGTATGAACGTACCCCTGACATTGTCATCAGTTTCTGACTTTTCATCCATCTCTAGAGCAACAACGGTCAGTAATGGGGACAAGGGACATCCCTGTCTCACTGACCTAGTCAACCTGAAAGAATTGGTTAGGGTATGGTTTAATAGAATCCGACTTTCCGGTTTCAAATATAAAATTTTGACCCATGTCCGAAAATAATTTCCCACATTGCAGTGTGAGAGAGTTTTGTGGAGGTATGAGTGAGATATTCTGTCGAATGCTTTTTCTTGATCTAAAGAGAGAATTGAGGACTGACAGTTTTTCAGATATGTGTAGTTGATGATGTCCCTTATGAAGTGTGTATGTCGCTAGATATTCCGGTGTTGTACACTACATTGCTGGTCTTCATGAATGAGAGATGCCATTACTGGTTTCAATTTATGCGTCAAAGTCTTTGTTAAAATCTTTTAGTCTACATTTAAAAGCGAGAGAGGTCTGTAACTATTTAAAAGTGTCTTGTCAGTGTTCTCCTTCGGAATAAGAGTAATGTAAGACGTGTTGAAACTGGATGGGAGTTCATGTTTGTGGAAAGATTCAGAGAATACTGCTAGTAAAAGAGGACCTAGAAGAGGAAAGAAAAACTGATAGAATTCAGCGGTAATACCGTCAGGGCCAGGCGATTTGCCCTTCTGCATTCCATGAACCGCTTGTGTTATATCTGTTAGTGTTAATATAACAGTACAGGTGTATAGTGGAAGGCTCGTGTCGATATAGTGGACAAGTCTCGTCTGTTATATAAACATGCGTTTATTGGTTGAAATAATACATCTTCAAACTGGTGATGGTAATTACGGACATGTTTTCTTTTTACCTAGTTGAATCCCAAGTCCCAAGTGACGTGTGTGCAACCCCTGGATACTTAGCCCCATTTGTGCACACACGTTCACCAACTATGATTTCCCCACTAGTTCATGAATGCGCAGCATTCATTAACTCTCCACTACTAAGCTAACTCCCTTACTGTTATATACCTCCCCTTCTTCAAGGAGACATTTTCTCTGAAAAAGTCTCAACCCCAACTCTTAACCACTTAACTCTACGGTTCTATACCACACCGGCCCAACAATCCCTTCACATATATTTCCTAATTCAAATCTCGCCCTCCTATCTCATCCTAGCCAAATGCTAACCAACCAGAGACATACTTCATACAATGTCAATAATACAAAACTCTCTACAAAATTCGTTATAAAGTTCTCCACAAAAACTCTCTACAAAACTCTTTATAAGCGAACCGCTTTTAAAGTGTCCATCTAAATTATGATTGACAAAAATTGAAGATATTTTCCTTATCTTTTTCTCACTTAATCACATTCTCGCTATTCTAGGATAGACAGAAAAAAGATTGGTTTGGTGCGCACCTAAGGAAGTTTAGAAAGTAAGAAAAAAGTAACAAGTAATCACATTTCTCTTCCCATGCATTCCCAAAACTTTATAAAATAAAGTTTCCAAAATTTATCTTCATTTCCGTCAATAATAATTGTTGTTATCAAAAAGTTATGTTAATCCAAAACTACAACCTTTTGTATTATTCACCTCGTCAAATTCAACCATTCCTTCAAAACCTCCAAATTATTAGTATACTGTTAAGTACAGTCTTCTTCTTCCAGTGTCCACTTATTTAAATGCCAAAATTCAACCTGGCATTCCCCCCATATTCTCCCATTAAACGCTGTTCAACCCAGCTCCTATTTCAACTCCCATTTACCCATTATTGCCCGTCATTCCCCTCATCCATGGCTTTCAATCCATGTATTTACATTACGAACCGTCTAATGTAGTCCCCAATTCAATCCCCCAAACCATTTTTAACGGTTTAACTCTTTCTAACCCACATGTAATTATCAATTGTTGCTGACAAGCCCCAGCCACTTTTAAATATACTTCTCCACTACTTTCCCTACAACATACTGAGTTACTTCGCTAATCACCACAACTTCCACCTTAACTAAATCATGTTTCACCCTCAATTCCTATTTATAAACGTTATACACGTTAAACAGCTCAACTTCAAGTCGCAAAATTCATAAAACGAAGCATGGCCCTTACTCTATGTTTCATATTTTCTGCAATCTCCCAAAAACAACTCTTCATTTTTCCCATAACTGAACGTCAAGCTAGAAATCATTTTAAACACACCCAGGGTAACTCAAGAAAAACAAAAGCAAAGTTTTGTAAAAATAAACAGCTACGGTAACATATTATTACATTTTATAAAGAACAACTGAAGTCAAAACAATAGAGCAAACAATATCAACCCCCTCATTCTTTGACATCATTTTTATCCCCACACATTATTCAAAATAACCATATGTGATGAAATGAAAGACCATATATATATATATACATACATATTATGGCTACTAATCAATTATTTTCCGTCTAAGAAAAACTCAACACTTCAACTTAAAAATCAAAATGATAATAAAGCATATATCAATAAGTCTTAACTTACTACAATATTATGTCTACTCATCCCGACAACTCTCAATAACTATTGATTAAGTTATTTGCTAACTTTCTTCCTTAGAAATTCACAAATACTGTGTCTAACTTCTTCTTCTATCTGCAATCTGCAGAATATTCTACCACGCTATTTATCACTTCTCCATCTTCTTAATAACTCCAAATTTTTTTTCTATAAGTGCAATATCTACATCAATGTCGCCATCCTCCCGAGGAGAACTATCTTCTTTCATATCAGCATCCTCATCAGTTTCTGACTTTTCATCCATCTCTTGTTCCGCATCTGTATACCCATTACTAGCAACCGCTAATCTCTTCCTTTCTAAATCCAATCTAATCTTCCTATCTTGATGTCTTAATAAATTTTCAAACAGTGGCATATCTTCATCACTTGAGGAATTCACTCTAAATTTCCTTTGCCTCTTAATTTCTTTTTCTTTCTATCTATCTAACTTTCTTTTTACTGCCTGTCTTGTATTCATAAATGGAGCGTCTATTTTTTCTTTGATTGATCCTTCACTATTATAACCGTCATACGTGTTGTTTTCCTCTGTCATGACTGTTTTTGGTATTGTTTCTTCTTGTTCAGCAGTAGTAGATGCTGTTGTTACTTGTTTCCCATTCTCTATAAGTATTGGATATTCCGTTTGTCTGATAATCTGTCCATCTGACAATATTTCTTCTGAATAATAATTATTATTATTATTCTCTGCATCTTTTTCCTCATTATCCCGTCTTAAGTGCTCTACATGTGAACGTGCAACATGCCCTGTAACTTGATTCTTAATAGTATACGATACTGGACCCTTTTTTTCTAAAATATAATATCCCGGGACCCAATGAGCATCAAACTTAGAGTTTTTCCTATGTTTTTTGTAATAAACTCTATCACCTATGTTGAACTCTTGTAAGTGTGCATTTTTATTTGTGTATTTCTTCTGTCTTTCTCGAGCCTTAATTATATTATTTCTTAAACGTATATGTGCTTTGTGCATTTCTTGCAACCTTGTTTCCTGAAAATCCTCCCCCACATATTTTCTCCTAGGCTTTAATAAATTGTCAATTGGTAATATTGGTTCTCTCCCATGTACTAGGTAAAATGGTGAGAAGCCTGTTCCCTCATTTTGGTGTGTACGGATCGCCCCTAATGCTATTCCCAAATAAAGATCCCAATCCATATCGTGTTCTTCTACATTTTTCGCTAGTATATTATATAATGTCCTATGTGGTCGCTCATTTTTGGCATTCGAAGATGGTCTGTAATACGAAGTTTTAATGTGTTTTATATTCAAATCTTTTACCAATTTTTCAAACTTTCTATTTACAAATTCTTTCCCATTGTCTGTAAGTATTATTTGTGGACACCCAAACCTTGGTATAAATTCCTGTAAAAGCATATTTATAACTGAATCAGAACTCTTGTCTGGAATCGGATAAACTTCTGGCCAGAGACTATATGAATCTACGATATGTAGTAGGTATACATTTCCCGATAATGTTTTTGGATGAGGACCTGAAATATCCAAACTTACTTTCTGCATTGGAAATTGAGGAATATCGGTATCTTGTAAGGGACATTTAATTATCTTCATGTTTCTTAACCTACACTTTTCACATGCTTCAACATAATCATATACGCTTTTAAATAAATTCGGCCAGTAATATTTACTGCTAATAGACTTAACTAACTTATCTCGTCCAAAATGACCATTATCATCATGATATGCCTTTAAAACTTCTCGTTCTAAATGTTTCGGAATATATTTCCTTAATCCCTCACCTTTTTCACCGATATAATATAATTGATTGTCTTCTTGTAGATCTAAAAATTTTCTTTTAAAACTGTTTTCCCCTGTTTCTTTCAGTTTTCTTTTTATCTGTATTATTTTTGGATCTAATTCTTGTTCATCTTTCATATTAAATTGTTCTAAATGTGGGTCTTCTGTTCTAGGTTCAGACTCTTGATCCGACGGTAAACTCTCAAAGTCTTCTCTATTTATTATGGCAGAATCTAGTATATTTACTTGCCAGTTTCGATCGTCTATCTCCGGTTCTCCTTCATCTTCCATGTTTCCTGATGACTGTGGATACGGGATTCTAGACAATAAATCGGCGCATGTATTATGTTTCCCTGAAACATATTCTACTTTAGCATTGTATCCCTGTAGATTCAATGCCCACGTTTGTATTTTCCTATTTTGTATTGGTGCTTCTAATATAGACTTTAATGGCATGTGATCAGTTCTAATAATGAAATTTGACGTTATGTAAGTAGTAATTTAGTTTTTGGAGAGCATAGTGTATAGCATAAGCCTCTTTCTCAATAGTCGACCATTTCCGTTGAGACCTGCTAAGTTTATGAGACAAGAAATAAATTGGCCTTTCATTTTTAACCCCTGGTATTCCAGATTCTTTTCCTTCATATGGTTGAACCAAACACGCTCCTATAGCATTATCTGAAGCATCGGTATATAATATTAGTTGTTTATTCAAATCTGGATATGTCAATAGTGGCACTACTGTTAAGCTATTTTTTAAAAACTCGAACGATTTTTGACATTCGTCATCCCACTTAAATCTAGCGTATTTTCCAGTTAAATTAGTAATAGGCTCTGCTATCTTTGAGAACCCTGGAATGAAACGCCTATAATACCCACAGGTTCCAATAAACGCACGCACTTCTTTTACGTTAGTTGGAGGGGATAATTCTCTAATAATTTTAATCTTATCTTGATCTGGTTTAATTCCGTCTCTATTAATAATATACCCCAAATGCTTTGTTTCTGTTTTTAAAAATTCGCATTTACTGAGCTTCAGTTTAACATCATGTATTCTTAATCTGTCGAATACTAATTTTACATGTTTTAAGTGATCATCTATATCTCCTGCAGTATAAATTAAAATGTCATCTATATATGCCAATGCAAACTTTTGCATACCCTCTAAAACCTGATTAATTAATAGCATATAATACGAGGGCGCTGTACGAACTCCAAAAGGCATTCGTAAGAATTCGTAAGAACCTACGTGTGTACAAAAAGCACTCTTTTTCTGGGCGTCTCGGGACATAGGTATACACCAAAATCCTGATCTTGCATCTAACGTGGTAAAGAAAGTAGACCCATTAAGTAAACCTAAAATATCATCAATCACCGGCAATGGGTACGCTAGATTCTTAGTGACTTTGTTCAACGCCCTGTAGTCGCAACAGAATCGATTTGAACCATCAGATTTGGTCACGATGACGATCGGAGATGACCATTCTGACTTCGATCTTGTTATTATTCCTGCTTTCAGCATGTCTTCTATTGCTTTTTCCACAATTTCTCTATTTCTTAAGGGTGTTCTATACGGTTTTAAACTAATTGGTGGATGATCTCCAGTATCTATTTCCATTGTAACTGTACTAGTCCTTCCCAATTCTAAATCATTAATTGCAAAAACGTCTTGATTTTCTTTCACCAATTTTTCTAATATTCTTTATTCTCCGGTGGGGCTTTTAATTGTGATAACAATTCTTGTTCTCTTGTCCTTTTGTCAACTGTATCTATTTGAGATGGATATTTTTTAAATGTATGGATCAATTCATCATGTCGTCTTTTCCAGCTTCTTTTATACTTCTTTCTAACATTATTTCTAACTATGGGAGTTTCTGAATAATCATTTCCCAATATGTTTTCTTTTTCTATAGTTAACATGTTATCATCATTATACGCTACTTTAGCGATTACACAACCTCTATATAATTTAATATTTTTTCCTGTATTATTTAGGAGCATCACTGGAAAGCTGAGATGTTTATCTAATACTATTAACCCATCGGTGACTTCTAAGCCAGGTTCCTGTATTATTTCTCTCTCTAATTCCGTTATTTTAACTGTTTGTCCAACCGAAAAGTACGGATTTTTTTTTCATTTTTGCCTGTATTAAATTAACCTTGTTTGTGGTTTCAAATTCATGGTCGTTTTGACTCTAACTAGTGTCGACACATGCATATCCTCTTCTAAATCCACGTAAACATCTTGGAATTTTAATTTATGCAAATCAAAAAAAAAGTCTCACCCCATTTTTCAATAAAAAATCTCTACCCAATATCATATTTCTATTTAAGTCCTTGACCACATGGAACATATGCCTAACATTTATCCCTCCTAATTTAAAATTTATCATCGTTTGTCCAAGCACTTCTAATGTGTGTCCAGTTACCGAATGAAGATTCTCCTGAATTCTAAATATTTTACAATTTTTTAATATTCGATATAAAAATGTTTCTTTAATCACGCTAACTTGCGCTCCCGAGTCAACTAATGTTCTAATTTTATATTTCCCTATTTCTATTATACATGAACTAGGATCAACCATATTTAGTGACAACCGTTTTATCTCCCCAAGTTGAGGCCAGTTCTTATGTTTTTTATTTCTAAATGTCCTATTATACTCATCATTTGGGTTTTTAATATATTGATTCATCTTTTGGATCTTACTATCTTCCCCCCTACTGCCGATCCTGTTCAGTAAGCGGGATGCCAATTTCCCTGATTTCCTGACCTTCTAAAATTTCTCTGCACTTCTCCATAATTCCCATTTGCTGATCTACTATTTACAGTTCTATTCTGTGTACTAGTCTGAGCACCTCTATTATTTTGTGTATTCGATGGGACACGTCTGTTATCACAGAAGCGAAAAATGTGCCCACGTTGGTGGCATCCCCAACAAACCACATTTGTGTTATTTGTGTTACCTACCATGTTTCTTACAGTATTTCTCACTTGTCCTTCTCTACCTTGATTATATACGTTACTGTTTCCTTGTACCATCTGTATTTCTCCTCGTCTTCCTCTCCATCCATATCTATACTGTCCTATTTCCATTGGTTCTTCAATTCTATCTTCTGAACTACTACTTAACTCTCGTCCTACCCTCAATCTAAACCTTCTCCTCAAGCTTTCTTCTTGTATAGCGATATCTACAGCTTGTGACAAACTTGCAGGATTCTCTCTCAATAATTTAAATTTCAATCCATCTGACCTAATCCCATCAACAAAAATCCCCACCAACATCCGTGCACTTCTTCAGCTCGTACATTCTGTCCCAAAAATGACTCTTCGGCTAAATTGATTAACCTATCACTGTATAGCTGTACACTTTCTGTAGTATTTTGTCTCGTCTGTCGCAACACTGAGAATGCGTGTTGGGGATCAGTAATTTCTGCATATTTATGTGCCATGTCGTCTTTGAATTGTTCCCAGGTTTCACCTCCTCCAGCTTCTAGCTTTCTTCTTATATGGTCAGAAACAGGACTTGTACTAGTTCTATATGCTAAATTCTTTTTATCCTCATCTGTAGCGTTCACTAGATAAGCATGTTTCTCAATAGAAATAATCCATTTCTTAAATTGGTTCGCCTGTCCATTAAATCTCTCGACATCACTGATTACACTTTGCTGTCTTAATACTGCGTCCAACTTTGATATTGCTCCACCAACTCCACTCAGTACTTGAGAAAAATCCTGGGCCTCCATCCTAAAAAAATCTATAATGGAAAGCACCAAGCAATATAATATACAAATATTTTAAGACAATATTATTTTAAAGTAATCAGCAAGAAATATTCTGTTCAATTGAGTATGTTGTTACTTAACCTAAAATTATCCATTACCCAAACTTGATGAAAGAGGTTCCAATCGACAAACTTGATGAAAAAGGTTCCAATCGACAATCTTGATGAAAGAGGTTCCAATCGACAATCTTGATGAAAGAGGTTCCAATCGACAATCTTGATGAAAGAGGTTCCAATCGACAATCTTGATGAAAGAGGATTCCAATCGACAATCTTGATGAAAGAGATTCCAATCGACAATCCTGATGAAAGAAATTCCAATCGACAATCTTGATGAAAGAAATTCCAATCGACAATGGCAGTGGAACGGTCAGTTCAAATCAATTGAAACAAATTTGATTTGAGACAAGTTGAACATATTCGATTCATTTAGCTGAAGTGACTGTTGACCTTGATTCGAGAAATTCAGTGGTCCAGAAAGTGAAAATCGACCTTGATTCAACCTCAAACAGTCCAGTGAGCTGAGACCACGCTCATAAATTTTATCATCCTCGAGATTTCGCTGCTCCAATTGGAGCTATCGTTCGGCTGTAGACATAATTTATTTCCCGAGGTACAAGGTTAATTTACAAGTTGTAAGATGCATCTAGCGGTGACGACATCATTTAAAAATTTCGATGTAAAACAGCAATTCTCGACTTCAACAAAAAGCAGCGTATGGTATGTCAGCGATCAAGGCACTGTATATTGGTGAGTCAGGTATATCAAAAAATATCGGTCTCTCCATAAAACAAGATTAGCAAAGCTCCTGACCTTGACTAAGCAAACACCGGGAAATCACAACAACTAACCCTGGGCGGGCTTTCAGTTGCTGCGTCTCTCATAATCTACTTGAGAAAACCTCCATAACATCCGTCTCCAGACGCAGACAAAACAAATCTTCGCTTGAGTCAACAATCTCCGCGACGAGCCATGTTGGAGATCTTGAGGTCGACGGCACCAAAACAGCCTGTATAACAGTACAGGTGTATAGTGGAAGGCTCGTGTCGATATAGTGGACAAGTCTCGTCTGTTATATAAACATGCGTTTATTGGTTGAAAAAATACATCTTCAAACTGGTGATGGTAATTACGGACATGTTTTCTGTTTACCTAGTTGAATCCCAAGTCTCAAGTGACGTGTGTGCAACCCCTGGATACTTAGCCCCATTTGTGCACACACGTTCACCAACTATGATTTCTCCACTAGTTAATGAATGCGCAGCATTCATTAACTCTCCACCACTAAGCTAACTCCCTTACTGTTATATTAATTCAGTATCTAGTGTTAGTTTCTGTTCCTCTGTGAGTTCTTTTGTGAATTTCATAAAGTGTTCTTGCACGTGCGCCTGTGTGTTTTCCTCTGTATAAAGGTTCTTGTAATAATCTTCAAAGGCTAAGGCTATCGGTTGTAACTCGACTTGTATATTTCCTTCCCTGTCAATTATCTGGCCTATCTGTCTGCTGCGCTGTATGTTTTGTTCCAAAGCTAGGTATTGTTTACTCGGTATCTCTTGTGTTATAGTTTGTAACTTTGTTCGCAGAAAAGCCCCCTGAAATCGATGTCTGTGGAGATCTAATTCTTCCTGTAATGCTATGATGTGTGGTGAATTTTTGTCTGTCTATTGTTAGAGCTTAATTGCATTTTCCAATACTTTTTCTTGTTGTAGTTTTTGCTTGTGTATTACTGCTGCTAGTGTTTGTGTTCTCTCTCGTATAGTTTGTTTAAGTGTTTCCCAGAGTTCTCGCGCATTACCCTCTGGTATATCGCTTGTGTATGCGAGGATAAGTTTTTTTATGCAATCTACATAGTCCTGATTTTAGAAAAGTGTGCTGTTAAGTTTCCAATGGGGAGATCTTCTAAGATGTGGTGTTGCTTGTACTGTGTTTATTGTTGCAACTACAGCCTTATGGTCTGTGAAGTTCAGTGTCTCATGTAAATGCTTGACTTGTGTTATATGAAGTGTTATGAGCGCATAAATTATATCTAATCGCGCTGCTCTATTATGCGCATTGTTTGTGTGTGTTGTATCTATTCCATGGGAATGCATCTGCTTGTATGCGTCTGTTAGCCCATGGATATCTAAAATTGTTTGCAATGTGTCTAATTGATGTTCCTCCTCCCCCGTTGTGTTTCTAATTTGCATTCATACATCTTCATTTATAAGGTCGTTCACCGAAAGTACGCAATTAAAATCACCCCCTAGAATGATGTTGTGACCCCGATGTGAGCGTGATAATAAATGTTCCAGTGTTTAGTAGAAGAGCGGCTGATTTCTGTAGTCAGGCGGTGCATGTATGTTGACAATTGTGTATTTATTTATGTTATTTCTCACCTGTACTATAGCTATCCTACCATGGCAGTCCCTGTCCTTCTCTATAATCTGCCACCTGTCTGATGTCTGTATTATTGTGTACCCAATCCGATATGTTGAGTACTAAGACTAGTTGAGTGTCTTAGACCTAAGCATGTTGTGATATATGATGCGTTTTCGTCGGTTTTAACGTTAGTTTCCTGAGTGAGTATAAAATCAGGTTTATATTTGTGTATGAGTGGTATAAGATGATTAATTTTGGATCTTATACCTCGAATGTTAATACTCATTATTTTAATTTCCGCTACCATTTTTGTTGTAAAATAAGAAACGGTTGAGCATAATTATGTTTCTTGTTTCAAACTGTCTGTATTCATGTTATCATTTCTGGAGATAGTCAGTAGATTCCTTCGCCGGGCTTGAAATCTCTAAGTCAATAACGAGGCGTGGTGAATAATCTGCCAGGTTTCTTTGTCGTGGTGGTGTATTAATGTTATCACTGTCTATTTCGGTCATGGCGCCGGTCGTTATCTGTTCAGTATAATTACTTACACATTTTTTTTTTTTGACCTGATCGCTTCAGGCGGTGTAGGGTAGTCGTGGTTGTTGAGGGGCGGCAGCGTGGTAACAGGTGTTTGGCAGGCTGGAGGTGTCGAGCTCTCACCGTCAGACAGGTTCTTGGTTGAGCGTCCCCTTTTCCGACTGACCAGCTGGAAACCGTCTTCATCCTCCTTATCCTTACTATGTTGAACTATCTGGGAGTTCTAGGTGTTTTTTGTACCAGTCTAGGTCCCTTCTGGGTTTGTACTTTGGCCGGACATTTATTACTCCAGTGGGAGTCTTCCCCACAGACTGTGCACACCGTACGGCGCCTCGAAACTGTGATGAAGAGACGGTGTAGCTTGTCTTCTACCCCGTCCAACTCCATGTCCACGTAATATTGGCAGAGGTTCTTTCGGGTTGCACAGAAGTAACCACTTGTCCGTGCTGTTTTTCAGTTTATGCACTTCCGCGTTTATATCTCCCGAAATATCCGCGGCTATTTGCTTCACTGTCTAAATCTTTGCGGTTGTAGGCATCCAGTGAATCATAGCCTTGGTCTTTTCTTTCTCTATGTTTTTAATTACAATAGTTACTTTAGGATCCTGCAGTTCATGCTTCATCCCGTGAAGCTGTTCATAATGAGCCGCCTTTGCTTCCGGTGTCAGCGTAGCGTACCATCTTTTAGGGTCCTCAAAACGGTAGATGGATTTTATCCCTTCCCTACCGATCCCGCAAGGCCCCCTCAAGACGCTCGCCATCAGCGAGTAGTTGAACCGGAATACATGAGGTCCTGATATAGAAAACACAAGTGTGTTCGCTTGATGGAACGCTCCTCCTTCGAAACCTTTGTTGACTTTGACACGTTTAACAATTTGGTTTTCCATATTCGATAATCCGTGACAGAGGAATATCTTCAATACGGAAGCACAGATACAGATACACGTGGTGAAAACAATCGAAAACACTTCCACAAAATTGAAATCACTGATATATTTGAATAATCCGTGACAGAGGAAATTTTAATCCAGATCTACACGTGGTGATAAACTATCGAGTTCACTTCCACAAAATTAACATCACTGATATTTTTAAATAATCCGTGAAAGAGAAAGTTGCTCGCTGAAAGAGAAATATATATTTTTTTTTCCAAGGGTAACTATCGCCACAAGAAGGCATGATAATTATAGTGCAATTGCATTTGTATTGTTCGTATTGTTACATGCGTCCTGTATGTTCTATCTTTGTGTGCGTGTATTTATAGAGCGTTGCATGTGGGCGTGTAGGTGACATATGTGTAACATTACAGCAATAATTCATTTGGCATAATTACATGTGAAAGTGGGGTAACCCAAAATGTATGTTATTTTTACCATGTTTGTTTCCCCGGTCTCCACCCTCACCAGCAGCCGGCTCCAAAACCGCCAACACCATAACCACCTCTTCGGTAATGTTGGTAAAGGCAGTAAACATTTTGGAACCAACCAGTGAGGGCGGCCTCAGCATCAACAGCAACAGTAATAAGCGGGGAGAAGGCGGAGATGAGGGAGGATACTAATAATAATAGCGATCTTAAATTAAGATTAATAGCAATCAAACCATAATAATCATATGGTAATACATAATTACCTGCCAATTCCAATAAGAGAGCATCGTAATAGCAGTACAACTGCATTTGTATTGTTAGTGTTGTTACATGCGTCCTGTGGGTTCAGTATATATTTACCACGCGTTGCATGTGGGCGTGTATGTGACATATGTATATTTTATTCATTGAACATATTAAACTTGTGAAAGGGGGGCAACGAAGAAAAGGAACAACTTCCCATTTTTTGTTTCCCTTGCTGCTGTTCTCACCTATTGGCCCAGACCCGCAAATACACTCATCACCACTCTCTGGTAATGATTGTAGAGGCAGGGCGACTAATTGAACCAACTGGTGAAGGCATGAGCAAAGGCAACAAAGGCAAAGGCAAAGGAGGGAGAGGGGGGGGGGGGATACATGGGAGATGAGGTTAAATATTTATAATGATGATGATAGTAAAGGTATAAATGAATACTAAGAATAATACCTGTAACGATAATAATAGTAATGATAATGACAAAAATATAATAAGCATGTGATTCACTTACTAAAAATGATTATCTCGGCAATGTTGTTAATATGGCATAGCAACTACATAAAAGTGTAATATGCAATTTTTAATAATAATAGGAGTAAAGGAGTTGGTTTTCTTTTCTCCTTGCATTTTTTGAACTGTAAGGGTTCATTCATCTTTTCCTTTCCTCTTTTTTTTTTTTTTTTTTTGGTTTTTTCCCCCTCATTTTCCCCCCTCCTTTGGGGGGGGGGGGGGGAATAAACAAGCATTTGTGTTTACACACATTTTACAATATCGTTGGTTTGGTAAACCATATGTGATTGTATATTCATTCAATTCGCATTCACTCACATTTTCCAGATTCTTTCTCGCACTCATGTATACCAACTTTGTAATTCAATAATGAAGAATACATCTGGTTTACTCAGGAAACAGTTGTGTTATTTTCTGAGTGTACATAAATGATATTAAATGTGTGTTGTATGTGCGGTGTTTGTATCTAGCTGAGTTTCTGCATGTCCATATGAGATGTCTATAGTAAGAAAGAGCTGTCAGTAGTTTTGTGTGTATGTCTTTTCCTGCCTTTGGTAAAGTGTTGAGAAAAATTGCTTTATATATGTCGGTTTGTTTGCCTGTGTGCGTTTGTATGAGGTGTTGGAGTGTTTCGCGTATGGCTGTAATTGTTGGACATGTAAAATAAATGTGTTCCTCTGTCTCTTGTCTGTTTTTTCTACATAATTGACATTGTGATGTTTGTTTAGATCTGTGTGCTTCTACCTGTGTTGTCGGTGTCATATTGTATATCAGTCTATATGTGATCTCCCTAGCTTTTGGTGTTATGTGTTTGTTGTGTAGGTTTGAAAAGGTACATGTGAAGTCAGACATTAAGTATTTGTATCCTCTTTTGATCCTAAGTTTGAGTGGTGGTGCTTGCTCTCTAACTAACTGTTTGTATATTTTGTGTGTTGTTTGCTGTATTAAGTGTTCATGTCTTTGTATTGCCTGTATGCATGTCTGATAGAATGTTGGCAGTGTTCCCTGGTAGTGTGCAGTTGCATTGTTAAGAGGTGTGAGGTGTTTAATGTTGTGTGCTATATAATATAAAGCTAATCTATGTTGTTCTGGATGTCTGATGATTTTGCCTATGTAACTAATTCTAAGTGACAGTATTTTTGTGTGGACGTCTTGTAGTCCAATACCTCCTTGCTGTTTGTCTTGTATGAAAGTTTTGTGTTGTATGCTGTGAATTGTGTTGGTGAAGATGAAGCGTCTGATTTGTTTGTTTATGTCTGTGATGGTCTGTTTGGGAGGGTCCAGTACTGTCGCTAAGTATATTATTTTAGGTATTATGTATGTGTTGACTATTGTGCTTCTACCAAATATTGTGGATGTTTTGAACCTATACCTATGTAACATGTCTGTGATCTGTTGGGTCAGTGAGTGCCATGTCTGTCTGTGTGTTTCTGTGGGATCACATGGAAATGTGATCCCATACAGTTTCATGGTGTCTGTGCGTGTCAGATCTGGAGGGAAATCAGACTTTTGTTTCCACTTTCCCAAGCCCATTATCTGTGATTTTTGTACATTTACTTTGGCTCCACTGCCTTTTCCAAAATGGGTAAAGGTGTGGAGTATGTTCCTTATTGATGTGTTGCTGGTGGGAAAGAAAGCAGTGTCATCTGCATAAGCGATGAGCTTCTGCTCTCCTATCCCATGCAAGAAGGTTCCCTTAATACTAGTGTCTTGTCTTATCTTTTCTAATAGTGGCTCTAGGGTCAGCACATACAGGAGTGGTGATAAGGGGCATCCCTGCCTTACAGATCTTGTGAGCCTGAAGCTTGCTGTCAGTGAATGGTTCACAAACACTTTACTCTCAGGATTTTTATACAAGATCTGTATCCACTGCCGGTAGTACTGCCCTATGTTACAGTGTTCTAGTGTCCTATGCAGGTAAGTGTGGGAAATTCTGTCGAAGGCCTTCTCTTGATCCAAGGACAAGAGGGAGGATGGACAGTCTTTCCCGTGTGTGTAGGTGATTATGTCTCTAATGAGGTGGGTGTGGTTGTGTATGTTTCTGTGTTTGACACTGCACTGTTGGTCTGGGTGTATGAGTGTTGGCATGAAAGGTTTAAGTTTGTTGGTGAGTGCTTTGGCAAGTATCTTGTAGTCTGTGTTGAGTAAGGAAATTGGTCTGTAGTTCTTCAGTTGTGTTTTGTCAGTGTTGTCTTTGGGTATGAGTGTGATGTAAGACATGTTGCAGCTATCAGGAAGATGTTGTTTGTCAAAGGCTTCCTGATAAACATTGAGGAGAAGATTGCCTAGGATAGGAAAGAAGTGTTGGTAGAATTCTACTGTCAAACCGTCTGGTCCTGGTGTTTTGTCTTTGTTCAGTGTGCTCAGTGCCTGTGTGATGTCTGTCAGTGTCAGTTCTGAGTCCAGTGTGTCTCTGTCTGTGTTAGGTAATTTCTTTGTGTACTGTAGGAAGTTGTCTTGTATCTGTGTGTCGACTGCCTCTGCTGTGAATAGATGTGTGTAGTGTTGCTCGAAAGCAGTCCCTATGTGTGGTGTTTCTGTCTGGATGTTTCCCTGTATGTCTAATATTTTGCTTATTTGTCTGTTACGCTGAATATTATGTTCTAGTGCCATATACTGTCGACTCGGTGCCTCTTGTGTAATTGTGTTGAGTTTTGTTCTAAGAAGAGCACCCAGATATATGTGCTGTTGATGTTCTTCTAGTTGTGTTTCTAGTGTGTGTAAGTGAAGTGCATCTCTGTCTGTCTGTTTTGTTAGTCGTATGGCTGTCTGTATTATGCGTTCCTGTCTCAGTCTGTCTTTGTGGATCATGGTTGCTAAATGCTGAGTTCTGCTTCGTATGGTGCTTTTTAGCAAATCCCAGTATTTTGTGACGTTCTCAGTTGGTATATTTTCTGTGTACGTGTGTATGAGCTGTGTCATATATTCTACATATTCTGAATCTTTTAGAAGCGAGTTGTTCATCTTCCAGTGAGGTGACCTTCCGTTTGGCTGCGTGTTTGTGCTGTTTGTGCTGATGTGTGCTAGTACACCTTTGTGGTCTGTGTAATCTAATGTTTCCCGTAGGTGTTTGGTTTGTATGATGTTGTGTGTTGCGGGTGTGTAAATCCTATCTAGTCTGGATGACCTGTTGTGCGTTTTGTTTGTGTGTGTCGTTTCCCTACTGTCGTGGTGTGTATGCCTGAATGCGTCTGTGAGGTTGTGTGTGTCGATGATGTTTCGTAGTGTGTCTAGTTGATGCATATCGTCCTTGCCGGCTCTCCTCAACTGCGTTTTTACACACCCACCCACCACGTCTAAATCTTCAAGAACACAGTTGAAATCGCCGGCAAAAACGATATTTTGTCCCCTGTATGTCTGTGTTAAAAAATTGTCTAACTCTTCATAAAATACAGGTTGGTGATTATAATTGGGTGGCGCGTGTATGTTCACTATTGTGTAAGACGTGTGTGTGTCATTCGTTACCTGTACCGTGCTAATCTGGCCGTGTTGGTCGTTGTGCGTTCTAAAAATAGTCCACCTATCGGAAGTTTGCAAAATGGCTACCCTTGACCCCGTGTTATGTTTAGCTAAGCTGAAACATGAATTTTTCAAACCTAACCGTGTCACTATTTCTGCTCCTTGAAAGTCTGTTTTGATGTTGGTTTCTTGTAATAAAATAAAATCTGGTTTGTGTTTGTGTATGAGTGTGATTATATGTTGTAATTTGTTTTTCATCCCTGAAATATTTAAACTAATTATGCATAAATTGTCAGCCATTTATAAACAATTAAAACTAAACAATGACTAAGTTATTAAACGTTGATACCATTTGTTGTTTTGTCTTCAGTTTTGAAAGTTCTCTCCATCTTTAGTGCGTTTTCCGTGGTTGTCGTCTTCCTCGTCGTCTTCTTCGGTGTCGGATTCTGTGTTAATGAAGAGAGGGCCCTCCCCGTCGCTAGTATTGCTTTCGTTCTGATTGTCTTGCGATTTTGTAAGTTTTTTGCTTGGTGCGGAGGGAGAAGATTCCTCATCCTCCTCTTTTATGTCCTTGCTATTTGAAGAGCCAGACTGTCCTCTCTCCCTCCGTTGTCGTTTTCTCTTGTGCTGGACGGTTGTAAACCCATCATTTTTCGCCTTCTTCTGTTGTTGTTGTCTCGTCAGCTGGCCTCGTGGCCTCCGGTCTGCCGGCTGCCCCAGCGCCATCTTGGTCGGCGTGGCTGGGCTTTCGGTGGGTTTCACCACTGATTGCCGGGAATTCTTCTTGTGATGATCCCGTGGATTTGTTTTTATTTTCTTTCTTGCGCATCCTTGTCGGGCACTTGTTTGCCCAGTGGTCGTCCAAGAAGCAATTCGGACATTGGGTCTTACGGCCAGGCATCGTACACAATTTTTTTTTTTTCCAACTTTTATTTCATACAAAGCAATGTGTATTTACAAGATGTAGTGTGTGTTTCTTTTGTTTGTGTATATTACAGAGCGGTGCCGTTTGTTAGTGTTAAGTGTGACATTGTGAATAAAACATATACATTCATATATACAGTTATGTTAATATGACATTTGTGGCATAGTGCATGTAGATACACATTCCTTGCATATGCTTCACTTCCACTTCCGCAAGCGGAATGCATGAAACACCTGTCCATCTCTCCCTCTCCTCTCTCTCTCTCACTCTCTCTCTCTCTCTCTCTCTCTCTCTCTCTCCCTCTCTCTCTCTCTCTCTCTCTCTCTCTCTCTCTCTCTCTCTCTCACATACACACAAACACACACAATCTCATGCTTTCTGGAAACCGCAGTACATTTAAATGCCCCACGCTTGGACAATAAACTTTAAACTATCATTTCCATTAAAATGTGGCTTCCTTGTAATTTCTGGGTCACTAAGCTCCCGAGGCGAAGGCCGTTGGTGTTGTTGCCTGATGACAAATTTCAGGGTGACGCTCTAGTCCATGATGTCTTTTGTTTGGGGGACAAGAATCAGGGATTTACTACTAGCAATTAGGGTCCATGGTCTGTCCCCAGGGAGATAATTGGTCCAAAATTGTGATAGTGTCTGGGTTTTATATACAATGGGAAGGACTTAAAACATGGCCACTAAAAGCCACCTTAGCTTACTGGCTACTTAAAGGGCTCATCGAATTTGTTTATACATGGTGGTGCATATTTTTCTTTTGAAACATCTCATTACCGTATAACATCATTTTAATACTTAAGATACCGACTTGGCTTAAAGACTGCTACACGCACGCACGCACGCACGCGCGCGTGCGCGAACACACACACTCGTACACATGCGCGTGCAAATTCATGCACCACACACGCACACACACCTGCATCCACACACAAACGCATACATATGTTGCTGCCAACGGCACAGACGCCCATCCACAATATATTTCATGTTGCACATTCAAATATAATAATGGGAAAATTAATAATAATAGTAGCAGTAATAATAATAGTATTAATAATAATAATAATAATAATAATAATAATAATAATAATAATAATAATAATAATAATAATAATAATAATAATAATAATTGTAAGATTATTAATACCATCAATAAATACATTTACAGTTGTAGTATCCTTTATTTAAAACAAGTTATTTGCTTCTTCTGTAATATGTGCTGTCTTCAGCCAAATATTTTACGAGATTTGCGCTTGTGGGGCTAAGATTAGAATGTTTGCGACTTTTTGTTGATAAAGTTGTTGGACAATTTCTTTGTTGATTGTTCTGTAATTGTATAGTGCTTTGTTTCTTATTGTCCATATAAGATTTCTGTACTCTGCCAATAGAACAAGTAGCTTTGTGTGGGTGTCTTGTGTGGAGTAAGGAATGGAATTTATCATGATTGCTTTGTAAACATCTGTTCTTTGTTTCAAATGAGTGTTTAGGATGTTTTGTAGGAGATTTCTTGTTGGCATGATTGTGTTGCATTCGTAATAGATGTGCTCTTCTGATTCTTGGACGTTCCGTCTACAAAGCTGACACTGTAGTATTTGTTTAGTTATTTTTGCTGTTCTCTCTGTTGTTGGGGTCATGCTGTAAACAAGCCTATATGTAATTTCCCTTGCTTTTGGAGTAATCTGCTTGTTGTGAATATTTGAGAAAATTTCGGTATAATCTTTTATGAAATATCTATGTCCTCTTTTAATTCTGAGATGTACCGGAGTTGCTTGTAATTTAACTAAATGCCTGTAGATTGTATGTGTTTTCTTGTGTAGTAATTTTTCATGTCCTTTAATGGCTGAAATACATGTTTTGTAGAACGTTGGGAGAGTGCCAAAATAATGTGAGGATGTATTCCTAATAGGTTTTAAAGAAGATAGCCTAATTCCACTGTAATAGTGTGCTAAAGGGTGTATTTCTGGGTGTTGTAGGATTTCACCTACGTGTTTGATCCTAAGTGCTTGTATTTTGGTTGTTATGTCTTGGAGGGCGATATCTCCATCTTTTTTGTCTTGCATGAGTGTAGTATGTTTGATACTGTAGATGGTGCTGCCAAACACAAAGCGTCTAATCTCTTTGTTTATGTTTGTGACAGTTTGGCGTGGGGGATCTAGGACTGTGCACAGATATAGTATTTTTGGAATTATATATGTATTAACAATGGTACTTCTACCAAATATGGTAGTTGTTTTATATTTGTATCTCTGTAACATATCTGTTATTTTCTTCTCTATATTTTGCCAAGTGTCTTTGTGTGTCTGATTTGGTTGACATGGGAAGACTATTCCGTACACTTTTATAAGATTGTTTGATGTTAAGTCAAATGGAAAATCCGCCTTATTTTTCCATTTGCCTAAGCCCATTATAGTAGATTTTTGGACGTTTAATTTTGCCCCACTCCCTTTGCCGAAAAACGAGAACGTCTTCAACATGATCCGTACAGATTTTTCAGTGGTCGGAAAGAAAATGGTATCGTCCGCATAAGCACGCAGCTTTTGTTCACCCTTCCCTGGTATGAACGTACCCCTAACATTGTCATCCTGTCGTATCTTTTCTAGAAGTGGCTCTAGAGCGACAACGTACAGTAAAGGGGACAAGGGACATCCCTGTCTCACTGACCTAGTCAACCTGAAAGAATTGGTTAGGGTATGGTTTAATAGAATCCGACTTTCCGGTTTCAAATATAAAATGTTGACCCATGTCCGAAAATAATTTCCCACGTTGCAGTGTGAGAGAGTTTTGTGGAGGTATGAGTGAGATATTCTGTCGAATGCTTTTTCTTGATCTAAAGAGAGAATTGAGGACTGGCAGTTTTTCAGATGTGTGTAGTTGATGATGTCCCTTATGAAGTGTGTGTGTTGCTGGATATTCCGGTGTTGCACACTACATTGCTGGTCTTCATGAATGAGAGATGCCATTACTGGTTTCAATTTATTCGTCAAAGTCTTTGTTAAAATCTTGTAGTCTACATTTAAAAGCGAGATAGGTCTGTAACTCTTTAAAAGTGTCTTGTCAGTGTTCTCCTTCGGAATAAGAGTGATGTAAGACGTGTTGAAACTGGATGGGAGTTCATGTTTGTGGAAAGATTCAGAGAATACTGCTAGTAAAAGGGGACCTAGAAGAGGAAAGAAAAACTGATAGAATTCAGCAGTAATACCGTCAGGGCCAGGCGATTTGCCCTTCTGCTTTCCATGAACCGCTTGTGTTATATCTGTTAGTGTTAATTCAGTATCAAGTGTTAGTTTCTGTTCCTCTGTGAGTTCTTTTGTGAATTTCATAAAGTGTTCTTGCACGTGCGCCTGTGTGTTTTCCTCTGTATAAAGGTTCCTGTAATAATCTTCAAAGGCTATGGCTATTTGTTGTGGCTCGACTTGTATATTTCCTTCCCTGTCAATTATCTGGCCTATTTGTCTGCTGCGCTGTATGTTTTGTTCTAAAGCTAGGTATTGTTTACTCGGTATCTCTTGTGTTATAGTTTGTGACTTTGTTCGCAGTAAAGCCCCCTGAAATCGATGATGTCTGTGGAGATCTAATTCTTCCTGTAATGCTATGATGTGTGGTGAATTTTTGTCTGTCTGTAGTAAGAGCTTAATTGCATTTTCCAATACTTTTTCTTGTTGTAGTTTTTGCTTGTGTATTACTGCTGCTAGTGTTTGTGTTCTCTCTCGTATAGTTTGTTTAAGTGTTTCCCAGAGTTCTCGCGCTTTACCCTCCGGTATATCGCTTGTGTATGTGAGGATCAGTTTTGTTATGCAATCTACATAGTCCTGATTTTGTAAAAGTGTGCAGTTCAGTTTCCAATGGGGAGATCTTCTAGGATGTGGTGTTGCTTGTACTGTGTTTATTGTTGCAACTACCGCCTTATGATCTGTGAAGTTCAGTGTCTCCTGTAAATGCTTGACTTGTGTTATATGATGTGTTATGGGCGCATAAATTTTATCTAATCGCGCTGCTCTGTTATGCGCATTGTTTGTGTGTGTTGTATCTGTTCCATGGGGGTGCATCTGCCTGTATGCGTCTGTTAGCCCATGGATATCTAAAATTGTTTGCAATGTGTCTAATTGATGTTCCTCCTCCCCCGTTGTGTTTCTAATTTGCATTCTTACATCTCCATTTATAAGGTCGTGCGCCGAAAGTACGCAATTAAAATCACCTCCTAGAATGATGTTGTGACCCCGATATGAGCGTGATAATAAATTTTCCAGTGTTTGGTAGAAGAGCGGCTGATTTCTGTAGTCAGGCGGTGCGTATATGTTGACAATTGTGTATTTATTTATGTTATTTCTCACCTGTACTATAGCTATCCTACCCTGGCAGTCCCTGTCCTTCTCTATAATCTGCCACCTGTCCGATGTCTGTATTATTGCTGTACCCAATCCGATATGTTGAGTACTAAGACTAAAACATGAGCGTCTTAGACCTAAGCATGTTGTGATATATGATGCGTGTTCATTGGTTTTAACGTTAGCTTCCTGTATGAGTATAAAATCAGGTTTATATTTGTGTATCAGTGGTATAAGATGATTAATTTTGGATCTTATACCTCGAATGTTAATACTCATTATTTTAATTTCCGCAGCCATTTTTTGTTGTAAAATAAGAAACGGTTGAGCATAATTATGTTTCTTGTTTCAAAACTGTCTGTATTCATGTTATCATTTCTGGAGATTGTCAGTAGATTCCTTCGCCGGGCTCGAAATCTCTAAGTCAATAACGAGGCGTGGGGAAGAATCTGACAGGTTTCTTTGTCATGGTGGTGTGTTAATGTTATCACTGTCTATTTCGGTCATGGCGCTGGTCGTTATCTGTTCAGTATAATTACTTACGCATTTCTTTTTGTTTGACCTGTGCGCTTCAGGCGGTGTAGGGTAGTCGTGGTTGTTGAGGGGCGGCAGCGTGGTAACATGTGTTTGGCAGGCTGGAGATGTCGAGCTCTCACCGTCAGACAGGCTCTTGGTTGAGCGTCCCCTTTTCCGACTGACCAGCTGGAAACCGTCTACATCCTCCTTACTATGTTGATCTGTCTGGGAGTTCGAGGTGACTTTTTGTGCCAGTATAGGTGCCTTCTGAGTTTGTACTTTGGCTGGACATTTATTACTCCAGTGGGAGTCTTCCCCACAGACTGTACATGCCGTACGGCGCCCCGGAACTGTGATGAAGAGACGGTGTAGCTTGTCTTCTACCCCGTCCAACTCCATGTCCACGTAATGTGGCAGAGGTTCTTTCGGGTTGCACAGAAATAACCACTTGTCCGTGCTGTTTTTCAGTTTATGCACTTCTGCGTTTATATCTCCCGAAATATCCGCGGCTATTTGCTTCACTGTCTAAATCTTTGCGGTTGTAGGCATCCAGTGGATCATAGCCTTGGTCTTTTCCTTCTCTATGTTTTCAATTACAATAGTTACTTTAGGATCCTGCAGTTCATGCTTCATCCCGTGAAGCCGTTCATAATGAGCCGCCTTTGCTTCCGGTGTTAGCGTAGCGTACCATCTTTTAGGGTCCTGAAAGCGGTAGATGGATTTTATCCCTTCCCTACCGATCCCGCAAGGCCCCCTCAAGACGCTCGCCATCAGCGAGTAGTTGAACCGGAATACATGAGGTCCTGATATAGAAAACACAAGTGTGTTCGCTTGATGGAACGCTCCTCCTTCGAAACCTTCACTTGTGTTGACTTTGACACGTTTAACAATTTGGTTTTCCATCTTCGATAATCCGTGACAGAGGAATATCTTCAATACGGAAGCACAGATACAGATACACGTGGTGAAAACAATCGAAAACACTTCCACAAAATTGAAATCACTGATATATTTGAATAATCCGTGACAGAGGAAATTTTAATCCAGATCTACACGTGGTGATACACTATCGAATTCACTTCCACAAAATTGAAATCACTGATATGTTTAAATAATCCGTGAAAGAGAAAATCTTTAATCCAAATCTACACGTGGTGTTGTCACAGGAAATTCATACACTATGAAAGAGAAATATAAGAAGCGAAAGATTTATACGTTGTGAAGAGAAACCAGGGTAGCAATGTTAGGGAGTCCTTGGGGGCGGTCGTTAACATCGTGCACGGAGCTTGCAGTGTTTAAATATTGTATATATTACATTAACAAGTACACTTTATTCACTTTTAGCAGACAAAGTAATTCAAACTTTAAGATGTCAAATTATTGTGTTAACGGTGAATAGGTGGTGGTCATTAATTTAAATATTTAACAATTAATGTAACTAATTGCTTCTTTAGAAAAACGTAGCGGGTTATGTCCCTTGCAAACATAAAATGAATATTATGTTCCTGTGAAAAAGAGGTATTTGTTTCCCCTTAAATTTCGTGTACCAAGAGCACAGGCTGTCGAGAGCGCGATAGAGAATGGTTAGCCTGTAGGTCATGTAATTGAATCCCCACTATTGCTCCCGGGTTGACTCAGCCAAAACTAAGCACCATGAAATGTTCTGAAAAGTAAAGACGAAGTGCTCTCTATTGACCACATCACCCATTGAGTGCCTATTGTTTACAAAAAGGGAGACTTTATAAGCAAACATTTGCTATTAATGTACGGACATTATTCGCAAACGTCTGGTCACGTGACGTTTACTACCGCCGTCGATTGGCTTAAGAAAACTATTATTCTCCCTTCTTCTTTTCATTCAAACCCCACTTTCTTTTTGAACTTCAACTATAAACATACTAGTTTATGCCATAAAACTTTAATGATCATATCTTAATGAATGCCCAGATACGGTACTTGCTGCTTAACGGTGAATTTGCGAACGCACGAGATTAAAGTAAGCCTGTAGATGACACTAGTCGTCCTACCTCAAGTGAACCAAGTCGACAGACCTCCACTTTGCAACTGAAGTTCTAGTCAACATTTGTTTTTATGAACTCCGAAGCGAGGGTTCAAAGGTGATAAAGTTCAGACATGGTTAAATGTACATATCACGTGACCATATTTAATCCTAATTGTTGGTTACTCTTGCTGTTTGGCTCGTCCGTGTGTTACTTTTTTTTTTCTTTCGCATATCCTTTACAGGACAAGTTTTACTTACTTTCAGTAGTTTGACATTGCTTTCTGAACGACCGGCTCACATACCCCCGTCAGTAACCAGCGCGACGCGATCCGCTACCGAATCTCCCGCAGCTGTGTTTTGTACGTGAGTATACGGGATTAGGATCAACGTCCTTACCACCTTCGCCAGGGAGACAGCTGTGTGTTACTGGCACCTATAAATAGTTACACTGTAATCTACCATGCTTGACGTAGGAGGCGTCTATCTGTCCATACAACTGGAGAGAGTAAGGTGGGGGAGGAAAGTAATAATGACAGGATTTGCAATATTTTGGGTGTCCATCGACAAGGGTATTTGAACTCACCGATAAGAGTATTTGAACTCAATTAAACAAACAAACAATAATAATAATAATAATAATAATAATAATAATAATAATAATAATATCTCATTGGCACCTTGCCGTCTTGACAGACGATAGTTTGTGCTTTAAAAGGCATAATAACTTTTAACTATGGCGGTAGCGAGTGTGACTGATAAGGCCAATTTGCGCTGTAAATGTCCGTTCACAGTGGGTGCATGTGAATACGTGGTCATTTCCACCATCATGCACCATCTTACGTCTCAAACGCTTGGTGTGTGACTTTTCTGCAATAATTTTCTCCTTTGACTTTATTCCATTTCTGATATTTGCCCTCCATGCAACACGTTCAGCGGCGACTTGCTCCCAATGTGCATTATCAATGCCTGTATCAATCATGTCCCGCTTACACACATCTTTGTATCGTAGTAGAGGCCGACCCTGAGATCTCTTACCCATCTGTAATTCACCAAAAAAGATATCCTTTGGTATTCTACCATCATCCATCCTCCTAAGATGTCCTATCCATCTAAGTCTACGAAGACTGAGCATGGAATAAACTGTCACACAACCTGATCTTTCCAATACTTCAGTATTTGTGATTTTGTCTTGCCACTTAATACCAAGAATTCTTCGCAGACACCGCATATGAAAGCTGTTTAAATTGTTCTCTTGGTGTGAGTAAGTTGTCCAGGTTTCACTGCCATAGAGAAGAGTACTAAGGACACAGGCTTGATAGACAAGGACTTTTGTTTTGGCAGTAAGCTTCCTGTTCTCCCAGACTCTTTTCATTAACCTGTTCATTGTTGTTGCTGCCTTACCAATCCGGATGTTGATTTCCTGATCTAGGGATAATTTGCTATTTACCACTGATCCTAGATATGTAAAATGGTCTACTATCTCTAGTTCGGCGTCGTCAATAAAGATTGATGGTACCCCATGTGCACCTTGTGACATAATCTGTGTCTTCTTTTTGCTAATTGTTAAACCAAATTCAGAACAAGCATTGGAGAATGCAGATAGTAGACATTGCAATTCTTCCTCAGAGTGGGTCGTAACTGCAGCATCATCTGCAAAAAGCAACTCTCTGATCAGTACCCTCCTAATTTTGGTCTTAGCCTTCAATCTCTGAGCATTGTAGAGGCCGCCATCTGAGCGTGAGTGAATGTATATACCACCATCCTGATCACGAAATGCATATTTCAGTAGAAGTGAAAAGTATATTCCAAAGAGGGTGGGAGCTAGTACACAACCTTGCTTAACTCCACTCTTGATTTCAAATTCTTCAGAAGTTGCACCATCAAACTTGATTATACCCTTCATGCCTGTGTGGAACGATTCCACAATGGACAGAAGAGTTGGTGGGCAGCCAATCTTCTTTAGTGCCTTGAACAGACCCTCACGACTGACCAAATCAAATGCCTTTGTGAGGTCGATGAAGGCAATAAACAGTGGTTGATTCTGTTCACGGCATTTTTCTTGCATTTGTCGCAATGAGAATATCATATCAGTGGTAGACCGGTTCTGTCGAAAGCCACACTGTGATTCGGGGTAGACTTGATCTCCTAGGACTTGAAGTCTGCGCAGAACAATTCTGGCAAATACTTTTCCAACAATACACAGAAGTGAGATACCCCTATAGTTGTCACAGTCGCTCCGATCACCCTTGTTCTTGTACAGCGTTATGATGTTTGAATCTTTGAAATCCTGTGGGACTTGTCCTTCACGCCAGCATAGCTCTATTAGCTGGTGGATCTGTAGAGTGGGTGTGTCTTGCCCACTCCTGATAACCTCTATTGGAATCCCATCCTTACCTGGAGCCTTGCCAGATGCAAGTTCATTTATAGCACACTTAACTTCTGTTATGGTGGGAAGTGTGTCCAGGTGGTCAAGAGTTGGTAGAGCCTCTATGGCGTTAAGGGCATCATCCGCTAGTTTGGTCTCACTTGAGTAAAGCTCCAAATAGTGCTCTACCCATCTGTCCATCTGCTGTTTCTTATCAGTGATGACTTCTCCAGTCAAGGTTTTCAGCGGTGCACTTCTTTTGATCACTGGACCACAGGCTTTCTTTATTCCTTCATACATGCTTCTTATGTCTCCCTTATCACTTGCGATTTGAATGGACTCACATAACTTGATCCAATAATCATTTGCACACTGCCTGGCAGCCTTTTGCACATCCTTCCTAGCTTGCCTTAGCTCACTCAGAGTGTTACGCGTTGGTCTTTCCTTGTTTCTTAAGAGAGCTTTCTTCTTCTTATCAATCAAGGGCTGCAGAGTCTCGCTGTTGGCCGCAAACCAGTCCTGCCTCTTATGATCCACAGTGCCGTAAACCCCTACGGCAGTTTTATAAAGAGTTTCCTTAATTTGACCCCACTTTTCATTTACTGTACAATTTTCTGGTGTATCAGTGAAAGCGTCTTCAAGTTGCTGTTGAAACTGAAAGCACTTTTCAGGATCATGAGTGTTAATAATATTAATCCTGGGGCTAGATTTGTGTTTAGCTGTGTAGATTCTCTTTGGTCTCAGTCTAACTCTTGCAACAACCAAAGAATGATCTGTATCACAGTCAGCACTGTGGTAACTACGAGTCAATGATATATGGTTCAGATGTTGTCTCCGTGTGATGATGAAGTCCAGCTGGTGCCAATGGCCGGATCTTGGATGTTTCCATGTGACCTTATGCATCTCTTTTGTTTTAAAAAAAGAGTTTGTAATACATAGGTCATTACTGGTGCAATGCTCCAGCAGCCTTTGCCCATTTTCATTCATGCGACCGATGTTGTATTTTCCAAGGGACACTGGCCATGAACTCGAGTCCTTGCCCACACGAGCATTGAAATCACCGAGCATATAAATGTAGTCAGATTTTGGAACTGCTTTGATCACGGAGTCTAACTTCTCATAGAACAAATCTTTCACGTCATCAGAGGAATCGAGTGTCGGTGCATATGCAGTAATAATGGTGGCAAACCCACAAGAGGTTGCCAAGCGCAGGGATAATAGTCTTTAATTTCCTCCTGCTGGAATTTCAATCATTCCCAGTAGCGAATTCTTCACTGCAAAGCCCACACCGTGTTGCCTTTTTTCTGCCTGCCCTCTACCCTTCCAGAAAAAGGTGTAGTTGTTTTCCCTGAGTGACCCTTCCTCAGCGAGGCGAGTCTCCTGCAGGCCAGCAATATCAATGTTAAGACGACTGAGTTCGGCATCAATCACAGCCGTTTTTCTCACATCGTCAATATTGGTCAAGTCAGTGGAAAATCCTGGACACATGGTTCTCACGTTCCAGGTTGCAAGCCGTAGCTTGACGTTTTTATTTTTATTTTTGTTTGTACCTGGTGCATTGGTTTTACAGTCTGCGATTCAGATTTTGTCCTAGCCCCAAGCACCCATTGAAGCAGGCAGGCTGTGGCGGATCAGCACCCAATTGGCTGGGGGCTGCCCAGCTTGAGGCGGGCAGTAGCTGATCAGTGACACCTATAGGTGTCTCCCACCGTCAGGGGCAACGCGTGGCGCCCCATGTCTACGCCAACTGACAAGGACTTATAACCCGTAACAGTTGCCTCTCGCTTTGATTCCGAGACCAGTTAAGACCAGGGATGGAGTTATTGCCTCTCCATAGCACAAAGCCTGGGCTAAAATATAGAGATCATGTGTTGCCCATGCAGCATGATCCCTCTCTCGGCCTGCCTAGTTCACTCCAGAGGAAAGTTAACACCCCTACATCTGGAACAAGACAAGCTGCAGAAGCTGCCGGATCAGCAAAGCAATGCTCTAACTGTCCGCCTGTCGGAGCTTCGATCCTAGACCAGTCGCCAACCAAGGCTTAGGGCCTGGTCTGCCCTGCCATGACAATTTTGTCTTTAGCTTGCATTTCCTCGCACCAGGGTAAGGCTTGTACCCTCCCAATTGTGCTCTTCCGCCCGAAGCCGTTGGCACAATGTGGGGTGTCGGGTTTGGTAAGCGCCGCCCAACGTTCGGCGCTAACAGAAACCAGGTAATACCGTCTACTGTTATACGGTAGCTCAGTCATATCTGACTAAGACCTGACATGGGTAATAATAATAATAATAATAATAATAATAATAATAATAATAATAATAATAATAATTTCCGACGGGGAGTCTAACCCTAGTCTCCAGCATGAGAGGCAGAGATACTAACCATTATACTACCGAGGACACAAATATATTTCCACAAACATTAATAATGTAGTCAAACGTAGGCCACGTGACCGGCCGTTTGCGAATAGGTCACGTGACTAGCCGTTTGCGAATATGTCACGTCACCAGCCGTTTGCGAATAATGTCCCTACATTATTAGCAAATGTTTGCTTATAATCACTCCGTATCACCATTCCTCCCGGACCAAATAATCCCTCAACTGGATAGCAACCATACTGGATATGCTGTTTTGTGTGTATACGCAAATACATAAGATTATATTTAAATATTGAGCACAACCCACCACTGGCAACGCTGATCGTATTCTGGTATGAACCTAAGGCATATCCACGTCAATATGGAAGCACTATACTCAAGTTTCGCTCTCGTTTGAGCTCGTCAGTAGTGCATATCCCTGACCGGATCCAGAAACAAGCCCCGGATCACTGGCGTGTGAAGCGGGTGTGTAACCACGAGGCACACGCTGGACGCCAAATTATCATAACAGAACACTACAACGTTACCCATCGTAGGCTATGCTCAAGATTGCCCAATCGCCACGACTGACGTCCGTCAATCGATGTGGACCCGAACGATCAGGACTTCTCACTGGCAAGGAACACCAGGCCTCCTAAAATCCAGTGAGCAATAATCAAATTGATTATTTGGTTGTTTTAGGATTTGAAATTTAAATATTGAGCACAACCCACCACTGGCAACGCTGATCGTATTCTGGTATGAACCTAAGGCCTATCCACGTCAATATGGAAGCACTATACTCGAGTTTCGCTCTCGTTTGAGCTCGTCAGTAGTGCATATCCCTGACCGGATCCAGAAACAAGCCCCGGATCACTGGCGTGTGAAGCGGGTGTGTAACCACGCGGCACACGCTGTACGCCAAATTTAGTTAGGAAAGATATATGATCAAGGCATACTCCAAAGTCAGGACTGATGATTGGCCATGAATATTTAAACCATAACTCGAGGAAATGGCTCAAGGTTAGCAAACGGTCAACAGACATGAGTTATTGTAAGTTGTCGCTGTTATGATAAGTGGCAAAGATGAAAGATAACCAACGCTAGGCGGCTAAGCATTGTCTTGGGATTAGAGTAATTAAATATAGATATGATCAGGCCCAAAGAAATCAGGAGCCTTGGAATGTGATCAACATCGAACAATTAGTATAATGAGTCACATCACGAAGATTTTGCTAAGAATTATCATGCAAAGAGTGAGGAGGAAAATACAACCTGAAATAGGAGAAGAACAATGTGGGTTTGTAGAAGGCAAGGGTACAGTAAATGCTGTGTATATACTGAGAACCGTAATCGAACGTTCTATAGAAGTAAACAAAGATCTACACCTTTGCTTTATTGACTACACAAAGGCTTTTGATAAAGTGAGACATGTCAACATGATAAGGATGCTTGAAGATCTACAAATTGATGGGAAAGACCTTAGACTTGTAAAAAACATATATTGGAAACAACAACAAGCTGCCATAAGAGTTGATAATGAAGTAAGCCAATATCAGCCTATTAAGAGAGGTGTGAGACAGGGATGTGTAATGTCTCCAGATCTGTTTTCCCTGTACAGTGAAAATATTTTCAGAAATATTGAAGATATGGAAGGAATCAACATTGGGGGACGATGCATCAATAACATTAGATATGCAGATGATACAGTCTTGATTGCAGACAATGAACAGGACCTGCAAAATTTAGTAGATGCGGTTGTTACACACAGTGAACAACAAGGGTTAGAATTAAATTGTAAAAAGACAGATTATGGTCGTCACTAGGAAGAACGAAATACCACAGTGTAATATACAAGTAAATGGGAATATTCTTCAACAAGCGAATAGGTACAATTATCTCGGAACAGTGATAACATCTGATGGGAGATGCCTGGAAGAGATTAGAACAAGAATCGCCATGGCAAAAGTAGCCTTTAGCAAGATGAAAAACATACTGACCAATAAAAAGATGTCAATTGAAACGAGAAAAAGAGTGTTGAGGTGCTACATAGAACCTGTACTTTTATATGGATGTGAAGCTTGGACAATGAGCAGCCAGGCTGAAAAACATCTGATGGCTGTAGAAATGTGGTTTCTGAGGAAAATGCAAAGAATACCATGGACAGCCAGAAAGACCAATGAACAAGTCCTTCAAGAAACAAATGAAGATCGTAAACTGATCAGAGACATTAGACGTAGACAGTCACAATTATTTGGACATGTTATGAGAAGAAATGATTTGGAGAACTTGGTGACAACTGGTAAGATCGAGGGAAACAGACCAAGGGGAAGACCTAGAAACAAGTATCTGGATGGCTTGGCCTTGTGGCATGGTCGAGACAGAAACACGGAACTGATCCACTACTCTGGTGATCGAGTGAGATGACAGAACATGACCGCCCACGCTTACCGGCATGGCACATGATGGATGGATGATCAGCATTGTGCCTATACTTATTCACATAGTACCGGCAACACGGGAACGGTAACTTATTGTTTAATGACGTCACAAGCTATTCACGGAAATAAATATTGCATTACAAGAAATGTCAGCCTGCTTCTAGTCGTTGATATTTATTAACGTTGCTTCTGTTATTCTGCTGCATTGGTTTGTTGGACGGCGAGCTGAAGAGAATTTTGTAAATCACATTCTGGCAGTCTGCCTGCCTGCCAGCCCTCTCGTCCGTCCGTCTCTCCCCTCTCTCCCTCCTTATTTATCTATCTATCTATCTATCTATCTATCTATCTATCTATCTATCTATCTATCTATCTATCTATCTATCTATCTATCTATCTATCTATCTATCTATCTATCTATCTATCTGTCTGTCTGTCTGTCTGTCTGTCTGTCTGTCTGTCTGTCTGTCTGTCTGTCTGTCTGTCTGTCTGTCTGTCTGTCTGTCTGTCTGTCTATTTATCTATCTATCTATCTATCTATCTATCTATCTATCTATCTATCGGCCGGCCGGTCGGTCGGTCGGTCGGTCGGTCGGTCGGTCTGTCTATCTGTCTGTCTGTCTATCTATCTAACTATCCGGAAACTGCAGACGTTTGAATTATAATGACATATCTGTTGGAATCATTGGGATGCGAGGCAACAGTACATCTTCTCCTTTAAATTTCACACTTAAAATTTTAGCTTCGATGATATTGTTCAGAGTTAGAAAATTGTCACGTTTCTAAAATAGATCCATTATTTTTACAAACACTTTGAAGATACCTTAAAGTTTTTATCACTTTGTTTATACCAGATACGACTGTGGTGCACAGAGTATATGTTCGGCCCTTTCCCGTTCCCGTTGCGGGAAAAATGGGTTCAAAAATGTTCACGTATCTAAAATAGATCCATTATTTATACGAAAACCTTGAAGGTGACTTAAAGTTTTTATCACCATGTTTATAACTGACATGACTGCAGATAACTTCTTTAAACATTTTATAAAACACAAACAAAGAAACAAAGACACAAACAAACATTGTCTTTTATATATATATATATATATATATATATATATATATATATATATATATATATATATATATATATATATATATATATATATATATATATATATATATGCGTGTGTGTGTGTGTCTACGTGTGTATGTCTATGTGTGTGTGTGGTGGGGGAGGTTTTTATAATATCATTACTTCCTTCTTGCTCACTGCACGTAGCGAGAGATCAACAGCAGCAAGAGAAGCTGTGGGCCTTGTACCCTCAGTATAGCAATCATCCATGCTGTCTCTCATTCACACCTATCTGTCCATTATCTCTTACAATGAACAGCACCGAGAGAAACTAGTAGTAGAAACACCCACAGTATATCCATTATCCGGGCTGTATCTGGTATACGTCGTTCCTTTATTCCTATTATGGGAGGTGCACTTACACACAGCAAGAGAAAACCTGTGGGTCACGCACCAGGACCACATAGCACAATAATCTTGCTTCTCTGTGCCTACCCATATCATTTGTATTACGGAGGTCTGATCTTATACAACCCCAATAACACCAGCATTGGGCGATTTGATCCTTTAATACGTGGTATAACAATCAACCTTACTGACCCTATTTCTTAGTGAACAGTATGAGTGAAGCCTCGTATTTGTAGACCGTCCTACTCCGCATACCCCCATTTCTCTCTCTCTCTCTCTCTCTCTCTCTCTCTCTCTCTCTCTCTCTCTCTCTCTCTCTCTCTCTCTCTCTCTCTCTCTCTTTCCTTTCTCAAATAAATCATGCACATGTGTATGTATACTATTATATGAATGTTTGTTGATAGTTGTAGATGTATGTACGTGCGCTCACACATATCAGTTCACCCAGACTTTAGGACTCCCCTCATAACAATATAAAGAAGTACGTAATATGAGTTTTGTTAGTATCACTATCATACTTAGGTGCACACTTCATTGCTCTTCTGGGACTCCTCAGTTTCCATTCTCAAATAACTATCACAGTTTCCCGACCTACCTTCCTACCTCTGCCGCCACCCCCCCCCCCTCCAGTCTTTTAATGTACCACTTCTACTCAAGTACCTTGGATGCTCACTGAACCGTTACACCCACCACTCCGAAATCATCCTACACCTCACTCCCTCGGCTGTGTATAAAAAAAGATAACGGTTACATTCGTGGCAATACACAGCTTGGATTCTGGGGTAAGTAGGAACTTTTTTTTCCTCAAATTTTCATTTTCTCTTTATTGTTTTCATTTTTTCACCTTTTTATTCTTCTCATGCCGTCGTTACGCCATAATGTAGTCACCGGAGGGTCTTCTCCGTGACTATATGTTGTGTTTTGTGTATGTATTTGTTTTGCTGATGAAGGCTAGTCGCCGCAACGTCCTGTATGGGTCGTAATTCTATTATATAAAGCTGCATTACTTTGTGTTATTTTATATTGTTTTCATGGAAACAAAAACGATCAAATGCAGAGGTTCTAGAAAACCTGGGAATGAAGAAAGAGTTGATGGAAGAAATAAGGAGGAGACAAGTGAAATATTTTGGCCACGTTAAAAGATATGATACTATTATAAAAACCATACTGGATGGCAAGGTTGGGGGCAAGCGAGCAAAAGGTAGACAACGATACAAGTGGGAAGATAACATCAAGAGATGGACGAACATCAGCCTGATAGAATGTACAATCAGGGCGAGAGACAGCCAGTGTTGGAGATTCATTGCAGCCAACCTTCATTGCGAAGACGGCACCTGATTGATTGATTGAATTATTGTAATGGATTTTCTTATGAGTTACGTTAGTTGCATATCCTTTACATAACGTTTGCAGTCAACGCCAACATTTTTTTGTTGTAGCTGATGTCTTGGCAAGTGTACGTTCAGTAGTTTGCCATTGCTTTCTGAACGACCGGCACCCATACCATTTCGTAAAATACCAGCGCAACGCGATCTTCTTATGAGTGGCACAAGCGTAATGTTGAATCCTTTGCAGGACGTTGCGGTGGCGGGGCAGTGGGTTAATTCCCTAACCTGTCAGTTAGACTTAAACGTTGTCGTTTCGTTCAGGAGGCAATGGCACATTTAGTTAGTTGCATTGCCGTTTCTGGACGTGGTCATCAACCCCAGCATTTTTGACTGTTTGTGTTGTGACTTAATAGGCAGTTTTTACGTTCACTGCTTTCAGAATGACCAACGCCCATACAATGGAAATCAAGGCAAGGCTGTCTGCTAACATAACGCCCACGACTGATTTCGAATCCTGGACACGGTGTGTTGTAGAATTGTGAAACGCCATCACCTTCCCTTAGTCGCATCGCCGGCATTCTGCGTGTACGTGGAGATTAATGCGCTTGAGCTTCCGATGCGCTGATTCCCCCCCCCCCCCCTATAACCTATAACGGTCAGTTGGACGTCAATTGTGACTTCCCGTTCAGAAAACAATGGCAAATTACTGAAGTTAAACTGGCGAGGAAAGTCAACTTCGACTTGATTGCAACGTCCTACAAGGGACATGCAAAATGTTTAGCACAACCACGAAATGAGGAGTATTTTCTGCAATTTATCTTTGTTTGTTTGTTTGTTTGTTTTTTTCTTTCTCGTTCGCTTTGAACCCAAGCACTACTTCTAGTAGTATTAGTAGAGCTGGACTGAATGTTGCTGTGTGGATTCGCTTTCCTTATTAACAGTGTCCCTCTCCATCAGGTAAACCCTTTCCGACTTCAGAGGTACTTGTAATTAACGTCCCCAAGTCATGGACGATAGGTCAACATTTTAGTCCAGCTGTCCGGTGTAAGGGTTGAACCCCTTACCTCGGCATCAGCACACCGGATGTTTAAGAACACGCATTCTTATCCATTCGGCCATGTTGACCTACATCTTTGTTAATCGAGGTGAGGAAAAGAGATCGTTAGAGCTATACCGAACCAGTCTTGATATACGGAGGCGAATCGTGGACAGGTAGCGGACATGTGGAAGCTAAGGTGATGTGGTTTATAGATGAATTATGTGAATACCGTGGACGGACATAGGGGGCAATGACGGTATCCTGACAGAAGGTAACTCACAAAATTAACTGGGTACTCGCATCAGAAGAGGACAGTCCACATTCTCTGTGCTTAAAACAAAACAAAAAATATTATGTGCATGTTATGAGAAGTGGACAGCATGACTATGTAGTTACAACGGAAGTGTTCGAGGGAAGGAGAAGCAGGGGGAGATCAAGAGACGAGATTCTGGACAGTTTAACGTCATTGCACGGAGGAGCATCGGTATAAACAATAACTAACAGAATAAGAGAACGAAGGTTGTGAACAGACATGATCGGTAACGCCATACGGCATGGGTTATAAAAAGAAGAATCTTCTGTGCCATACTCTTCAGCATTTACTTGTCAAACAAGTGGTGATAATTAAATGGAATTTATATATTATTAAAAGGTTACGGTAGTTCACAGCAGATCCTGTCGTTGAGGTGTGAAATACTAGGCCCTCACATATTCTACCACTACATTCAGACATATGAGGTGGAGTGGCCATTTCAACAGGAGTGGCTTTGAAAAGAAACAGCCACTCCAAGAAAATGACCAAGAACACTTTGAAAGATAGCAATGTGAGCTGTAAGAGACCCAGGACGGATTATAAACACACTTTCATGGTACCTAACAGTGGGAATTTGACCCCCCCCCCCCCCAACTATGATGAGTATGTTACAATTACTAGATCAGGCTTGTAGCGACTGCACAAGCCAGGCGGCTTTAATCCCTCAGGCTCAAGATCTCCTTGCCATACACTGCAAGGTACTATATTGGCAGTAAATGACAGTTTTTTGGTTTTTTTAACTATTAAAAAGAAATTCTTTAAAGCATAGAAACCGTTCAAAAATTCGACAAACGTCGTCAAACTCCATAACGTTTCATTTTATGAAAATAAAGGTGTACACTGGCGAAACAGGTCGTTCATTAGGAAAGGGCCGTGCCGTGCTGTGCTATGTTACAGAGGGGTGGCAGCATCAGGCGGCACCGTAAGGGGGCGGCATTTTTAAAGAAAACAATATGTAAGGGGCGGCATTTCGAAGACTTGTATCATACTGAGAAAATCTAGCGCACGGAACTGCATTAGGGAAAAAATATTATATGAACACAATGCCAGTTTTAGGAACCAGAGAATAGATATTAGTGGCGTGGTTGTCCTTCGTCTCTCTTGTCCAAATACATGCAAACATCACGTTGAGAACACATATAACATATGCAAACACTTAACACCTCTAAGTGAATCAGAGAATCAGTAGAAATGGAGAGGTTAAGCCAACTCAATGTGGGTTAAAAATGTGTCGAGATAAGCACTGTTTGGAATATATCCTTTCTTAGCAGAGTGTGAGTTGACCCAAGAGGTACGACATGTCAAGGACACAAAGGATATTCAGTAGTAGAGAAATATCATCACTAACAATGGTATTTTATCATGATCACTACGTCACCCAAAGAGTCACATTAAACATTTCAATCAATCAATCAATCATGTGCCATTTACATTGTTAAAAATGGTGTCCTCCACGTTGGGATGAAACGAGAAACAATTTTCTTACTTTGTGTGACATATGAAGGGAAGTCATTAAGTAACAGTAATTTTACGATAACTTTTTTTTTATAATAGTGCAAACCAGAAATGTAACTGTGTCACCGTTATTCCTCAACATAGTAATTTGCCTGGCAACACACTCGGTCCACCTGTTCACTAGCGTGTTAAAAGAAGATTTTGGGTGTGGCCTTCAACTTCAACCAAATTTGCACCACCTCCATCTCATCGTTGTCATCTGTAAACGTCTGACTCATAAAAGCTCTTTCAATTATCCAAACAAGTGAAAGTCCTATGACACCAAGTTTGGATTGTATGTTGGTTGTTTCAAGACTCAATTTTCAGATCACGTAGTGTATCCACGGTATGCGCAGACATATGAGGGCGGGCGCTGTCGTGCAGCAATATTATACACCTTTTGAGAGAAGTTCCCGACACTTCAATCATATTGCAGGTTTCAATGTGTTCACTAGCATGTCACTGTATTGAGCACTTGTCACAGTTTCACCTCTTTCCTGAAAATGCACCAATATAGGGCCTTAGATATCCCAAACAGATGGTCATCACGACTTTATCAACGGTTTCCTGCGTCTTTAATTTTTCTTAACCAGAGAAAACTGGTGTTTTCACTGCATCAACTGCCTCTTACTGTCTGCTTTTTAATGACTGTTCCCATGCCAAACCACCATTCTTATGTAGATTTAACAACCTCTGACCACAAGAAAACAAATAACAACACCTTGTTCTTTTACAGTGCAAGTTGAGAGTGGGGTAGTCATTTTGTAATAGCCGTTGTGCATACGCAAACTAGTCAGACCTCACGACCCCATATATGAGGTATTGCTAAGAGTGTATCCTGAAATAAGATTGTTCGTTGCCAATACTCTTACATGCAGTTTATAATAAAATTCCTGTTACTTAATTACTTTCTTTCGTATTTATTTTCAAGTTTGGTCCTTAGAAACTGAAGATGAGAGCAGAAAAGCTCTCGAAACGTCCCTTGGTTGAAACGTTAATTTGTGACTGTATAAGCCAGTATAGTACTTACATTTAAAAAACAATGCTTAGAAACAAACTATGAGATTACTGGAGCTTCTTGTCACAGCACTGGTATACCAACAATACAATACAAAAGAAAACAAACAACAGAGAATTCATGTTTCAATAAGTAACATTTTATTTCATCATATATATCAAATCAATGTACCACACACATGTATTTATGGTCCCCTCAGATCACATCTTAAAACAGATCATAAATAGGTAACAGTAATTTTTAAAACATCTTCTTTCAACGTTAAACAGCATATACAAATTCCCTCCAGATAGAGTTTATAAACACACCACAGTAATCAACACCTCACGTAAGTAAAGAATAATCACATCTAATGAGGTCTACACTGTGTGAGTACTCTAGCTGCCCTTTCAGCATTTGTGAATTTATATAATGGGTGGCCGAGTGGCAAGCACACCTGTCCTACACGTGGCCCTACACCCAAATAATCCACAAGACAGATATTTATTTTACAGATGAAATGGCTCTGAGATCAACCCAGCCTTATAAAATTGATATTTGAAAACCAGAAGATTGTCCAGGAAGTTTAAGGCAGACAGGGTTATAATGACCACATCACCAATTTTTTTTTTAAAATGGTATAAAATATGAGCCTGACAAAATGCTATTCGGCAAGGAAATAGGCTCCTTTACTATTGGTAAACTGGCTAGGTGGCGAAGGGGTTATGGACGCAGTTCGTAATCCCGCATACCCACGTTCGAAACATAAGTATACGCGATTTGGCAGCAGACCGCCGTTCGTTGGTTGTTTTTTTTTTTCTGAAAACGGTATGGGTGCTGGTCATTCAGAAAGCAATGGCAAACTACTGAACGTAAACTTGCCTAGAAATCATGAACAGCCAAAAAATGCTGGGGTTGACAGTGACGTCCTGTAAAGGATATGCAACTACCTATTGGTAAGATTCAGAATATTTCAAATGGTCATTGCTTGCTTGCTTGCTTGCTTGTGTTCGTTGGCTTGAGCTCCAACGCGAAGTCCTGTATGTCGGATGAAGGCATCCTGTTGTCCAACATCAGTGTGATGTCATATAGGACCTGAGTTTTACGTGAGTATCCGTTGTCCCATGTCTGGCTTATTGGTGTGCAGACTGGTGGTTCCTCGCCGTACAGGCAGACACTCTCCGACTTCGGAGGAATCGGCGATCCTACTGACTTTAGCCAGGACCCCGAAGGGACCTGTTGCCCAGACGCTCAACGAGGACGCGTCAATAGGTCTTGGCCAGTATATAATCCGGCCCTGGTGCCTTGGAAACACCTCTGCGTCCCCAAATGGTCATTGTAAATATACTAAAATAGTGCTGAATTTGTCTTGCAAGAGATAAACCTATTAGCAGGTAAACCCCGGTACTTTTTGGCTATTTGTGAGTTTTTGGCAAGTTTACGGTCAATAGTTTTTCAGTTGTTTTATGAACGTTCAGCACTGATACCACTGTTTGAAAATAAAGCGCAGAAGGTCTGCTCCCAAATCGACAGCAGATGTGTTTCGAACACGGTATGCAGGATTATGAACTGCGGTCATAACTCCTTCACCACAGCGTCAGTATATCAATCAATCAGGTGCCATCTCTACGTTGAAGGCTGGCTGCAATGAATCTCCAACACTGTCTGTCTCTCACTTTGACTGTACATTCTGTCAGGCTAATGTTCGTCCATCTCTTGATGTTATCTTCACACTTGTATCATTGTTTACCTCTTGCTCTCTTGCGCTCCACTTTGCCCTCCAGTATGGTTTTTATAAGAGTATTTATTATGTATTTTAATGTGGCCAAAATATTTCACTTGCCTCTTTTTTTATTTATTTCATCAATTCTCTTTTCATTCCCAGTTTCTCTAGAACCTCTGTATATGATTGTTTATGTTTCCATGAAATACAACATATTCTTCTATATATCCACATCTTCAGGGCATCTATTTGACTTTCTAGTTACTTGTTCAATGTCCAGGCTTCCACGCCATACAATAGTAATGGTATATATATATGAATGACAATACATCTGCACTTTATTCCTATTGTATATACTGTTAAATATGGCTTTCATATAGGTTATATACCATTTCTTCACCAGCTCTCCATGCTGTCTATCTCTCTATTTGCACGGTCAAACCATTTGACTTGCTGCTTTCTAATAAAATCTAGTGCTGCTATAACCCCCATTTTAGTCCTGATTTCTTCATTTCCAATCTTATCTCTTCTTGGTACGTTGAGTATTCTTCTCAGGAATCTCATTTCTGTTGTGATTTTTCATTTCTCTTTTTCTGTCATTGTCCAGTTTTGGCATTGGTAGCATAGAGTTGGTAGGAAGATTGTGTTGTAAAGTGCTTTCTTCAGACTAGCCAGTTCTCTTCTCCACCACCTTTCCTTCCCAGATAATGACCAGAAAATGATTTAGTAGCCGTATTATGAGGCTGGGTTGACTTCAGAGCTGTGCTGGTTAGATACATTCCTAACTGCTGGGAACTGACGATGAAACCAGTTGGTGATAAGCAAGTGTTATGAACCACCATACCACCACACTTGTTTAGTTTTAGTTTAGTTGACGGATCAACATCACGGCACACGGGTGTAACCCATAAGTGCTCCGTTCTACTCCTAACTCGAGCCTGATTCAAGAGAACCTTAGCTCAATGCACAAACTCCGTAGTACCGGCGAGGATCCTGAAATACTTTGGGAAGATTTTTAACTCAAATTTTGTCCAGGCAGCACCGTTAGGCTACTCTTTTTCGATTTCCAACTGTCAAGGGATTTGTTTACGTGCGCAACAATACACACGGGCGTCCGATCTCACTAACTAGAGGAATTTTGTTACTACAAGTCCACATGAAAAAATCTTGGCCCTCACCGGGGCTTGAACCTGAGACCTCCACCACTCAGAGCATACACCATACCTCGAGACCATTCGCCCCCCCCCCCCCCACACACACACTTGATGTTTATGTGCTTGTGTACATGTATGTGCGTATGTTCACAGCTCGCTTACCTATGCAACAGTGTTCAAGAATTTCTAACAAAACTATTTGTACACTTTCACTCTAGTGAATTACAATTACTTATTTCAAAAACACACTTTATATTTAACAAAAGTCAATATTTGTGTAAAGCGAGTTGTTCTTGAATTGCTGACGTTTCATTCTGGCTAATTCAGGAAACAATGCCGCCCAATAACACCCAATCCAATATTTACGAGAGAAAAAAAATAAAAATTTGGCCTCGTTCAACCTGTCTCTGCAGTGTCAGTTATAATTGAGGTCTGTTTTTTTAAAAATATATATATAACTGAAGCTTTATTATGCTGTAGATTTTATAAGATTTCACAACCTTTGAGAACAAATGAACAACTCTTGTTCTTGTGCAAGTTGATAGTTTTAATAGCTATTGTGCATGAGCAAGCCGCTCGATCCTCATGACCCTACATGAGGCATTGCTTAAGAGACAGTTTGTATCCTGAAATAAGAATTTATGTTGTCCATACTCTTCTATGCATTTTAAAATAAAAATCCTGTTACTTAATGACTTTTCCTCGCGCGCGCGTGTGTGTGTGTGTGTGCGTGCGTGCTCTTGCATGCACACACACACATACACACCCAGAGTTTATTACATTAGAGCTTAAACTTCTGGTGCACTGACTAGAAGCATGAGATTAATTCCCTACACATATCAGTCGTACTTCAACGTCGACTCCTCATTCAGAAAGCGATGGCAACTTACTGAATGAAAACTTTCCTGTTGGAGTTGATTCTGCAAAGGACATGTAACATTGAAAAGAAATATGTATTTAAATTATTTTTGTATTTATATATCAGATTGTTCATGCTACGATGTACTTTACAGTTCAGATCATTCATCATATAATACACTTGGTTATTCAGATCATTCATACTGTGATGACTTTATTGTTCACAGTGTTCAAACTATATATATATATATTACTTCATTTGATCGTTTGTCTTCTTCTCTGGATAATATAGGGCACATAAAGGATACCACAGATTTAAAAAGTAATTAACTGATTATGTATAATCAATGTAACATTACTTTGGGCACACAATTTATCGGCTCCATCTCCATCAGCAGATGTCACTGTGTAAGGAGGGATACTTAGTATTCTGAAAGCACGCTGATTATTCCTCATTTCTGCCTGTGGTGATAAAAGTCCTGCTGCAAGTGATACCAATTGACAAACGTTTTAGACTTCTTTTGTCAACCTCTGTATTATCTATCCTCAATACATGTGATGGTTATGATACATACTTTGTCTTGTCCATTCAGAGTTAACTGAAAATGGGTGCCTTTATGCAAAATAGCAGGTTTCATAGAGTAGGGTTCCTCTATGATTGTTGCAGCATATTTGTCAGAAGCACAATAATCATTGACCTCTAGAATTGAAGTCACTACGTAGGTAAACAAAACAACAAACTGAGGGAGAATAACATTAACAACACATATCTTTGGTCAGAATAAATTACGTAGCAGTTTCCAAGTGAATCTTGTACAAGTGCAATATTTATTGCAACTTTTGTGTTTGTTTACTACTCAGAAATAGCAAAGGGACTCAATTGTGCCAATTGCATGCTGCCATGATTTCCCACATTAAATTATTATTTAAGCATTGAACAATTTAAAAATAAAACGTGTCCCATAGCTGGAACTGCTATGAGTCTGTGATGTGATTGGGCCATCACGTTTTGTATGCCTGAATGCACGGAGGAACTGATAGCCAGTCTTTTCCATGTTTTGTTTTCATGTAATGCACAGCATTATAAATTCTTTTTGACTTCCACTAACAAGGATGTTTTGCACTGAGATTCTTATTTATTTTTAGTGCATTTCACTATTTAATTTGATCCTGTTATCTGATATGTAATATTACAATTGTTAACAAACCTCTGCAACAAACAAGGAACATTATTCTTAGTTTTTAATTCCTTGAAAATAGTTTTTCTAGTAGCTTTTTTTCAGTTTGTGTTAAAATAAACACATTATTGAATTTCCCAGATTGTGCCTTTTCTCAACATCTCCTATATGTTATGGAGTGCATATCAATTTGTAATTAAACACTACAGTAAATTACATTTTTCAATGTCAAACTTGCCATTACCAAATATAGAGCAGTAAAATATACACAGCTAAATATACATCAATAGTACAGAATAAATGCATGTCAACAGATACAAAAACAGAATTGTGCAGCTGTCGCCAGAACTGGGGAATGACAGCAAGATTTTAACTGTAGCAACCGAGATGCTCAATTGTAGCAACACAGATGCCTGTGAAGACTACTAAGTAAAAATATATAAGAGGTAAAGGCCTCCTGAGAGAATACACAGCAATCTGTTGGACATCAGAACTTACCCAAAACTGACATCAGATGTGGGCATGACTTGGGATTGCTTTTGAGTTCTCTGCCTTTGCCAGTAAGGGAATGTTTCTAGAGGTCATCTAGTTGTACAGCATGGAAACCATCCACAGACAAACAAATGGGATGGACTCCTGTCAAAATCATCCCTTGGGGAGACTAAATATAATCAAAACCAGTTCTTATGAGGACCAAATAAGAACAAAACCAGTCCTTGTGAGGACTATATAAGATCAAAACAAGTCCTTGTAAGGACTATCTCAAGCAATCATAAATCAAAGAGGACACAAAAGGAGATATAATCTAATCTGTCCAGGATAATCTCAAGAAATCGTCAAAGAAGATATAACCAAATCTATCCTGATAAAAACCAGTCCTTGTCAGGAGTGGCTAGGAAAAGCAACGAACAACTGGGAGACAACTGAATTTGGTAGGTCCTTCTTGGGCAAGTCCTCATTAGGACCATTCAATGCAAAAAAGAAAATGAGAGCCCAATAAAACTCAAACAAATTCGACGAGCACAGATTGAAACATGTAACCAGTCCTGTTTAGGATTAACTCGAAGGAGCGAAGAACGGAAAGATAATCAAAATCCGCAAAAACAGACCTAAGTTATAACCAGTGCTGTAAAAACAGGCTGAAGATGGTCGGATATTTTTCTTTCTTAAATACCAACCGACCAAGGTAAAGCAAAAACAGAATGAAGTAGTAACCTCCATTGTTTCTTTCTTTTGTCCTTTGTCTTGCCCTTTACCTACCTTATGTGTACACAAATGTGAGACCCTGCAATCTTGTGCATTTGGCATTAAACTGACTCACCAGACAAGGCCAATGTGGCAGATCATGGAAGACAAGCCTTAGACAGCAAAGGTAGTGGATTCATGCTCTATCATTTTATCACAGACACCTTGTTAAAAATAATTACAAATTTAGCACTTGATGTTAATTATGATCTGATCTAAAAAGTAGATTTCTCTGAATTTAGATATTTTGAAAATGTGAATCTATAAAATAATATAAATTGCCAGTATATGTTTAAGTCTTCTCACTATAGCACAGCAGCATACAAGTAGTCTGGTACCTCTAAAAGCTATATTTCCTATATCACCTTTGTCAGGCTGCCTCACAGGTAAAGGGTTAACTAAGGAATCTAATTATCACTGCAAATGAGAAGCACATGCAACTTAACCCTTAGTTGCTCAGTTTTATGAAAAACAAAATAATTTACAAACACAAAAAAAGCAGTGAAGTATTGGATGGCAGTCACTTCCCGTTGTTATAACTTTTAAACAACTTTGAAATACTGAATGCCAGCAACATGACGTTATAATATTCAAGTATAAAGGACACACAATAAGACTTGTTATGTGATATACAAGATTCAAGGAGTAAAGTATCAATTGTACACAGAAGATACAACTGATATTCTGCTGGGACGCAGAGGTGTTTCCAAGGCACCAGGGCCGGGTTATATACTGGACAAGACCTATTGACGCGCCCTCGTCGAGCGTCCTGGGCAACAGGTCCCTTCGGGGTCCTGGCTAAAGTCAGTAGGATCGCCGATTCCTCCGAAGTCGGAGAGTGTCTGCCTGTACGGCGAGGAACCACCAGTCTGCACACCAATAAGCCAGACATGGGACAACGGATACTCACGAAAAAATTCAGGTCCTGTATGACATCACACTGATGTTGGACAACAGGATGCCTTCATCCGACATACAGGACTTCGCGTTGGAGCTCAAGCCAACGAACACAAGCAAGCAAGCATATTCTGCTCTGTAGATTAAACCAGAAACATACTTTATTGTCAAAATTTACAGTATTAGAAAATGACATCATAATTTATTAAGTTTATTTAATTTTAAAAATAACCCGTGTGATACTTTTAGGAAACTGTTTTACATCAATCCATGACTTTTAAATAACTCAAGAAATGAAGGAAGGTAAAAACTGACATGAAATACTGAAAAAAAATATAGCAATTACAGCTACATCAATGGAGAAACAAAGTGGTAAGAAAAGAAACTAATGTACATTTAGATGGAACAAAATTAATTATGTATATAAGAATAATTCAATGAAGTGATAATAAAAATATACATACATATCTTGGTTAAAGGTGTGCCCTATAAGATTACAAAAACATGTTACAAATTGGCCGTTAGGAAATCTTAACAAAAATACAAAATGTGACTAAGAGGCTCGATTAATTGAAAAAACACAAAACACATACAAGTGAATGTTTTCACCAAGAAGTTTGTTCTTGATTTTGCTGATCAGACTACTTCTTGAATGTCGAGATAAGCATCCCTTTGTTTAATGTTTATTTTTCTTGTCTGGTGATATTGACTTCTGTCACAAAGTTCACTTGTATCTGTGTTGTTTTCCATTCATCAAGCTTTTCATTCATATTTTGTGTTTTTATTTGAATTTTGGCAACCGGTATAAGAGAACAATATAACAAAGGAAAGAAAAATCTGGTATTATCCCCTGATATTTAGATCTATACAAATGAACTCATTATCTACAGTGTCTTAACAATTTATCCACATGACTGAGCCAAACTGCAGGACATTTAGAAACATTAAAAATAAACAGTAATTATTCACAATCAAATTGAACATTTTTGGAACATCATAGGAAATGATTTTTCAAGTTATATGGTGTGTAGGTGGCAGAAAATTGCCATTAATATAATGGCATATTTTAGATATTTACTTTAACAGTGATTCTTGTTAGCATGATAATTACAGTTGTGACAATGACAGTTGTGGTGATAGAAACAATCATCAAATCCTGTTTACAATTGGAAACTTGAGGCCATAAAACGTTCCTAGCTCTCTCTCCAGAAAACCAAAGACCAAAATCTGTGGAGAGTCATGAACACCTAAGCCAGTCGGCATGGCACTTCATGATGACGAGCTCTCTCTCACTATCTATCTTTCTATATCTCTCTCTCTCTATCTTTCTGTATCTATCTATCTATCTGTCTGTCTATCTCTCTACCTGCCTATCTACCTATCTCTCTCTCTCTCTATATGATGAGCTGTAAAATGAACATCATCAACTTATAACAAATCCTTTGCAAAACATCTCTGCCAAACAGACTCTCGATCCATCACCATTTCTCCTTCATCAGGCATTTCCATGTGCAGGGTGTCTTCAATGTCCATTATTGTTCTGTCTAAACAACTGACAAAAATAATTCAGATTCCGGTGTATGAGCTAGTTTTCCCTCCTGTTCAGATCTAGTAAAATGTCAGTGTTTTTCTTCTTCTTGATCAATGGTGTTGTAACAATTGTTCTGTGAGATTAAAGTAAAAGATCTGGTAAAATGTCAGTGTTTTCCTTCTTCTTGATCAATGGTGGAAAGCAGCAAGTCAAATGGTTTGGCCATGCAAGTAGGTTACCAGTCAACAGCATACACAACAAGCAATGATGCACAGACCAGATGGAAACAGAGGAAGAGGCCGACCACGTAAACGTTGGACGGAGGGAATAGAAGAGTCCATGGGAATATCGATATATGAAGCCCATAATCGGGCACTCTCACGAAGTTTATACTTCACCTCGACAACGCAAGGTACAAGAGGAACATGATGAGATGAGATCAATGGTGTTGTAACAATTGCTCTGTGAGATTAAAGTAAAAGAGCCGGTGCTATGAGTAAAGTGAACATTGACATGAATATAAGAATATACCGCATGTGCTAAATGTTCATGTGTATGCAACAGGAACTGAAGGAATATTGCACACAGATCTATATGTAAATGTAATCTTGTGTCACATTCTCCTGTAGTGGTGTGAAGTAATATTCCTTGAAATATACTCAATCATAATATTATGAGGTAGGATGATCAGATCTTTTTCTCACCAACTGTCTTTCCTAGATAAAAATATCAGCATGACTAATAATGTCACGAGACGGCCAATAACACAATAGTATGCTGTCAATAATTACCATCATCAAGTGCTATCTCACCATTATGGTTGTCTTCAACAGTTTCATGGTTCAAACCATGTATTGTCAGTGTGAGTGTAGGAGGTATGTATTGTCTAAGAGTTAATGTATGGTTAATGTATGTGTGTATAGGAGGTATGCATTGTCTAAAAGTTAGTGTATGGTCAGTATGTGTGTTTAGGAGGTATGTATTGTCTAATAGGTAATGTATGATCAGTTTAAAGTGCAAAAATAATAGAACAGACAACACTGAGTTAACTTTATTTACTGGACCTGAAATGAGCGATGATCAACTTAATACCTGTTGGCTTAATTCTCACAGGTATTCATGGCCAGCTATGTAAATAGATCAGAGCTTTTAAGTGTTTAGGAAGTTTGCTTCAAGAAAAGAGACTAAATCTAAGCATAGACAGAAGGCGCTCTGCATTAGATTTGTCTGGGAGAAAGACATATGATTGTGTGTGTACATGTTTTGACTTATATTTCATCAGTGACACAGAGGAAATATACAATTGTGATTTGTAGCGATTGTTTGACAAGGCATACTCACTGATCCTGCTGCCAAAACAATGAAAAAGCGACCTGTCTTCCAAGATGGCTTGCCACACTATCAAGAGCCGACTCATATCTTACAATGACTTATACCAACTGACTCAGAAAGGAGAGTGGATCAGAACAGGCAGTCATTAGAGGAAAGTACTTTGCAAAGTGGGTCTTTAAAGCTTTATAAATAGAACCCTCAGGTGGACAGAATCCAGGTGAAGCTGCACTGGAACGAAGACCACAATCTATTATTAATTATTTTGAAGCTTTAAAGATGTGGTCCAGGCAGAGGTCATGACAGGACACCTTCTGCTGTAACAACAATAACATATTTCACAGGCAGATGCTGCCCAGCATGTCACTAACACTGCACACACCTGTCTTGTAGCTCGTGGAGCCAGCAATAATTACCAGTTCCCAGAGACCATCAAGAGAAGTTCATGACAAACATCCTCTGTCCTACATTTCCCCACCACACTCATACAGGCTTCTTCCAGTCTATCTACTGAAATCATCCACCCACATCTAGCACAATACCTTTCTCTTGCACATTTTGCAGCCACTCTTCCCTCCAGCACATCTTTCAACAATGACCTGTATTGTATCTCTTTATATGGCTAAAGAATCATGTCAATAGGTCAATAGTCTGAACTGAACTACAAACCATTATGGCAGTCATAATCTTCCACTTCTGCCGTCAAGTGTCGTGGGGAGGAATAATTTGCACTCCAGCGCCCGGTGGGTGGCACTGGATAGTGTCATTTCGTGTGATTGTACAATGTCTTTGATGTCAATCCATTTTCTTCTTGGACGTCCTCTTGGTCTCGTCGCAGATGATCTTTGATGTAAGGCCATTCTAACGATATGGCCAAACCACTTGATCTTCTGTCTTTCAATAAATGTGGCACAAGGTGTTGATCCCACTGTCTGTCTGATGACAGCATGTCTTACTCGGTCTCGGATTGTTAAGTTGGCAGCTCTCCTTAGGCATCTCATCTCGCAAGTGTTGATTTTGGGAAAGTGTGATTTGGGTAAAGTCAGGTTTGAGATTGGTAGCATAGGGTTGGTGTCAATATGCTGTTTATTATCTGTCGTTTTGCGGACATGGGTATATTTGGATGTTTCAGTAAGGGTGATAGTTGATATGTAAGTGCAATAGCCTTCTGACGTCTGAATTCGATTTCTCTGTCCAATCTGCCATCTTCTGTGATCATACTTCCAAGATATTTGAATTCTTTAACTTGTTTCAGAGTTGTGCTATTTATCTGTATACTTAGTGGGCCCGGTGATCTGCTAGCTTGCATTATTTCGGTTTTGGCTGTGTTTATACTCATTTTGTATCTGCTGCAGGTTGAACTCAGATTATTAATATGATTTTGTAGTCTGCCCTCATTGCTGTAAAACAGGCACTGATTATCTGCAAATAGAAGTTCATTTATTTCCATTTCCTATGGATCAGTTGTTTCATCTTGAGTAAAGAGTTCTAAATTTTCTGAATCTGTTCTGTCAAGACTTGCTTCTTTGGATATTCTGTTCATGTAGATATTAAATAGCAGTAGACCAGTGAATTGACCACTAAACCATCAATACCCATATATTTATTTATAGTACTTATAACAAAATACACATTGACATCTTATAAATTATATTCTCTCTTGTGTGTCTCTACATAGTCAAACAATCAGAAATTATATTCTCTCTTGTGTGTCTCTACATAGTCGAACAGTCAGAAATTATATTCTCTCTTGTGTGTCTTTACATAGTTGAACAGTCAGAAATTATATTCTCTCTAGTGTGTCTCCATGACCACTATACCATCAATACCCATATATATATATATATATATATATATATATATATATATATATATATATATATATATATATATATATATATATATATAGTACTTATAATAAAATAAATAGTTATAAAATATATTCTCTCTTGTGTCTCCACCTAGTCAAACAGTTATAAATTATATTCTCTCTTGTGTGTCTTTACATAGTTGAACAGTCAGAAATTATATTCTCTCTAGTGTGTCTCCATGACCACTATACCATCAATACCCATATATATATATATATATATATATATATATATATATATATATATATATATATATATATATATATATATATATATATATATATATAGTACTTATAATAAAATAAATAGTTATAAAATATATTCTCTCTTGTGTCTCCACCTAGTCAAACAGTTATAAATTATATTCTCTCTTGTGCGTCTCCATATAATCAAACAGTTACAAATTATATTCTCTCTTGTGTGTCTCCACCTAGTTGAACAGTTATAAATGATGTTCTTTCTTGTGTATCTCTACCTGGTCAAACAATTGACAAGCTTCAACATCCCAATGACCCCATTGTAACTACTGACAGCATATCCTAACTCTGACAACAGAAGCAACAGACACGAACCTGTTGCTTTGCAGTTCGACCTGAAACAACCATAGCCAAAGAAGACAAATTAGCTAAGGAAGGCAAATTCAAAATAAATTCCTGTAGTAAACAGGATGTACTGGACCAAAGGCCTGATATGCAGTGCAATGTAACTCACTTATAACGTAACTTCACTGAAGACTGAAACAAACCCCACTGTTTTACACATGCATAGTAATCTGATATGTTATATTCATTTTACAAACACAAAATTATGAAAGAGACTGTATATATATACTTTAACAAATGAAACAATGCACCCTGACCCTGTCAGTGTGTGCTGACGTGTACCATACACATTGTAAATTTAAGGTATGACTCACTTCTGGGCAGTACTTTAGTTCATACAAACACAAGTTTTTTTTTTTACCTGTATCAGCAAGTAATATGAATACCATTGTAAAGATTTCCAATAGTATCACCAAGTAGTTTGATGACAATTAATGTATAGGTTACCTACAGTATCACCAAGTAATATGATGACAATTGATGTATAGTTTACAGGCAGTATCAGCAAATAATATAACAAAAATAAATGTATATAGTTTACCTACAGTATCAGCAAGTAATATGATGTCAATTAATGTTTAGGTTACCTACAGTATCAGCAAGTAATATGACAATTAATGTATATAGTTTACCTAGTTTCACCAAGTAATATGATGAAAATTGATGTATAGTTTACAGGCAGTATCAGCAAGTAATATGATGACAATAATGTATAGATTACCTACAGTATCACCAAGTAATATGATGACAATTCATGTATAGTTTACCTACACTATCTCCAGGTAATATGATGACAATTAATGATTTACCTACAGTATCACCAAGTAATGTGATGACAATATATAGTTTACCTACAGTATCAGCAATTAATATGATGACAATTAATGATTTACCTACAGTATCACCAAGTAATATGATGACAATTAATGTATAGTTTACCTACAGTATCACCAAGTAATATGATGACAATTAATGTATAGTTTACCTACAGTATCAGCAAGTGTATAGTTTACCTACAGTATCACCAAGTAATATGATGACAATTAATGTATAGTTTATCTATAGAACCAGCAAGTAATATGATGATAACTAATGTGTTTACTAGGTATATATGACTAGAAACAGACAAATTAATCAAACTTATGAGATCTTGACCAAGAAAGTAGGAGGTAGCCATTCATAAATGATACTACCATGCAGTCATACATTTTAGTACACCAAAAACAAATTAACATGAGACTATTGTAACACAGAAGGACTATACAGGATACTACTGGTGCAATTACAATACAATACAATACAATGCAAGAGATGTACAAAATCAAATATGTCAGTAAGTTTTTATGTTACAAGGAACATAAAAAACATGGAATAACAAACATGGCAACGTGAAACAATAATCTGACAATCTTAGTTACATAGCAATCAACTTATCAATAGCCATAATTATTAATGCTTACTAGCAATAAAATGTGTTTTTAATTCAATACTGTTCCAATTTTTCATTAACTTATTTGTAAGAACAATAACAGAATCATAAAACAGCTATAGATTGAAATCATACGTAAACTCAATACCAAGTATAAAAGCCATACTAAAATCAACCCAAGCACTGAAAACAAATACAAACACAAATTAATGTACAGGTGCCAATAAGAAACAAATGAATTTGTAATAATTAACTACAATTATATTATCAGGAGACAATGTTGCATACAAATATATGGTAAAATTATTATCTAACATTACAGAGGAACAAAAAAATGGATACAGATCTATCTAAAGTTGATATTTCCACCATATAAAGCAAAGATTAGCATGACTAGGTAGCCAGTAGCAAGTCCACAGTTCTGTAAAAGAAAGGTCTTGATTTCTCCAAACTGTTTTCCTTCTTTGGACTCTGCAGCTGAGTTCATTTCAGGCATCTAGAGTAAGTAAATGTGAAGAAATTAAAAAAGGTCACAAATTTTGAAAAACTTTTCTAGAGCATTCACAACCAATCAGCAGGTACAATTGCATACCTGGTGTATCTACAGTGTTATATTTTCAATTGTTTAGTTTCTTCTAATATAAAATTCTTTCTTGTTAAATGAGAGCTAATCAATACTAATTAAATAGATTTATTTGGTAGTTTCAGGATTTGAGGTTTGAAGATTGAGCACAACCTACTACTAGTAACGCTGATCGTATTCCGGTACGAACCTTGGAAGCACTAGACTAATTTAATAATTTATTTATTCACTACAGTCGACCGCATGTAGACCTGGAAGCTGGTGTTGGACAGTGTTGGACAGTGTTGGACAGTGTTGGACAGTGTTGGACAGTGGCACGCACACTTGCCTGGTGGCATGTTTTCAATTCCCAGACAAAATAAGAATTTAACATTAAAAACATGTGGCAGAGTTAATGTAACCAGAAGAATGTTTATAATTCTAGCTGTAATGCGCCATTTTCCAACACATTTTTGTGGGTGGCATTTGAAAGCAAGTTGGTGATTTACAGCTACATTTTCCATTATTTTGCCAATTACATGAAGTCTTGTGTCTTATGGCATTCAATGGCTTCGGGAAGAAACATGAGTACCAGGTATTTCTTTGTTAATGAAAGATGTGATGAGTGTGGGTGCCAGTAGCCTCAATTCATATAACTAACCTAATATATGTGAGAGACCCTGCGTAGAACCATCATCAGAGAAGGCTCATTCAATGGCCAAGTAAACATCCAAGATCTACAACAGGTAGCAGCAAACCGCCAGACATGGAGAGCCATGACTTCTGCCCTATGCACCGACTTAGGCTCAAGAGGAAAGACTAACTAACTAACTAATATATGTGAAGTCCTTTTACTTTAAACCACTAATAGTGTTTGTAATAAGTCAATTACCCATCAGAAAAGTTTACGATGGTGATATAGTGGTTACTCCCCCGATGTGTCTCCACCTTGTCGTGGTGGGGGATCTTGCGTGTCCCATCGACCCCATGTGCTTGCCGATGGATGAAAACTACATATTGGACAGCTTATGGGATAGGGGCCAGACTAAGAGAGACACAACCTGCTGCTCTGCAGGTAGACTGAGGATAGCAGTCAAAAGTTTAAATCAGGCGCACAAAGGCAGAAGTTCTTGGTCCGGACAATACTCTAAGGCTCTCTGTCGAGGATTTAGGCTAAAGGTCTCTAAGCCACAAACCCTCGGATGTGAGAGCCGGGCCGATACCCACCTACCGAAAAATAGAGGTGGGATACTGAGCACGCTACATGCCCAGTTCTGATACTTGTTCGAAGGCTCTCAGCTGAGGGATATGAGGGATTCCCGGATGAGAGGGCCTGGCCGTTTCTCGTTCACTGCTGCACGGAGGTAAGGTGCTGAGCCGGCAGCACATGTAGCCTACCTCGTGAGCGAGAATAAAAATGCAGAAAGTGTCCCAGTCGAATGAAATGGCTACGAAAACTGTCTGTGTCTAACTCATAGAGTGTAGACAAAAGTGAAAAAACGTTTCAATAACACGAAATGGAACGCATGGCTAGCGAATCCATTGCGTGGTCCGAAGTCAAAAGCTTACCGAGTGGATGTCGCCTGCAGTCTGACCGTTCCTGGTGTGTGCTTGAGCGACCAGTGGCAAGCGAGATGCCCAACACATGGAAGTGAGGAACTGAAGCAGCCATGAGCAGGACGTCGCAACTCCTTGGGTGAGCCCAGTCTCAGAGCAATATGTGCCGGCTCTGCAATTATGGAAGCCTCCTTGGATGCCTTGGATAGGCCCATGGTCTGCCCCTGCCTTCCCTTTAGGGTTAACCATGATGTCAATGATCGTTCTATCTTGACCAGCTGAGATGTGGGCGACATCACAACAATAAGTCTAACGTACCTCAAAACCCGAGGAAGGCTAACCTCATTAAAAAAATGCCTGCTGAAGTCAGAAGTGCCGTCCTACGGGTGGCAAACTAAAAATTGGCACTACGCATTTACGTCTGAGTGAATTGTCTCGTCCGAATGTCTCTCGTGCTAGGAACTGTTCTGACTACCTAGTTTCCTAATGCCGCTCTTGTTCGGAACAGCTCTGACTAGGTAGTTTTCCGAATGTCCACCGTGCCTGGAACAGCTCTGACGGGCACATGGACAAGCACATGTCCGAAAACTCGCTGAGTGGATACCGTCTGCAGACCTGTCTGGTTTGTGCGGGAACAGCCCGGGGCGAACGAAATGCCCAATATATTGAAGTGAGGAATTAAAGCAGCCATGAGCAGGACGTGACGATTCCCTCGGTGATCCCAGCACCAGAGCGTTATGTGTCGGCTCTGCAATTATGGAAGCCACCCAGGATGGCGGAAAATGCTATGGACTGTCCCTGCCTTCATTTGAGGGATGAACTTGCAGTCTTCGACTGTTCCAACTTGACCAGCTGGGAGGTGGATGGTACCACAAAAGTGAGTCTCCCAGGAATGCTAACCTGGTCAAAAATGCACGCTAAAAGTCGGATGTGTTGGTCTAAGGGTTCCACCCAAGGGTGCTTAATGAGACACACCGCAATCACATCTGAAAAAACACTCCGGATGAATGCAAAGAAGAAGAAGAAGATATAGTGGTTAGTGTGTTTGCTTACCCAGACAAAGGTACATAAGATACATTTCATTTATCACCTTATAGCTTTGATGTGTGATCTTGTAATTGCCACCTATTGTGAGTAACAATAATAATACAAAGTATATGATTTCTACAGAAATCCTTAGATAATAAACTTCATTCGGAAATTCAAAACAATGTATTCCCTTAGTGGATTTAAACACAGAAGTCACAAACAATATGCTGCACGATTTATTGCCTGGCATCTCATCAGGTGCATACTGCAGAATTAAATATCATCTGAAGTGAATAAATGAATAATACTTAAGCTTAAACAATTAAAACACATAGTCAGAGGTATTGTTCGAATATGGAACATCTGTTATCCCTACGGTTATTTCAAATTTACAACAAACTCTGTTTGCAAAAAATGTTGTTGTAAATTTGAAATTACTGTAGGGATAACACATTATCCACATTCGAACAATACTTGTGAATATGTGTTTTAATCCTTTCAGCTTAAGTATCATTCACACATATGATGTTTAACTCTGCAGTATGCACCTGATGAGATACAGCTAAATCTACCAGGCAATAAATCGTGCAACATATTGTTTGTGGCTTGTGTGTTTAAACTTCATTTGATCAGCAAAACTACTCACTCACCATATCAACCAGTGAAATGTACAGAAACATCCCTCCAGCTATGGCAAAGATCCACTCATGTGACTCTGTGTTTTCAGCCAGAATGATGCCTATAAAAGTCCCAATATAACAAGTGCAGGCAGACAGGAAGTTGTACATGAGGGCTTTCCGAAAGCACATACCTGAGTTAAGCAGGATAGCAAAGTCCCCTACAACAAGAACAGAACCATCATTAGTTATAATTTGTAGAGATATTAAAACAACTGTTAATATACTGTCTATCTTCTTCTGTCTCCCAACGGAGCACAGGCCCGCAACAAACTCACGCCCAGCCCTTCTCACACCCAGCCCTTTTTAGATTTCTTTATTCGTGGTTAGGTTTTGCAGCTAGCTTTCTACAGGATGAGGCACCCAGTCTCGTGCCAACCCTCCTTAGCTGCTGCTTTCAGTTTGCATGGTAGGTGATAGTGTTACTATTATTAGCCTCCTTTATGGACCCCGGGAACACATGGGTGATATACCGTTTGTACTCAGCTGAAATAGTGCTGAGGTTACTGCAAATACATATCAACTTAGCGAGTAGGATATTTTATCCCCAGCAATGACCCCTCTTTTTCCTGATCAGTAAGATCTGGAACTCAAAAAGAGATATGCAAAAGTTCAACAACATGAACCTGATATTAATATCTAGAGAGAAATATTATATGGACTCAATACTACAATATGGGGCAGAAATGTGAACAATGAACAAACCATGTTATTCAGACAATTCTGCCTGGCTTAAAATGGAAAGTAATTTAATTATAACTATGGGTATTTAGATCTAATTCCTTTTTGGCATTACTGTAACTACTACTGTAACTTAAACTGTTGTACCACCAAACACTTTCACCAAATGTAGAAGTTATCCACCCATTTCTTCAGTTACAGTTTATCTCTACTGTATGTAGTGTATAGTCTTTGAAAGTGTTGGTGGCTGGTGTAATACCAACAACATCAGTCACCAAGTGCAGACTCGTCTATAAAACTATGGGTCTAAGTATCATACGCCCAGTGTGTCTTGAGGTATATAAAAGGATTCTTTACTTTACCTGTGAGTTGTAATCACCTAGATTGGCATCATTGTAAATGTAGCATCTGAGGTTTGCTTTTGTTGCTTCTCTGCAGGATTTCAACATTCCTTTTTTGTCTCATTTGATAGTATCATGTGGGTCTTTGCTCAATAAAGAAAGTGTTGTTTGATATGTATTTCTAATTACAAAAGCTCTGTGACTATTTTATTAATGCTTTGTATAATGAGAATCATTAGAGATGGAAAGATTGGGTCCATGAAATGTTTGCCCTTAAAATAATGAAGCAGGTAAAATCTACAGTAAGGATATTCTCAACAAACTATATCATGTTCAAACATGCTATCAAATTGGGAATTAGTCGTCCAAGAATGATATGACTTGAAATTCACATAAATGCACCAACAGTGAACCTATATATAATCATCAGAAATATGTCCAATAGCAATGAGTTGATGTAGTGAAGATATGAAATGTGATTATATCTGAATAAGAAAAAAGAAACTTGTATGTTTTTATTTTCTGAGTGATTCAATAATCTACATAAAGTTTCAGACAAACCCATGGATACTCCATCTCCAGCAGAAAATGTTGCAAGGTGTAGATGCTAATCATTCCACTGACACACTAGTTGTAAGCACATGAACCTCATCCTCTAATATGTCCCTTCCTACCAGACATACAGATAACTCTTAACTTAATCATCCTTGATTACCTTGTTTCATGCATTACTGTATCTTTTAATTATTAGTCATTCATACATTTTTTAGTTTACTTCGGCTAACTGGTTAATTTTACTTTGTTAGTTTATTGTAAATGAATATACCAAATTTCCTAATCATCATAAAGTGCCTTTCCTACTGGTGTGGCTGATCATTGCTCTACATATCATGATCTCCAACAAATTTCCGACTATATAAATATTTCTGATCAGTTCAACAAACACAGAAGGTAAGCTATACAGTGGCACTCACCAAGCTCATGTGGCAGTTCCTCACACATGACAGCCACGCTGACACTAACCCCTGTCATGATACTTTGTGTGAAGGCTGATCCAATGGACAGGCCATCAATGAAATTGTGTAGAGCGTCACCAAAGATGATCATGTATGCCACGGGTGCCACCTCGGATGTTGGATCTAGATGGTAGTGGTTGTGACTGTGGCCAGAACCATTGCAAGGGGTCTTTTCCTGAAGTGACAAAACAGGTCTATAATAACAAAAACAAAAACAAACACTTTATTTTCGATGGGTCACAAAGGGGACACACAGGCCTGTTTTACATTCAGTCCTTCCAATCACGCATCTTTCATACATCAATTATCTATTATGCATGTTATATATAATATATATAATATATATGAATAAATTAACTTTATTTTCGAAGGGTTACAAATTGGGCATGCAGGCCCAGCTTACATTCGGCCCTTCCATTCACTCATTTTGCATATGTCAATCATCTAATGTGCATGTTACATTCACATAGAAAAATCATTGGTAATGAATATTGTGAAAATAAACAATGCTACCACAAGAGCTACCACATTGCTGTCCTCTAGAAAATATTTCTATATATCACAAATAAAACTAAACAAATTTGTTCAAATTACTCAGGAGACAACAGGACTGATAGAGACAGTATGCAAAAGAAAAACAATTCAACTTAAATGCTTGAGGCATTTGAAGAAGAAAAAAACATAGATGAAATTGTGCATACTGGCAGAATATACTTTACTGTAAGAGCCAACATTGTATTAGTGTTAATTTTAAGTCTAAATAACTTAATACAGGGTGTCTGGGGTTTTTTAAAATATTTCCGTTCCAAGTTTTGTATCTACCTTTTATGTTGCATGAACTCCACAGAGGGTGGATAGAAAACTTGGAATGGTAATATTTTCAAAAACCCCACAGTCATTAAAAATGCACCCTATATTTAAATTCAAACACCAAAGAACTGGATGATCATAATATAATTAATGCAAGAAATTATAGAATAATACATTCTTGCATACAAACCTGTAAGTATGGGTCTGAACCAACAACAAACACAGAACATCCACTAATTTGGGCTAACTTGCACAAAACACTCATTTGTGTACCCAGACTTCTGAATACTCAATGGTCAAGACCTCTGCCAAATCTCACCACAATCTTTTTATTTCAGCTTATGTGGGAATCCTGCATTTGAAACACAGCTGCGGGCGATTAGGAAACAGACTGCCTTGAGCTGGTTTTCATACAATGATATGAGTACCAGTCGTTCAGAAAGCAATAGTAAACTACTGAACGTAAACTTGCCAAGACACCACATAGTTTTAAAAATGCTGGGTTTGACTGTGATGTCCTGTAAGGGGTATGCAACTAACTTTATTTTCTAGCATATAATCTGGCTATACTTGATCAGACCCAATATGTGTATGAATCTTGAGTATGACTGACAACACATAAGATGAGATCAAGGGAGTAGCAGCAGGGAAGTGGTTCGCACGCCTGTCAGCCTGCACGGTGCTCATTTGATTCCCCATCAAAGTGGATTTTTAAAAATAGATCTGGGCTACCAGGTCAACCCAGCCTAAAAATGGTACTTGTAAATGTTCGGGGAAGTAAAAGCCACCAGCACAATACTGACCCAATCATCCATCAAATGTTGATCCATCTATAACGATTTGTGGCTAGCTCCATATACTTAATACTGATCCAATCATCCATCAAATGTTGATCTATCTATAATGATATAGGGCTAGCTTCATATACTTAATACTGACCCAATCATCCATCAAATGTTGATCTATCTATAACGATTTGTGGCTAGCTCCATATACTTAATACTGACCCAATCATCCATCAAATGTTGATCCATCTACAATGATTTGTGGCTATAGTCTGTTTTTTTTTTTTTTTTGCCCCAATATAAACATCCATATCTCAGTAACCAACTGAGAGAAAATTATGAGATTTAGTATATAACCTTATCATTATGTCCACCCAACAAAAAAAATTTTGTTCTGGAGATTTTACAGCAGATTTCAAAGTTTATTTATATGCGGTATTTAATTTACGGGTCTGAGATGAAATTCATAATTTTAAATTTTAAATGTATTACAGCGTAGCCAGACAATCAGCGCTCAGTGTTGAATATTGTACGTTTTTTCACGGGATTGGCCTTATGCCAACTCCCCGTGTTGTTTAAACTAGGACTGTTCATTCAGAGGTGTCTCAAAATCTGGGTTATTTCATGAAACCTGATTAATATGTTTTTTTTTTTTTTAAATCTTACCACTTATCGTTAACATTGATTGTGTGAATATTTTTCAATGTGATTGAATGCAAAATTATACACTTCAAAGAAACGCTATGAAGTTGTACACATATTTTTGTCAAGAAGCTGATCACAGGAAACTGTTTTATACTATTACAAATTCCGAAAAAAGAACAATGCATGCATTGGGTTTGAGTAAACGGGCATTTCGTCGATGGGTGCAAGAATCTGGAATTAAACCACCACGCAATAACCAACCGGTAGGTAGAAAGATTATTGTAGACAGCTTTGACAAAGATGTCATAAGGCGAGCTATTATAAAAATGCTTTAAAAAGTCGCTTGATATACGACAGGGTCGACTTCATTGCACCGGGTTCTATCCCATATGGCTCAGCCTCTTTCCGCGGCGCGGAAAGCATCGCACAAAGCGCGAACTCCGCAGCTCTAGTGACGACCCACAGAAGTCTCCAAAAAATTTAACTCGTGAACCGAAGGATGCGGCCCGGAATCGAACCCATGACCTTTGGAGCCCGAGTCAAAAGGCTTGACCACTTTGCCACGAAGACTCCTAAAATTATAAAAATTTTGGATTTTATATCCAGGATTATCCAGCATTATAAAAATGCTGGATGCCAAAGAAACAGTGACTGTAAGGAAACTTAGGGTTTGGTTCAGAAAGAACAATAACATAGAGCTATCCAAAACAACTTTGTGGAAAATTATAAGGACATTATCTTCACTAGTTGAAAGTACAAGAGCGGTAGAAATAATCTTTGCGAGCAACCGCATTTAGGAGCCATGAGAAGTAGATACCTAAGTGAAATAAGGGAAATGCGCAAAGAAAATTATAGCATAGTGTGTTTGGATGAAATGTGGATCAATGCGCACCACACAAGTGATAAGGAATGGCAATCAGTGGATGGACAGATAAAGCGATATGTGCCCAGTAGTATAGGACAACTTTTGGTCATGGCCCATGCTGGTAATACGCATAATGGCTTACAACAGAATGCTGGTCTCGTGTTCGTATCAAAGCATACAGACAATAGGGATTATCATAATAAGATGAATGGTAATGTATTTAGAGATTGGCTCGAGAATACTGTGCTTCCATCCCTAGATAGACCGCCGTGTCCAATTATGGACAATGCATGATATCAATGTTGTTGCCCAAGAAGACAAAATACCTACAGCATCAAGCACAAAGGGAGCAATAAAGATATGACTCCGAATGGAAAACATACCATTTCCAGAAACGTATTTCTAGCTAGAATTGTTGTCCCTTGTAAAACAGGTGCCAAAAAGCAAGAAATATCAAATCGACAACTTGATAGAAGAGCATCGTCATGGGTGCTAGAGACTTCCGCCGTACCATTCTCATTTTAACCCTATAGAACTTGTGTGGGCTAAAATTAAAGCACAGGTGGCAGCTGACAATATTATATTCAAATTGTCTGATGTCAGGATACTAATCCAGTCCGCGCTATTAAATATTGATAAAAGTTCCTGGAAAAATGTGAGGACCATGTGTTGAAAGAGGAAGAGGATTATTGGAGAAAGGATGGATTGAATTTTATGCAACCGAGAGCAGTCATCAACCTACTGGAATCGTCCGACACAGATTCAGGTCTGAGCAGATCACAGACCTTAATCCACGTGCACACCAACTGGGATATTTTGCTACAAATATTCAGAAGAATTGCAGGCCCTAAACATTACAGCATCAGCATAATGTCAATGGCAACAGTTTGTATTCCACCGTGATGAATTTTCAATTCCGCAAGCCCTCTGCGGTGACAAACAACTGTATTGAAAAAAACACACACAAAAAAAAACAACACACACACACACACTAAACGCATTGAATAACAACAGAAGAGTAATATTGCGGTGGAAACTGACATATTGTGGCATAACAAGAAACGTGAGAGCAAACACGTTGTCAAATTAGGAGACAACTCACGTGCATACGAATCAATCTATAAACTTCAATGAAAAGAGGACCAACATCTTGGTCGTTAAGAAGAAAGCCCACTACAGAGACACTGACAACTATTTTCATAGCGCAAAACAGGTAATCATGTTCCGTCTCTGAACAGTAAACAGCAGAGTAGACAATCTTTCACGAAGACTCAAAGCAGGTCTGTCACCCATGTGTACATGTAAACAAACTACAGACAGCTGAACAGATCCTTAAAAATGGAAACATGATGACTAAATTGCGGTATCATTTCTGGTCACTCCATGCGCACATTAACGCACAGCTATTTGGAAGCTTTCATTAACTCAATATAAAAAGCTAACACGAATACTTGTGTACACATTATTAACCTGCAGCTGTAGAAACAAGAAGGAAATGAAAAATAAGGTAAGAAATATATTCCTTCTACTTTCCTGTCAATTTACAAATGATTTACTCCATGCCTCTGTAAATTCTCTGTCTTTACTAATATTACACATTGCACCCCTCTCGGGATTCTCCGTGGTGAAGTGGTCAAGCCGGCTGACTCGGGCTCCGAAGGTTGTATGTTCGGTAGCGGGCCGCGTCCTTCATTTCACGAGTGCATTTTTTCGGAGACTCCCGAGGGTCGTTGCTGGAGGTACGGAGTTCGTGCTTTGTGCGACGCTTTCCGCGCTGTGGAAAGAAACTGAGCAATATGGGATAAAAACCCGGTGCAATGCAGCCGACCCTGTCGATTTTAAGCTACTTCTTTCATTGCACCCACTCCCATACGAATCCGGATACGCCTTGTGTGTCATCTGAATTGGCGGGGCTTTCATTACTGTAAACATAAATTTGTTAGCGAGAAATCACTAGTTTTTCAGCAAAACATCAAAGAAATGTCGCCGCTTTCGATGATTTAAATTGTTTTTGGACCTATCAAAGACATATTCCTTGGGTGAGGGTAAATATAAGACTGGAACAATTTTATAATGATGCAACAGACAGTTTTCAAAATAATTGATCGTGAATGAAGGCATTCTTTTCGGGACATACTATAGCTCCATATACTTAATACTGACCCAATCATCCATAAAATGTTGATCTATCTATAATGATATAGGACTAGCTTCATATACTTAATACTGACCCAATCGTCCATCAAGCGTTGATATATCTATAATGATATAGGACTAGCTCCATATACTTAATACTGATCCAATCATCCATCAAATGTTGATCTACCGATAATGATATGGGGCTAGCTCCATATACTTAATACTGATCCAATCATCCATCAAATGTTGATCTATCTATAATGATATAGGACTAGCTTCATATACTTAATACTGACCCAATCATCCATCAAATGTTGATCCATCTATAATGATATGGGTCTAGCTTCATATACTTAATACTGATCCAATCATCCATCAAATGTTGATCCATCTATAACGATTTGTGGCTAACTTCATATACTTAATACCCTCACGGCATATAAATTCTTTACTCATCATCATGTGATGTGCCGATAAGCGTGGGTGGTCATGTTTCGGCATCTCATACAATCACCAGAGTAGTGGATTAGCTCTGTGATCTTGTTTCGACCATACCACAAGGCCAAGCCATCTAGGTATTTACTTCTCTGCCTTCAACTTGTTTTTTCCCCCTCAATCTTGCCAGCTGTCACCAAGTTCTACAATTTATTTCTTGTCATAAAGTGGCCAAAAAATGGTAACAGTCTACGTCTAATTTCTCTAATCAGTTTACAGTTTTCATTTGTATCTTGTAGGACTTTGTCATTGGTTTTTCTGTCTGTCCATGGTATTCTTTGCATTTTCCTCCGAAACCACATTTCCACAGCCAACAGATGTTTTTCAGCCTGTTCTTTACTACTTCACTTAATAACAAACAGATACCTGGAGAATGCCAGAAGTGCCCTGACAGCAGGTACTCACCCAGCCATTATTGTCAATGTTGGAAACTGTAACGTCAATGTCATCGACATCCTCCTCATCTGACTTCAAGCTGTTTGGACTCACCACCTCACTAATGCTTGAATGAAAACTGGAATGTGAACGCAACTGAGAGCTGCAGATCCCTCCCATGCTTTCAGCAATCTGCGATGCATCTTTCCCTGGGAGTGAGTTGTCTATAGGGATGCGTCTGAAGGAAGTTGTGATTGTGTCTTTTGTGGCCATTTCATCTCTTTGTTTTTTTAAATTGGTGTTCTATAAATGAAGAACAAGACATTTAAAACATATTCTAAAACATCTTTAACACAGGAAAAACATACCCTTGCATAAGACTTTCACGTTATAGCATTTAAATGAACTTATCAATAGGTAGCATATTCTAAAACACCTTTAACACAGGAAAAACATACCCTTGCATAAGACTTACATGTTCTAGCATTCAAATGAACTTATCATTAGGTAGTATTTGTCAGTGTGTCACCAGGGATCACAAGAGAAGCAAAGAATAATTAGATAGTTAGCTGACAGATCATCCTCAAGGCCCGTCCAACCATTCAGTCCAAAGTGCTTAGATGCCCTCATCAGTAAATCCTGCAGCATGTAGCGGCTAATGACCCCCAGTTCTGTGTTGGTTTATTAATCTTCTTTGACTTCCTGCATAGTGCTCTAATCTGGCCACACCTCTTTTGACTTGCTGTTCTCACAGTCTGACCCTGATTGTAGATTCACAGACATCACCTGGTTCTCACAAAAGTCTTGAAGCAAAGAAACGGGAACACTATGACCTACTATACATGTCATAAGAGGCAACTAAGGAAGGTTGAGTGAGACTGTCTGCATCATTCCCTAGAAACCCTTAGCTGCAAAACCCAACCAATCAACAAGTCTTTAAAGGGCTGGAAATGAGTTGTTTGAGGGACTATGCTTCATTGGGAAATGAAAGGCAGAAGAAGTTGTCATTGCTGGTGTCTGCTGGCTGGTTTCATGCTGCGGGATGAGACTAACAGACTGCCTGTCAGGGCATTCACCAAGATGTATGCAAGCTAGGTCTTAATTTTTAAATATTTCATCACCCTGAATAAATAATAATTATGTCTCTTACTGGAATAGAACTTATGCCACCTGATGTGCGAGACCATATGCTAGATAATGTTTTTTGGTTTAAATTTTAAAACAAAAGAATTCTTTTGTGTACTGGTAATGAAATAATAATCTCCAAGGCAAAATCTAATCCAGTTGCAGTTACATGAATACATTATATTGTCAGTTGCATATATCATCATCATCATGTGCCATGCTGATAAGCGTGGGCAGTCATGTTTAGCCATCTCACCCGATCATTAGAGTCGTGGACCAGCTCTGTGTTCTTGTCTCAACCACACTATGTGGCCAAACCATCTAGGTATTTACTTCTCTGTCTTTCCCTTGTTCTTTTCCCCTCAATCTTTCCAATTGTCACCAAGTTCTCCAATTTATTTCTTCTCATAACATGTCCAAAAATTTTTGACTGTCTACATCTAATTTCTCTATCAGTTTACGGTTTTCATTTATTATACAATAATCAGTTAAGCCCACATATTTTTTATCAGTATCATCATGTGTCATGCCAGGGGTCAAAGGTAATCATACTCCTCAACAAATAATCCTGTTTTCTTGATAGATTCAACCGCTTGTTTTCCATGACACCCTGAAAACACATCCAGCATTTTCTCCCACTGCTGACCTGTGTCTCTAACAATCTCAATACGTCTGGCTGTCATGTCACAACATCCCTCAGAAGCGCTCTTCTCATTATCATCATCAAGTGCCATGCCAATAAGCATGGGTGGTCAAGGGTCATGATTCGCCATCTCACATGACCACTGGACTCTAGGATCAACTCTGTGTTTGTATCCTGATTGCCATGTGGCTAAGTCACTGAATAGGCCCTTGCCCAAATACATTTCAATATTAGAAAACCTGCCCACAAAACAATATCAGTATTATCTGTGACTCTTGTATACACACACAGAGAAAAATAAATGTACACATTTTACTGTGGTGATAGGTGAGTGTATATTCCACTATCTCCCAAATCTCAAAATGTAACATAAAATTCTTGTTAATAATACAATCATATAAATAAGATGGTAACAAAGAAAGAAACTTTTTGTATGCATTGATGCATATTGGGTATTTGGTGCTAGCCCATATTTTTATACAGCAATTAGTCTTTGTAAGTGAAGTAGTCAATATTTATGTGCCAGGATATTTTTGAGTACTTATTGTATACTATGTCAACCTAGAAGCCAGGTATATTTATACTCAACACATGACAACCAACCTGGCAACTGACACATTGGGAGTAACTTCATTGATTGATTAACTAAAATAAACGTGCTGTGTCTCTCTTCTCCCACAGCTCATGTTGAAAGCTTTGATGACAGAGCCAAATACTGTTGCTTCTGTGATGATGCTGACTTAGATTCCATAAAACATCTGTATCGATTGGTGGAAATATATGGTCACCCTGGCAAAGCCACTGTAATAGGGACAAGGTCACAAATATACCTTGACATTAATTAGGCATTTCTGCTAGACATGAACTTGGAGATATCCCCTAGACATGAACTTAGAGATGTCCCCTAGACATGAACTTAGAGATGTCCCCTAGACATGAACTTAGAGATGTCCCCTAGACATGAACTTAGAGATGTCCCCTAGACATGAACTTAGAGATGTCCCCTAGACATGAACTTAAAGATGCCCCTTAGACATGAACTTAGAGATGTCCCTTAGACATGAACTTAGAGATGTCCCTTAGACATGAACTTAGAGATGTCCCCTAGATATGAACTTAGAGATGTCCCCTAGACATGAACTTAGAGATATCCCTTAAACATGAACTTACAGATGTCCCCTAGAATGAACTTAGAGATGTCCCCTAGACATGAACTTAGAGATATCCCTTAACATGAACAAGGGGAGTCAGGGTTGTAAGTGATCACTTAAATGGTTTGCTTGGCATAGAATGAGTCGCGGCACAAACCCACCTCTCTTCTGGTGTTGATCATTCTCATGATTTTCTCTGTAAGGTAGAAAAGGTAGATTCCACCCATGATGGATGTGGCTTTCCATATATAGGCTGAATCTTCATCATGACCCAGTCTGAATGCCTGGATAGGATAGGAGATCACAATTAGAACTTCAATCAATTGCATCTTCCATTACTAATCTGCAATTAACTAGATATAATAATACTAACATGTCATATCTTACTTAAAAAAGCATATTTATATATAAAATATGTAAGCATTGCTACAAAATTTTGATTCACAATACACAAGTACCACAAATCTGCACCATTACCATTCATTATTTGAGCTGAATTAACAAATAAAACAATAATTATAGGTCAGTTTTACAAGAACAAAACTAACCTTCACTTCTTAATTTTGTCTCTTATTTTACACATTCCCACTGCCATATGACAGTAAATCCCTTTTCATTTATTATATTAAAATAAAACCGTCATTCTATTCATACGTGCAACATGCTGGTGGTAAAACTTGACTGTAGATTACTTTTTCAGAAATCACATTTTTGGATCAGCAATTTTGAAACTTTTCTTTTTCCCTGGACCACACTGTCAGAGTAAAGACACATGGTTGTCATGAACTGAGTGGGCCTGCCCCTCTCACTGCCGAGAGCGTAAATAAGATCAAAAAGCTCAAACATTAATGTGTAGGTCAGCATGGCCGAATGGATAAGAACGCATGTTCTTAAACATCTGGTGTTCTGATGCTGAGGTAAGGGGTTCAACCCCAACACCGGACAGTTGGACTAAAATGTTGACTTATCATCCTTGATTTGGAGAAGCAAATTACAAGCACCTCTGAAGTCAGGGTGGGTTTGCCTGATGGCGAGGGACACTGATAATAGAGAAAGGTAATCCACACGCAAAATTCAGTCCACCACTACTAGAAACAGTGTGTATGGACTATGCTTGAGTTCAAATGAGCAAACGCAAAAAAACAAAATCAAAACATTCATGGAAAGGGGACCACTTCTGATGATCAGAAGTCCCCTGTTAGCTTGCTCCATGGTGGAGCTTGTATTACCACTCAAACCACACTGCATATGTGTGCATGCACAAGTATACACACATAGACACGAATGCATAATCTATGCAATATGAAACAGTAAAAGTATAACTATACAGATGTTCATTATCTAACATAACAATGTGCACTATATATATTAACTGTATGATCTTCTTCTTTTGTCTTACTCCTTTAGCTGTGAAGCATATAGAATAGAATATTGCCGGTATAAATACAACTGTCACTACTGTCTATATCAGTGGTTCTCAACCTTTTTTTTTGCCTATGTACCCTTTCACCATATGTCAGAGTGTCATTCTCCCCCCCCCCCCCCCCCCCTCCACCACCACCAAAAGAAAATTGTCAGCTCAAGAGGTGCATTCAAAATAACATGCCTATAACTATAATACTGAAAATCCTTATTTTCTTCCACATTTGTAAATAACCTCTACATGTATAGATAATTTTATAGTGCATTTTTATACATTTAATGGCAAATTAATATGCTGATGGATATTAAAACTTAAATAAAAGCATTTTTTATATTCACAATATTTTATTAACACGCCAAATTAACCATATTACAATAAATAAACAAACAGTTAAGACGTCAAAGAATTGTAACTTAATACACAACATAGGGAATGCCAGAAAATTGTGCTTCATTGAACAAAACGCTCAATTGAAAACCAGGATATTGTAGATTTGTAATTAGCTTCATTCAAATGAAGATTGTAATCAATGAGAACACTGTGATTGTTTTTCCCTCTGCAATTGTGACATCGGCGGAGAAGTGCTTGAAAGGGCACAACGGAGATCATTTTCAACATCTAATCTATTACATTATTTTGTTTTAATTTCCAACAGAGCTGACAAGCCTGACTCACAAAGATATGATGATGCAAATGGAAGCAATGCACAGATTTTTTTTCTGCCACTTTTGGGTAGGAATCGCACATCAAAGGCCTAAATTCTGTGATTGGTTTCTCATCGAACTCATCTCTTGCTTCCAAATCAGTTTTCAGCTCCACAAAATCATCTTGACAATCATCAGACACTTTTTCAATTGATAATTTGAATGGGTTTTGCACCAAATCCAACGCATCATTACTAAGTTCGGGAAATTATCGCTCAAATTCATTTTCAAATGCTGAAAAATTGTATTTTATGCAAATTGTGGAAGTACTTGGTCTTTACCATATACAACAAGAATGGATGACAGCTTCTCAAACACTGAAACATTTTTCATATTGACCTTCTTTTTCCAATTTTCTAGCTTGCTCATAAAAGCTTTCAAGGCATCCACAAATTGTATGATATTTGTATTCCTTCCTTGCATCTGAAGATCGAGTTTATTCAGCTGCTCAACAATATCAACTAAACTGGCAAAGCGCATGATCCATTCTTCATCATCCAGCCAGGCAAAAGATTCCATCTTACCCTGAACTTCAAACTCTAATTTGAGCTAGTCTCTCAGCTCACATACTCAAGCAGTTACATTTCCTATTGATAACCATTGAACATGTGTGTGGAAAAGAAGCAAATGGTGGCTTGCATCCATGTCAACGTACAACTGCCTGAAAAGCTGTGAGTTAAGAGCTCCTCCTTTGATAAAATTCACTATCTTAACGGTTTGATCCCAAACCTTCCCCAATTGAGTTGGAAATGTTTTTGTGGCCAGTGCCTGACGTTGGATCATGCAATGAATGCTTTTCACTTTTGGGGCACATTTCTTCACACTAACTTGAAATCCTGTTTGGTCCCCAACTTAGCTGGTGCTCCATCTGTACAGCACCCACACATATTATCCCATAAAAGATTTTCTGATTCAAGGAAAGATGAAACCTTTTCCAAAATATCAGAGGCCTTGATAGTTGTTTCTAGAGGGGCACAAAAATGTAGCTCTTCTGTCAATGATCCTGAATGCACATACCTTGCAAACACCATCAACTGAAAACACAATGCCATATCAGTCGATTCATCAACTTGAATTGAATAGAGCCCAAATGCTGCAGACTTGATCTCTTGTACAATTTGATCCTTGATATCAATGGCCATCTCACTGATCCTCCTGTGAACAGTATTGTTTTATAGTGAAACTGCTGAAACTTTTTTCTCTGATCCATTTCCCAACACAATTTCCACCATCTTAAGGCAACAAGGTTTGATCAAAGTTTCCCCAAATATAAGTGGTTTTTTTTCTGCTTCGCTATCTCCAGTGCTACGACATAGGTAATCTTTTGGTTTGTTTCTTCATCCTTTTGACGGTATTGCCAAGACATTCAAAATAGGTTTTGTCCTTGTCCTTGTGTTGAGGATGAACATTCAACAAGTTGAGGATGAACATTCAACAAATGCTGCTTCAACTTTGATGGTTTTATAGAAATATTTGACAAGCCTTTACCACAAATAACACATTCAGCAATAGCAGGCTATAGCAATTAGGCATCTAAAACTGAGGTTGTGCTGACAGAAAGTTTTCACAGTGACTGCAATTAATGTGGGGATAACAATGCTCCACATTTGAACAATATGAGTGGCCATGCGTGTTATGTTTTTCAGCCAAAAATATGATTCACCTATTCACTTCACATATAATTCTGTTTTATGCACATGACGAGATGAAGCTAAATATACCAGGCAATAAATCATGTAATCTATTGTTTGTGGCTTCAGTGTTTAAGTTCATGATTAAAAGCAAAAAAATGCTAAGAAATGTTTGGAGTGGTCTCATATATCTTTCTTACAACTATGAACCTGGTTACAGTTGAGAATGAACTACAACTATCTTACCTCAGGGATCAGAAACAGCAGCCCACTGCCTGCTAACGTGCCCACAGCAAGTGCTACCATGAACATGAGCACCATCTTGTAGCACTTCAGCTTCATGCACGGCAGAACCACAGCTCCGGTCAGTGAGCATAGGTTGATCAGGGTCACAAACAGAAAACTGTAGCCCCATGCTAGAACGAAATGTCAACCACAAAACAGAACAGTTAAATACATAACAGAGGCAGTGTCAACTTTGATTTCTCTGCCACTCATTTTCATTGTGTCTTAGAGTTGAGAATAAAATAACACTTTTATTCAGAATCAGGGTTTAGAGGAAAATAACACTTGCATACTGTTTGGATGTACGAGGGGAGGTCAATAAGTAATGCATCGTAACTTTTTAATTTAATTCAATAGGCAAAACAACATAAAATTCACACTGAAATGAAGCCCTAAGTCTGTACTTAGAAAGCTTTTCTATTTGCAAGTCCATTAGCCATTTCAGATCATTTAACAGATGCATCAGTTCCATTTATTCTCTAATTGATGCTATGAGCAATTGAAAATCCATTGCCAGATTGGCTTTCTAGGCCTATCAGTTTTAACGCAGCCCTTTCAGTTTTAATGTATATGTTGTACATTGTCACAATGGGAATATTGGAGGCGAAGAGGGGTAGGGCCAAGAGAGGAGCTAGGCAGTCTGATATCATGGAAATCCATTGCCAGATTGGCTTTCAAGGCCTTTCGTAGCCCTTTCAGTTTTATTGTATATGTTGTACATTGTCACAATGGGAAAGGTGGAGGGGAAGAGGAGCAGGGGAAAACCAAGAGAGAAGCTAGGCAGTCTGATATGGAATGGAGGAACACAGTATTAGAAATTAGTGGTAGCACATGAGACAGAGGGCTGTGAACAGACATGAACACTAAAGCCACACGGCATGGACTATAAGAAGAAGGTACTGGCCACACATACACATGCCTGGTGACGTGTTGGTCAAGTGTCCGAATCCCCAGCCAAGCAGATTTTTCAAATTGACCTGGGCTGCCAGGTCGACTCAGTCTAAACTGGATTCCAGGAAATGTCCAGGCAAGTAAAGGCAACTGGTCTGATACACACCACGCAGCACTTGATGTGTGATGACAATTAGATTTATAAGAGCATGCATCTTTCTCATTACAACACACACCTGTGAGACCTGGACACTTACTAAACAAGCTGAACAGCGCATAAATGCCTTTGAATAAAAATGTCACAGATGGGTTCTAACAATATCTTGGATACCGAAAAGAACAAATGCATCCATGCAACAAGAGCTGAATATTGAAGAAGGTTGGCTACTAAAGACGATAAAACCGAAAAAAATTGAAATATTTTGGTCACTTGAAACGTCATGAAAGTTTGGAAAGAACAATAATGGAGGGGTATATGCCTGGGAAGAGGGGAAGAGGAAGGCCAAAGAGAAGATGGGTGCAGGATGTGGCATATGACCTCCAGATGGCTATATCGGACGTGGGACATCTTGCTTATGATCGAGAAGTTTTCCGGAAGGTTGTTATAGGAGCAAGGTTCTGCAAAGAACATGCTACTGAATGAATGAATGAATGAATGAATGACAATATCATGCCGACCACCTTTACTTCCTAGGTCATTTCCTGGTACCCATTTTAGACTAGGTCAACCTGGGAGCTCATTGTCAATGTTTAAAATGACCATCTTGATAGGGATTTCCCCGGGGAAGGTTAACCCGGTCAACAAATGCCCGCAGAAGTCGGATGTGTCGGCCTAACGGCACAAGAACGCAGCTCTGCTGTAAACAGGCACAACACAATCACGTCTGGAAAAAAAACTCCGGATGAACGAAGAAGAAGAAGAAGAAGAAGAAGAAGAAGAAGAAGAAGAAGAAGAAGAAGAAGAAGAAGAAGAAGAAGAAGAAGAAGAAGAAGAAGAAGAAGAAGATAGGGATTTGAACAAACAACCGGACTGGCAGGCAAGCATTCTAACCACTGCACTACCACTGCTCCCAATGATGGCATGAGGTAAATGAGAAGTTTAACAAGTGAAATAAAATGCCTGTGAGAAATATTGAATGTGGCAAGAAAAGACAAGGTCAGAAATGATGACACAAGGAAGAAAGTGAGCGTAATGTCAGTGATGGATGTTACTAAAAGACAAATAGCTTGATAGTTTAGTTGTGTAACAAGACTATGCTTGAGTAGCATGCTGTAAACCATAATGCTATTTGGTTACAACAGAAAAGAAGGTCAGACGCCAACCCCATAAGTGATTAACTAGTGATGAAAAAAAATGATATGCAGTCAAAGTAAAGGCTCTGACAAGAAAGCTCTTCCTCACATAGAGAAACAGAAAGTAGAAAGAAGTTGAGTGTAATGGGGTGGAATGAGTTGTAAAATCAAAAATGAGCTCGAAAAATCAAAGTGCATAATTATGATCAGTGCTCAATGCATGACATATTGATTGAGAAAACTTCGGCTGGAAATATCCACACCATTCAACCATGGTGACTAATAAATATGTGACAAACATTTTGGGAAAGAATATGCTGGAAAAAACCAAAGCATGTGATTTGTCAACTCTTGACAAAAAGCTTAGTAAAGAGTAAGCTAAACAGACCAAAGCAAAAGCCAGTTCACTGCTCCATGCGCGACAAACAGTTTGGGATAGAATGAACTGGAAAAACCAAAGAGTTTGATTGTGATTATTGCTCAACATGTGACAAACTACCTGTGAAAGAATGAGTTAACATCTTAAAGGAAGCCAGGTCAGCATTTAGGGTCAATATTTTCAATGCTTGTCATAAGAAAAAAAAATTGTTTTTTCTTTAAATACAATATCCGTAGCACTGCATACGTGTGTCTGGAGTGATTATCCAGGCTGAGGAATGGAGACTATTTGCCATAGCAGCTGCCATTAGCATACAAGCTTGGATGTTTTTTTTAAACAACCATTACCAATGATTGAAGACACATCTCAACATGTGTTCAGCAGACAATCTGACCCCCACAATCACATGCTCCTCAACAGAACTGGCCAACAACTGGCCAGATAAAGTGTAAGATAACAAAAATGATGGAATTACCAAAAGCAGCTGATGGTAAAGTGTATGTTTCTGTAAAAATACAGCACTTTTCAAATGTGCATTGAGGTAGATTTTTAAAAATGGTCATGGGCTCTCAGGCTGACCCAGGTTAAAATGGCTACCAGTAAATGTTGTGGGAGTAAAGACAGCCAAGCTGGCATTATAATAACCATATCATCCCTTGAGTCACATGTCCAATGCACCTTAAGGTATGTCATCACCATCATGTGCCATGCCTATTAACGAACATGTTTTGCCATCTTACACATCACCAGAGTCATGGATCAGCTCTGTGTTCTTTTCTTAACCATGCCATGTGGTCAAGCCATCCTGATATTTACTTCTCTGCTTTCCGCTTGCTTTTTTCCACTCATTTTTGCCAGCTGTCAACAAATTCTCTAGTTTATTTTGCCGCATAAAGTGCCCAAAACATCTTGCCTGTAAACGTCTAATTTCTCTAACCAGTTTACAGTTTTCACTTCTTTCTTGTATAACCTGCTCATTGGTTTTTGTTTTGTATTTTGTCCATGCTATTTTTTGCATTTTCCTCAGAAACTGCATTTCTATTGCCATTAGATGTTTCTCAGCTTATCTGCTCATTGTTCGCATTTCACATCCATACAAAAGCACAGGTTCTACAGCATGTAAAGGGGTACTTTACATTATGTTATGTTACTTTACCAACCACATTCCCAATAAGCATCAAAGCATGTAAAAAGGCAATTTACTTGACCTACCATGCAGCACTAAAGGCTGCAGCCAATAAGCCAGTCACAGATGTAACCAGAAGTGGGAAAATAAACAACAATGAACAATTTATGCCGCACAGCTGTTGCCTGGACAAAAGGTAAGCAGAAACAACATACCAAACTACAGAAGTGTGAAGGATGGTTTCTTTTATTTCAGCCCCCTCGATGTGTCTCCTAATGTATGCACCTCTATGCATTCTATGAAATGTCTGTAACTTATATCGAGAATTACTTTTCTTGTTCTCAATATCAGATCTATAAAACATAATTCCTAAATACCGGAGTGGAAGCAAACTTGTTTTATGGGATTTGATTCTTTTTCAATAACATAAAATCATCATGACAGCCTGATCAGCAATTTGTGATAATTTCATGAACACCAGTGTAATGTAAAATAGATAAAAATGGAAAATCATTAAAACAAATTAGAGAGTACAAGTATCTGGGCAGCGTGTTTACAGGAACACTAGATAGAGTAAAATAAATGAGACTACAGAAAGCAAACATTAATTATCAAATAGCACCTATCCTATAATATCCAAATATCAATATACACACCAAATAAAAGATGGTGATAGATATTTTATTCATCCCAACACTGTGTTACCAGTGCCAAACACGGACAGTTCTAGAAACACACAAGCGTAAAATCATATCATGTTAAAAGAGATGCATAAGAAACCAGCTGGAAAAACATGAAGAGATAGAAAGACAAATGAAATAGTAGAGAGACAAATGAGAAACTGAGAACAAGTGTTGGAAGTTGGGTGAAGAATGACTTGTGCAATGAACTGGATTAAAGTGAGGATGAGTTGCACAATTCATTGACCACACTCTCTCGCCTGAGTCCATCTGAATCCAGTGGCAAGACAAATCAAGACAACTGAAGATGAATACAGGTGCAGTGGATGACCAGGGCGCTCTATGTGCCTTGTCATGCTCATTATGTTCCACAATGCTTTGCAGGTAAACGCTGTCTTGCCCTTTGAATCATCAATGATTTCTTCTGTGCAGTCTGCCAAATTGGCAGAGAACAAGTGTAGGGGTGTCATAGATTAATGACTTTATAGAACACCAAATAATTAAATAGCCAGGATATTTAGCTGGAATGAAGCAAGATCAACCCACGGCTAGACCGTTCCACATGAGAATCTCAGAGGGACAACCCAGAAGAGATGGTTAGATGGTATAATAGATTCACTGCAGAAATCAAATATGACATAAGCACAAGCAACAAGAGAAGCAAAGAACAGAAAATTATATCTATCTCCTCCCTGTGACACTTCATGGCAAAATCAGTAGGGAAAAATTATAAATTCAAAGAAGCGTATTCCCTTAGTGAATTTAAACACAGAAGCCAGAAACAGTACTTTGCATGATTGACTGCCTGGCACATTTCACTGGGGAAAAACCAAGAGACCAAGAGGAGACCAACCCTGGCATATTTCAAACAATACCAGTGATTATGTGTTTTAATTGTTTCAGGTTAAGTATTTTTCATTTATTCACTTCAGATGACATATAACGAGATGCAGCGAAATATGCCAGGCAATAAATCGGGTGACATATTGTTTGTGGCTTTTGTGTTTCAATTCAAACTGTAAAATTTACCACTATCCATTACATTACAACTCTTTCAGTACCACAAAGTTTTGCAGTAGATAACTCGAGTGAAGAAGTGAGTAAATTCAAGTAAAATACAACATTTTTTGCCTGTCCATGATTTCTTAGCTAATTTAGGTTCAGTAGTTTGCCATTGCTTTCTGAACGACCGGCAGTCATACCATTGTATGGAAACCAAAGATAGATGGGCTGCTTCCAAATCGGCTGCAGCTGTCTTTTAAACAGTGTATGTAAAATTAGAAATTGTGTCTGTAAATCCCTTCGCCGCAGAGCCAGCTGGGTATAAGGCACTAGCCCCCGATTTGTATAAACCATTCTGCACTCGGTGGGTGATGTCGTCGAAGTCACACCGGCCGCCTTTCCTTTCCAGGACATTTCCTGATACCCACTTTAGGCTGAGCTGATCTTGGAGCCCAGGTCAATTTAAGAAAAGCTGCCTGAGTGAGAATTGCAAATCATGACCACCAGGTTAGCAGGCATGTGTGCTAGTCACTGCACTACCGTGACTCCTAGGTGGAGTAGTAACCACTAGAATAAGTTATTAGTTAATTACTTTCAGAGTGGCTATTGAAGAAGCCAGGTTTCTTTAGTATGCTTTGGTCAATGGAAACAAGTAAGAGAGCAGATTATGTGATAGGTGGGATTCATGGGGAAGAGGTCATCACAGATTACAGATACCCTGGAAGTGAAAGAGTTAATATTGACAAAACACTGATATTCCCTACAAATTCATATTCTGCTGCACAGATATGCTGCAGTGATGCTACACAAAATGGACAGGTGTTTAGTTTGTCACAGTTGGTGCCACTAGACAAAATGCTAATGTTTAGATTGCCTCAGTTGGTCTCAATAGGCTAAAAGGTAATGTGTTTATTGTCTCAATTAGTCCCACTAAACTAAATGAGAATAACTAAATAAGAATGTGTTTAATTTGTCTCAATTAGCACCACTAGACCAAAAATGAGTGTGCTTAGTTGTTTTAATTAATCTAGACTAAAAGATAATGTATTTAGACTTGGAGTTTAAAGTTGTGTGCAGTGTTCTGAGTAGAAAACAGGAGCATTTCTTGCAGTATTTTTCCACAATCAGAAAGTGATCATCCTGCCAGGTTTAAACCTCTTCACTTTTTTGATCAAGTTGATTATAGCCACAACTTTGGGAGTGACTATTACAGTCTCCAGCTTCTAACTAGTTTATGGCTGGAACCTTCATAGAACTGAGACTCATTGTTTTCTCATATGAACAGCAATAGTCCAAAAGCTGTATGTTCCTCTTGTCCATCTATAGCAGAAACAGCTAATGGCCCACTCCATCCATGTAAGTCTTCCTCACATGTGCACAAATATTATTTCTTAAAAGGATAAGTACTCCTCCTTTTCATCTGTCATGTCTGTTAGACCTGCAGCACTGATGATATGATCTTTTTATCCTTCTCTCTGACCTTGGAAATAAACCGCAGAAGATTCTATAAACAGTCAGACAGCATCAACACTGGAAGGTTAACCCAGTCAACAAATGCCTGAAGAAGTCAGATGTGTCAGCCAAAAAGCGCAAATATTGCAGCTCTGCTGTAAACAGGCACAATGCAGGTGCACCCGAAACAAACATTTCGGATGAACAAAGAATAAGAAACAGCATCAAATCCATGCTTGATTTAAATGGCTAGTTAAAGTTTTTCAAAGTGTCATAACATGTGTTATATGGAATTTCTTCCACTACGATAAGCAACCCATAATAGAAAACTCAAGCCACAAGTGAATCATGAATTTTACAGCAGTAAATCACATATTTTCAAATTCCAAGTAAATGTAAAAAGCGAATTAATTCAATAATAAAAGAAACCACAATAAAAGTAACAGCTAAATAGACCAACAATTGATAATCAACAACAAAAGACTAAACATACAAGCAACATTACAAATCATTCAAACATAATCAACTCACAAGCATTAGAACTGGGTGGTATGTGTTTCTCAGTTTTATTCTCAGAAGTAGTTGAATTCAGCATCTGCAGATGTCGGCAGGACAGGATGGAGTAAATAACCGCAGGTGACACGCTGACCACAGTTTCCTTGGAGAGGTTTTGGCTGGGAGTGATGTTGTATAATCTGCTGACATCTTGCAAACTCAGGCATGACTGTGATGAATTGGACATTACGTGAATTATTACTGAGTCCCAAACATGCAAGAAGTAAACAATAATTACTTGAACTACATGAACAGACAAAAATATATTAGAAAGATATACCATAGCAGAGCTGCTTTTCTTCTTGTGATCAGTGACTATTATGAAGCTATTTCATTCACCGAGTCATGGTGATATCGCCAGACCTGTTTAGGAATACTGTTAAAAACAACTGTCCTTTACTGCCAATATAGTACCTTGCGGTGTATGGCTGGGGGTATTGAGCCTGGGAAATTAAGGTTGCCTGGTTATTGCAGTAGCCACAAACGGTGCATGTTAGTTTTTTTTTGCTCCCTGACAGAAAAAAAAACTCCACACCTTACTGAGGATTCAAATCCGGGTCTCCAGAAGGAGAATCTGGCATTCTAGCACTTGACCACCCACTCATTTAGGAATACTGAGAGCAATATATCACAAGAACAAATTCAAATATAGATGATCACACTTGTGAAAGGCTAAAGATAACCCTATAGCAAACACTGCCATTGGGATTGTGAAGTTTGAGACTGTGACATATTCTAGGCCATGATCTATGAGATAAGGTGGCCCATTCCCTCCATGATAACTTGTCCTTCACTGACAATTTCCAGAATATTATGAAAATTGTCTGCCACTAATGTTTCTGTCCAGGCCATGCTGGTGTATGTGGAAATGAGAGGGTTGATTGACTGGCCTCCAGGAAGAGCACTGAGGTGGGGCAAGGGAGACATGATACTGTCTATAAATGATCACATGTTGCTTGAGGAAACACAAACTGATGAGTGCGTGTGTTTACAGCGGGTGGAATCAGGAAGCCAATCTGGCACTAACAGGAAGGGTCATGATAGAGGGCAAAGTAGAAGTGTGTGTAACCAAATGGAGGGTCTGTAACCAAATGAAAGATCTGTAACCAAATGGAGGTTCTGTAACCAAATGGAAGATCTGTAACCAAATGGAGGGTCTGTAACCAAATGGAAGATCTGTAACCAAATGGAGGTTCTGTAATCAAATGGAGGTTCTGTAACCAAATGGTCGACGTTTGGTGCAGGAAAGCCTGGCATATGATACCACAACATCTAGCTTAAGAATAGAGGTGGAGGCAGTCAGTGCAGCTTTCCGCTGGATGGAGAATACGACACACACACACATCATGATTGTAACTGACTCAGAAAACATGCTGAGTAGGGTGAGGACAGGCAAGCTTCGTGCCGAGTGGCTTGCTTCGTTTCGAAAGTCACGGGTGGCAAGCATTGTCTGGATCTTTTCTCCGGGGCATGCTGGTGTACTGGGGAATGAACAGGCAGACAGATTGGCTGGCTCGGCAAAACTTGGTGGAGTACTGATGCATGATAAGGCAGACGTGGTTACGGCCTTGTGGGAGCACGTGTACACCTCAGAGGAGCAAATGGATCACCATGGTCTGGCAAGAATGCGACAGCGAGGAGTAACGAGGGGATCTGGCCGATGCTCGAAGCTTAGAGGAAAGGCGAGACGCACATATAATCAGATTACTACTGGTACTATTGGGGTTGGAACTCTTCGCTGGCTTCTGAGGATGGGGACGGAGCGCTTATGGGAATGCCCCGAATGCTGTGATGTCGGTTCCTAAACCAATCAATCAATCATGGTGTGTATGTAACCAAATGGGGTGTGTGTAACTAAATGAGGTGTATGTAACCAAATGGGGTGTGTGTAACCAAATGGAAGGTCTGTAACCAAATGGAGGGTATGTAACCAAATGGGGTGTTTGTAACTAAATGTGATATGTGTAACCAAATGAAGTGTGTGTAACCAAATGGTTGGTGTGTAACTAAATGTGGCGTGTAACAAAATGTGGCATGTGTACCAAAATGAGGTGCATGTAACCAAATGGGTGGTGTGTAACTGAATGGGTGTGTGTAACTTAATGTGGTGTGTGTAACCAAATGACCACTGGAACTATAAGTACCCACACTCTTCAGCATCTTCTGAATAATCAGAGCACTTTTGAGCAGTCCCTCATGCTGTGGCATCAGTGCCGGATGACAAATTTGAATAAAAAATTTGAGACATGAAAGGTGACAATTTCATTCCAAACATAAAACAAAAGTAAAAGAAAAAAAAGAAAAGTATTTCTTTAACACTGTGAACCCTATTGCCCATGACCTTCAGATACCATATTCTGGAATCTTAAGTGAAAATAAAATTCGAATTTCCACATCATCTGACAACCTCTAAATTAATTATCTTAATCATCTATCACTTCTTCTAACGAATAGTCCCTATTACAAGTCTTCATTGTCACTATTTTCCATCCCTTGCTGCATGTTTTGTGACGTAACCAGATTAGATCTACTGTGTTCACCATGGCTGGGTCTGGTGGCTGTTTTTGTTTATCTAATAGACCATCGAGAATCATTTCTCTCTCTGTCTGAGACCATCCAGCATCATTTCTCTCTCTGTCTGAGACCATCCAGCATCATTTCTCTCTCTGAGACCATCTAGCATCATTTCTCTCTGTCTGAGACCATCCAGCATTCTGTCTCTCCTGTCTCTCTGTCTGAGACCATCCAGCATCATTTCTCTCTCTGTCTGAGACCATCCAGCATAATTTCTACCTGTCTGAGACCATCCAGCATCATTTCTCTCGGTCTGCCTCGGCCTCTTCTGCTGCTGCTGATCTTTCCAATCACCGTCATCATGATGCTCCCCAATGTCTCTCACCTCATTATAACCAAAGAACACTGTTCCTTTATTATGTCTGTGTACAATGTTCTACTTGCATTAGCCTCTTCCAGGAAATCTTTGTTATTTACCTTAACCATCCAAGGTATTCACAACATTCATCTCAGAAAACACATTCCCGCTGCTTCCAAATAGTTTGGCCTTATTGTATATAGAAAACTCTCACTCTTAAATAAAATGAGGGAAACCTTGAGGATAAAGTGTTAAATAAGAAAGATGTAATCAATAAGAGCCAGTCTCCCTGGCCTAGGGGTTTACGTCTTTCTCCGTAATCCTGTATACTCTCGTGAGTAACGTGATGTGCGCGAGAAACGGTAGCGGTTCTCGCCGTGCCTGTAACTTACGGGATATGTGAGCCGGTCTCTCAGAAAGTAATGGCAAACTACTGAGCGTAATCTTGCCTAGTACATCAACAGCAGCTGAAAAATGCTGGTGTTGACTGCAACGTCCTGTAAGGGATATGCAACAAAATTTTTAAAAAATTAAAAATCAATAAGACCAAATTTTTACTAAAATCAATATAAAATTAATATAAAAGGCAGGCAGAAAGACACCATTACATAACCAACATACATCTGGATGTATGAGTAACTCCTCTGATCATATTAGTATGACAGTCAGAACAAATACAGTTTTCACACTTAATCTACTTACCCCTGCAAGCTCACGCAAACATCTTGATAAAGCAGTTGAATTATTTTCTAATTCTATACATGACGAACTCCATGATGATGTATTCACAGCTGTCTCAGACGTCAACTGTGAGGTCAAGGACATGAAAGACTTTGCAGTTCTAGCTATGGCAGAACCAAATATATCTTCAAGAGTCTCAGCTTCACCAGTTTTCACAAATTTGCTAGTCAAACCCAGCAGCAGAGTTACGACTAAGATCTTGATCTGTTTGCACATTTTCAGTTTACCTTGAGATGTTAACCTTCGCACTACTGCTCAGAAGATTAGCGAACACATTGATTTCATCTATCAAATAACACAGCACATTTCAGTTGGCTTCTTGAAATCCTGCAAATAATTGTAGTAAAAGAATATTAATATACAATTTGAATGAAAATTAATAGTAATATAACAATATTTTTGTGCACAGATCATGTAGAGTTACGGCAGATGATCAACCTTTTTTCCAGTGGTAATTCCAACTAAATAAATGCTGAATTATGGTATTATGTGAGCTTCAACTTTCTTCTTCTTCTTCTTCTTCTTCTTCTTCTTCTTCTTCTTCTTCTTCTTCTTCTTCTTCTTCTTCTTTTCTTTCATTCACTTGAAATTTGTCTATAACTGCAATGTTGTCTTTAGTATGAATTTAACTGTCTTTTTTAGTTCACTCAATGGTCCATGTAGTTTCTCTTCCACTGTTGTCATAACATCTGATGGGAGATGCCTTGAAGAGATTAGAACAAGAATTGCCATGGTGAAAGTAGCCTCTAGCAAGATGAAAAACATATTGACCAATAAAAAGATGTCAATTGAAATGAGAAAAACAGTGTTGAGGTGCTACATAGAACCTGTAATTTTGTATGGATGTGAAGCTTGGACAATGAGCAGTCAAGCTGAAAAACATCTGATGGCTGTGGAAATGTGGTTTCTGAGGAGAATACCATACAAAAAATACCATGGACAGATTAAAAACCAATGACCAAGTACTTAAGGAGACAAATGAAAATCGTAAATTGATTAGAGAAATTAGACGTAGACAGCCACAATTTTTGGGCATGTTATGAGAAGATGAATTGACAACTGGCAAGATCGAAGGGACCAGACCAAGGGGAAGTAACTACTTGGATGGCTTGGTTGAGATAAGAACACTGAGCTGATCCACAACTCTGGTGATCGAGTGAAATGGCGAGACATGACCGCCCACGCTTTTCGGCATGGCACATGATGGAAGGATGGATGTTACTAATGAGGACTTTGCGGATGCAGGGCTTAAATTAATGTGCTTGAACTTCTGGTGCACTCATGGTGGGGTAGGGGATTCAACCCCTACACCGGAATTAAGTTGGACTTGATATTGACTTCTCATTCAGAAAGCAAAAAACATAAACTACTGAACATGCAAACTGCCTAATAAGTCAACCTGGCGTTGGGGTTGATCAGAACATACTGCAAAGGATGTGCAGCGTATACATGTATGTTACTAAACTACACACCCCAAACTAATGCAGCAATATGCACTAAACTGACTGTATTGACTTGGTAACCTACATGTTTAGTTTCTGTGCTAGATGGAGCTATATTTATTTCATTTTCATTCACCTGGTGTCAGACCGTTTAAGAGACAAACGGCTTTCTTTGGTCATGTGATGAGAGGCAAGGCATTAGAAAACATCGTGACAACTGGAAAGATCGAAGGGAAGAGAGGCTGAGGCAGATCAAGAGACATGACGCTGGATGGATGTTGATGGTGGCATGGAGGAATATCATCAGCAGAGTTGATCCAGAACACCAAAGACCGAGATCTGTGGAGAGACATGAACGCCTACGCCAGCTGGCATGGCACTTGATGATGATGATGATATCAGACCGTTTTAATGAATTCTTCTCCTTCTTCTGCCTGTTATCTCCCAACGGTGCATAGGCACTGAACCTGGCCACAGCAAGCCCTTTGTAGACTTATTCATCATTGGCTGGACTGTGCAGCTAAAGTTGTCTACGGGATCATGTAGTCAGACTGAAGTCATCCTCTGTGTTGCATCTTACAATATGTACACTAGGTTACAGTATTACTATTCTTGGCTTCCCTCATGAGATCCGGTAACACACGGATGTTATTACTGAATTATTCAGCTTTGTTGCATCTTACAACATGCACTGTTGGTTAAAGTGTTACTATTTTTGCTTCCCTCATGGGATACGGTAACAGATGGGAGTTATTACTGAATTACTCCTCTTATTTAAAGTTTCTGTCAATCATCAGCTTCTTTCTAGCACAAACACTCGTTTGTATTGTAACAAATGGGTCACAGTGGCTTAAAGGTATGGCCAATGCTTCTAGATCAAACAAATGCTAGATTTCAAGACAATATTCTCAACACAATGTTTTTACAAGTATGTATCTTCTCTAATAGGGTTAGAATTAAATTGTATGAAGACAGAGATTATGGTCGTCTCTAAGAAGGAAATACCACAAAGTAAAATATGGGTAAATGGGAATATCTTTAAGCATGTTAATCGGTACAACAATCCTCTGGAACAGTCTGTTCTAACGGGAGGTGTTGTGATGGGAGATTAGAACAAGAATTGCTATGGCAAAGGTAGCCTTTTGTAAGATGAAAAACATACTGGCTAATAAAAATATGTCTACTGGAATGAGAAAGAGTGTTGAGATGCTACACAGAACCTGCATTTTTGTATGGATGTGAATTCTGAACAATGAGCAGACAAGCTGAAAAACATTTGATGGCTGTGGAAATGTGGTTTCTGAGGAAAACGCAAAAAATACCACAGACAGACAGAAAAACCAATAACCAAGTCCTAGAAGGAACCGATGAAAACTGTAAACTGATCAGACAAATTAGACGTATACAGTCACAGTTTTTTTGGACACATCATGAGAAGAAATAAATTGGAGAACTTGGTGACAACTGGCAAGATTTATGGGAAGAGAACAAGGGGAAGGCAGAGAAGTAAATACCTGGATGGCTTGGCCATGTGATATAGTTGAGACAAGAACACAGAGCTGATTCACAACTCTGGTGATTGTGTGAGATGGTGAAACATGACCGCCAAGGGTTATAAGCATGGCACATGATGATGATATCTCAGCCTTCTCAGACTTACGGACGGCAAATAAAGTGAGGAACTGTGTGAATACTGAACACATTAAACATCCCTTGACAGCTAGAAATCGCCAAAAATAGGCCACCAGAGCAAATTTTAAAAACCTATCCATGGCAGGGATGTGTTTTGTCAACGAATCTCTTCTCTCTCTCTCTCTCTCTCTCTCTCTCTCTCTCTCTCTCTCTCTCTCTCTCTCTCTCTCTCTCTCTCTCTAGTGAAGTAATAATGACAGAGATCAAAGAGAAGCCAGAAATAATATTTGGAGGTAATAATATAAACAATATACACTAAGAGAATAAGACAGTATTGGTGGCAGAAAAGCAAAAGATCTATAACAATTGTTGGACATTGTAGTAATAGAAATTGCAAAGAAAGGACTCTCTTTGAATATCAAGAAAACAGAAACAATGGTGATATCAAAGAAAAAAAATGACACCAAAATGTGAAATAACAATAGAGGGGAAAATCCTTAACCGAGTGGATACATTTAAATACCTAGGGGCGATTAAAACATCAGATGAAAAATGTACAACAGAGATTAAGAACAGAATAGGACAAGAAAAGGCTGCATTTAAGAAAATAAAAAGAATCTTATGCAATAAGTTACTATTATTTAATGTAAGAAAGATGTGTTATATAAAACTTGTTTTGCTGTATGGCAGTGAATTTTGGAACGTAAATGAACAAATAAGGAAGAACTTAGGAGCAGCAGAGATATGGTTCCTGGGACGAATGTTGCGTATTCCTTGGACTGCCAGAGTAACTAACAACGATTGCCTGAAAGAGGCTAATGAAACTAGAACATTATATACAACAAAAAGAAAGAGACAAACAGCTTTCTTTGGTCATGTGATGAGAAAAGAGACATTGGAGAATATGACAACTGGAAAGATCAAGGGGAAGAGAGGCAGAGGCAGATGAAGAGAAATTATGCTGGATGGACTGAGACAGTGCCATGGAGGAATATCATCAGCAGAGTTGATCCAAAACACCAAAGATCGAGTTCTATGGAGAGACATGAACGCCTAAGCCACCCAGCAAGGCACTTGATGATGATGACATGCACAGCAAAATATATATGGTAACTAAAAGCTTTTGGAATTCATTGCGACACTTAGGAGACTGCTGCCAAAGACCGACATTTGTGGCGTACATCATTACGCAAGGGTGTAGTCACTTGTGAAGCAAATAGGAATGCAAGAGCTGTGAAAAAAAAAGGCTGGACAAAACAACCACTGCAGGAGATCCTCCTCTTGGAACGTCAAGCATTCTTTACCCACATTGTCAAAGAATGTTTTGAGCCAAAATAGGGCTTACCAGCCATCTTATAACTCATGGCTCTAAACTTTCAACCCCACTGGATGAAATGAATGGTCATCATCATTCTTGATGGACAAACACCATATATGGTATGCACTGAAGAAGGAATGCGAAGTCAATGCTAAATTACGCAAAAGTGAGATCAGATATCTGAACTAAAAGATGCAAATAGAACAGTATTTCTATGAACAGGGCACAAAAAAACCATGTCCATTTTCAGGACAAACAAGAAAGATAGAAAGAAAATCCTAGCAAATATCCACTACACAGAATCAATCAGATCAAGTGTAAGGTACAGATAGTAAATACTGGTATGGGGTGTGAAGTGTTAGACCTTCACATATTCTAAGCCATGATATCATGAGCTGGGGTGGTCAGTCCTGGTCACTGGGGTGGTCAGTCCTGGTCATTCCATCTCAGTAAATATGATGTCCCCTTTATAAGGCTGAGTTGACCCCACAGATGTACTGGCAAAATAACCCTGCCTGTGCTGGGTATTGAACCTAGATCACAGTCCTGGCAGTCAAGCATACTTACCACTATGCAACCACAGATAGTGTGGATTTAACAAACAGCAGAAAACTATAAGTTTTGGAAGCAAGAAAACCACACGATCAGCAACAGAAATAACCAACAATTATGACTGATCTAATATCTGACAAACACTATTAAATAACTAATTAAATGCCCATGAATAATTTTCACAACCATTATTGATCAAGACGATTAACCTTAATGAAAATAATCCTTCACAAACCATCCCTTCCTCTTTCCTACCATACCATATGTGGCCAATAATTGGCAAGAGTACCCAGGGCAAGGCTTGCGGCAGCTTATCATGCAGGCATCCTCTATTTTACTTTGTCACTTCCCAGCTTACCTGTCTTGGTAGATTGACATGTTCGCTAATCAACTAATTTGTATACATTTCTTTTTTAATATTTATCTTTACTATTTGCCTATAGACAAATGCACATATACATAATCATTGTATCTGTATACATCATATCTTAAGCTTCTATAATATCAGGAGAGTTAGGAGAGGGAGAGGGAGAGAGTGAGAGGGAGAGAGAGAGAGAGAGGAGAGAGAGAGACAGAGAGAGGAGAGAGAGAGACAGAGAGGGAGGGTGAGAGAGACGGAGGGAGAGAGAGAGAGAAGGAGGGAGGGAGAGAGAGAGAGGGAGGGAGAGAGAGAGAGACAGAGAGAGAGAGTAAGAGAGGAAGGAGAAGGAGAGAGGGAGAAAGGAAGACAGAAAGACAGAGAGGGGGAGAGAAAGGGAGAAATAAATAAAGGGAGAAAGAGAAAACAGACAGAGAGGGGGAGAGAGAGAGAGAGAGAGAGAGACAGACAGAGAGACAGACAGAGAGACAGACAGGGAGAGAGAGTAAGAGAGGAAGGAGAAGGAGAGAGGGAGAAAGGAAGACAGAAAGAAAGAGAGGGGGAGAGAAAGGGAGAAATAAATAAAGGGAGAGAGAGAAAACAGAGAGAGAGAGAGAGAGAGAGAGAGAGAGAGAGAGAGAGAGAGAGAGAGAGAGAGAGAGACAGAGACAGACAGACAGACAGACAAACAGAGGGAGAGAGAGTAAGAGAGGAAGGAGAAGGAGAGAGGAAGTGAGAGAGGGAGAAAGGAAGACAGAAAGAAAGAGAGGGGGAGAGAAAGGGAGAAATAAATAAAGGGAGAAAGAGAAAACACAGAGAGAGAGAGAGAGAGAGAGAGAGAGAGAGAGAGAGAGAGAGAGAGAGAGAGAGAGAGAGAGAGAGAGAGAGAGAGATGTTAACAATTGATCATGCAGGCTCCTATGGCTTGGCCACATCTTAAAACATCAAAGAGAAAACTAGATGTCAAAATACTTGGACAAGAGGAAGGGCAAGGCATGCAGAGATCTCTTAAAGCAGACATACATGAAATTAAAGACCACGTGACACCAGTTCCATCCATCCACTTATATATCTCTCTTTCTCTCGCTCCTTCTCTCCCTTCCAACCTACATACATATCTATCTGTAGAAATAACAACACACAAAATATCCTTCTGTCTGCCTGCCTGCCCGCCTACTCATCTATCTATCTATATATCTGTCTATCTATAAACATGCTTACATATACACATTTCAAGCATCCATCATTGCAGGATTAGAGAGTGTCAATGCAAGATTAAAGCCTGTCCGTCTATCTATCTATAACACGCACACATATACACATTTCAAGCATCCATCACGACAGGATTAGTTTGTCAATGCAAGATGAAATGATACATAGACAGTATTTATGTCTGACACTACTTAAAACACTAAACTTATCTCATGCCTACAGGCACAGACAACCACCAACTGATTCAAACATTAATTTGCCACTTATCAATAAAAGCCAACAACATAAGAATGTGGCTAATTCCTCTACCTCTAACTGCAGAGGTTCTTAACTTGTAATTCTTGGGTTGTGACTTTTAGTTTAGATACACTTTCATTGTACGTGGATAACTTGTAATTCACAGATATTCTAGACACCCATTTTCTGTGTGGTTTAATGTCACTAATTACAGCTTAATGTTCCCCCCCCCCTCCCCCGCGTTTCCATCCTGTTTCAGGATATTGTGGTCAACATCATCATCTTTCAGCTGTATGTTGATTCCTAGGCTAGATTACTTCTTCTTCTTCAGCTTTCCGAGCCATTGAGGTTCTTTGCTGCAAATACAATCCGTCTCCATTCGTCTCTCTGGTGGACCTTCTCTTGCCAGTCGTTGATTCCAAGTGCTTGTAGGTCTGTACATGTATTATCTCTCCACCGTCTTCTTGGTCTACCTCAGGGTCTAGATTACAGGCTAGATTACGCTACAGCTTAATGTTAATTATTTTTTTTTTCAATGAGTGAAGTATGGCACTTGTCAGTGCTTTAGAGTAGCTAATGAGATACAGAAATAGATGTTTAGATAGCAGGGAGAGTGGCCAATGAGTTAGTTAAAGTAATATATGTTTAGATAGCAGGGAGTGTAGCCAATGAGTTAGTTAAAGTAATATATGTTTAGATAGCAGGGAGTGTAACCAATGAGTTAGTTAAAGTAATATATGTTTAGATAGTAGGGAGTGTAACCAATGAGTTAGTTAAAGTAATATATGTTTAGATAGTAGGAAAAGTGGCCAATGAGTTAGTTAAAGTAATATATGTTTAGATAGCAGGGAGTTTAGCCAATGAGTTGGTTAAAGTAATATATGTTTAGATAGTAGGAAAAGTGGCCAATGAGTTAGTTAAAGTAATATATGTTTAGATAGCAGGGAGTGTAGCCAATGAGTTAGTTAAAGTAATATATGTTTAGATAGCAGGGAGTGTAGCCAATGAGTTAGTTAAAGTAATATATGTTTAGATAGTAGGAAAAGTGGCCAATGAGTTAGTTAAAGTAATATATGTTTAGATAGTAGGGAGTGTAACCATTGAGTTTTTTTTTTTTTTTTAGCATATCCTTTACAGGACTTAGCTGTCAACACCAGCATCTTTCAGCTGTATGTTGATCTCTTGGCAAGATTATGCTCAGTAGTTTGCCATTGCTTTCTGAGCGGCAGGCTCAGTATCCCGCAAGTCACGAGCGGGGGTCGAACCGCCTCAGCTCTCGCTCTGCTGCGAGACTCTGCATGATAAACGGGATTACAGAGAGAAAGTGTTGTAACCCCACAGCCAGAGAGACCGGCAACCAATGAGTTAGTTAAAGTAATATATGTTTAGATAGTAGGAAAAGTGGCCAATGAGTTAGTTAAAGTAATATATGTTTAGATAGCAGGGAGTGTAGCCAATGAGTTAGTTAAAGTAATATATGTTTAGATAGTAGGAAAAGTGGCCAATGAGTTAGTTAAAGTAATATATGTTTAGATAGCAGGGTGTGTAGCCAATGAGTTAGTTAAAGTAATATATGTTTAGATAGCAGGAAAAGTGGCCAATGAGTTAGTTAAAGTAATATATGATATATGTTTAGATAGCAGGGAGAGCACAAAGTAACATTAGGACACAATCAGTTAATGTAATAAAGCATCAGTGGTGTCAGTCAATGAGTTAAAGACATACCTGTTTGGATAGCAAGGGGGTCACAGCATAAAATAGGATACAATTAGTTACACAAATGAAACTAGACATAGAAACTTTAAGGTAACAGCTGGGCAACAGGGAAAAATGTAACAACTGTGATACACTGAGATAATGTAACAACTGTGATACACTGAGATAATGTAACAACTGTGATACACTGAGATAACATAACAACTGTGAAATATTGAGATCATGTAACAACAGTGATTACATTGAGGTAATGTAACAACTGTGATACACTGAGATAATATAACAATTGTGATACACTGAGATAATGCAACAATTGTGACACACTGAAATAATGTAACAGCAGTGAAATATTGAGATAATGTAACAACTGTGATACACTGAGATAATATAACAACTGTGATGCACAGATAATGTAACAACTGTAATACACTAGATAATGTAACAACTGTGATACACAGATAATGTAACAACTGTGATACACAGATAATGTAACAACTGTGATACACAGATAATGTAACAACTGTGATACACAGATAATGTAACAACTGTGATACACATATGATGTAACAACTGTAATACACTAGATAATGTAACAACTGTAATATATTGAAATAATGTAACAACTGTGATACAATGAGATAATATAACAACTGTGACACACTGAGATAATGTAATAACTGTTATGCACTGAGATAATTAACAACTGCGATACATTGAGATAATGTAACAACTTTAATACATTGAGATAATGTAACAACTGCAATAAACTGAGGTAATGTAACAACTGTGAAACACTGAGATAATGTAATAACTGTGACACACTGAGATAACATAACAACTGTGACACACTGAGATAATGTAATAACTGTGATACATTGAAATAATGTAACAACTGTGACACGCTGAGATAACGTAACAACTGTGACACACTGAGATAATGTAACAACTGTGACACACTGAGATAATGTAATAACTGTTATGCACTGAGATAATTAACAACTGTAATACAATGAGATAATGTAACAACTGTGACACACTGAGATAATGTAATAACTGTTATGCACTGAGATAATTAACAACTGTGATGCACTGAGTTAATGTAACAACTGTGTTACACTGAGATAATGTAACAACTGTGATGCAGTAAGGTAATGTAACAACTGTGATGCACTGAGATAATGTAACAACTATGATACAATGAGATAATGTAACAACTGTGACACACTGAGATAATGTAATAACTGTTATGCACTGAGATAATTAACAACTGTGATACACTGAGTTAATGTAACAACTGTGATACATTGAGATAATGTAACAACTGCAATAAACTGAGGTAATGTAACAATGTGAAACAATGAGATAATGTAACTATGATGCACTGAGATAATATAGCAACTGTGAAACACTGAGATAATGTAACAACTGTGATGCAGTGAGGTAATGTAACAACTGTGATGTAGTAAGGTAATGTAACAACTGTGAAACACTGAGATAATGTAACAACTGTGTTACACTGAGATAATATAGCAACTGTGTTACACTGAGATAATGTAACAACTGTGTTACACTGAGATAATGTAACAACTGTGATACACTGAGATACTGTAACAACTGTGTTACACCGATATAACGTAACAACTGTGATACACTGAGATAATGTAACAACTGTGTTACACTGAGATAATGTAACTGTGTTACACTGAGATAATGTAACAACTGTGATACACTGAGATAATGTAACAACTGTGATACACTGAGATAATGTAACAACAGTGATACATTATGATAATGTAACAACTGTGATACACTGAGATAATGTAACAACTGTGATACACTGAGATAATGTAACAACTGTGATGCATTGAGATAATGTAACAACTGTTTTACACTGAGATAATGTAACAACTGTGATACACTGAGATAATGTAACAACTGTGATACATTGAGTTCTTGGCAGTAACTTGGTTCAGATTCAACACTATTATTAATTATCCCAGGTAAGGGAAAGATGATGGCTCTGGATAGGACACACGCTGAGAAAACTGAGACTAGTGTAACCAGAAAGTCCTTTCCCTGGAACCCACAAGGCAAATGAACTGAGGTGGACCTAACACAAATGAAAACCATAAACTGATTACAGAAATTAGACCTAACACAAATGAAAACCATAAACTGATTACAGAAATTAGACCTAAACAGTCCAGATTTTTTAAAAGCACATTACGGGAAGAAATAAACATGAGAACGTGGTGATAACTGGCAAGATTGTGGGGAAAAGAACAAGGGGAGGGCAGACTGACCAATATCTTGATGCCCTGGCTACATGACATAATCGAGACAAAAACACAAGAGCTGATCCACAGCTGGTGACCGTGTGAGGTGACATACATGACAGCCCTCCTTTGTCCTCGCTTATTTGCCTACCATGTGATGCTAAGAGACCTAAAAACACACGGGGAAGAAAATTAGACATGAAAAATATGGAGGGGAGATGGAGGCAGCTGTAAGAGATAGCAAACAATAGGATGGCGTGGGGTGACTTGGCTGGGGGACTAAGCTATAATTGGGGATAAATGGCTGCAGAAGAAGATCAAATAAGAAGAGGAGGCATCAAATTTACTATCCTGGATCATGGGCATCTTTGGGTTTCTTATTTGTACATATTGGCCATAACTGGATTCCAACCCAGCCCTCTTTGAGTTATCCGAGGAAGCCCTAGCTCTAAGTCACTCTATACTTGATGATTAGATAGTTAGTTAGCTGCATACCCTTTACAGGACATTCCCAACCCAGCCCTTTTTGAGTTATCCAAGGAAGCCTTAGCTTTAAGTCACTCTATACTTGATGATTAGATAGTTAGTTAGCTGCATACCCTTTACAGCACATTCCCAACCCAGCCCTTTTTGAGTTATCCGAGGAAGCCTTAGCTTTAAGTCACTCTATACTTGATTAGATAGTTAGTTAGCTGCATATCCTTTACAGGACATCCCAGTCAACTCAAGAATTGTTGGCTGTTTGTGATTTCTTGACAAGTTTACATTCAGGAGTTTGCCATTGCTTTCTGAACAACCGACACTCATACCATAGTATGAAAACCAATGCAAGGCAGTATGCTTCCAAATCGCCCACAGCTGGGTTTCAAATGTGGTATGCAGGATTACGAATTGTATCCGTAACCCCTTCATCACAGAGCAGCATGACATAGACAAAACCATAAGTGAACAGCTTAGCTAAGATGTCAAACTCGAGAAGCAACAAGCAGTAACAGCTAGAGTGGATGAAAGATGTCCTACATGTGAACACCACCCATCAATCACTCATGCGCTAGAATCAATAGCTGTCAGATAGCTGTTCTCAACAGCAGGAGCAAAAATGGGGAGACCTGGTTGTATGTGTGAATGTGGGGTGAAAAATAGAGTGGTGGTATTTTCCAGCTGCACAGATAAGCGGATAGGTAGGTAGGTAGGCAGGATGGCAGGATGGCATTAGGTACATAGCTAGTATATGAAAAACTGAATGAATGGACAGACAAATAGATAGATAAACAAATAGACAGATGGAGAGATATGCTGTTGGCTACTGGAAATTTAATTTTTTCATATTTTTTGTTTGTTCTACAATGAAAGTATGCATCAAATTTCTTTCTTAGTTGACGTTAGTTGGTCAGTGGACGCACTTCCTTCCAAAGCTCTTCTTCCAGTTATGACCATTTCCACAGACAAGTTTCAAGTACAACAACAAAAGGACCCTAACTATTAACAACATTTATTGGGTGTTCACTCACTTTGAACTCAAAAAGAGTCCATACAAAAGCTACCACTTCTGGACTTGTGTGTGAATTAGTTTTCCCTATTATCAATGTCCCTCACCATTAGACAAGCCCACTCTGATTCTGAGGTACTTGTAATTTGCGTCTCCAAGTCAAGGACAAGAAGTCAACACTTTAGCCCAACTAATCGATGTAGTTATCTCACCTATGTCGATCTAATTATCCCAGTTTGGAGAAACAAAGGCAGCAAAAGAGACCGCAGACAATACAGAGGCATTTCACTGTTGAGTCATACTGGGAAAATATTTTGCAAAATTTTTGAAAAAAGATTACGAACTACTATAGAACCCTAGCTAAGTGAAACACAACTTAGACTTAGGAAAAACAAAGGATGCACAGATGCCATTTTTGCTCTTAGAAAATTTATAGAAAAATCAATTGAATTCAATGAAACACTCTACTTAGCCTTTGTCGACCAAGAAAGGGCATTTGATAGAGTAGCTGTGGGAAATCCTTAAACAATATGGAGTGAGTACACATCTAATAAACCTATGTAGAAGCTTATACAACAACAGTGAATGCATAGTGAGAGCAACTGGAGAGCACTCAGAAACCTACACCATAAGATCTGGACTACGACAAGGTTGTGTCCTGTCCCCTCTCTTGTTCATAACATATATAGACAACATATGTAAAGAAACCAGCCAAACAAAGATGGCAAGAACACCGCATGACGAGAACACGGAAGAAGAACCATCTGCAAATCTAACCATTAGAGAACTCCTGTTTGTGGACGACCAAGCACTAATAGCAAAATCAGAAGCTGAATTACAAGACCACATGAATAGTCTAGATCAGGGGTGGGCAAACTTTTTGTGCGGAGGGCCGCATTGACAAATGTAAAGCTATTGGCGGGCCGCATATATATATATATATATATATATATATATATATATATATATATATATATATATATATATATATATATATATATATATATCCATTTCGTTTACAGCAACCTATCACAATAAGTAATTATTAATTATTTATAGGTTATTAAGCAATATAAATAACTAATTATTGCAATTTTATTTTAATTATACACTTATACATTATATTTGACAATATGGACAAACACTTTTACTAATTTGTTAACACGATTTTACAACTTGTTATTATAACGAATATTTTTTATTATCTATCAATGGCTTTAATTTAGACACACAGCGACACTGTCACTACAGTTGTTGATTTCTAATGAGATGTATGTAACAGCTTGCCATTTTTGACAATATTCTTGAAATCTGGAGCAAGTTTACTTGTTGAAATTTGCATGACAGCATGCAAGTTGCAGTCCGACAATAAAGACCTATTCTTAGATTTGTTGATCTTCAAGCAAGAGAATGCTTGTTCGCAAATGTATGTTGATCCAAATAATGATAAAAATTTAGCTGCAAAGTTTTTCAAGTTGGGAAATGATTCTTGTGATAAAGATCCATAGAAATCCAGCAAACCATCTGTCTTGAATTTCTCTTTCAGGTCATGATCTGCTTGTAAGTCAAGCAGCTCCAACTGTATGTCCTCTGTGGCTGTATCAGCTTCTGCACTAAAAGGTGAACTGAAAATATTGAACTATGGCTCTAATTTCTTGAAATCTCCATCCAAATCTTCAATCAATGCATCTAATAGGGTTTTGTATTTTTCAGTCATTTCACCAGAAATGGCTTCTTGTTTCAACATAGGGAAGTGACAAATCTTTTTTCACTTGCTTGCCTGGACAACAGTGAGAGTTTTGCCTGAAATGATTTTACATATGCATACAATTCATGTGCAAACACACCATTGCGCTGAAGTTTGACATTCAGTTCATTTAACTTTTCCATAATTTCAATGGCAAACATAAAGTCTAACTGCCACTCTTTATTGACAATGTTAGTATTAAAGTCACATGCAATGCCCTTCATCTCTAGGAACATCACTATTTCTTCTCTGAGTTCCCACACTCGCCTCAACACCTTGCCGAGACTCAGCCATCGAACATTGGTGTGGTTCAGGACATCGGAATGTTCAGTTTCCAAATCGTCAAGTAATGACTTGACCTGTCTATGATTAAGTCCTCTTGATCTGATGAGGTTAGTTAGTTAGTTAGTTAGTCGACAGATCATCCTCATTGCACATCGAACCATTCAGTCCATAAGTGCTCGGATCCCCTCAGCAAATCTCGCAACGTGGAGCGGCTAACGACGCCAGTTCTGTGTTGGTTTATCAATCTTCTTTGGCTTCCTGCGTAGTGTTCTTGTTTGGCCACCCCTCTTTTAATTTGCTGCTCTCGCAGTCTGGCCATTGTTGTAGATTCACAGTCATCACTTGGTTCTCGCAAAAGTCTTACTTCTCGTAGAGCATTCAGAATGTCGGCCTGGTCCATGGCGCGTCCGCCCTCCACAGTAGCTTCACCTGCGAGCTTGTCAGCCCGCTCATTTCCTTGTACTCCCGCATGCCCTGGCACGAAGATGAAACTAATCTTTGCCAGTCGAGACCGCTCCAGAGGCAGCAACCATTCTCTTCGGATCGACCCCTCCTCTATCCTCTTGATCATGTTCATTGAGTCGCTAAGGAAACAAGCCCTAGTGAATGTCTGTGTCTCGAGCCATGTTATTGCTTTACTTACTGCCATGACTTCCATGGTCAGGCTACTTGTGGTTTCAGTGAAAGCACCAGAGTCCTCCTTCACAATTCTCCCTCCGGCCCGAGCTGTAAAGGCCCATGAGCTTCTCACATGTCGGACGACCGACCCATCTGTGTAGATGACCGCGTCACCGTCTAGCGAATTCTCGAAAATCAACGCTTGTACTTCAGCCTCAACAGCAGCCGGATTTTCTTGTCTGCATTTTCTATCTAGTTGGATGCAAACTGAAAAGGATGTGCAGAAGTCTGTTGGCACTTGCACCCACTCCTCGCCAGGTTCTAAGTCCTCAAGTGAGCACACCTGTTGAAGAATGTCTTCGGCTTGACCCATCCACGACCGTCCTCTTTTTAACCTGCTGCCCTTCACCTTCCTAATTTCACTATGCAGTGGATGTTGTGTGTTTGCGTTAATTCTGAGGTAGGCGCGTGCCCTGCAACCTTGTATTCTCTCTTCAATGGTTGGAAAATCAAGAAGGTAGCGCATCGCCCTGCATGCTGTATCTCTTGTACATCCAAGAATAATGCGCATAGCTTCATTCTGTATCCTTTCCATCCTTTCTATCTGCTTATGGCTGAGAGTCAGGATTGCCATTGCATACTCCAAAACAGACATGATCAGCCCCTCGTACAGAAGACATAGATGGCGCTGCTCACAGTTTGCTGCTGCCATCACCCGCATCGCTGCCAAACCCCGCTTGGCCTTTGTTATCACCTGGTCTATGTGCACATTATAAGCAAGGCTTCGATCAAACCGTATCCCCAGGTAATTCATTGCCTGCGTTCTTTCCACCGTCTCTGAACACAGCATTACAGTTGGTGTTGGAGTGTTGACGATATGATTATTCAACGAGAACCAAGTCACTGTTGCCTTTGTTGGGTTGACCATTGCCCCAGTTTCATCACACCAAGTACTTATGCGATTGAGTTCGGTTTGTAGTTCCACAGCAACCTCCTCTCTATCCTTACCCTGACGATACACTAAAACATCATCGGCATATGACAATGTCCTGCCAGGTCCAGTGATCTGCTCACTGGTGATTCTCACTGTGTAGGCGTTGAACAGTACCGGAGGTTGATGACACTAACAACTGGGTCAATAACATGCTTGATATTTAAAACAGATTTACACAGACTTTCTTGATGAATCACACAGTGAAGTGGTAATAATGTTTGGTCTGGATATTCTGCTTTAATCTTATCACTTATCAACTTTACCAGACCTATATTTTCCCAGTCAAAGCACGAGCTCCGTCAGTTGTAACACTTGCCATCTTGTTCCAAACCAACCCAGTTCTTTCAATACAGTTAGTAACATCATTGAATATATCATGGCCTGTGGTTGTGTCTTTGAGTGTCTCAACACTCAGTAACTCTTCAGTGAGTTTGAAAGAAGAGTTTATTCCACGTATAAATATCAATAATCGGGCAGTATCATGCACATCGGTACTCTCATCCAATGCAAGAGAGTACCACAAAACTTGTTTACTTGCATCTTGAAGTTTATGCATCAAATTGTCACTGATCTTGTCAACACGTCTGACCACAGTTCTCCTTGATAAAGTAATGTTGTCAAATCTGTTTGGTGCTTTTGTTCTGAACACATAATGTTTGCTGCATCTAGCAAACATTCCTTGATGAACTCGCTCAGAAAATGGCTTGTTCTGTTTTACAATTCTATGTGACAGCACAAGAATAGCTTCAGTTGCAGCATCTTGAATTTAAGACTGTTTAGTGAAAACAGTTCGCTGTTTCTCCAAATTTTTCACCAACTCAAGGCATTTCCTTTCCTTCGCTTCGGTCATTAAATTGTATCCGAAATCGGAATGTTTTTTTTTTGATAATGTCTTTTTAAACTGTACTCCTTAAAGACAGCCACTGACTCACGACACAACAAGCAAACGGATTTGCTACCACCTTTTATAAAACAGTACTTAGTTGTCCATTCATCATTAAAAACACGGCATTCATCTTCAATCATACGTTTGTTATTGACACTCATCATAACGGTACATGAAATTCTGCAAAATTCGACAAAATAACTTAAAGACAAATTTAAAAAATGTTATTTCTAAATGCCCTTGTGGGCCGCATAAAATCACTTGGCGGGCCGCATGCGGCCCGCGGGCCGTAGTTTGCCTACCCCTGGTCTAGATGAAATGTGTAGGGAACATAACATGAAAATTAGCACAAGTAAAACAGAGGTAAAGACTGTAACTAAAGAAGAAAAAGCAACGATTCACCTAAACGAACATCCCTTGAAACAAGTAAAGAGTTTCAAGTACCTAGGAAGTATAATATCATCAAATGGCAAATCAGAAGACGAGATCAAAAATAGATGCAATAAGGCAAACCAATTCATTGGACAAATGGCACCAATACTAAAGAACAAAAATGTATCAATAACTACTAAGAAAGCAAATTACAACACAATCTTCCTACCAACTCCATGTTACCAATGCCAAACCTGGACAATAACAGAAAAAGAGAAAAGAAAAATCACAACAACAGAAATGAGATTCCCGAGAAGAATACTCAACGTATTAAGAAGAGATAAGATCAGAAATGAAGAAATCAGGACTAAAGTGGGGGTTATAGCTGCAGTAGATTTTATTAGAAAGCAGCGAGTCAAATGGTATGGCCATGTAACTAGATTAACAACTAGCAGTACTTCTTCTTCTTCTTCTGCGTTCATCCAGAGTTTGTTTTTTTTCCGGACGTGATTGCGTTGTGCCTGTTTACAGCAGAGTTGCGTTCTTGCGCCGTTAGGCCGACACATCCGACTTCTGCGGGCATTTGTTGACCGGGTTAACCTTCCCAGAACTAGCAGTACCATATAAATACCTTATACAACAAGCAATGATGTACAAACTAGAGGGAAGCAGAGGAAGAGGCCGACCATGTAAACGATGGACGCAGGGAATAACAGAGTCCATGGAAATATCGATACATGAAGCCCATAATCGGGCACTCTCCCGCTGTTTATACTTCATCTCAACACTGCAAGGTACAAGGGGAACATGATGAGAGATGAGATGAGATGATCGATGTAGGGGCTGAATCCACTACCTCAGCATCAGCATACCGGAAGTTTAAAAGTGAGCGCTCTTGTCCATTCACTGAATGATTCAGTCTGTTGACCTCTAGTAAAATAATATATGACAGAGGCAAGGAGATCACAGAAGAGAAGTATTCCCCTCCATATAAGACACAGACAGAAAACCAACATGCAAAGTGAACATTTCTCTCTTCTTATCTAATATTGCAAGGACTACAATGACTCATTGCAGAATGATAAAATCCTATACCAAAGTTCTCCAAGCTACCTTTGGTCATTGTTTAAATATAACAGAAGACATAGCAAGCATGTTACATGTCCGTAAGCCTAGGTTAGGCTTATACAAAACAAGCTGTGTACTCCGCAGCTCAGATGTGGAACAATCTTCCGGAACAAATCAAAGACACCACCACCAACCCCTTTACATACAATCGCTACCCATTTGAGCACTACCTCAGTACAGACTGCATGCCTCTTTAAAGAAAAATCTTGTAAACAAACTAGTACAATAAACATTCTCCTTATAGTGGTACAGTAAATATGCTTTAGAGAACTATCACTGCTACGTGAAAATAATACTATTAATGATTGATTGATTGATTTAGGAATCGACATCACAGCATTCAGGGCATTCTCATAAGTGCTCGAACCCATCCTCAGCAGCCAGCAAAGAGTTCCAACACTAATAGTACCAGTAGCAATCTGATTATAAGTCCGTCTCGCCTTTCCTTTGAGCGTTGAGCGTCGGCCAGATCCCTTCATCACTCCTCGTCTCATTCTTGCCAGACCATGGTAATCCATTTGCTCCTCTGAGGTGTGCACGTGCTCCCACAAGGCCGCAACCACGTCTGCCTTGTCATGTATCAATACTCCACCAAGTTCCGCAGAGCCAGCCAATCTGTCCGCCTGTTCATTTCCCAGCACACCGGCATGCCCCGGAGAAAAGATCCAGGCGATGCTTGTTACCCGTGACCTCCGAAGTGAAGCAAGCCACTCCGCACGAAGTCTGCCCATCCTCACCCTCGTCAGCATGCTTTCTGAGTCAGTTACAATCACGATGTGTGTGTGTGTCGTATTCTCCATCCAGCGGAGAACCGCAGTGACCGCCTCCACCTCCATTCTTAAGCTGGATGTTGTGGTATCATATGCCAGGCTCTCCTGCCCCAAACATCGACCATTAGCTTTGGCTATGAACCCCCAGCCACTTCTCTCACCTCTTGACACCTAACCATCTGTGTAGATAATCACATCACTCGAGTGAGAATTGTCCTGAATTAGTTGCTGGATTTCCACTTCCGTGGCCCCTGCTGGCCACTCCCTGCTTAATGTGATTATAACTCTGCACTATACTATTAATGAGTTATGTATTAATGATTAATGCACATTCCCAATGAGTAGTTATGCATATGTTGTTGTTGTCTAAGATTAGCATCATAAATAATGTGTGAATGATATAATGTATGACAGCAGAAAGATAAGTAGGGCAGAATGTTAAACAAGCCTGCAGGCCTAATTGTTAACTCTGAGAAAATAATGTTTGTTCATCTGTTCATTTGTGATACTGCAAAAGAAAGAAAACAGAAAGCTCACTTTCTTGACACAAATCTCTTTAAATCTATTAACAGTGACAACAAATTCCCTTACTATCTTATGCCAGCTCAACTGGCTATGTACAACAGCAGTAAACCCTATGGCATAGAGGATGTCCTTGAAGGGAAACAGCAGCAGAGAAGTGAAATATCACAAGTCCAAGTGCTACAGTCAAGTCATGGAAGCAAGCGTGGTGGGGGAACCAGAATGAGGCACTAAACTGATGTTGCTTTCTGCAGTGGAGGGCAATGGTAGGAAGATCCTAGTACAGCACTAGTGTCCACAACGGGGAGAAAGAGATAGTTCTCTCCCAGTACATACAGAAGTGCCGCACTTCAAGTTAGAGGCTGGGTACAATATTATCAGCGTGGTTACAGATGTTCATGATATTTTAATAAGATACTGCAGCGGAAATTGCGACAGAGGCTAATCAGCCAAGGAGAAAAAATCAGCGTTCATTTTGTCCAGGCTGAAAGGTGCCGGAAGAATAGAATGCCAAGCAAATTATGTACACACCTCCAAAGGCAGGATGGTGGTCAGAATGGCAAGCAGAGAGACAACATTATGGGACAAAATTATTAGCAGGTACTTAGACTTTTGGGTCAGCATGGCAGAAAGATTTCAGGCGCTCATGTTAATGTCCTGTGTGAAGACGGCGGGTTATGGGTTTATTCCACACACTGGTCAGTTGGGCTGATAAGCTGACTTCTCATTCCACACACTGGTCAGCTGGACTGATAAGCTGACTTCTCATTCAGAGAACAACGGCACACTAAAATAAATTATGCATGTCCTTTGAAGGACATCGTGATCAACCTCAGGTAGATTGTCTGGATAATTTTACGTTCAGTCTTACTATTGAATGTAAAATTGTGTTAAAAATCAACCCGGCAGTTGATTACAATGTGCTACAAAGGACATGAATTTTTGACTCAGTTTTACAGCTGACTTTACACAACAGCAACAATCCGCTTGGGAGTCAAAAGACAATAGATTTGGCCTTCTGCAGTGTGAAGACAAGGTCAAAATATTCGCAGAACGGGCCTTCTTCTTATGATGAGAAGCCTCCGGTTGGGTCCGCGACACGCTGCACAGTCCAGCTTACACTATTACTCGCCATCTTATGCTAGGTTGGTACGCTTAGACTTAGTTGCTGTTTAGATGAGCTGTTGCACTAGGTATGTAAGCCATTTGTTGTAAATCATGGCAAAACGTGTTGTCATAAACTGAGGAATGCCCATGTGTTTGTGTGTGTGTGTTTGTGTGTATGTGTATACATAGAAACAACTGGAATACAGAAGTGTAGGGCAGCTTTACAAAGTTAGAATTACAAACAACAAAACCAGCTCAAGGCTTCATCAGTAAACAACACAACAGGACACAAAAAACACAGAAATTCAAAAGGAAATCATATTTAATCTCAGTTAAGTACTGCATATTTTTATTATATTCTGCTTGCTTCTTTGTTATTTCACATAATTCCATTCCATATTATATTATGCCTTAAAGTAGTTAATGTAATGTCAATTCTTTTTTTGTCTCTATGTGTGTATTGCGCTCTCTTGTCATTTGTTGATAAAGACTTCAGACAACATGCATTTTTTGTTGTAATTCTAACTTTGTAAAGCTTTGTGTTTTCCATTTTTCTATTTCCACAGCCTAAACCTATTTCATTTATATATGTGTGTACATATATGCTTGGTGATAACTGGCAAGATCGAGGGGAGGAGAACAAGGGGAAGACAGAGAAGTAAATACCTGGATGGCTTTACCACATGGCATGGTCGTGACAGGAAAACTGAGCTGATCCATGACTCTGGTGATCGAGTGAAATGGCGAGTCATGACCGCCCACGCTTACCGACATGGCACATGATGGATGGATACATATAAGCAAGTAGAGAGAGAGAGAGAGAGAGAGAGAGAGAGAGAGAGAGAGAGAGAGAGAGAGAGAGATCAGAGAAAGAGAGAGAGAGAGAGTGTTGGGGATCTAAATAACAACAAATGACACCTCAAATGTGGTTCCCTGTAACCTGCCCACCTTAGAAATGCACCAGGTATTGCCTATGCCCTGTTGCAAAAGCAGCCTCCCCCCTCCCCTTTTCCCCTGTCAGCTGGCTACTTGGACATCATGTCAATGAGATGGGACAGAACAAACATAACTAGGTTATACAGTTAATTAGCAAAGATAACAATGGGAGGTAGAGTGAGGTAGGTACATGCACAGGTCTGAATATTTGTTTTGTGTAACCAAATTGTAGTAGAAGACCAAGTGGCTAAATTAAATACATGGGGGAAATTATAACATCAGATGGCAGATGCATTACAGAGATTAAATACAGAAAAGGGCCAGTTAAAGCTGCATTTCAGACAATGAAAAGTATCTCATGAAAAATGTCACTATCATTGAATGTAAGAAAGAGAGTGCTGAATTGCTATATAGAACATGTTTTGCTGTATGGCAGTGAATCTTACTTGGAAGCAACAGAGATGTGGTCCCTGAGATGAATGTTGCAAATTCCTTGGACTGTTAGAGTAACTAACAATAAGAAAGAGACAAACAGCTTTCATTGGTCATATGATGAGAAGAGAGGCATTGGAGAACATCGTGACAACTGGAAAGATCGAGGGGAAGAGAGGCAGACACAGAGAAATGATGTGGAATGGAGTGAGAAGGTAGCATAGAGGAATATCAGCTGCAGAGTAGATCCAGAACACCAACGACCGAGATCTGTGGAGAGACATGAATGACTGAGCCAGTTGGCAGGGCACTTGATGATGATATCCACAGTAAAATATAAATGGTATGCATTAGTTGATGAACCAAATGGCTCTGAAGTTGACCCCACATTATAATGTGAATGCCAGAAAATGTTTTGGGAGTTAAGTTAATCAGTGGGGTAGTGACCCCATCAACAGTGTAATGTGGCAACATAAATATGAACCTAGAACCAAGTTGCCAGCATGCCACAGTGATGTAGAGACCAGCATTCCTTTACAGGTGATAGTGAGGGAGAGAGTATTCTAAATTGAAGAAGTTAAATAAAGTGCAAACTAGAGAATATTGCGAAATAAAAGAGGATAAATCTTAGCTTTTGCATTCTAATTCCACCATGTCACAAGCTCGCATTTCATCATCAATTTAAGGCGATTGTTGGATAAAAGTAACGTGAAGCTTATTGCTTTACAGTCCACTTATAACAAAAATTCCACCATATGCCAACACACAGATTACCAGAAGTCACGTAAATAAATTGTGGAATGCAGTACAAGCCATACATTTTACTTAATCTGGACTTGAACCTCAACCAGCCACTTCAAGTGAAGTTTGGCAAACTTGAGATTTGTATGCCACTTCAAGTGGTGCACGGTGTAAGTGTAAAGTATAAGTAAAAGTAAAGGACCCTTTTACATATCTTGAGACCCACTGAGTACATGGTGCTAACCCCATATTTTTACAGGCGAAATATCTCATCAGTGGAGACAATGGCTATAGCCACCGACTCGTACAATCACAGCCCAGAATGAAAGCAACTCAAACTACCTTCTGCAAAGCTGGCCAAGAAACCTAACAACCATGTCGATAAAACAAAGATAATTGAAATATTTTGGTCACTTGAAACATCATGAAAGTTTGGAGAGAACAATAATGGAGGGGTATATGCCTGGGAAGAGAGGAAGAGGAAGGTCAAAGAGAAGATGGGTGCAGGATGTGGCAGATGATCTCCAGATGGGTGGATAGGACACGGGACATCTTGCTTATGACTGACCGTTGTTATGGGAGCAAAGTTCTGCAAGGCACATGCTACTGAATGAATGAATGAATGAATGAATGAATGAATTGCTTGCTTGCTTGCTTGTGTTCGTTGGCTTGAGCTCCAACGCAAAGTCCTGTATGTCGGATGAAGGCATCCTGTTGTCCAACATCAGTGTCATGTCATACAGGACTTGAGGTTTGCGTGAGTATCCGTTGTCCCATGTCTGGCTTATTGGTGTGCAGACTGGTGGTTCCTCGCCGTACAGGCAGATACTCTCCGACTTCGGAGAATGAATGAATGAATGAATGAATGAATGAATGAATGAATGAATCGACACTCGTTAGGTCATGTGGTCAATGTCACACTTAAACCTTCCAGGACATTTCCTGGTAGAAATTTTAGGCTGGATCGACCTGGGAGCTCAGATCAATTAAATAATTCCAGCTCAATGGAGATTTGAGCATTTGACTACCGGGTCAGCTGGCAAGCATGCCAGCTGTTGCTCCACTGCAACTCCCCAAGTAACACATGTGGCAGTATAATTGGGATAGCAGGTTCAGACCTAGCGTGTGCTATAATGATAATACTGACATCATGTAGCAAAGATACCACAAACCTTTATCTCAGTGCAGATTATATTCTTCCTTAAAACAATTCTAGTAAACAAATATTGTTCTATCTTGTTCTGTAGTGTATTTCCCTTTGTGGGATTACCATTACTATAATTCTGCAAGGTACAAATGAACAAGATGAGATGATAACATAATAATTAGTATAAGTTAGTTGTAATTTTTTTCTTTACTCTTGCACATATTTTATTGTTCTTCTTTAACATTAACTTAATAATAAAGTGATAATGAAACAATGGATGAAAGCTTAAAATACTATAGTTTAAAATTACTATTACAAATCAAGATTATAAATATATTCCCAAAGCTTGTATTGTAAGAAGGCAGTTTTTGAGCACATACTTATTTAAGATAGGAGGTAAAGATGTTTTACAGTAACGGCTTTGGATTTCTTGTGCTTTCACTTTTTTTTACATGTGTTCTCTACAAAGACCAATAGCCACGTACTGCAGAAGGCAAATTCTCATAAACAGATTAGTATCCAACACTGAGACAGAGATTAGTATCCAACACAGATTGATTGATTGATTGATTGATTTATAGTGTGTTTTTTTTTGGTTGCCTCAATATAAAATTCAATATCTCAGTAACGGGCTGAGATAAAATGATGAGATTTAGTATATAACGTTATCATTATGTCCACCCAACAAAACAATTTTTGTTCTGGAGATTTTACAGCAGATTTTAAAGTTAGCTTATATACGGTATATTAATTATGACTTAAAGATTACGACCATGATTTTAACAGTTTTACAGCTTCCCCAAGATTCGACCCAAATTATTCAAAATTTTCACGTGACTTTCGTTTTCAAACAAACAGCGCGAAGATTCAGAGGCGTCTCCAAATGTGGGTTCTTTCATGAAACGTGATTATATAAATAAACTAGCTGACAAGGCCCGGTTTCTGGTGGAAATCAATCAATCAATCAATCAATCTATCAATCAATCAATCAATCTATCTATCTATCTGTCTGTCTGTCTGTCTGTCTGTCTGTCTGTCTGTCTGTCTGTCTGTCTGAATATATATGAACACATAGTATACAATACAGTGTCCCAACCTCCTCGCACAGAAACACACACCAGTAAATAGAGTACACACAATTAGATGTCCATTTTCTGCGAATATGCACACAGTAAAACAATAAGGCTCCAACTATGAACCATACAAGGAAGTGTTTTCAATGTCGCTTACAGCTAGAACACTTTTTATGTCACCAAAGTGACTATGCCAGAATTGTGAAAATACAAAATCAAAACAGAACATATTGCTGTGCCTATTATGGTGTACTTACATTAACAAGCATGTCGCCGTTAACACAATGATGCATCTTTAGGTGTAACCGTCCTGTGCAATGAGGATTTACTTAATGTTTCCACGTGTCTGAGCCCAAGTGGACGTATATGGAAAACTTTGCTACAAACCGATCAGAGTCAACAAAAATGGGAGTGGGAGAAAGAGGTGTGTGTGTGTCTTGTCACAACAGATTAGCACAAATTAGAATCAACAGGATAATTGTGTCTGCAGGTGGAATCAACACAAGAGTGTGGAATATGGCCAGGAGAAGATGAGACTGTATGGTATATGAGATGATGTATGAGGGCATGGTCAGATAGTGTGGTATATGAGAAGATGATACGACTGTGTAGTATGAGGTGACGATAAGATAAGTGTCTTGTGTGAGGTACACATGATGAGATAGTGTGTTGTAAGATGAGATAGTATGTTGTAAGATGAGATGATGAGATAGTGTTGTATGGTGAGCTAGCATAGTATATGGTGAGATAGTGTTGTATGGTGAGCTAGCATAGTATATGGTGAGATAGTGTTGTATGGTGAGCTAGCATAGTATATGGTGAGATAGTGTTGCATGAGGAGATGATGAGATAGTGTGTTGTAAGATAAGATAGTATGTTGTAAGATGAGATAGTGTTGTATGGTGAGCTAGCATAGTATATGGTGAGATAGTGTTGTATGGTGAGCTAGCATAGTATATGGTGAGATAGTGTTGCATGAGGAGATGATGAGATAGTGTGTTGTAAGATGAGATAGTATGTTGTAAGATGAGATATTGTTGTATGGTGAGCTAGCATAGTATATGGTGAGATAGTGTTGTATGGTGAGCTAGCATTGTATATGGTGAGATAGTGTTGCATGAGGAGATGATGAGATAGTGTGTTGTATTAGGAGATGATGAGATGAGGTGTGTGTATGGAGTGATGATGAGATAGTGTGGTGTATGAGGAGATGATGATATAGTGTATTGTTTTAGGAGATGATGAGATGAGGTGTGTGTATGAGGTGATGATGAGATAGTGTGGTGTATGAAACGGTGAGATGAGGTTGTATGAGGTGATGAGATAGTGTGGTGTATGAGGAGATGATGAGATGAGGTGTGTATGAAGTGATGATGAGATAGTGTGGTGTATGAAACGGTGAGATGAGGTTGTATGAGGTGATGAGATAGTGTGGTGTATGAGGAGATGATGAGATGAGGTGTGTATGAAGTGATGATGAGATAGTGTGGTGTATGAGATGATGAGATGAGGTTGTATGTGGCAATGAGATAATGTGGGGTATGAGGAGATGATGAGATGAGGTGTGTATGAAGTGATGATGAGATAGTGTGGTGTATGAGGAGTTTATGAGATAGTGTGGTGTATGAAGAGATGATGAGATGAGGAGTGTATGAGGTGATGATGAGATAGTGTGGTGTATGATGAGATGATGAGATGAGAAGTGTATGAAATGATGATAAGATAGTGTGGGGTATGAGGAGATTATGAGATAGTGTGGTGTATGAGGAGATGATGAGATGAGGAGTGTATGAGGTGATGAAGAGATAGTGTGGAGTATGAGGAGATGATGAAATGAGGTGTGTATAAGGTGACGATGAGATAGTATGGTGTATGAGATGATGAGATGAGAAGTGTATGAGATCCTGATGAGATAGTGTGGTGTATGAGGAGATTATGAGATAGTGTGGTGTATAAGGAGATTATGAGATAGTGTGATGTATGAGATTATGAGATAGTGTGGTGTATGAGGAGATTATGAGATAGTGTGATGTATGAGGGGATGGTGAGATAGTGTGATGTATGAGGGGATGATGAGACAGTGTGTTGTACTGGGAGATGATGAGATGAGGAGTGTATGAGGTGATGATGAGATAGTGTAGGGTATGAGGAGATGATGAGATAGTGTGGTGTATGAGGTGGAGATGATGAGATAGTGTGATGTATGAGGCAATGATGAGATGAGAAGTGTGTGAGGTGATGATGAGATAGTGTGGTGTGTATGTCATATGTTTTATTGTTATACCTGTCATGTGTTTTATTGTAATACCTGCCACATGTGTTATTGTAATACCTGTCACATGTTTTATTGTAATACCTGTGATATGTATTATTGTAATACCTGCCATGTTTTATTGTAATACCTGCCATGTTTTATTGTAATACCTGCCACGTGTTTTATTGTAATACCTGTCACATGTTATTGTAATACCTGTCACATGTTTTATCGTAATACCTGCCACATGTTTTATTGTAATACCTGTCACATGTTTCACTCTGACGCCTGTCATGAACATCCTTCTGATGCTCATTAAGTGTTTATATTCATGCCTAGAGTAAGTTTCCCTTGTGTCCTGGCATCTTTAAATTCGTAACAGACAACAGTGATCGTGCCCTTGAAGATCAGCCAATCTCCCGAAGAATTAATCAATTCATATGTTATCTTTCCATACCATGATACACAACTGCTAAAGATATTTTCCTGCTGCCTGCGATCTCCCCTACATTAATGTTACCACTTTTTACAATCTTTGTCAGTTTTTTCTGTCCTCATAATATGGCCAAATATTCTGTATCCTAATTTTTGCAATAGGTCGAATTTGTAAATCTGCCTCTATCAGACCAGATTAATTTTGGCTGCCTAATGTATCCCCGGGAGCCATGGTAGCTTAGAGGCTGTAAGCTCACCTGTTGGCCCGGTATTTGTGGGTTCAATGCATAGGATCAAAGTTTTAATTGTCCCGGGCTCCCAGGTCAATGTAGCCTAAAATACAGGGTGTATTTTTAATAACTGTACAGTGTTTGAAAATATTGCGTCCAAATTTTGTATTTACCTATTATGTTGCATGAACTTTACAGAGGGTGAATACAAAACTCGGACCAGCAATATTTTCAAACACTGCAGTCATTAAAAGTACACCCTATACGTACCATGAAATGCTTGGGAAGAAAAGATGGCTAGCGTTACACTAATCACATCACTCACCAAGTACTGATTAATCTATAAAAATTGTGGGTACAGCATCATATGCGCAAAGCTTCTTAAGTCATGTAAGAGGGTCTTTTACTGCTATTTACTATAATATCCATAACTCTTCTTCTGTAAAGTCACACTTGTGTGACTTCAAGTAATTTAGCTAGTTTTAATCATTGTCCTAGCTTTGCAGCTATATGCTACAATTGGTTCTATACGACAAACAAGAATTCTGTAAATACTTCAAATGACAAGCATTTATATACTTGATTCTGGCAATTTTCTGCCTACTTTCAACAATTCTCTTAACAGTTTCTCACACAAGGGATTTCAAAACAAACAAACATACAAACAAGTAAACAAATAAAAATACAGCAACCAAACAATAATTTGTGGTACATACCATATTATCTGGCAATTCCTAATTGGTGTCCACTAAATGTGCTCATTGCATAGAGTTGTCTACTCTTGCTCTTTATGAAGGTTACTGCCCCACGATTTAGCAAAACTGGAAAAAATGCAGAAATGGCATGCCTCAAACAGGGAAAGCCAAATATTAAAGGGCAGGTAGTCAGTGCTAAACTCACCAAAAGTTTGCAGGGTGGTTGGCTCTGGGCACAAAAGTAAACTGTCTCCTGTCCCCTCCCATCTTTCACAGCTAATAATTGTGACATTTGTTAAGTTAGTGGATAAGAACTAGATGAACTCTAGGATGGAAAAAAAAATCAGCAAGAGGAATGCCTGTCTGTCTCTATGTATGTGTATGTATCAGAAAGTAGTGCCTGGCTGTCTCTATGTAAGTGTATGTATCAGCAAGTAGTGCCTGTCTGTCTCTATGTATGTGTATGTATCAGCAAGTAGTGCCTGTCTGTCTCTATGTATGTGTATGTATCAGCAAGTAGTGCCTGTATGTCTCTATGTATGTGTATGTATCAGCAAGAGGAGATCCTGTCTGTCTCTATGAATGTGTATGTATCAGCAAGAGGAGTGTCTGTCTCTATGTATGTGTATGTATCAGAAAGTAGTGCCTGGCTGTCTGTATGTAAGTGTATGTATCAGCAAGTAGTGCCTGTATGTCTCTATGTATGTGTATGTATCAGCAAGAGGAGATCCTGTCTGTCTCTATGAATGTGTATGTATCAGCAAGTAGTGTCTATCTCTATGAATGTGTATGTATCAGCAAGTAGTGCCTGTATGTCTCTATGTAAGTGTATGTATCAGCAAGAGGAGATCCTGTCTTTCACTATGTATGTGTATGTATCAGCAAAGACACAGAACGCTAACATACTAGACACAGAATACTAGAAAATGTGTGTAGCCACATGTGGGAACCATGCTGATATTGTTCTTTTTCTTCTGTCTGTTACCCTTCAATAGAGCATCCCCATCCCCCCCAAACTCAAGCCAAGTCCTCCTATCATTTGCCTCCCCTGCAGCTCTAGCCATCTCCTCGCCATATTATCCTTATCTCTCTTTACTTTTTCTCCACACTTTTTAGTTTTCCCTCTGTCATTTTCCCTGTGAATTCCACAGACAAGACTTTCAAGTTATACTATCAACAGGTTTTCTCACTGTGTGTCCTAACCAGTACCAGTATCCTTTTCTCACCTCATGATTGAATGGAATTTGTTCAGATCTCTTTAAGCTCCACAACAGTGATTATGCCCTACCATTTTAGTCCTTCTGTGCAGGCTCCGGTTAATGAAAGTTTATAGTTTATTACTAATTATTTTAGTCATTGTTTATGTCATGTTTCTGACCTATTTAATAGAAATTAGTTTCATATCCATTACAGGTCATTGCAGTCAACCCCAGCATTTCTTGGTTTGTGATTTCTTGGCAAGTTTATGTTCTGTAGTTTGCCATTACTTTTTGAAAAGCCGGCACTAATACCAGTGTCTGATTCCAAATCGCCCACAGCTGTGTTTAACATCTGAGAAAAATATTCTTTCTTTGTTACTGGATATCATTTCTTTTGATTTCCACACATTTTCTACAGCTATGAAAGCTCCTCTTGTCTCATATATTTGTTTCATTTTAATGCCTCTATCTTTTCCCTTATCTTTGTTTACATTGCTACCTATTCTTGCACCAGATTTATTCTCATTATTGTTGTCTTTCCTTTAAGAATGTTTAGACCTAAGACAATGCCATTCATAAAGCAAAGAGAGAGAGAGAGAGAGAGAGAGAGAGAGAGAGAGAGAGAGAGAGAGAGAGAGAGAGAGAGAGAGAGAGAGAGAGAGAGAGAGAGAGAGAGAGAACAGACAGACAGAAAAAGACAGACAGACAGACAGACAGACAGACAGAGGTATACTGTATATAAATGTAAATCCTCTGTTTAAATGAGACAGTTTATCCAACAGCAAGTGTGACACCATGTGTAACTTGGCACTTAGACTGCTGTCACATATCTAAAACTGCTGGAAACCTCTACACAGCTACATATGTTGTACAAACACCATTTGTTCAAACCCACCAGGCATTATTTGGCTGTATTTCAGCACTTAAGCTAGTCCATATAAATCTCTATTTTGTGTGTGTGCACAGACATATGAGCGCGCGCAAGCGTGTGTGTGTGTGCGTGTGTGTGTTCATGAATAGGTTCATTAGGGAACACATTCGACCGCAGGGACCTAACCACTGCAGCTTAAAACCCAGTTCAAGAATTGAAAACTATATGACTGGCTCTCTCCCTCCCTCTCTACACCTTTCCCCCACCACACACACACACACAAAACGGACATTTGGAAACTTCACACTGTATGACTAAATAATGTAAGTAACACACACAAAAGCAGTTGCCAATAACTTAATTATTACTCCATGCCTGTATATATAATTGTACTAATGCTGAATAGCTAGTTTTTAATCTTTGTCTGAAATGTATCCATTGATCTTCTCTTAGTAATAGGTGGTATGCTTGTCCTGTGTCATTTCTGGTGTTTTGGAAGCAAATAAGGCAATGCTCCTTGAAAGTTATTTTACATTTGTAAAAACAGTATTTTAGCTGGTTTTGCGCAAACAGAAAGAGTTTATTGTAAATTTGAAATTACCGTGAGGATAACAGATGTTGCACATTCAAACAATACCTGTGGCTATGTACTGTAATTGTTTCAGCTAAAATATTATTCATTTATTCACTTCAGATGATATATAATTCTGCAGTATGCACCTGGCGAGATGCAGCAAAATATGCCAGGCAATAAATCATGTAACATATTGTTTTTGGCTTCTGTGTTTAAATTCACTAAGGGAATACATTGTTTTGAGTATTCTATCAGATGAAGAATATTCTTTGCAATATATGTGTGTCATTTCTCAAGTGCACCATGTACATTTATTGTACGCTATTTATATACTGAAATACTCTAATAGCACATAGTGCGTGATAAAGACAAAATAAAATTGCAATCCAAGGGGGTTATGTTTCACACAAAATAATGCAGACAACAATACCCTGGATAACATTTTGTCTAAACCAAAAACTAAGAATTATGGGCAGTAAACAATATCCTAAATCCTGAAAAAATGACTAGCTGTTTAAACAAAAAATAAGGGGGAGGGGTGGGAATGTGGTAAGGGTACCTTACCGTTACCACATTCCATTTTCCTTTAAATAGGAAATACTGTGAAATTATAGGCAACAGAATAAATAGCATATAAAATTATAGGCCTACCACACAACTTTTCAAACAAATTTATAACGGTACATTTCAAAATAAAAATATTTTAAAGGAACATTATAGCAAAGAAGGTGCCATGGAGACATAGAGGTTTGGGCACTTGCCTGTCAGGACATTGGTCCGGGTTCAATCCCAAACAGAGGCAGGATTATTTGTTTCCAACAAGTATAGCCCTGGGGTCAACCCAGTCTCATAAAAATGGGTTTTAGACAATTATCAGAAAGTTTGAGAAAAGGAAGGCAATAGGGAAGGGAAGTGACCAATCCACCTTATATGTCATGGCTTAGAGGGGAAGGGAAGTGACCAATTCATCTCATATGTCATGGCTTAGAGGGGAGGGGAAGTGACCAATCCATCTCATGTCATGGTTTAGAATATATGAAGGTATTAGGGAGCTTCGCTAGTAATGTCATGAGTGCAGTCGGACGTGAGTTCAATGCCTTGGGACAGTAGTTCATCATCTGCCAAATGAGGAAACAACTGGCCATCTATTCCTCTGTGCAATCAGGCCTACAGAATGTGGTGGCCCTCTCACATCACAGACTCATAGCTAGATCCTGTTTCGGGACATTTTTAAAAAATCACTTCACACTAGCAACGGCAGTTATCTGCCATGGGACAATCTTTACCTTGACTTTATAGCAAAGTACGCAGTCTAAACTGCAGATTTTCAGCAAGATTAGCCAGATGAAAAATGCTCTGTAGTGTTTGCTTCTTTTAAAATATCAATTAAATTTTCATAAAAAGATCTGAATCTAACAGTTATTAAGTTAGCTCTAGACAAATTTGTTCTTGCTGGATTTTGTAATTCATGTGTTGCTAATTTCATCCAGCTTATGAAAAAAAAAAAAAAAAGACATTGATATACAGATCATGTACCTTTTAACAAATTAACATCCATTAAAAAGTGCTTTCTTTCTAGTCAACTTATCAATCCATACAGTTCTTTCAGTTCTGTTCTTTTGTTTTTCCATTCTGACACCATGTGTTGTGGAGCATACCTTTTGAACCTTTGGAGCACTTTGCCAAATACCTCACTGGTTTTATTGTCACATGCTGTGATAGCATAATTGATTAACTGATTCTACCAAGCCAAACAGCTGAAGCTAAACTCCCCAGGTTTATGTTTATTCAGTAGCTTGGTCTTAGATAAATCCCATTCACCAGCATATCAATATTCTCGTATAATGCCTATTTTAGTCCATGCAGTGACTTCTTAGAAAAAAAATTAATGTATTTGAGAATGCTAAGCTACAACAAATTCTAAATAACATAAACACCCATTCACTAGCATATCAATAGTCTTATAAAATGTCTATTTTAGTCCATGTATACACTTCTTCTTAGAAAAAAATTAATGTATCTGAGAATATTAAGCTTCAACAAATTCTAAATAATATACAGACACACTATACACCAACACACCATGAGGCTAAAGAATCCATACATAAGTTGCATGTTGCAATGCTTACATAAGATAAGCTGTAATTTAAGGGCAACACCCTGCATAACAAAACCTACTGATAGCAGGGGATATGAATCACACAGGTAGAGCTTATGGAGAGAGCTAAACAAACTAACAGGAATGAAGAGATAATGAAAAGGCCCTGGCCCTGTACTGTAGGCACATGGAGTAAATTTATTAATAGTGTAACTGGAAAATCCTTTCTATGTGCCCCACAGGGCAAAAAGAATAGTGGGTCTAAAAACACACAGCGAAGAGAATTATAAAACATGTGGAGAAGAGAATTATAAAACACATGGAGAAGAGAATTATAAAACATATGGAGAAGAGAACGATAAGATATATGAAGAGAATTATAAAACATATGAAGAAGAAAATTATAAAACATATGAAGAAGAGAATCATAAAACATGGAGAAGAGAATTATACAACATATGGAGAAGAGAATTATACAACATATGGAGAAGAGAATTATAAAATATATGGAGAAGAGAATTATAAAACACATGGAGAAGAGAATTATACAACATATGGAGAAGAGAATAAGAGGCATGAATAATATGCGAAGGACATGGGAAAACTGCAGGAGATGGCAAGAGATAGGATGACTTGGCTTTGACGTGAGTTGGCTGAGAATATGTTGTGTAGGGGAATAAAAGGAAACAGTTTATAACCTGAAGGCAGTATGGCTGCAACAGCATAAAGGTAAAAGATAATCCAACGGCAATTCTGTATGGCGTGATAAGAGTTCACAAATACTAGGTCACAGCAACATAAGTTTAGGTGACCAGCTCAATTCCTTGCCACCTTTTCTTCTGATAGAAATCTCTAGCGCCTGTGTCACAAACTCTTTCAACTCCAAGGCCAGCCAGGAAAAATACTGTGTCACAAACTCTTTCAACTCCAAGGCCAGCCAGGAAAATTATAAACTCAAATAAGGATCAAACTCAGACAGCTGTGCTAACAAGTCAGTGCACTAGCCTCTAAGACTCCAACAGTAATAAATAATAGCAATAAAAGGAGGAAAGAAGCAGCAGCTTTGTCTAATTTCAGAATGTTTTGTTTAGTCTGATTGGTTGATTGGTTGGTTGGTTGATTGGTTGGTTTGGTTGGTTGGTTGATTGGTTGGTTGATTGGTTGGTTTGGTTGCAGGGCCTCTGGAAGATGTGAATTCTAGCTCTTTGAGTCTGCTGCACTTACATTAAGGTCATCTGATCCCTGAAAGGGGATGGGGCCATTGTAGACATTTTCCTCCCAACCTTAATGACTTGTAGATGAATCTATATCTATAAAACAGAGTGTATGTTTGTGGGTTTGTGGGTCTTGGATGCGTTCGATAACGGTACCTCCGATTGAGATGAAATTGTCTAAACGTCTTCCTTTCATTCCTGTGCAACCGACTATAATAATTTCTTAATGTAAAATCTTCTACTTATTTAATAACATTTACTTTTCCATTTTCATTATATAATGTCTATATAGCAGGGGGACTTCACTCTAGAAAAGTTATTTCAAGGGGCATAACTTTTAATAACATTTCTATATACTTTATAGTCATATTGTTGGACTTACCTGCACTATTGTTAAACTCTTTGTCTATAGTTATTTTTAGGCATATGAGTTATATTAAATAATGATATAATCTTTAAGGTATTTTTAAAGTTTGCATAAAAATAATGCATTATGCATAACATTTTAACCCATCTTTTTCTGCTTACAAAACTTATCAACTGTCATGTCGGTGATTAAAAACAGTTTTCATTAAAAATAATGAATGGTGTGTGGAAGGACATTCTTTTAAGTTACTGTGCGCCAGGAGCTGGGCGAAACCACGCCGGGTCAGATAGGTAGACAGACAGACAGATAGTCGGGAACGGAAGCTTATTTGACTACTTATATGAATGAATTAAATGACATGCTCCCTACCAGGGACTGGGTGAAGCCGGGCCGGGACAGACAGATAGACAGACAAACAGATAGTCGGGAACGGGAGAGCTTATATGACTACGTATATGAATAAAATGTGTTGCTCCCCACCAGGGACTGGGTGAAGCCGGGCTGGGTCAGCCAGACAGAGAGACAGACAGACAAACAAGCAGACAGACAGACTGATAGATAGATAGATCCCCTCCAGAGCCTGGGCGAAGCCGGGCCGGGTCAGCTAGTTTACTATAAATGCTATTGTGTTGCCTCTTAAATGAAGAACTGTTCCATAAATAAATGTGACAATTATTAACATAATTTCCTGCTAAAAGGCACCTGGAATGACACTACATCTAGGCTAAAAACTAGGGTACAGGTAAAATTAGAACCAGGGTTGTCATTAGCTAACTAGGCAACAGCCCAAGGCACTTTAGAGAGCACTGGCCTATAAGTGACAGGCATTTACAGGAATGCCCTGCATTCTATGGCTGGACTGGTGGGGAAAAAAAAAAAACATTACATGTACTGTCTTAGTTTTCTACATGTGCTGTTCCTGGGAAGAGGTCCGCCTAGTCATTGCAAAATAGCAAGGTGGTCATTTGATTGCATGCAGATGTGTCTCCGGCTCCAAAAAAAAAATTAGTGATGAGTATGAACATAATAATCTTTTGATGGATTGACTAATACAAGTCCTGCTCTCATAGTAAAGCATTAAAATTACATTCAGTAAGCTAGTAATTTGTATGGTTATGTTACATTCAGTAAGCTAGTAATTTGTATGGTTATGTTACATTCAGTAAGCTAGTAATTTGTATAGTTATGTTACATTCAGTAAGCTAGTAGTTTGTATGGTATGATACATTCAGCAGGCTAGTACTTTGATAATCTATGAGAGAAAGTAATTAAGTAACAGAAATGTTATAATAAAGTGAAGAGTATGGACAATGGAAAATCTTATTTCAGGATCAAGCCAGCTCTTAAGCAATACCTCATGTAGGGGCCGTGAGGATTGAGCAGTTTGTGCATGTGCAACAGCAATTACAATACGACTGCCCCACTATCAACTTGCAATAAGGAAGAACAATGAGGCGTTATTCATTTTATGTGGTCAGAGGGTTTGAAACCTTGTGAAATCTACAAAAGAATGATGATTCAGTATGGAGACAGTTGAGTCAGGGAAAAGTATGAATTGGTAGGAAGATTTCAAAATGGAAGACAAAACATCATAGATGAACAGCATAGTGGGAGGCAAATGTGCATGACAGATGATTTGTCAGGAGCATTTGGACTGCATGCTCAAGAAAGAGATGCTTTTCTCTGTAAAACTGTGACAGAGGATGAGTCCTTGGTGCACCATTGTGAACCAGGGAGTAAGAGATAGTTGAAACACCCGTTGTCTCTGGTTAAGAAAAAATTCAAGATGCAGGAATCCGCTAAGAAAATCAGGATGACCATCTTTTGGACGATCAAGGGCCCTGTATTGGTGTATTTTCAGGAAAGGAATGAAACTGTGACAAGTGCTCAGTATAATGATATGCTAGTGAACAAATTGAAGTCTGTGGTATGATCGAAACACTGAGGACTTTTCTCACATAGAGTATTGTTGCTGCACAAAAACCTGCCCTCATATGACTGCACATACAAAGGATACTCTGTGCTCTGAAATTTGAGGTTTGAAACATCCAGCATACAGTCCAGACTGGGCATAATTGAACTTTCATTTATTTGGACCCTTGAAAGAACCTTTGGTTTGCAGATGACAATGAGGAAATGGAGGCGGTGAAAAATTAGTTTATGGCTACACCCAAAACCTTTTTCTTAGAAGGCATCAACAAGCTAGTGGACAGATGGACCATGTGTGTTACCAGGCAGAGGGACTATGTTGAGAAATAACACATACAATTTCTGGTTTGCACCGCTGTAAAATAAATTATATTTGTAAAATTTTTGTTACTTAATTACTTCCCCTCATACATTCAGTAATTTAACACTTTACATTGTAGGCTACATTCAGTAAGCTAATACTTTATATAGTAGCCTACATTCAGTAAGCTAATACTTTACATGGTGTGTTATTTTCAGTAACCTAATACTTTACGTGGTATGCTACATTCAGTAAGTTAATGCTTTACATTGTAGGCTACATTCAGTAAGCTAATACTTTACATAGTACGTTACATTCAATAAGTTAATACTTTACATAGTACGTTACATTCAATAAGTTAATACTTTACATGGTATGTTACATTCAGTAAGCTGACACTTTACATGGTATGTTACATTCAGTAAGCTGACACTTTACATGGTATGTTACATTCAGTAAGCTGACACTTTACATGGTATGTTACATTACAGAAGCTAATACTTTACATGGTATGTTACATTCAATAAGTTAATACTTTACATGGTATGTTGCATTCAATAAGTTAATACTTTACATGGTATGTTACATTCTTCTTCTTCTTCTTCTTCTGCGTTCATCCGTAGTTTTTTTTCGGATGTGATTGCGTTGTGCCTGTTTACAGCAGAGCTGCGTTCTTGCGCCGTTAGGCCGACACATCCGACTTCTGCGGGCATTTGTTGACCGGGTTAACCTTCCCGGGGTATGTTACATTCAATAAGTTAATACTTTACATGGTATGTTACATTACAGAAGCTAATACTTTACATGGTATGTTACTTTACAGAAGCTAATACTTTACATGGTATGTTACATTACAGAAGCTAATACTTTCCATGGTATGTTACATTACAGAAGCTAATACTTTACATGGTATGATACATTACAGAAGCTAATACTTTACATGGTATGTTACATTACAGAAGATAATACTTTACATGGTATGTTACATTCAGTAAGCTGATACTTTACATGGTATGTTACATTCAGTAAGCTAATACTTTCCATGGTATGTTACATTACAGAAGCTAATACTTTACATGGTATGTTACATTACAGAAGCTAATACTTTACATGGTATGTTACATTACAGAAGCTAATACTTTACATGGTATGTTACATTCAGTAAGCTAATACTTTCCATGGTATGTTACATTACAGAAGCTAATAATTTATATGGTATGTTACATTACAGAAGCTAATACTTTATATTACATTACAGAAGCTAATACTTTACATGGTATGCTACATTACAGAAACTAATACTTTACATGGTATGTTACATTACAGAAACTAATACTTTACATGGTATGCTATATACAGTAAACTAATACTTTACATGGTATGCTACATTACAGAAACTAATACTTTACATGGTATGCTATATACAGTAAACTAATACTTTACATGGTATGTTACATTACAGAAACTAATACTTTACATGGTATGCTATATACAGTAAACTAATACTTTACATGGTATGCTATATACCAGTGGTTCTCAACCTTTTTTGGCTCGTGCCCCCCTTCACCATATTTTCAGAACGTCATTTCCCCCCCCCCCCCTTTCATATTTTCTACCTAAAAATCCCCCCACCCCTACACAGTATACGTAAAAATGGAAGGTAAATATGTTAAAACAGGTATAGACATCCACATAAAACGTGATTTGTTGGTCTACTTACTTTATAAAATGAATTTTAGAAGGATGAGACGTGCATAACTGTAAAGTATGAAGGGAAAAGCAATATCAAGTAATCGGTTCTTGTAGTAATGCGATCTTGAAATGATCTTCATTCCCCCCCCCCCTGGAAACCCTAAAATTTCCCCGGGGGGGGGGGGGGGGGGGGGGGGATTCCCCACCGGTTGAGAACCACTGCTATATACAGTAAACTAATACTTTACATGGTATGCTATATACAGTAAACTAATACTTTACATGGTATGCTATATACAGTAAACTAATACTTTACATGGTATGCTATATACAGTAAACTAATACTTTACATGGTATGCTATATACAGTAAACTAATACTTTACATGGTATGCTATATACAGTAAACTAATACTTTACATGGTATGCTATATACAGTAAACTAATACTTTACATGGTATGCTATATACAGTAAACTAATACTTTACATGGTATGCTATATACAGTAAACTAATACTTTACATGGTATGCTATATACAGTAAACTAATACTTTACATGGTATGCTATATACAGTAAACTAATACTTTACATGGTATGCTATATACAGTAAACTAATACTTTACATGGTATGCTATATACAGTAAACTAATACTTTACATGGTATGCTATATACAGTAAACTAATACTTTACATGGTATGCTACATTGCATGGTAGGCTAGTATAGTCTGTCACCAGACTTTCCAAGACTTCTGCCCTCTGATTTTAGCACTGGAGGGAGCCTCCAAAGGTCGTGGGTTTGATTACAGGCTACATTGTTTGGCTCAAGAGTGCAATTTTCTCAGAGACTCCTGGGGATTGTCACTGGAGCTACGGAGTTCGTGATTTGTGTGACTTTTTCAGTGGACTTTGCTGCAGAAAGAGACTGAGCTATATGGGATAAAACCCAGTGCAATGAAGACGATCCTTTAAACCCCTTTTTGCACCATTGGGGCCAGAGGAAATTGCTATCAGCAAGGCCTTACACACATGCATAGCGGCTGATTTGTCTTGGTGACAGAATAATAATTAACGTGACTGACTAGCTAGTTTATTTTGCCAGTGAAATGCGTGTCACAAAGATTAAGCCATGCATGACCAAGTTCACACTTATGATAGCTTGTGTGACACTAAGTATAGCTCATTAAATTAGCCAAGGTGCCAAACCATCAAGAGGATGTGGTTGGCTGAAGTTTAGTGAGAACTTTCACGCACTGTCAGACTGGGTTGCTGTAGTCTAGTTATAACTTTCACTTAATTATCATATTGGGTTGCTGGAGTGTAATGGTAACTGTCACTTAATTATCATATTGAGTAGCTGGGGTGCAGTGGGAACTTTCACTTAATTATCATATTAGGTTGCTGGGATTACTGGGAAATGTCACTTAATTATCATATTGGGTGGCTGGAGTGTAGTGGGAACTGTCACTTAATTATCATATTGGGTAGCTGGAGTGCAGTGGGAACTTTCACTTAATTATCATATTAGGTTGCTGGGATTACTGGGAAATGTCACTTAATTTCATATTGGGTTGCTGGAGTGTAGTGGGAACTGGCCTGTAATTATCATAATGGAATGCTGGAGTGTAGTGAGAACTTTCACTTAATTATCATATTGGGTTGCTGGGGTGTTAATGGTAACTGTCACTAATTTATAATATTGGGTTGCTGGAGTGTAGTGAGAACTGTCACTTATTTATTATATTGGGTTGCTAGAGTGTAGTGAGAACTGTCATTTATTTATTATATTGGGTTGCTAGAGTGTAGTGAGAACTGTCATTTATTTATTGTATTGGGTTGCTGGAGTGTAGTGAGAACTGTCACTTATTTATTATATTGGGTTGCTAGAGTGTAGTGAGAACTGTCATTTATTTATAATATTGGGTTGCTGGAGTGTAGTGAGAACTGTCACTTATTTATTATATTGCGTTGCAGGAAATAATGGGAAATGGTGCAATATCACATTGGGTTGCTAGAGTGTAGTGAGAACTGTCATTTATTTATTATATTGAGTTGCTAGAGTGCAGTGAGAACTGTCATTTATTTATTATATTGGGTTGCTAGAGTGTAGTGAGAACTGTCATTTATTTATTATATTGGGTTGCTAGAGTGTAGTGAGAACTGTCATTTATTTATTATATTGGGTTGCTGGAGTGTAGTGAGAACTGTCACTTATTTATTATATTGGGTTGCTAGAGTGTAGTGAGAACTGTCATTTATTTATTATATTGGGTTGCTAGAATGTAGTGAGAACTGTCATTTATTTATTACTAGCTGACCCGGCCCGGCTTCGCCCAGGCCCCGGCGGGGATCTATCTGTCTGTCTGTCTGTCTGTCTACTTGTCTGTCTGACCCGGCCCGACTTCGCCCAGCTCCTGGTGGGGAGCATCTCATTTAATTCATATAAGTAGTCATATAAGATCCCATTCCCGACTGTCTGTCTGTCTGTCCTGGCCTGGCTTCGCCCAGTCCCTGGCGGGGATCTGTCTGTCTGTCTGTCTATCTGTCTGTCTGACCCGGCCCGGCTTCACCCAGTCCCTGGTGGGGAGCATCTAATTTAATTCATATAAGTAGTCATATAAGTTCCCGTTCCCGACTGTCTGTCTGTCTGACCCGGCCCAGCTTCACCCAGTCCCTGGCGGGGATTTGTCTGTCTGTCTATCTGTCTGTCTGACCCGGCCTGGCTTCGCCCAGGCCCTGGCGGGGATCTGTCTGTCTGTCTATCTATATATGTATGTATGTATGTATGTATGTATGTATGTATGTATGTATCTATGGCCAGGGGACTTAACTTAAGATATAACAATGCTACTAAAAGTTATGTCCCTTGTTTTATATTTTCTTATGTTCAGTCATGTAATTACAAAATTAAATTTTAGTAAGGTAATAGCTGATAGTACACTAAAAAAACTATGACAGTTGGTTACACTGGAATGAGAAGATTCGTGTAGAAAATGTCATCTCAATTGGATGGACCGTTCGCGAACGCATAAAGAACGGACCCACATACATCCATACATACATACATCGCCTTTTATAGATATAGATATTGGGTTGCTGGAGTGTAGTGAGAACTGTCATTTATTTATTATATTGGGTTGCTGGAGTGTAGTGAGAACTGTCACTCATTTATTATATTGGGTTGCTGGAGTGTAATGAGAACTGTCACTTATTTATTATATTGGGTTGCTGGAGTGTAGGGGAACTTTCACTTATTTATTATATTGGGTTGCTAGAGTGTAGTGAGAACTGTCATTTATTTATTATATTGGGTTGCTGGAGTGTAGTGAGAACTGTCACTTATTTATTATATTGGGTTGCTGGAGTGTAATGAGAACTGTCACTTATTTATTATATTGGGTTGCTGGAGTGTAATGAGAACTGTCACTTATTTATTATATTGCGTTGCTAGAGTGTAGTGGAACTGTCATTTATTTATTATATTGGGTTGCTGGAGTGTAGTGAGAACTGTCATTTATTTATTATATTGGGTTGCTGGAGTGTAGTGGAACTGTCATTTATTTACTATATTGGGTTGCTGGAGTGTAATGAGAACTGTTATTTATTATATTGTGTTGCTGGAGTGTAGTGAGAACTGTCATTTATTTATTATATTGGGTTGCTAGAGTGTAGTGAGAACTCATTTATTTATTATATTGGGTTGCTAGAGTGTAGTGGAACTGTCATTTATTTATTATATTGGGTTGCTGGAGTGTAGTGAGAACTGTCACTTATTTATTATATTGGGTTGCTGGAGTGTAGTGAGAACTGTCATTTATTATATTGTGTTGCTGGAGTGTAGTGAGAACTGTCATTTATTATATTGTGTTGCTGGAGTGTAGTGAGAACTGTCATTTATTTATTATATTGGGTTGCTGGAGTGTAGTGAGAACTGTCACTTATTTATTATATTGGGTTGCTGGAGTGTAGTGAGAACTGTCATTTATTATATTGTGTTGCTGGAGTGTAGTGAGAACTGTCATTTATTATATTGTGTTGCTGGAGTGTAGTGAGAACTGTCATTTATTTATTATATTGGGTTGCTGAAATGTAATGAGAACTGTCATTTATTTATTATATTGGGCTGCAGGAAATAATGGGAAATGTCAATTATCATATTGGATTTTTGGTGTGTAGTGAGAACTGTCACCATCACCAATTCCCTTCTGCTGCAAACACAGTGTCAAGTGAGGTGTTTGACTATGATGGCGAATTTGTTAAAAGGTGAATTACTGCACAAACAATTAGAATATAAATCTCACACAGAAAACAATCTCACTTAATCATGGTTTTCAATATATAAGGGGCATTCATTTCAAATCCGTTCATGCCGCACCGCGCGTAATTGCGTACGTTGAACATGATCATGTCACAGTCATGTGATAAGTACTGACTAATGAATAAAAGAGCACGTGCCTATCGTCCCATGATGCATAGGTTCTGTTTCTGACCGTTGAGTCATTGGCCTGGTTGATCCAAAATCCGTCCTAAGAAGCTCAAAAAACAGTGATTCAGTTTCTTTCATTTGAAGGATGTCGACAAGTGGACATTCATCGAAGAATGCAGGCAGCGTATGGTAACAAATGTGTGTCAAAGACAACAGTGACAGACTGGGCACGAATGTTACGGAAAGGACGTCAGTTCATGACAGATCTTCGACGGCCGGGTCAAGCGCATATTGTTGCAACATAAAAAACCATCGCCAAAATTGATGCAGCAGTACAGATGAACCGTTGTCGAAGCATACGTTCGCTAGCGAAAGAATTTGATGTGTCGATTGGGACAATTCAAAAGGCTGTTCGTAAGAAACTGCAATATCGGAAGATGTGTTCACAGTGGGTACCACGGATATTGACCGACCACCAAAACGAGGAACGCATGGGATGGTGTTTGAACCACTTGCTGCGTTACAGAGTGGAGGGTGATGCATTTCTCTTCCGCATAGTGGCAGGTGATGAATCATGGTGTCACCACTTTGAGCTGAGCAGCAAAAGAGAGAGACTGCAATGGAAACATGCTGGATCACCAAAAGCCAAAATATTCAAGTTGCAGGTTTCCGCTGGTAAGGTTATGCTAAGCACATTTTTTTACCATGAAAAGCTATTATTGGCCGACTTTTAAAGAACCTGGTGTCAACATCAACTCTACCCACTACTTGCAAACACTACACAAACTGCAAAAAGCCATCAAGAATAAACGACACAGTATGCTTTCTTGCGATGTGATTTTGTTGCACAATAATTCTCTTCTGCATGTCGCAAAGATTGTGCAGGAAGCATTAGCAAAGAAGAAGTGGGAAATTCTGCAACATCCAGCCTATAGCCCTGATTTGTCACCATGTGATTTTCATTTGTTCGGACCTCTAAAAAAAGCTCTCAAGAGGCAACGATTTCACACAGATGCAGACGTAATGAACACAGTAAACACTTGGTTCAGTGAGCAACAACAATCCTTTTTTGAGGACGGCATTCCCCTACCTAAGCAATGGGATGCTTGCCTGAATGCCTACGGTGACTTCTTCTGACTAACCCATGGTGCATATTTCATTCAAAATGAATGCTTTGTTTAATTCTACCACACCTGTTAATGTTTCTTTCATGCTTTTGTAATAAAGCCATTGGAACGGGTTTCAAATAAACGTCCCTAATACTTCAGTGACAAAGTTATCTGCTCCCAAATCAGACCACTTCGAAAATTGACAGCCACACAAAAACCCTGTTCTCACAGTTACTGGACTCACACAGTTATTGGACTCACACAGTTACAGTTATTGGACTCACACAGTTACAGTTACTGGACTCATATAGTTACAGTTACTGGATTCATATAGTTATAGTTACTGGACTCACACAGTTATGGTTACTGGACTCATATAATTACAATTACTGGACTCATGTAGTTACAGTTACTGGACTGATATAGTTACAGTTACTGGACTCACATAGTTACAGTTACTGGACTCATATAGTTACAGTTACTGGACTCACATAGTTATGGTTACTGGACTCATATAGTTATGGTTACTGGACTCATATAGTTACAGTTACTGAACTCACATAGTTACAGTTACTAGACTCATATAGTTACAGTTACTGGACTCACATAGTTACAGTTACTGGACTCACATAGTTACAGTTACTGGACTCGCATAGTTATGGTTACTGGACTCATATAGTTACAGTTACTGGACTTGCATAGTCATGGTTACTGAACTCATATAGTTACGGTTACTGAACTCATATAGTTACGGTTACTGAACTCATATAGTTACGGTTACTGAACTCATATAGTTATGGTTACTAGACTCATATAGTTACGGTTACTGGACTCACACAGTTACGGTTACTGGACTCATATAGTTACGGTTACTTGAATCAAATAGTTATGGTTACTTGAATCAAATAGTTAGTTACTGGACTCATATAGTTACAGTTACTGGACTCATATAGTTACGGTTACTGGACTCACATAGTTACGGTTACTGAACTCACATAGTTACGGTTACTGAACTCACATAGTTACGGTTACTGAACTCACATAGTTACGGTTACTGGGCTCACATAGTTACAGTTACTGGGCTCACATAGTTACAGTTACTGGACTCACATAGTTACATTTACTGGGCTCACATAGCTACAGTTACTGGACGTATGGCAGGATGTCACAAAGACAGAAGAGGTAACCAACTGAAAGGAATGTGGAGATTGTGCAGGTCGGAATTCGTCCAGTGATGCATCAATGCCATGATTGGAGAGGGGCTTAAAGACATTGTAAAACTTCACAAACGCAACACTTTAATACAAACCATGAAACTAAAGCACCTGTGTGATACCTGGGCCCGTACGTGAAGCAAAGAACATTAACACTGTAGTGATGCGTATTCAGAATGTATTCTTGATACATGAAGCCCATAAGTGTGCACTCTCCCGTTGTTTATACTTCACTTCGAAACCACAAGGTACAAGAGGAACAAGATGAGATGAATGATGCATGCCATAAGAGGCAACCAAGGAGGGATGGCAATAGACTAGATGCATCATCCCACAGAAAAGCTACAAAATCAAACAATTATGAACTAGTCTACACAGCCGGCAGTGTGACAAAGTGGTTATAAACACAATTCGCAATCCCGATTTCGAAATACAGCTGTAAGCCTTGCGCTATTGTTATCCAATGGTTTGAGTTTGAGTGTTGGTCATTTAGAAAATATTAACAAACTACTGTTTCAAATCCTGAAACAACCAAATAATCAAACTACTGGAGATAAACTTGCCAAGAAATCACAAACAGCCTTGAAATGCTGTGACATCCTGTAAAGGATATGCAATTAACTACCAAGTGTTTGTCATGAGTTTGTTGTGGGCCTATGCTCCAGTGAAAGATGAGAGACAGCCGAAGAAGAAAACTAAAGCTGCTGTGCAGCATAAGCATATTTAATGAATCACAAAAAAACAAGAAGTAGAATCTGTAAGCTTGACTAGAACAAGATCCCAAGTAGTAAAATTTTGTTTTTAACACCAGCATACACAAACATCAACATGATCAGAAAAGGTTGAGGATTAATCATTTTATAGCCAAGGGTAGAAAAAACTAAACCTGATTCAGGAGCTCCCCTGTTCTCACGAGCCAATGTTTTTGTGTGTGTGCAACTACTAAGAAAACAATTGAAATGCTCTATATCTATATGATTGATAGGCCCTATATTTTTTTTACCTGAGTACCGTGACAATACAGAATTGTGTTAGTTGTTAAACATTTCATTAGTAAACAAACAGGTGACAAGCTTAGAGATGTGGGTAATGTGAAGTTTTGTGTCCCGCTTACTTTCATGTCATTCCATGAGAACATCATAAAATAAAACAAAGGTAAATCATCTATGAAAGTAATCCACTTATGTGCACACAAAACAAGACAGAAATCTGAACATTAGTAGCTGCAGGCAAATTGGGAGCAGATTGTTTTGCACTGATTTAGATGATCAATCAATCAATCTCATGCCATCTCCACAATGAAGGTTGGCTGGAATGGATCTCCAACATTGTCTGTCTCTCGCCCCTGACTGTACATTCTGTCAGACTGATCTTCGTCCATCTCTTGATGTTATCTTCCCACTTGTATCGTTATCTACCTCTTGCTCGCTTGCCTTCAACCTTGAACTCCAGTATGGTTTTTATGAGAATGTTATGTCTTGTAATGTGGTCAAAATAGTTCACTTTCCTCTTTTTTTATTGATTTCATCAACTCTCTTTTCATTACTAGTTTTTCCAAAACATCTGTATTTGATTGTTTCTGTTTCCATGAAATACGACATATTCTTCTGCATATCCACATCTCCAGGGCTTCTATTTGACTTTCTAATTGCTTGTTCAATGCCCAGGCTTCCGTGCCATATAGTAGTGTTGAATATACATAACATTTTACAATTCTCATTTTTAATGTAGTGTTAATCTGTCTAGATGTTAATACTGATTTCATGATGTTGAGAGCATTCTTGGCCATTCCTATTCTCTGTTTGATTTCTGTTTCACTTCTGCCATCATCCGTTATTACAAGTCCAAGATAGGAGAAACTTTTTACTTGTTCTAATATATCCCCATTGTAGTGCACTGTGAATAACGCCTCCCAACTCTCTGAGTTATTCACAGTCACGTGACATTTACTACCGTGGATACATTCGAGGAATACTAACTGGCATATGTTGGGGGGCCAGTGAATTTATTACAGATATATAATTGCTTTCGCAAGTAGAAGGCAAGCAAGTGATATTGTGTAATGTATTTATTGAAATAATCACATAACGAATGAATGAACGAACGAACGAACAAACTTTATTTTCAAAAGGTAACAAATTGGGCACGTCGGCCCATCTTACATTTGGCCCTTCCAATCACTCATCTTTTGTTCATCAATAGTGCATGATACATTCACATAGGAAACAACATTGTCAAATGAATGTTGTAAACATAAACAATGCATATTACCATGTTATGAGACATCTTCCACCCCTCCCCCTCACACACACCCCATGCACACATACATTCCCCCCACCCATCACACATTCCCTCACACACACACATCCCCACTCACCTACATCCACCCCCAGACACACATACATCCCCCCACCCATCCCATAACCCACCAACACTCACCCACCCACATATCCACCCTCACACCCCCAACCACCCAGCCAAACACACATCCCCCCACCAACTCACATCCCGCACCTACCCACACACACATCCCCCACCCACCCACACATTCCCCACCCACAAATCTTATATAATCACACAAATGATTATATCTTATATAATCACACAAATCTTACATAAATTGAATGTGTTGTCGATCACGTCTGGTTGAGTGTGTGGTGGACTGCTAGACCGATCGATGGATGCAATAATTGTTTCTGGGCCTGGAGGGCCCTCACTGTCGTCGGAGTGTATATCAGTATTTTGTGCTACTCATTTGATCTTGTGACTCTCAATATTATTAGCAGCGCGCTATGTATAAGGCTCAGTAGGCCTATCATTCACAGCATGCTGTGAATAATGCTCAGTATTATCCACAGCGCCCTGTGAACAACGCTCAGTATTAATGAATGTGAATAATGTTAATGCCTCCCATCCCCATTTACTGTGATGTTCATTGATGACCTTTCGTTTCCACTGCTAACTATCACAGTTTTCGTTTTTTGAATGTTAACATCTAATTTAGATGCTACTGGTACTGTATGAGGTGTTTTAGTTTCGTTAACCAATACCAACCTACTGAAAACTTGCCCGGTAAATTGGAAACAGCCAATGAATGCTGGGGTTGATTGTGACGTCCTGTAAAGGATATCCAACAAACTTTTACAAGTCTCTCTGAAGATGTGACGTTCCAGTATCAGTTTTCCACACACACACACACTGGATTCTGAGTTTGGAGAGAGGAAGGATAGCTCTGCAGCCACACGTGGAGACGGTGGTACTACTTGAAGCCGATCGGGAAAAAAAAATTGCATCATGATGTACCGATCTGACGCCGATATTGTATGATACAGGATATAGATGCAGACCTTACGCAGGAATCAGACAACGGATGTGATCATTGAACTTCATATCTTCCACCGGATTCATAACTAAGTGTAATTTGATTTCGAACTAGATATTTAGAATCTTCTGCGAGTTTTAATTTGTATTTACTTTCGATTACATTTACAACTTCAACTTGATTGAACTTGTCACTTTTAGTTTTACTACCAACGATCATATAAATTTATTATAATGGTAAATTTATTCTAGATGAAATGCCAACAGACTGTTACTATTATTTTATATGTATTGAAACACCACATACCTTCACAATTGACAGAGCAATGTCAACAGTGATCAATGAGTGCACTATAATAATAATTGACAAGCCTGGACGACACGTACATGGGATGTTACCTTGTCAACAATGCTACCGGGTCAGCCAGCTACTAGTTACATCTCCATGCTCTTCACTACTAGCCGTAGTTTACGGTAAAATACTTTATTTGACCCATGCCTTCCGTCTCCACACAACAGATCTGGCGTCGCCTACGATAGTTCTTCTGGATGTGAAGTTAAAACGAATTTTGAAGAATGTTTAATTATTTACTGAAATAATATAATTTAGCCTTTCATAGACTAATGGTTTCATTCGCGTCTAATAGTAATAGCGCTTTCAAGAAGGAATCTTAGGTCCCTCTTCTTAGTTTTTATATGTCAAAAACTGCCATCTATTGATTGATTGATTGATTGACTTAGGAACCGACATAACAGCATTCGGGACATTCCCATAAGCGCTCCGTCCCCATCCATGTCCTACAGTACCTTGCGTTGAAGGACAGAAGGAGGGAGGGTGGGCCGGGGGGGGGGGGGGGGGGGGTCTTGAGCCTAAGAAATTAAGGTCGCCTGGCTAATGCAGTCGCCGCGAACTGTGCAGGTTAGGGCCTCTTCCCTCCCCGAAAGGCCAAAATACACGCCTTACTGAAGATTCGAACCTGCGTATCTTGTTACACGCCTCCCCCTTTTCTGGGTTATAATTATGACATATAGTATATGTAATCACACACACACTCACACACATATGTGTGTGTGTGAGCGCGCGCGTGTGTATGTGTGTGTGAGACCCCAGAGAGATGCAGGGAAGGGTGTTTTTTATTTTTTTATTATTCTCATATCCTTTACAGGACATCGCTGTCAACAGCAGCATCTTTCAGCTGTCTGTTGATCTCTTGGCAAGATTACGCTCTGTAGTTTGCCATTGCTTTCTGAGTGGCCGGCTCAGTTATCCCGCAAGTCACCAGCGGGGGTCGAACCGTTCCCAGTTCTCGCCCGCTACGAGACTGCGTGATAAACGGGATTACGGAGAAAGTGTTGTAACCCCTCGGCCAGAGAGACCGGCAGGGAAGGGTTGGTCGACTAAAATCCATAAACTCTAACGATACGCTATCAAATATTGGCATGAATGATGCCAGTAATGATCATAGAATCTAATCTTCTCATAGTCCATCCTGTGTGGCGTTAGTGATCATGTCCGCCCACAGCCTTCTGTCTCTTGAGTTGTGATATCATTTCTGATGATACAGACGTTTCTCCATGCCACGATGTCAAACTGTCCACCGTCTTCTCTCTTGGTCTCCCTCTGTCTCTCTTTCCCTCCAACCTTCCCGTTGTGACGACATACTCCAGCTGTCCCCTTCTCATGACATGCCCAAAGTATGTGGACTGTCCTCTTCTGATGCGAGTGACCAGTTCTCTTTGTGAGTTAACTCCTTTCAAGATGTCTTTATTCGTCTTATCTATCCGTCCACAGTGTTCTCGTAATTTCTCTATTAAACCACATCCATGCATCTTCCACATAATTCATCACTTGTCAACTAATTGTCCATGATTCGCATCCATACATAAGAATTTTCTCAGCATAGCTCTTAAGAATTCTTTTCCTCACCCCGTTGACTTAGATAAATTGCAGAGAGTATTCTTCACCTAATGAAATGTCTTTACTTGGACTATTCTACATTTAACCTCCTTAGTTCATCTTCCATCTGCTGTTGTTAAAATACCCGAATACTTTGAGAAGTTTCAGATTGGTTTCATTCACTTTGAACGAAAAATCCAATTCGATATCGAAAAGGGGGTTTACTGCTTCCGAGCTATGAAGAAAGTCCCGGGGGGAGGGGGGGGGGGGAACTACACAAAATATGACAGAAGCTCGAAGGAGGGAAATACACACAAGATACAGGCTTACGTCTTGACCGAAGTCTTCATCAACGTAACAACAAAAACTTCTCAGTCATATTTTGTAGTTTTATTTGGACTCCAACAAACATCATAGTTGGTCGCAAATTCTCGTAGGTCTCAGAAAAGTTTGTCGTGCTAATTTGTGGGTTTCAGCACATTATACAAATTTCGTGTCTTTATATTCTTGGCTATCGTCGGACAGGGCGGTGTTGGTAGTTGGGAGTACAGGCAAGTTAGTCATGGTTGGAAAAAAAAAATGCCAGGGTATTTACTGGCACTCACAGAAGCCAAGGAAGGAAAACGAAAACACGCTTGACAATATGAACATTTAAAGATATATCTAGTCACACTGGGATTCGGACCTGCAGCCTCCAAGTCATCTGTATCGCCTCGCTGGATGGACAAGTATAATTCAAGGCGGCACACACACACTCACACACACACACACACACATACGCACATACACACGTCCACACCCCCTCCCCTCCACACACACACACACACACATACGCACATACACACGTCCACACCCCCTCCCCTCCACACACACACACACACACACACACACACACACACACACACACACACACACACACACTTGTAGATAACCCATGGGAATCGCGAAATAGCTACAAAAGTCGCCCATTCGTGAACAAGTCTACGATGGGCTTTGATTTGAGTTGTCTGAAGACCTACTCTCCATTGAGAGATGAAAGGCAGCGGAAGGTGAAGCTAGTGGTCTAATCAACCATCAGAAGACAGTACCTGCAACTAGTGGTCTAATCAACCATCAGAAGATAGTACCTGCAACAAGTGGTCTAATCAACCATCAGAAGACAGTACCTGCATCAAGTGGTCTAGTCAACCATCAGAAGACAGTACCTGCAACAAGTGGTCTAGTCAACCATCAGAAGACAGTACCTGCAACAAGTGGTCTAGTCAACCATCAGAAGACAGTACCTGCAACAAGTGGTCTAGTCAACCATCAGAAGACAGTACCTGCAACAAGTGGTCTAGTCAACCATCAGAAGACAGTACCTGCAACTAGTGGTCTAATCAACCATCAGAAGACAGTACCTGCAACTAGTGGTCTAATCAACCATCAGAAGACAGTACATGCAACTAGTGGTCTAATCAACCATCAGAAGACAGTACCTGCAACTAGTGGTCTAATCAACCATCAGAAGATAGTACCTGCACCAAGTGGTCTAGTCAACCATCAGACGATAGTACGTGCAACTAGTGGTCTAGTCAACCATCAGACGATAGTACGTGCAACTAGTGGTCTAGTCAACCATCAGAAGACAGTACGTGCAACTAGTGGTCTAGTCAACCATCAGAAGATAGTACGTGCAACTAGTGGACTAGTCAACCATCAGAAGACAGTACCTGCAACTAGTGGTCTAGTCAACCATCAGAAGATAGTACGTGCAACTAGTGGTCTAGTCAACCATCAGACGATAGTACGTGCAACTAGTGGTCTAGTCAACCATCAGAAGACAGTACCTGCAACTAGTGGTCTAGTCAACCATCAGAAGATAGTACGTGCAACTAGTGGTCTAGTCAACCATCAGAAGATAGTACGTGCAACTAGTGGTCTAGTCAACCATCAGAAGATAGTACGTGCAACTAGTGGTCTAGTCAACCATCAGAAGACAGTACGTGCAACTAGTGGTCTAGTCAACCATCAGAAGATAGTACGTGCAACTAGTGGTCTAGTCAACCATCAGAAGATAGTACGTGCAACTAGTGGTCTAGTCAACCATCAGAAGATAGTACCTGCAACTAGTGGTCTAGTCAACCATCAGAAGACAGTACCTGCAACAAGTGGTCTAGTCAACCATCAGAAGATAGTACCTGCAACTAGTGGTCTAGTCAACCATCAGAAGATAGTACCTGCAACAAGTGGTCTAGTCAACCATCAGACGATAGTACCTGCAACAAGTGGTCTAGTCAACCATCAGAAGAAAGTACCTGCAACTAGTGGTCTAGTCAACCATCAGAAGATAGTACCTGCAACTAGTGGTCTAGTCAACCATCAGACGATAGTACGTGCAACTAGTGGTCTAGTCAACCATCAGAAGACAGTACCTGCAACTAGTGGTCTAGTCAACCATCAGAAGATAGTACCTGCAACTAGTGGTCTAGTCAACCATCAGACGATAGTACGTGCAACTAGTGGTCTAGTCAACCATCAGAAGATAGTACCTGCAACTAGTGGTCTAGTCAACCATCAGACGATAGTACAAGCAACTAGTGGTCTAGTCAACCATCAGAAGATAGTACGTGCAACTAGTGGTCTAGTCAACCATCAGAAGACAGTACGTGCAACTAGTGGTCTAGTCAACCATCAGAAGACAGTACCTGCAACAAGTGGTCTAGTCAACCATCAGACGATAGTACCTGCAACAAGTGGTCTAGTCAACCATCAGAAGATAGTACCTGCAACTAGTGGTCTAATCAACCATCAGAAGACAGTACCTGCAACTAGTGGTCTAGTCAACCATCAGAAGACAGTACCTGCAACTAGTGGTCTAGTCAACCATCAGACGATAGTACCTGCAACAAGTGGTCTAGTCAACCATCAGAAGACAGTACCTGCAACTAGTGGTCTAGTCAACCATCAGAAGATAGTACCTGCAACTAGTGGTCTAGTCAACCATCAGACGATAGTACCTGCAACTAGTGGTCTAGTCAACCATCAGACGATAGTACCTGCAACTAGTGGTCTAGTCAACCATCAGAAGACAGTACCTGCAACTAGTGGTCTAGTCAACCATCAGACGATAGTACCTGCAACAAGTGGTCTAGTCAACCATCAGAAGACAGTACCTGCAACAAGTGGTCTAGTCAACCATCAGAAGACAGTACCTGCAACTAGTGGTCTAGTCAACCATCAGAAGATAGTACCTGCAACTAGTGGTCTAGTCAACCATCAGAAGACAGTACGTGCAACTAGTGGTCTAGTCAACCATCAGAAGATAGTACGTGCAACTAGTGGTCTAGTCAACCATCAGAAGACAGTACCTGCAACTAGTGGTCTAGTCAACCATCAGAAGACAGTACCTGCAACTAGTGGTCTAGTCAACCATCAGACGATAGTACCTGCAACAAGTGGTCTAGTCAACCATCAGAAGACAGTACCTGCAACTAGTGGTCTAGTCAACCATCAGAAGATAGTACCTGCAACTAGTGGTCTAGTCAACCATCAGATGATAGTACCTGCAACTAGTGGTCTAGTCAACCATCAGACGATAGTACCTGCAACTAGTGGTCTAGTCAACCATCAGAAGATAGTACCTGCAACTAGTGGTCTAGTCAACCATCAGACGATAGTACGTGCAACTAGTGGTCTAGTCAACCATCAGACGATAGTACGTGCAACTAGTGGTCTAGTCAACCATCAGACGATAGTACGTGCAACTAGTGGTCTAGTCAACCATCAGACGATAGTACGTGCAACTAGTGGTCTAGTCAACCATCAGACGATAGTACGTGCAACTAGTGGTCTAGTCAACCATCAGAAGATAGTACCTGCAACTAGTGGTCTAGTCAACCATCAGAAGACAGTACCTGCAACTAGTGGTCTAGTCAACCATCAGACGATAGTACCTGCAACTAGTGGTCTAGTCAACCATCAGAAGATAGTACCTGCAACTAGTGGTCTAGTCAACCATCAGACGATAGTACCTGCAACTAGTGGTCTAGTCAACCATCAGACGATAGTACCTGCAACTAGTGGTCTAGTCAACCATCAGAAGATAGTACCTGCAACTAGTGGTCTAGTCAACCATCAGACGATAGTACCTGCAACTAGTGGTCTAGTCAACCATCAGAAGATAGTACCTGCAACTAGTGGTCTAGTCAACCATCAGAAGATAGTACCTGCAACTAGTGGTCTAGTCAACCATCAGAAGATAGTACCTGCAACTAGTGGTCTAGTCAACCATCAGACGATAGTACGTGCAACTAGTGGTCTAGTCAACCATCAGAAGATAGTACGTGCAACTAGTGGTCTAGTCAACCATCAGAAGATATTACCTGCAACTAGTGGTCTAGTCAACCATCAGACGATAGTACCTGCAACTAGTGGTCTAGTCAACCATCAGACGATAGTACGTGCAACTAGTGGTCTAGTCAACCATCAGAAGATAGTACGTGCAACTAGTGGTCTAGTCAACCATCAGAAGACAGTACCTGCAACTAGTGGTCTAGTCAACCATCAGACGATAGTACCTGCAACTAGTGGTCTAGTCAACCATCAGACGATAGTACGTGCAACTAGTGGTCTAGTCAACCATCAGAAGATAGTACGTGCAACTAGTGGTCTAGTCAACCATCAGAAGATAGTACCTGCAACTAGTGGTCTAGTCAACCATCAGAAGATAGTACGTGCAACTAGTGGTCTAGTCAACCATCAGAAGATAGTACCTGCAACTAGTGGTCTAGTCAACCATCAGAAGACAGTACCTGCAACTAGTGGTCTAGTCAACCATCAGAAGATAGTACGTGCAACTAGTGGTCTAATCAACCATCAGAAGACAGTACCTGCAACAAGTGGTCTAATCAACCATCAGAAGACAGTACCTGCAACTAGTGGTCTAGTCAACCATCAGAAGACAGTACCTGCAACTAGTGGTCTAGTCAACCATCAGACGATAGTACCTGCAACTAGTGGTCTAGTCAACCATCAGACGATAGTACGTGCAACTAGTGGTCTAGTCAACCATCAGACGATAGTACGTGCAACTAGTGGTCTAGTCAACCATCAGACGATAGTACGTGCAACTAGTGGTCTAGTCAACCATCAGACGATAGTACGTGCAACTAGTGGTCTAGTCAACCATCAGAAGACAGTACCTGCAACTAGTAGTCTAGTCAACCATCAGACGATAGTACGTGCAACTAGTGGTCTAGTCAACCATCAGACGATAGTACGTGCAACTAGTGGTCTAGTCAACCATCAGACGATAGTACGTGCAACTAGTGGTCTAGTCAACCATCAGAAGATAGTACGTGCAACTAGTGGTCTAGTCAACCATCAGACGATAGTACGTGCAACTAGTGGTCTAGTCAACCATCAGACGATAGTACGTGCAACTAGTGGTCTAGTCAACCATCAGACGATAGTACGTGCAACTAGTGGTCTAGTCGATTTTCATTTTCGCCTCTCTGCAGTTATAAGCAATGGACAAGTTATCTTACGCCCGTGTGATACCCCTTAATGGCAGGTCCGCATGGCCAAATGGTAAGAACGCGAGTTCTTACACATCCGTTGTGTGATGCCGAAGTAAGCGGTTCAACCCCTACACCGGACAGCTGGACTAAAATGTTGACATGTTGTCCTTGACTTGGGGACGTAAATTACAAGTACCCCTGAAGTCGGAATGGGTTCGCCTGATGGCAAGGGACATAGTTAATAGAGAAAGCTAATCCACTCGCAAAATTCAGTCCATCACTACTGTTAATAGTGTGTATGGACTACGCTTGAGTTCAAAGCGAGCGATCGCCAAAAAAAAAATATCCCTTAATGGAAGCAAAGAACAGTAACTCTAACCTACCTGCACGTCTTTAGAGGTGTAATTTGAGAATAGGTGTGCGTTGTCTACCCCATTGTGTGGGCTGTCTACCCCATTGTGTGGGCTGTCTACCCCATTGTGTGGGCTGTCTACCCCATTGTGTGAGCTGTCTACCCCATTGTGTGGGCTGTCCACCCCATTGTGTGGGCAGTCTACCCCATTGTGTGGGCTGTCTACCCCATTGTGTGGGCTGTTTTTATATTACATCTACCTTCTTTTGTGACGAATTGGTTGCAGACGCAATTCGTAATCCCGCATGCCGGGTTTGAAACAGCTGCGGGGGATTTGGCAAGAAACCGCCTTGCCTTGGTTTTAATATAGTGGTATGTGTGCCGGTCGTTCAGAAATCAATGGCAAACTACTGTGCGTAAACTTGCCAAGAAATCACAAACAGCCAATAAATGCTGGGATTGACTGCAACGTCCTGTAATTAATTTGAAAGATGTTGTTTTGTTTTAGTTTTGTTTTTAAATATTTTTTTTTTAGGGCTGAAGGTTCCCCAGGAGCATGAGCCGTCCCACGAAGTTCCAAGACCCCGTGTGTCATTTTGATGACCATCTCTGCTGGCGGCCCTGTCTAGATCAAGTACAGATAAATCTACACTTTGATCTTAGCCACTATTGGCTGTTGCCATCGTGTAGAAGACTTTAACTTCAAAATCCAGTCAGCTACGAAAGTGTGTAAGGATAAGGGAATTAAGATAGCTCAGCCAACGAAGGCTCCTATGGAAGAGGTATGATGCGATGTGGTAGAGTCTGGATCGCAACTGACTTTCTTTCATCAAGGAAAATCTCCAGAATCGGCACCTGGAGTGTTAGAGCTGTGTGTAAATTTGGAAATACCACATAGGTGGTAGAATAAATTAATTCCCTGTTTCTGGAACGCACAGGGAAAATGGAATAGAGGATGACCTAAAATTTCCACGCAGAGAATTAGAGACAGATGAGTAATATGAGGAGGACATGGGAAAGGGGGGAGCTACAAGTGATAGCAAAAGGGTCTGGCAAGAGTTTATTGAAGGCCTGTCCTCCGATGGGATATAAAGGGCAGAAAAGGTTAACTTCAACAGCTAAAATGGCAACAAAGGTATGTAATCTGTGTTACTGTACAGCCTGATGTATGTTAAGGTTGTCTCCCTTTGCAAATCCTGATGGCTTGCCATCCCAACGAGTAAGTGCTTTATTATAACGGATCCTTTTCTACCCTGGCATACAGAGGTAGATAGATTACGTCACCATTTAATATTGTCTTGGCATAATTACATGCCATGCCATTCTGTTCACGTGCTGAAGATATGGAATTGCCTAATGCCCACGACTTTCCATACATGGGAAGATGTTCCACGAAGCATCAGTTTACGCAGTTTGAAATTGTCGATTCTCCTGTTTTAACAACTCCTGCAATCCTTCTGTCGTGCCTGCGGCCATTTTTTCATTATCATTATCCTCACCCCTTTCAACCTCATAAGCAAAGTTATAATCAGGGCCTATCCCAGCCTCAGATTAATAAATACTGTTACCAAATCAACCACGTTTCGGAAATTGATTTGAAAGGGATTGTAATCTATAGGAGGTAATGATACTGAGGTAGATCGTAGTCTGTAGGAGGTAATGATACTGAGGTAGATCGTAGTCTGTAGGAGGTAATGATACTTAGGTAGATCGTAGTCTGTAGGAGGTAATGATACTGAGGTAGATCGTAGTCTGTAGGAGGTAATGATACTGAGGTAGATCGTAGTCTGTAGGAGGTAATGATACTTAGGTAGATCGTAGTCTGTAGGAGGTAATGATACTTAGGTAGATCGTAGTCTGTAGGAGGTAATGATACTGAGGTAGATCGTAATCTATAGGAGGTAATGATACTGAGGTAGATCACAATCTATAGGAGGTAATGATACTGAGGTAGATCACAATCTATAGGAGGTAATGATACTGAGGTAGATCGTAATCTATAGGAAGTAATGATACTGAGGTAGATCGCAGTCCGCACCGTGCTTCCATATTCCCAATATACTATTACCCCCGCCGTTCTCCGTGGTGAAAGGGTTACGGACGTGATTTGTGATCTCGTATACCCGCGTTCGAAATAGCTACGCACGATTTGGTAGTAGACCGCTTTGTGCTGGTCTTTTACGAAATGATATGGGTGTCGGTCGTTCAGAAAGCAGCAGCAAACTGCTGAACGTAAACTTGCCAAGAGACCAAAAAAAAAAAAATGCTGGTGTTGACTGCAAACGTCCTGTAAAGGATATGCAACAAACTTTAACTATTATGTCCTTCCCGTTAAACTTCAGAAGAGAGGTTATATTAGGGTCCATAGCCTGGCTCAGATTAATAATCCTGTGACATAGTCGGCCACAAATAGGATATTAATTTGAAAGTGATGGTTGTTTAAAGAGGATAATGGCCTCATCCTTACTCCGCCATAGAGTGTGTGATTATATCACTACGAGGGATACACTAGAGTGGTTTTCCCTTGACTTTCGCTGGTTTGTCTGCGGTTTGACGCCGTTAACCAAAAGAGAACTTGCAAGTTAATAGAGAGGAGAGCTGCTTGCTTGCTTGCGTTCGCTGGTTGTGAACTCCAGCTTGAAGTCCTGTATGTCGGATGAAGACATCCTTTTGTCCAACATCAGTGTGATGTCATACCAGACTGAGGTTTGCGTGAGTATCCGTTGTCCCATGTCTGGCTTATTGGTGTGCAGACTGGTGGTTCCTCGCCGTACAGGCAGACACTCTTCGACTTCGGAAGAATCAGTGATCCTACTACGTTAGCCAGGACCCCGAAGGGACCTGTTGTCCAGGTCGCACGACTAGGACGTGTTAGTAGGTCTTGGCCAGTATAGAACCTGACCCTGGTGCCTTGGAAACACCTCTGCGTCCCAGAGGAGAGATAATGGGGCCTCTTACATACAGATAGTCACTGCACAGATATGAGGTATTTTCTACAGTTATCTTTCCCAAACAACTGCCTTTCCTCTCGATGACTACCAACTGTGTTGAAACATTTATAACATTGTCACGGCCACAGGGCCCACTTGCCATCGGGCAAACTGACACCATGGCCAGTCAGTCACTTGTCATCACTAATCTCTGTGTCTATAGGGTACTCCACTGTCCGTCACCCGTTGGACGCACCTGGTAGTAGGACAGGTGCATACCCACGGGAGCTGTGTTCCAAGTAGCAGATGAACATCACACAATGAATAGATGAATTAGATGTAGCTATGAAGATGTTTTCGACATGTTATGATATGAGAAGAAATATATTAGAAAACTTAGTGACAACTGGTAAACCTGTTGGGAAAACAGCAAGCGGAAGATAAAGCGATACATACACAATGGCTTGTTCTGATGGTATAATCAAGACATGAACAATCAAGAGAAGAACAATAATGACGAGAACACAGACCTACTTCTTCTTCTTCGTCTACGTTCATCCGGAGAGTTTTTTCGGATGTAATTGCGTTGTGCCTGGTTACAGCAGAGCTGCGTTCTTGCGCCGTTAGGCCGACACATCCGACTTCTGTGGGCATTTGTTAACAGGGTTAAACTTCCCGGGAGACCTGGTTCGAGACTACAAATCGTGCAAGATTGTGGACCATAATCACTTACGCTAATCGACATGGCGCCTGGTTGGGATTATTTAGACAATTACAAACAAGACATTCGTTATATTAGTCCACGTTACACGAAGAGATGATTTAGAAAACGTTGTGGCAACCAGTAATATAAATTAAGTTTTTCTATTGAGAAATTGACACTTGAAAACGTAGTGACAACTGGACAACATAATGATCCAGAGACGGACATTGAGTAGGTCAAAACTTGAAAGAAAAAAAACATCACAGAGAAAATCAATTACTCGTATCTGACGCCAACAGTCCACATTATTTGGACATTAGTTAATTGCATAACATTTACAGGACGTCGCATTCAACCCTAGCATTTTTTTCTGTTTCTTTTACCTTGGCAGGTTTACATTCACATTCAGTAGTTTTCCATTGCTTTCTGAATTACCGGCACTCATGTCATTGTATGAAAACCAACACAATGCCGAATCGCTCGAATGCTGTTTTTCGAACGCGGTATGCGGGATTGCGAATTGCGTCCGTAACCCCTTCGCCACAGAACCGGCTCTTTGGACATATGTACTTTGGACATATGTGGTGTACTTTGGACATATGTGGTGTACTTTGGACATATGTGGTGTACTTTGGACATATGTGGTGTACTTTGGACATATGTGGTGTACTTTGGACATATGTGGTGTACTTTGGACATGTGTGGTGTACTTTGGACATGTGTGGTGTACTTTGTACATATGTGGTGTACTTTGGACATATGTGGTGTACTTCGGACATATATGGTGTACTTTGTACATATGTGGTGTACTTTCGACATATGTGGTGTACTTTCGACATATCTGGGGTACTTTAGAAAGTGTCGTCACAACAGAAAGGTTGGAGGTGAAGCAAGACAGAGGGAGCGCCTAGAGAGAAGATTCAAAAAACAGCTTAACATCGTAAGGATAGGCTATAAGGAAAAGTAAGGGAAGTGTTACTCCAGAGCATACTGAATTGGAAAGGGGGGTATTCTGACGCACTGCATTGGCTTGAACCCCGGACAACTGTGTAGGCATACCTGCCCAAGAACCGCCCTGCCACCAAGGCTCCTCTAACATCTCGAAAATTAGATTTTAAAATGACTTTATTATTTTAATTATTTTCTGGTTCCGTCAAATTATGTTAAAATAAGAAAGCGCTGGGTTAGAAGAGGCGACAATGTTAATTTCGAACTTATAAAATTAAAATAACAACTAGAATATGAACATCAACATCTGTGAAAGAGGTTAAAAGTAATAATTAGTGAAGGGACAGTAAACATTATGAGAGAGGTTTAAAGTAATAACTGACACCTTGCCGTCTTGAAGGACAATAGTTTGCTATATTGTGCTTCAAAAACAGCATAAGACTCGTAACTACAGCCATGGCGGTAGCGAATGTGACTGAATAGACCAATTCGCGCGGTAAATTTTCGTCCACAAAGGATGCATGTGATCACATGGTAATTTCCACCATCAAGCACCATCTGACGTCTAGCACGCTCAGTGTGTGACTTATAACCTATCTGCAATCATTTTCTCCTTTGTAATTACCCCATTCCTGATCGTTTCCCTCCATGCAACTCGATAGGCGGTGACTTGATCCCAAGTTCAATATCTATGCATGTATCAATCATGTACGACATACACACATTTGCCGTACCACAGCTAGGGCCGACCCCGTCATCTTTTACCCATCTGTAATTCACCAAAAAATGTGTTCTTTATTATTCTACCATCGTCTAATTTCCCAGTGTGTTCCATCCATCTCAAATCTTCTAATGTATTCCATCCATCTAAGTCTACGAAGACTGAGCACGGAACAAATTTTCACAACACTCGATCTTTCCAATACTTCGGTATTAGTGATTTTATCTTGCCAGTTAATGCCAAGTGCTATTCGCAGACACGGCATATGAAAGCTCTTTGTGTGAGTACTTTGGCCAGGTTTCACTACCATAGAGAAGAGAAAAGTAATAATGTAAACATTAACAAGTTTGGGAGAGGTTACAAGTAGTAACTAGCATTGGAACCCTAACAAACATAAGAGTAGTTAAAGAGGTCGAAACATTTGCTGCAAGGGTATTCACTTCTGACGATCGGAGGGATCCTGTTGGGCTTGCTCCTGGGTGGAATATGTGTTACTTCTTCTTTCGTTCGCTTGAAATATGTCTATAACTGCAATGTTGTCTCTTGTATGAATTTAACTGTCTCTTGATGTTCACTCAGATGGTCCATAGAGTTTATCTTCCACTGTCGTCTGTCTAGGCCAGAAGGTTTGCATAGATATGTTATATTTTGGGCAGTCTTGGAGTATATACTCTGCTCTCTGTGACGCCAATCCACATGTGCACATGGCTGATTTACCAGTCCCAGTCTTGAATTTGGTATATATGTGGTTGCGTAATCTATTGTGTCCTGTTCTGAGGCGCAGAATAATGACTTGTTATGGTCTGTCCATAGCTTGGTAATCGTCTTGAGCAGGTTTTAGTGGTTTTCTGACTGATTTGATCATTCTTTTCTTTTGGTGGTATTTAACGGGCACATCAGGCTGTTCTTCTTTTGCACCTTCCTTAGCCAATCGATCAACTCTGCCGTTTCCGGGTACTCCACAGTGGGATAGTATCCACTGTATGGTGACTTTATGCTGGCTGCCAAGTTTAGAAAGTAGTGTCCTTAGTACTGGCAACTTCCCAGACAGGAACGCCTCGAGTACTAATTTTATATGCGTTATTTTCATTGTATAAAAAAGAGAAGATGAACAAATTGTTAAAGAAAATTAAGATAAACTGTTGAACATTAAACCAAAAAGAAGGTTATCCTGGCTTGGACGCAATATGAAACGTAGTCTGTAACTAAATATACTCGATGGAAAGAAAAATAGAAGACGACCACCAGATAAACACGAAAGAAAGTTGCGCAGGCAGTTTTAAGTTCAGCTGTTGAGAGTTGTGAGAAAACGTGACAGTGGACGGACGTGTTCTGGCCACTTCAACACCAGTCTTCAGGCTGAATGATCTGTAGAATTAATATAAGTATTAGATGTCCGTGATGGGGAAATGGGTGGGGAGCAGGAGGGCTAATCTTCTCAACCTCCGAACAATATCGACTGTGTATTTCAGCCACTTCATTTAATGTATAACCCCGCGGTGTGCACCCGACGAGATGCAGCGAAATATGTCAGACAAGAAATCATGCAATATTTTGTTTATGTCTTCCGTGTTTAATATAACTCTGCTAATTCTGCTATTTCTTTTCCTTCTTCAACTTCTTATTAACTGATTCAGCGCGGAAGGATAACATATCGCCAAATGTTACTTCCCATTTGAACAAAAGGACGATGTATCTCCAACAAGAGTCATCGTGTTATGTGTTTTGTTTCGTGCTATCTTCCGCAATTTTAATGCTCAGTGAACAGAAATATACATTATAATACTTGTTCATTTGATTGTGTGGCGTGTTTGGTCCAAACCTACTTTTTGTTTGGCACAGAGTCTGTAAAGTTACTTCATACGATTTGTATTTTACGGCACAAGAATGATTCAATGTGTAGGTAATTTTATTCTTGTGAGTACCGCTTCATCCTGTTTACAATTCTCTCAGGTTGTCTATCATTAACATGTTTTTCATTGGTGCTGATTCATTTCATTGTTGTTGCTGCCTGCTTTGCTCACGCGCGTGATTATGTTTACTATTGCTGTGTGATTTTTATAACCACGCCGATTTACCCCAGGACAGTAAGTTGAGGTATGTCGGCCATGAAATTAATACCTTTTCGTGTGGATTAGACACCACCACCCTAGCTCTCCTCCCAGCCACTCCGTGTGTGTTGTGCTGCTGAGTCGTCACCTAGTTACATCCTAATTAATATGTCTCTCTCAAGATGTGAAGTTCTAGTGCTGATCTTCTATTCCCTCCACCCCTTCCTGGTTTCTGAGGTAGGATCTCTGCAGCACAATTCCCGTGAAGATTGTACATTGGTTTCGGAGTGGGAGAACTGCCCACAACAACCTCATTCCGTTAGGAATTGAATTGAATTGAACTGATCTTTATTTTCAAAGGGTAACAAATTGGGCGCGTAGGCCCGTCTTACATTCGGCCCTTCCAATCACTCATCTTTCGTTCATCAACAGTGCATGATGCATTCACATAGAAAAAAACAAACATTGTCAAATGAATGTTGTAAGCATAAACAATGCATATTCTCATGTTATGTGATACATCCCCCCCCCCCCCACACACACATCCCGCACCAACCCACACACACATCCCTCACCTACTCACACATCACCCACCCATACACACACACCCTCACCCACCACACACCCCCCACTCACCATACATCCCCCACTCATCCCTCCACCCACTCACAGATCCCGCCACCAACCCAGACATTGCACCCACCCACAAACACATCCCTCACCAACCCACATGCATCTTTCCACCCACACACACATACCCCAATCCACTCAAGCTCACCCACACACACACACACATGCTCCACCCACCCAATACCCTCCAACCACACACACATACCCCTCACACACGCATATCCCGCACCAACACAAACATATCTCTCACCCACCCACACGTCAACCACCCATGCCCACACATCTTTCCATCCACACACACATTTCCCCACCCACCTACACATTTTACAACCACCCACACACCCCAACAACCACATACACATCCCTCACCGACACACATTCCCCTACCAACACACACATCTCCCACGCAAACACACATCTCCCACATACACATCCCTCACCTACCAACACCCACATATCCCCCACCCGCCAACACCCACACATCCCACTACCCACCAACACCCACGCAAACACACCAACCCAAACACACATCCTCCGCCCAAACATCCCTCACCCACCCAATAAGCTCTGGCGACCAGAACTCCAATGCGTCCAACGTCAGAGTTAAAACTCAGTCTTCCAAATTATTCACAGCCAACAAACCAACGAGAGCTGCTGTAGCGTAGTGGCTAGATGCTACCCTGCAGCCCGGTGGTCATGGATTCGAATCCACATCGGGATTGATTTTTAAACCTGACCTCGTCGCCCAGGCCGACACGGCCTAAAATGGGTACCAGGGATTGTCATGAGAAGTAAACTAGGCCCAGGGAATGCTGGCCACATCAGCCACCGCGTGCAGATTGGTCTACAACAATGTGGGTCTAGCACCCTATGTCTAATGCGCCTTAAGGCGAGTACATGGATCCCGTACTTGCTTTACTAACCAACCAACTAACCATCCAACTAACCAACCAACCAACCTAATAACTAACTAACCATCCAACTAACCAACCAACCTAACAACCAACTAACCAACCAACTAACCATCCAACTAACCAACCAACCAACCTAACAACCAACTAACCATCCAACTAACCAACCAACCTAACAACCAACTAACCAACCAACTAACCATCCAACTAACCAACCAACCAACCTAACAACCAACTAACCAACCAACTAACCATCCAACTAACCAACCAACCAACCTAACAACCAACTAACCAACCAACTAAACTACTAACCAATTAACTAACTAACCATCTAACCAATCAACTAATTAACCAACCAACTAACTAACCAACCAATCAACCAACCAACCAACTAACCATCCAACTAACCAACCAACCTAACAACCAACTAACCAACCAACTAAACTACCAACCAACTAACTAACCATCTAACCAATCAACTAACTAACCAACCAACTAACTAACCAACCAACCAATCAACCAACTAATCATCCAACTAACCAACCAACCAACCTAACAACAAACTAACCAACCAACTAAACTACCAACTAACTAACTAACTAACCATCTAACCAATCAATTAACTAACCAACCAACTAACTAACCAACCAATCAATCAACGAACAAACCAACCAACTAACCACCCAACTAACCAACCTACCAACCAACCAACTAATCAACCACAACCAACTAACCAGCCAGCCAGCCAACGAACCAATTAAGCACCCAGCCAACCAACTAATCACCCAACTAATCAACTAACAAACCAACTAACCAACCACCCAACTAAACACCCAACTAACCACCCAATTAACCAACCAACCAACTAACCAACCAACTAACTAACCAACCAACTAACAACCTACCTACCAAAAAAATAACCACCCAACCAACCAACCAACCACCCAACAAACCAACCAACTCACCAACCAACTCACCAACGAACTAACCACCCAACCAACTGACCAACTAAACAACCACCCAACCAACTAACCAACCACCCAACCAACCAACCAACCAACCATCCAACCAACCAACCACCCAACCAACCAACCAACTCACCAACCAACTCACCAACGAACTAACCACCCAACCAACTGACCAACCAAACAACCACCCAACCAACCAACCAACCACCCAACCAACCAACCAACCATCCAACCAACCAACCAACCAACCACCCAACCAACAACTAACCAACCAATCAACCAGACAACCAACCAACCATCCAACTAACCTATCAACCAACCAGCCAACCAGCCAACCAATTAACCAACCAACCAACTAACCAACCAACTAACCAACCAACTAACGAACCAATCAACCAATCTAACAACCAACCAACTAACCAAACCAGCGAACCAACCAATTAACCAACCAACTAACCAACCAACCAACTAACCAACCAACCAACTAACCAACCACACACACATCCCTCACCTACTCACACATCACCAACCCATACCCACACACCCTCACCCACCACACATTCCCCACCAACCAACCAACTAACCAACCAACCAACTAACAAACCAACTAACCAACCAACCAACTAACAAACCAACTAACCAACCAACTGACCAACTAACTAACCAGCCAACTAACAAACCAACTAACCAACCAACCACCCAACTAACCAACCAACCCACCAAACAACTACCCAACCAACCAACTAACCAACCAACTAACCAACCAACCAACTAACACCCCAACCAACAAAATAACTAACCAACCAACCAACCAATTAACCAATTAACCAACCAGCCAATCTACCAATTATCCCCATTTCGAGTTGCCACTGATAAAGCTGTGTTGTTCTGACCAGAGAAAGAAAACAGTATTTCTCAACAAGCTGACAATTTTAAATTACATAACTTTCACTTTCAATGTTGTACGAGCTGCATAAATTATCTCTTTGTCCCGACTCCACCGCCCCTTTATTGCGAGCCCGGCTATGAAGTACTTCAGCCGTCACATCGCGTGAATAGACATAATGCTGCCATCTCCTCTGTGAACGCTCTTGACACGGCTTGAGACCATCCTGGGTTTTGGAATGAAGTATCCTGAAGTATTTACTCAAGATAGACCAAACTGTGACACTCAAGAACAGCCGCTGGGCCGCAGTTTTCAAACTTTAAGTTTGTTTGGTCTTTGCAGGACTTGAAATGTGAATCTGTAATTTTCTGACAATAAATATGCTACAAGGAGAGCACTAAATAGTGTGGCTAGTTATTGCAAACAGAAGAAAACATATTCAGGTTTTCCCGAACACCCTCAGGGGCCGATCAAGCCTTTCTAAATCGTGTATCAGAAATGTTACTGTTATTCTTCGTCTAGTCGTTTATTTAGAAATAGTTATACTTGCTAGTTTTATGAACTGAGATAAGCGTTAGTATGTACGGAATAGGTCCTACAAATGTTGTTAATATTCTGTGTTGTCTAAAATATATGTGGTTTCATATCCGCAAAGCACCATTATTAGCCCAGCCAGTTGTTATGTCACGTGAAAGATAAAGGACCCTTTTCACGTCTTAATGCACATTGGCAATTTGATGCTACACCCATATTTACATTGGCTAATCGGCACTTGATGGGTGATGGTTACAGTATCACCCCGGCCGCATTTACTTCCCAAGAAATTACCAGATACCCATTTTAGGATGGGTGGACCTGGGGGACCCAACGACAAATAAACATCCGGCCCTATGTGAATTCTAATACATGACCTCCAGACCGGGGGGGGGGGGGGGGGGCTTCTAGCCACTACCGAGACTACCCTTCCAATATATAGTAGTAGTAGTAGTAGTAGTAGTAGTAGTAGTAGTAGTAGTAGTAGTAGTAGTAGTAGTAGTAGTAGTAGTAGTAGTAGTAGTAGTAGTAGTAACAGTGAATCTTGGGGGACACAGAGGTGTTTCCAAGGCACCAGAGCTGGGTTCTATACTGGCAAGACCTATTGACGCGTCCTCGCCGAGCGTCCTGGGCAACAGGTCCCTTCGGGGTCCTGGCTGAAGTCAGTAGGATCGTTGATTCCTCCGAAGTCGGAGAGTGTCTGCCTGTACGGCGAGGAACCACCAGTCTGCACACCAATAAGCCAGACATGGGACAACGGATACTCACGCAAACCTCAGGTCCTGTATGACATCACACTGATGTTGGACAACAGCATATCTTCATCCGACATACAGGACTTCACGCTGGAGATCACAGCCAGCGAACACAGGCAAGCAAGCAAGCAGTGAATCTTGGAATGTAAATGAACAAATTAAGAAGAAATTAGAAGCAACAGAGATGTAGTTCCTGAGGCGAATGTTGCGAATTTCTTAGACTGCCAGAGCAACTAACAACGACTGCCTGAAACAGACTAACGAAACTAGAACATTATATACAGCAATAAGAAAGAGACAAATATCTTTCTTCGGTCATGTGATGAAAAGAGAGGCATTGGAGAACATCGTGACAACTGGAATGATCGAGTGGAAGAGAGGCAGAGGCAGACCGAGAGAAATGATGCTGGATGGATTGAGACGGTGGCATGGAGGAATATCAGCAGCAAAGTTGATCCAGAAAATCAAAGACCGAGATCTGTGGAGAGCCATGAACGCCTACGCCAGCTGGCAGGGCACTTGATGATGAGTAGTAGTAGTAGTAGTAGTAGTAGTAGTAGTAGTAGTAGTAGTAGTAGTAGTAGTAGTAGTAGTAGTAGTAGTAGTAGTAATAGTAGTTAGTTAGTTAGTTAGTTAGTCGACAGATCATCCTCGTTGCACATCGAACCATTCAGTCCATAAGTGCTCGGATCCCCTCCTCAGCAAATCCCGCAGCGTGTAGCGGCTAACGACGCCAGTTCTGTGTTGGTTTATCAATCTTCTTTGGCTTCCTGCGTAGTGTTCTTGTTTGGCCACCCCTCTTTTAATTTGCTGCTCTAGCAGTCTGGCCATTGTTGTAGATTCACAGTCATCACTTGGTTCTCGCAAAAGTCTCACATCACGTAGAGCATTCAGAATGTCAGCCTGGTCCATGGCACGTTCGCCCTCCACAGTAGCCTCACCTGCGAGCTTGTCAGCCCGCTCATTTCCTTGTACTCCCGCATGCCCTGGCACGAAGATGAAACTAATCTTTGCCAGCCGAGACCGCTTCAGAGGCAGCAACCATTCTCTTCGGATCGACCCTTCCTCTATCCTCTTGATCATGTTCATTGAGTCGCTAAGGAAACAAACCCTGGTGAATGTCTGTGTCTCGAGCCATGTTATTGCTTTACTTACTGCCATGACTTCCATGGTCAGGCTACTTGTGGTTTCAGTGAAAGCACCAGAGTCCTCCTTCACAATTCTCCCTCCGGCCCGAGCTGTAAAGGCCCATGAGCTTCTCACATGTCGGACGACCGACCCATCTGTGTAGATGACCGCGTCACCGTCTAGCGAATTCTCGAAAATCAACGCTTGTACTTCAGCCTCAACAGCAGCCGGATTTTCTTGTCTGCATTTTCTATCTAGTTGGATGCAAACTGAAAAGGATGTGCAGAAGTCTGTTGGCACTTGCACCCACTCCTCGCCAGGTTCTAAGTCCTCAAGTGAACACACCTGTTGAAGAATGTCTTCGGCTTGACCCATCCACGACCGTCCTCTTTTTAACCTGCTGCCCTTCACCTTCCTAATTTCACTATGCACTGGATGTTGTGTGTTTGCGTTAATTCTGAGGTAGGCGCGTGCCCTGCAAACTTGTATTCTCTCTTCAATGGTTGGAAAATCAAGAAGGTAGTGCATCGCCCTGCATGCTGTATCTCTTGTACATCCAAGAATAATGAGCATAGCTTCATTCTGTATCCTTTCCATCCTTTCTATCTGCTTATGGCTGAGAGTCAAGATTGCCACTGCATACTCCAAAACAGACATGACCAGCCCCTCGTACAGAAGACATAGATGGCGCTGCTCACAGTTTGCTGCCGCCATCACCCGCATCGCTGCCAAACCCCGCTTGGCCTTTGTTATCACCTGGTCTATGTGCACATTATAAGCAAGGCTTCGATCAAACCGTATCCCCAGGTAATTCATTGCCTGCGTTCTTTCCACCGTCTCTGAACACAGCATTACAGTTGGTGTTGGATTGTTGACAATATGATTATTCAACGAGAACCAAGTCACTGTTGCCTTTGTTGGGTTGACCATTGCCCCAGCTTCATCACACCAAGTACTTATGCGATTGAGTTCGGTTTGTAGTTCCCCAGCAACCTCCTCTCTATCCTTACCCTGACGATACACTAAAACATCATCGGCATATGACAATGTCCTGCCAGGTCCAGTGATCTGCTCACTGGTGATTCTCACTGTGTAGGCGTTGAACAGTACCGGAGATAATGGTGATCCCTGTGGTAGGCCAGGATATATTGTTGTTGGTTCCGAAGTCCAACTGCCACATCTAAAAACTACTTTCCGTTGGAAGAGGGCTGCAGTGATCCAACTAAGGAGGAATGGACTAATAGTAGAGCAATAGTAGTAGTAGTAGTAGTAGTAGTAGTAGTAGTAGTAGTAGTAGTAGTAGTAGTAGTAGTAGTAGTAGTAGTAGTAGTAGTGGTGGTGGTGGTGGTGGTGGTGGTAATGGTAGTAGTAATAGTAGTAGTAGTAGTAGTAGTAGTAGTAGTAGTAGTAGTAGTAGTAGTAGTAGTAGTAGTAGTAGTAGTAGTAGTAGTAGTAGTAGTAGTAGTGGTGGTGGTGGTAGTAGTAGTAGTATGCCTTTTTCAGTCCTGAAGGACTATAGAGTTATGCCGCTGGGGAGGTACCTGACAGCACCGTTGGTGACTGTACAGTCCAATGCCAGAGTGACAATCTCTGTCACAGATTCCGCATCTGTAAGACGAGGCAGGTCACGCAGTAAGTGACTGCATTTTATGCCTGTGCCGCCTATCTTCAGTTTGTTGGATCAGATTGCGCTCAGATTGGATAATATATATATATATATATATATATATATATATATATATATATATATATATATATATATATATATATATATATATATATATATATATATATATATATATATATATTCGACTATTCGACTGGCACATTGCCGTCTTGACAGACGATAGTTTGTAAAATGGAGTTATACCTCTCCATAACACAAAGCCTGGGCTGAAATTAGAAACCATGTGTTGCCCATGCAGCATGATCCCTTTCTCGACCTGTCTAGTTTACTCCAAAGGAAAGGTAACACCAATACGTCTGGAACAAGACAAGCTGCAGAAGCTGCCGGATCAACAAAGCAATGCTCTAACTGTCCGCCGATCGTAGCTTCCATTCTAGACTAGTTGCCAACTAAAGCTTAGGGCCTGGTCTGCCCTGCCATGACATTTAGTCTGTAGGTTGCATTTGCTCGCACTAGGGTAAGGCTTGTACCCTCCCAGTTGCACTCTTCCGCCCGAAACCGTTGGCACAGTGTGGAGTGTCGGGTTTTGTGAGCGCTGCCCAACATTTGGAGCTAACAGGTAGTACAGTGGTATCTGGGGTTACGAACTTAATTCGTTCCAGAACTCGGTTCGTAACCCGAAAATTGAGATCAATGAAATAAAGACAATCCGTTTCAAGATGAAAGAATCGTTCTTTCTCCTTCCCCCCCCCCCCCAATTGTACCCTCCCAGTTGCACTCTTCCGCCCGAAACCGTTGGCACAGTGTGGAGTGTCGGGTTTTGTGAGCGCTGCCCAACATTTGGAGCTAACAGGTAGTACAGTGGTATCTGGGGTTACGAACTTAATTCGTTCCAGAACTCGGTTCGTAACCCGAAAATTGAGATCAATGAAATAGAGACAATCCGTTTCAAGATGAAAGAATCGTTCTCTCTCCTCCCCCCCCCCCCTCCCCAATTAACATCCGGTCGTTTACCTGACAAAATGCAAAGAATAAGTGTACTTCACGTATTAAATAAAGAGAAAGAAAACAACCAAATAAATTAAATGTAAAATTTAAAAAAAAAGATTTAGTCTATCTGTCTTACGAAGAAAACGATCATGGGAAATTTCTCACTTTCTTTGCTATTCTGAATCATTAGCTTCAGGAGTTTCTTGTCACTGTTTCTTGGCAACCGACCGGGAATCTTTCTGCACCAAGAAACTATCAAGGGAAATTTGTCGCTTCCTTTTTTGGAGAATCTTTCTGATGTGGGCCATCGTGTTTTCATTTATCAGGTTTACTGCCCTGTTAGCAACAAGTTTGTTTGGATGATGGTTCACAATGAAGTTTCTGACGTCTGCCCACTTACTGCAAATTTCTTTAACCCTGGCAGTTGGAAAGGTCACTGACTCCTCATCATCGGACGACTGCTCCTCCTTTAATGTCTTTAGCTGTTCATTCTGAAGATCCACAAGCTCATCTGTAGGGAACCCTCCACTGTGGTCCTCAATCAGTTCCTCTAAGTCGTTGCCATCGACTTCCAGGCCCATATTTTTGCCCAAGGACACAATCGCATCCACTACTTTGACACAGAAAAGCAGAGTTAGCCTGTCTTTCATTGGTTTGTGTCCCGTCAGTGCTTTTTCCTCCTGGGTGATAAAGGTCCTCTTTAGCATGTTCTTCCAGAAGAGGCCTGTTTCATCGCAATTAAAGACTTGTTGTGGAACCGTAGTCTTCATCTGTGATGATCTTATCAAATTCCACCTTGTACTCTCCTGCTTCTTTCTCGTTAGAACTTGCAGCCTCTCCGTGCCCAATTACACTATGAATACCACTTCTTATTTTGAACTTTTCAAACCAGCCTCTTTTTTTTTTTTTTTTTTTTTTTTTTTTTCCGCGTTTCCATCCTGTTTCAGGATATTGCGGTCAACACCAGCATCTTTCAGCTGTATGTTGATTCCTAGGCTAGATTACGCTCATCAGCACGCCACAACTTTCTGAGCGACCGGCTCCATACTCTCATAAGTCACTTTTGCGATTCGAACCACTGCTAATTCTCGTCGCGTCACGTGACGAGAGTATTCGGGGTTAGCGGAGAAAGCTGCTAACCCCTCGGCCACGAAGCCGGTCAAACCAGCCTCTGCTGGCTTTAAAATCGTCAGTCTCAGCACTTGTACCAAGCAATTTTGACAATGAATCACCGTGCAACAGCTTCGCCTTTCCCATATTATTGCCTCACTAACACAGTCTCCTGCAAGTTGCTTTTTATTGATCCAGATCAAGCGAAAATATTCAAATTTATCTAAAATTTGAGATCTTTGCTTCTGCAGCTTTGTTACGCCTTTAGCCACATCGACTGATTTGAGTAACTCTTTGTTCTTTATGATGGTGTAGATCAGGGGTCACCAAACTTTTTTCACGGCGGGCCGGATAACTGACAAAATGACGAGCGCGGGCCGGATACTCATTCTGTACAATACTTGCGCCGAACTCCGTGGCGAAGGTCTTACAGACACAGTTCGTAATCCCGTATACCCGCGTTCGAAACACAGCTGCGCGCTATTTGGCAGCACAACGCGTTGCGCTGGATTTTAAAGCTATGGTATGGGTGCCGGTCGTTCAGAAAGCAATGGCAAACTACTTAACTTAAACTTGCCAAGACATCAACAACAGCAACAAATGCTGGTGTTGACTGCAAACATCCTGTAACGGATGTTACAGGATGTAACGGATATGTAAACAGATGTAAAGGATATGCAACTAACTTTAACAATACTTGCAAGCCAGAACGAAAGCTCTGGGAGAAAAAATGAAAAACTAAGTTAATCATGGGTGAGTGGCGTGCAATGCACAAAAAACAAAGACAACCAACATATTTATTTTTAGCTGATTCCACTGAAGGTTATAGTCTTGCAAACCTTTTTGCACTTCCATAAAAATGTCTTTTCCAGTTGTTCCAGGCATGCTGCAAACGGATGCCAACTCTTCCGTTATATGGAAGTCCACATTGACACCACAAATGAACACGAGAAGTTGTGACGTACTCGAGAGATCAGTAGACTCATCCAGTGCCAGAGAATACCACAACAAGTTCCTAGCCTTCTCGCGTATCTGCAGCACTATGCTCTCTCCACGTTCTTCGCACAACTGAACTTGCTGAAAGGCTGATAGTTCCAAACAAATCGGTTTTCTCAGGACACAAGTCATTTGCTGCTTCCATCATACACACTTTGATGAAGTAGCCATCAGTAAACGGGTTTCCTCGTTCTGCCATCTTATGCACTATTTTGTAACTTGTACGAGTGACAGATTCATTTTTCAGCACACTTTCTCGTGAAGAGATTTCTTTGTGCTTCTAAGCCACGTTTCATGGACTCATATTTCTCAGAGCGTAACTTTCCAGAAAACTTTGAATATGTTGATAGATGTTTTGTTTCGTAGTGACGCCGAAGATTGTACTCTTTCAAAACCGCAACACTTTCGCTGCATATTATGCAATTGGATTTCTGATCCTTTGATTCCACAAAGAAGTAATTTACTCCCCATTCTTAATTGAAAACGCGACACTCGGCGTCCACTTTTCTTTTCTTAGTAGCCATAATGAAGGGTGAAGTACACAGGATCTGAAAATGAAAAAGAGATTGAATTAGAAACATAATTAAAACCCTATTGAAACACAAGAAAAGCAGAAGACTAGGGGTCACTGGTGAAGCTACGGCTCACCAAAGGTACATATAAAGTTTATAGGTACCTTTGGTAATAGAATATATCTCATAATAAGGTTTGTACAATATATCAATAGGGCCGGCCTAAATAAACAGCCTAGAGCAGAGGTTTTCAACCGGGGTTCCGTGAATGGCAGTCAGGGGTTCTGCCGAAACAGACCGAAATCGCCTACATGCAACATCTGTGCCGATCTGGTTTATTACATAAAGTAGGACAAACACTTGGATCATCGCACAGAGTTCCTTGAGCAACGTAAAAATTTGCATAAGAATCTGCTTCAGAAGAAAGGTTTAAAAACACTGGTCTAGAGACCAGCTCGATTAACCTTGACCGGGGAATTCTTCTGAGCTGGGGATAATATTTTCATAATAACATGAAGCTTCTATGGCATTTTTATGCTATGTTTGCTACTTTATTGCCTCTATTCACACTTGTAGTTCACTTACCTATCACTGTCAAACAAAGAAATCCTTGTTACATACCTATAAAATGGATGACTGGCAAAAATAAGTAAATATTTCTGGAGCATAGGACCTGTGTTAACAGCCGGACGCATCTGGGGGAGTGAAATATGCATGTGTGTCTGTTGCCATGGAAACCATGATAACGTCAGTGTCGTATCCTCCTTTAAAGTGTCGTCCCTGGAGTGAGGAGAGTCAACACCCACATTATAATATTTTTCTTTCCTATCAATATCCTGAAGAATCCACCAGCTTCCGTCCAACACACTCCATCAGCCCGTGGACACCTTTTCCTATCACTCTCTCACTGTTTTTATATTACATCTACCATGTTTTGTGACGAATTGGTTGCAGACGCAATTCGTAATCCCGCATGCCGGGTTTGAAACAGCTGTGGGGGATTTCGCAAGAAACCGTCTTGCCTTGGTTTTAATACGGTGGTATGTGTGCCAGTCGTTCAGAAATCAATGGCAAACTACTGTGCGTAACCTCTTTTTTTTTTTTTTTTTTTCCCGCGTTTCCATCCTGTTTCAGGATATTGCGGTCAACACCAGCATCTTTCAGCTGTATGTTGATTCCTAGGCTAGATTACGCTCATCAGCACGCCACAACTTTCTGAGCGACCGGCTCCATACTCTCATAAGTCACTTTTGCGATTCGAACCACTGCTAATTCTCGTCGCGTCACGTGACGAGAGTATTCGGGGTTAGCGGAGAAAGCTGCTAACCCCTCGGCCACGAAGCCGGTCAAACCAGCCTCTGCTGGCTTTAAAATCGTCAGTCTCAGCACTTGTACCAAGCAATTTTGACAATGAATCACCGTGCAACAGCTTCGCCTTTCCCATATTATTGCCTCACTAACACAGTCTCCTGCAAGTTGCTTTTTATTGATCCAGATCAAGCGAAAATATTCAAATTTATCTAAAATTTGAGATCTTTGCTTCTGCAGCTTAGTTACGCCTTTAGTCACATCGACTGATTTGAGTAACTCTTTGTTCTTTATGATGGTGTAGATCAGGGGTCACCAAACTTTTTTCACGGCGGGCCGGATAACTGACAAAATGACGAGCGCGGGCCGGATACTCATTCTGTACAATACTTGCGCCGAACTCCGTGGCGAAGGTCTTACAGACACAGTTCGTAATCCCGTATACCCGCGTTCGAAACACAGCTGCGCGCTATTTGGCAGCACAACGCGTTGCGCTGGATTTTAAAGCTATGGTATGGGTGCCGGTCGTTCAGAAAGCAATGGCAAACTACTTAACTTAAACTTGCCAAGACATCAACAACAGCAACAAATGCTGGTGTTGACTGCAAACATCCTGTAACGGATGTTACAGGATGTAACGGATATGTAAACAGATGTAAAGGATATGCAACTAACTTTAACAATACTTGCAAGCCAGAACGAAAGCTCTGGGAGAAAAAATGAAAAACTAAGTTAATCATGGGTGAGTGGCGTGCAATGCACAAAAAACAAAGTCAACCAACATATTTATTTTTAGCTGATTCCACTGAAGGTTATAGTCTTGCAAACCTTTTTGCACTTCCATAAAAATGTCTTTTCCAGTTGTTCCAGGCATGCTGCAAACGGATGCCAACTCTTCCGTTATATGGAAGTCCACATTGACACCACAAATGAACACGAGAAGTTGTGACGTACTCGAGAGATCAGTAGACTCATCCAGTGCCAGAGAATACCACAACAAGTTCCTAGCCTTCTCGCGTATCTGCAGCACTATGCTCTCTCCACGTTCTTCGCACAACTGAACTTGCTGAAAGGCTGATAGTTCCAAACAAATCGGTTTTCTCAGGACACAAGTCATTTGCTGCTTCCATCATACACACTTTGATGAAGTAGCCATCAGTAAACGGGTTTCCTCGTTCTGCCATCTTATGCACTATTTTGTAACTTGTACGAGTGACAGATTCATTTTTCAGCACACTTTCTCGTGAAGAGATTTCTTTGTGCTTCTAAGCCACGTTTCATGGACTCATATTTCTGAGAGCGTAACTTTCCAGAAAACTTTGAATATGTTGATAGATGTTTTGTTTCGTAGTGACGCCGAAGATTGTACTCTTTCAAAACCGCAACACTTTCGCTGCATATTATGCAATTGGATTTCTGATCCTTTGATTCCACAAAGAAGTAATTTACTCCCCATTCTTAATTGAAAACGCGACACTCGGCGTCCACTTTTCTTTTCTTAGTAGCCATAATGAAGGGTGAAGTACACAGGATCTGAAAATGAAAAAGAGATTGAATTAGAAACATAATTAAAACCCTATTGAAACACAAGAAAAGCAGAAGACTAGGGGTCACTGGTGAAGCTACGGCTCACCAAAGGTACATATAAAGTTTATAGGTACCTTTGGTAATAGAATATATCTCATAATAAGGTTTGTACAATATATCAATAGGGCCGGCCTAAATAAACAGCCTAGAGCAGAGGTTTTCAACCGGGGTTCCGTGAATGGCAGTCAGGGGTTCTGCCGAAACAGACCGAAATCGCCTACATGCAACATCTGTGCCGATCTGGTTTATTACATAAAGTAGGACAAACACTTGGATCATCGCACAGAGTTCCTTGAGCAACGTAAAAATTTGCATAAGAATCTGCTTCAGAAGAAAGGTTTAAAAACACTGGTCTAGAGACCAGCTCGATTAACCTTGACCGGGGAATTCTTCTGAGCTGGGGATAATATTTTCATAATAACATGAAGCTTCTATGGCATTTTTATGCTATGTTTGCTACTTTATTGCCTCTATTCACACTTGTAGTTCACTTACCTATCACTGTCAAACAAAGAAATCCTTGTTACATACCTATAAAATGGATGACTGGCAAAAATAAGTAAATATTTCTGGAGCATAGGACCTGTGTTAACAGCCGGACGCATCTGGGGGAGTGAAATATGCATGTGTGTCTGTTGCCATGGAAACCATGATAACGTCAGTGTCGTATCCTCCTTTAAAGTGTCGTCCCTGGAGTGAGGAGAGTCAACACCCACATTATAATATTTTTCTTTCCTATCAATATCCTGGAGAATCCACCAGCTTCCGTCCAACACACTCCATCAGCCCGTGGACACCTTTTCCTATCACTCTCTCACTGTCGTACTATGCCCCCTTCTCATATTTCCCCAACGCAACATACTCAACAAACTCTTGCTTCTAAAAATTAATAAAGATTAATTTATTAAAAGAAAAGTGTAACGTATATGAGACGTGTATGTGAAGAAAATGTGTGTCGTGTATAATAACATAAATGTATATGTCAGCCCTCAAAGTTCAGGATCATAGTGCACACATCATGGCAAGGATTACACGACATCACACGAGTCAGTACAATAGACCTCACCGAAGTCGTATCCTTCTCTCCAGACATGTCCTCCTCCAGGAGCTCTGATGACCATGAGATCTGAATCCCATGTAAATATATAATCCGTGGAAAAATACTATTATTGTTCCTAACACAACGGTTCCTATTAGTTCTGTATTTTCACTCTTAAAACAGTCAATGTATCTAGACAAAAATGGCTTGCTTTATTCACTAGATATTGTCTGAAAGTTCTGATTTCCTTGATACGTGGAACAACTACACTTCAATGTTTGGTTTCATCTAATGTGAACATCAGTTCCTACTGATCTAGTTCCTCATGGGCTGAACATCCATCACTTCAGGTGTGTTAACGATTGGTATTCACTCATGTAGGATACCTATACCATTAGGCTCCACCGAGCAATGTGTATTAACTTCTTCCGTTGCAAAAGTTGCTGGCCAATCTCTCTACATCATAATTTATCCGGGATCGGATTTTTCATTGGTTCCAGGTTCTTCATTCCAACCAGAGGGAACCTGTAACATAAATCATACAACCGGTGCTAGCCTCCACGTCACTGATCTCTATTAGATGATCGTGGCCATCGGCCTCGCTCAGAAAATAAAGTGAACCTACTCTGTCAGGGACAGATGACTGAACACATAGGTTATCATCAGGCCAAGACAAGAAAAAAAATCAACAAACAGAATGCGGAACCCCGCCCACCAGGGACACCTACAGGAATATCCCAATTATCCCTCATTACTCAATTCTCAACTAGTAAAGCTTATCAACACTTCACTAATCTATTTTCAACTAACAGAGCTAAGTATCACTCTCTAGTGTTAACAAGTCTACAGTCTATATTAATTAGAACTAATTATAATAGGTTCTACCTTAGGCAACACCGCAGTTAGATCAATTTACATCTACTCTTGCCATGACAGGCACGTGTAAAATTAAATTAACTCAATTCGCACACGGTAGACATATTTCCACTCAGAACTGCAGTGCCGAAGCACGTCCGCTAAAATTCAAGGTTTGAGTTCAACTGTCCTCTCCAATCATGGTTTTTGGCAAAACCTAAAATTGGTCACATGACGGTATTCTTCCGGTCCACACAGGTGTTATTTGGACATATCATCCATTGTCAAGAATCCATTTTCCCTCGCTTAGTCACTGTCAAAGTTGTCATCACTTGTTTTGACCTCCCCAACAAGCTAGCGAGTTACTGTATGATCCCAACAACAGTTGTCAATAGCAATCTGCCAATCTGCATGATGTCCGGAAACTCTATATGTCAGATGGACTGTTTTCTTCCGAGCTGAGTACTTCCGCTCTCAATCCAACCTGTTTATGAACTGTCAAAGCGATGTATGATTCAGCGCACTCACTTCCCCTACACATCTGCAGCTGTTAACTCTGCCCGACCTGTGATGGCTGACATCCGATGGTAACCAGGATCTGACGGGCTCTATCTGTATTCGAATGTTGATAAACTGTCAAAGCGATGCAGGGACCCGTCTCACTCACCACCGAGTGTTCCCAATCCGTCGACCAGATGTACACGTGCAGCTACAAATATTGTCCTGGGATTTTGACATCCGATTTGTTGAAACAACCTTTGGCCTCGAACATCCGCTAATTCAGATCGCCTTTGTTCTCATAATGGTTAAATCACGTTGGTCCATCATGTGACAGTCAGAACGAAGGCGGAGCTACCACGAGCCGGGGAAGGACTTGGGATAGCGCAAAATAAGCAAACATTACAATAAACAAGAAAATCTAGATAAAATAATTTATAATTGAAAATAGTAAATTTAAGACACATAGTAGCTAGGAGGTCTCCGCACGTGTGAAGATCTTCTATTATTATTCGAAACATAATATTTATATTTAAATTGTATCACAACATCTCGTGTTCCATACATGATATCAAGCAAGGTGGAGTACCGTCGGCGGGCCGGATGAAATTACGTCGCGGGCCGGATCCGGCCTGCGGGCCGTAGTTTGGTGACCCCTGGTGTAGATAGTTGATTTTGTCATGCTGTACTCATTAGTGATGTCCCACACACGAACGCCATTTTCATGTTTCATAATTATTTCCTTCTTTACTTCCCTTTTATACGTTTCTACTTCCTAGCAGCACCACTACTGTTCTTCGAACTCATAACTGATGGGGTAAACAAGAACAATAATGAAAGAGATAAACTGAACACAATACCACTGCCAAGAAATCTTTTACTGCTGTGTAGTAAGGCGAAGTACTGCTGTTTAGTGAAAGCGAAGCTGCCCACGCTTGCAAAACTAGGATTCTAGGCTAGCGCTGTTCGTTATCCGAGACAAAAAAATATTAGAAGTTGTTGATCGTAACCCGAATTGTTCGTGATCTGAGGCGTTCATAACCCGAGGTACGACTGTAGTACCGTCTACTGTCATACGGTGGCTGTGGTTTTACTTTGTTTGTCTATTATTTCTCTTGCCTTCGAGTATATTCAGTAACAGACCTTCATGTCTCATATTGTGTCCAAGCCAGGATATACTTCCAGCCGATCTTTCCGCATATATATATATATATATATATATATATATATATATATATATATATATATATATATATATATATATATATATATGCTTGGATGCCGTAGTAATGCATTGCCTAACAAGCTTTCTCGCCTTTCCTATGGTTTAGCGTTTATTTTGCTGTTGTTTTTTTTCCCTGAAAGACCAAAGTGTCTTTGTACCGTTAGTGGTGTCCAGTTCAATACAGAGCTATTTCTCTGTCTGATTTAAGTTGTAGGTCATGCTAAACCTGCAGCTCGCGGAGCTGAGTTGAGTTGAGTCAAGAACCGACATCGTTGCTCTTGGCACACTCCCATAAGAACTCAGTACTCATCTTCAACAGCCAGCGTAGAGTTCCCGTACTAATGGTGCCCGTTGCAATCTGATTATATGTCCGTCTCTGAGAGTCGACTGTCGACCAGATCCTCTGACCACCCCCTCTTACTGCATTCCCTTTAGACCATGATAGTCTATCTGTTCTTCTGCATTAATCAAATTCTCCCTGAGAGCCTTCACACTATCTGCTTTATCACGCATCAAATCACCCCTTAATGACCAGACACCAGCCAATCTGTCTGCTCAGGCTACTGTAGAAGGTGGACGAGCCTTGGACCAGGCTGATATTCTGAATGCTCTACGAGAAGTAAGTCGTTTGCGAGAACCAAGTAATGAATGAATCTACAACCATGGTCAGACTGCGAGAACAGCCAATTAAAAGAGGTGTGGCCAAACAAGAGCACTACGCGGAAAGCCAAAGAAGAGTAATAAACCAACACAGAACTGGTGTAGTTAGCCTCTACATGCTGCGGGATTTACTGAGGAGGGGATCCGAACACTTATGGACTGAATGTAACGACGTGCAATGAGGATGATCTGTTGAATAACTAACTAACTAACATTCATCTGGCCGAATGGCTAAGAACTCCGGATTCTCCTCCGTGAGACCCGGGTTCGAAACCTCGGTAAGGTGTGGATTTTTGTCTGTCAGGGGCAAAAGAAAACCATAACCTGCACAGTTCGCGGTAACTGCACTAGCCACGCGGCCTTAATTCATCAGGCTCAAGGACCCCCCCCCCCCCCCTCCCCAATCCCCTCCCCCTGCCATACACTGCAAGGTACTATTGGCAGTAGATTATCGTTTGACAGATGACCAAATCATTAACGTTATCATTACACTCGCGCGGTAAATGACTCCATAGTTGGCAACAATGAAAACTGTCCAGCAGACGTCAGAGGCGTATTGGCAGGGCATTCCAAAGGTTTAACAGTATGAAGAACCAATGGTAGAATACAGTATTGATTGCAGACAATGAGCAGGATCTGCACCATTTAGTAGATGCGATTGTTGCACACTGTGAACAACTTGGGTTAGAATTAAATTCCTTTTAGGCCAGGAAAATGCAAAGAATACCATGGACAGCCAGAAAGACCAATGAACAAGTTCTTCAAGAAACAAATGAAGATGGTAAACTGATTAGAGACATTAGACGTAGACAGTCACAATTTTTTGGGCATGTTATGAGAAGAAATGATCTGGAGAACTTGGTGACAACTGGTAAGATAGAGGGGAACTGACCAAGGGGAAGACCTAGAAGCAAGTACCTGGATGGCTTGCCTTATGGCATGGTCGAGACAGAAACACGGAGCTGATCCACAACTCTGGTGATCGAGTGAGATGGTAGAACATGACCGCCCACGCTTACCGGCATGGCTCATGATGGATGGATGGAGGCCAGGTCTGCCTGGATGGGCAAGATCAGCGTTTTAAAGGGTGAAAAAAGCAACAATCCTGTTTTGACTGAGGTTCGAACACGTGTCCACGGGGCCGACAGGTAAGCGTTCCAGTCATTGTGCCACCGCGCCTCCTCGTTACTTAACAGATTCGGTGCCCCCCCCCCCCCCCCCCCCAAAAAAAAATATTTGGTCTGAACCAAACAAACATAAAGATGACGGAAAATGAGCAGTAGGTGGTGTGTCACAGTTATGACTTAAACAGTGTTATTATGGGGGAAGACATGTTGTATTGTTTATTAAAATACAGTGGGGTAGCATATTGAAAACGACTGTATATAAGCCCTCGGCAGATACGGGAGGTCGCTTCAGACGATACTGAAAGACATACTGAAAGAAGAAATTACAGAAGCCGTCAGATTAGCCCCAGTGAACAAATCACCAGGACAAGATGAAGTACCAAATGAACTAATTAAAGCAGCAAGAGAAGTAGGAACAGCATGGTTACATAGACTATTCAACCATGTTTGGGTAGAACAACAGACACCACGAGACTCCTGGGGAAACGCCACAATAATCCCAATCTGGAAAAAGCAAAGGCAGCAAAAGAGACTGCACACAATACAGGGGCATTTCATTGTTGAGTCATACTGGGAAAATATTTTGCACAATTCTTGAGAAAAGATTACGAACTACTATAGAACCACAGCTAAGCGAAACACAACTTGGACTTAGGAAAAACAAAGGATGCACAGATGCCATTTTTGCTCTTAGACAATTTATAGAAAAATCAATCGAATTCAATGAAACACTCTACTTAGCCTTTGTCGACCAAGAAAATGTATTTGCTAGAGTAGATAGAAACAAGCTGTGAGAAATCCTTAAACAATGTGGAGTGAGTATGCATCTAACAAACCTATCTAGAAGCTTATACAACAACAGGGAATGCATAGTGAGAGCAACTGGAGGACACTTAGAACCCTTCACCATAAGATCCGAATACGACAAGGTTGTGTCCTGTCCCCTCTCTTGTTCATAACATATATAGACAACATATGTAAAGAAACCAGCCAAACAGAGACCACAAGAACACAGCATGACGAGAACACGGAAACAGAACCATCTGCAAATCCAACCATTAGAGAACTCCTGTTTGCGGACGACTAAAAGCTAATAGCAAAATCAGAATCTGAATTACAAGACCACATGAATAGCCTAAATAAAATGTGTAGGGTACATAACATGAAAATTAGCACAAGCAAAACAGAGGTAATGACTGTAACTAAAGAAAAAAGAAGCGACAACGATTCACCTAAACGAACATCCATTTAAACAAGTAAAGAGTTTAAAGTACCTCATTCATTCATTCATTCATTCATTCATTCATTCATTCATTCATTTATTCATTCATTCATTCAGTAGCATGTCCTTTGCAGAACCTCGCTCCAATAACAACCTTCCGGAAAACCTCTCGATCATAAGCAAGATGTCCCGCGTCTGATACACCCATCTGGAGATCATCCGCCACATCCTGCACCCATCTTCTCTTTGGCCTTCCTCTTCCTCTCTTCCCAGGCATATACCCCTCCATTATTGGGAATCACATTTGACAGGAGCCTGTCCTTCAAGGACCATGTGGAGACGGTTGTGACAAGATCTCAAAAGGGACTCAATGCACTTAAAACTATGGCTGTAATGGACACAGAACAAAGAATGCTTTTCACACTATACCAGCACTTGATCCTCTCAGTGATTGATTATGGACTAGGACTGCTCACTGTCTCAAAGAGTCAGCTGGTGAAGTTAGAGCGCATACAGAACGAAGCTATGCGGGTCATTCTGGGATGCACCAGAGACACCCCAGTGGTGTGTATGCGTTATATCCTTGGTTTGCCGACTGTTGCAGGTAGGCTCAAGGTGATGCAGGCGAAGGCATACCTCAGAATAACTGCAGACACAGATCACCCTTTGCACGAGGCGCTGGACGCATTTAAGGGTCAGCGACTGATAAGAGAGAAATCATGGATGGCTCAAGCGGAGGATACGATCAGACAGGTGTGCATCTTGGAGAACATTAGGCGAGGAGAGGAGTGGGTCAGAGTGCCAGCGGAGCAGTCAGACTTGTGCAGAGTTATAACACATTGTGCCGGTACTGCAGGGAGTCCAGCAGGGGCCACGGAAGTGGAAATCCACCAACTGATTCAGGATAATGCTCGCTCAGGTGATGTGATTATCTATACAGATGGTTCGGTGTCGAGAGGTAGGAAAAGTTCCCGGGGGTTCTTAGCAAAAGCTAATGGTCGCCGTTTGGTGCAGGAGATCTTGACATATGATACCACAACATCTAGCTTAAGAATGGAGGTGGAGCCGGTCAGTGTAGCTTTCCGCTGGATCGAGAATACGATACATACACATATCGTGATTGTAACTGACTCAGAAAGCAAGCTGAGGAAGGTGAGGACAGGTATGTTTCGTGCAGAGTGGATTGCTTCGTTTCGGAGGTCACAGGTGGCAAGTATCGCCTGGATCTTTTCTCCGGGGCATGCAAGTGTGCTGGGAAATGAACAGGCGGACAGATTGGCTGGCTCTGCAGAACTTGGTGGAGTATTGATGCATGACAAGGCAGACGTGGTTGCGGCCTTGTGGGAGCACGTGTACACCTCGGAGGAGCACATGGATCACCATGGTCTGGCAAGAATGTGACAGCGAGGAGTGACGAGGGGATCTGGCCGACGCTCAACGCTCAGAGGAAAGGCGAGACGGACTTATAATCAGATTGCTACTGGTACTATTGGTGTTGGAACTCTTCGCTGGCTGCTGAGGATGGGGACGGAGCGCTTATGGGAATGCCCCGAATGCTGTGATGTCGATTCCTAAATCAATCAATCAATCAATCAATCAATCAATCAAATGGACAGTTGGCAGACGATGTGATCAGTATCATGCCGCCGTCATTACTTCGAAGGAAATTTATTGTTACCGATGTTAAACTGGATCCATTTTTTTCCAAGGCTTTTTTTTTTTTTTTTTTTTCCGCGTTTCCATCCTGTTTCAGGATATTGCGGTCAACACCAGCATCTTTCAGCTGTATGTTGATTCCTAGGCTAGATTACGCTCATCAGCACGCCACTACTTTCTGAGCGACCGGCTCCATACTCTCATAAGTCACTTTTGCGATTAGAACCACTGCTAATTCTCGTCGCGTCACGTGACGAGAGTATTCGGGGTTAGCGGAGAAAGCTACTAACCTCTCGTCCATGGAGCCGGTATATTATTTTTTTTTAAATCTCATCTGGAAGAGATTTGATCACATAACCCCCAGACCAGAGCCAAGCTTCTAGCCACTGCACTACCACATTCCTTGACAAAGCTGTGTCCTCTTTTATTAATTTACTGCTGCGTTTTTCCAAACAGATTAATGTCTTCTTAGAAAATATGCGCTGTAAATTGCTAGGGTCAAATTAACAGGACGCACAGATGAGACGTTTACACACTTGAACTGACCCGAAACTGACCCGATAAAGCAGTGGCTTGTGTTATTAATTTGCGGTTTTTAAATTTAAATTATCCAGACATATTAATGTATCTTTTGATCTAACTCCCTGAACCATCTATCAGAAGAACCCCAATGATGAGGCGTTGAGACGATTTTGAAATTGACTCTACAGAGCAGAAGAGATGTGTGTGTGTGTGTGTGTGTGTGTGTGTGTCTGTGTGTGTGTGTGTGTGTGTGTGTGTGTGTGTGTGTGTGTGTGTGTGTGTGTGTGTGTGTGTGTGTGTGTGTGTGTGTGTGTGTGTGTGTGTGTGTGTGTGTGTGTGTGTGTGTGTGTGTGTGTGTGTGTGTGTGTGTGTGTGTGTGTGTGTGTGTGTGTGTGTGTGTGTGTGTGTGTGTGTGTGGAAAACGAAAAAAAAACAAAAACAAAAACAAAACAAAAAACGTCCAAAGATCCTCGACCGAGCCTGTCATGTCCTGTAAATTCATTCTGTAAACGACGTCATTAAAAAGGTAAAGTTTACAAGTGTGATATTCATTTCAAAGATTGCATACTCCCCACAACGGGATAAAATACGGACTGTATTACAAACAAGCATATCGTTTATACAGAGAGCCGAGGTTCGCGGCAGTCAAGACGGTATTCCCAAATTAAAATTTGAACACAGGTATTTCAGAACAGTCACTTTGTGTGCAGACATTTGATATGCTGATATCGGCCAGACACCTGTAGCAAGTATTGCAGTGAATACAGCTACATGGATGTGGCGGGAGAGTTAACAATAATAGTACGACGTGTCCATCAATCCATTGTGCATCTTCAAAATTCTATAGCTGCAGATATTTTCTTCTTCTTCTTCATTCTTCTTCATTCTTCTTCTTCTTCTTCTTCTTCTTCTTCTTCTTCTTCTTCTTCTTCTTCTTCTTCTTCTTCTTCTTCTTCTTCTTCTTCTTCTTCTTCTTCTTTTTCTTCTTCCCTCCTCCTTCTCCTCCTCCTCCTCCTTCTTCTTTTCTTCTTCTTCTTCTTCTTCTTCTTCTTCTTCTTCTTCTTCTTCTTCTTCTTCTTCTTCTTCTTCTTCTTCTTCTTCTTCTTCTTCTTCTTCTTCTTCTTCTTTTTCTTCTTCCCTCCTCCTTCTCCTCCTCCTCCTCCTCCTCCTTCTTCTTCTTCTTCTTCTTCTTCTTCTTCTTCTTCTTCTTCTTCTTCTTCTTCTTCTTCTTCTTCTTCTTCTTCTTCTTCTTCTTCTTCTTCTTCTTCTTCTTCTTCTCCTCTTCTTCTTCTTGTAATCCTTCTCATGTAACTGGCTTGGAGCAGAGACTGGCGACTACGATCCTTAACAACACTGTCATCTGATATTAATTACCTTGGCATTTCATTTTCTCTTTCCTTATGAATTTCGTGAGTATTCAGCAATGCTAGCATCTGTGAATAGCACAGCGTTTGTTTATATCTATGCACACGTTGCTCTCAACATTCTTCTCAAGATCCACATGGGCTTCATGTATCGAGATTCCCACGGACTCCGCTACACCCTCCGTCCATCATTTACGTGGCCGGACTTTTCTTGCAGTTCCATTTGGTCTATACATCATTGCTTGTTGTGGTATACTGTTAGTTGGTAGCCTAGCTGCATGGCCAAACTATTTGACTTGCTGACTTCTGATAAAATCTATAACCTCCCACTTTAGGTCTAATTTCTTCATTTCTGAGTTTCTATCTTCTTGATACATTGAATATTCTTCTCAGGAATCTCACTTGTGTTGTGATTTTTATTGTCTCTTTTTCTGTCATTGTCCAGGTTTGGCATTGGTAGCATAGAGTTGGTAGGAAGATTGTGTTGTAGAGTGCTTTCTTAGTAACTTTTGATACGTGTTTGTTCTCTAGTATTGGTGCCATTTGTCCAATGCCCTGGTTTACCTCATTGCGTCTATATTCAATCTCGTCTTCTGATGTGCCATTTGATGATATTATACTTCCGAAGTACTTGAAGCTCTTTACTTGTTTCATGGGGTATTCTTTTGGACGAATCCTTGTTGTTTTGGTTAAAGTCATTACCTCTGTTTTATTGATGCTAATTTTCATGTGGTCTTGTAATTCTGCTTATGATTTTGCTATTTGTACTGGATCTTCCGCAAACAGGAACTCTTTAATGATGTAATCTGCCATTGGTTCTCCTATGTTTTGTTCGTCATGCGATGTTGTTGCGGTCTCTATTTGGCTGGTTTCTTTACAAATGCTGTCTATATAGGTTATGAACAAGAGAGGGGACAGGACACACTACACGAAAATATAAATAAAAAACCTTCTCATCTGTATCTTTGTTGTGGACTATACATGTGTTTCATGAAATCCGCGTTATGTTTCGAACAAAGCGACTGAACAGGAAATGTTATAATTGTAGAAGAACGGGCATACGTGTCTTTTCTATAAGTAATAAGTAAATAAGTAGTGTTTGTCGTGATTTGTCTGTTTTAAAAAAAAAGTCTTAAAAGTCGAGAGGATCGACTTCATTGCGCAGGAATTCATCTCATATGGCTCGGTGTCTTTCCGCAGAGTGGTCTGATGAAAGTGTCGCACAAAGCACGAACTCCGTAGCTCCAGCGATGACCCCCAGGAGTCTCCGAGAAAAAATGCACTCGTGAATCGAAAGACGTAGCCCGGAATCAAACTCACAACCTTCGGAGTGTGAGGCAGACGACTTGACCATTTCGCCACGAAGATTCCCGATTATAAGCTGGTAAACTATAGGCGCTCTTCCAAAACTATTGCTCATGTTGATGAATTTGCAAACGCCTTGCCATTGTAATTCTTAGTCTACCTTATCATCAGCTATGAGGCTAGACGTACTCGGCGGATGGGCCGAATTTATTGCAAGGGTTTAACCCCATCCGACTCAATCTCTCTGTACAGAACAACCGAATGCATCACACACAGGATGAGCTCCGTAGCTGCAGCCATAAACCCCAGGGGAGACAAATGCTGTCATGGCTTAAAGGACGCAGTCCGAAAGCGAACCCACCGCCTTCAGATCATGAAGTAGACGGGAGAGCTTTGCGTGTTTGTCTCTAGCTCTGAAGCTACCATGCTCGCTCTCAGCACAGGACTGGACATTGTTCTAGTCCATTGATATCTCACATTATGAGAAGACAAAAACTGGAACATGTTCAACAATCGGAAATATTTGTGGAAAGAGAGATGGGGAAGACAACGTGAAAAGATTCTCGACAGTCTTGTGTCATGGCATGGAAGGGAGTCAGCACACGTCGGAGATCGCAATTTGTGGAGAGGCATGATCGGCCACAAGAGCCGTCAAGGCACTGGATGATGTTGCTAGCACAAACACCTCAACTCTATTATGCAATGAGGTCAGATACACACCCCTCTCTGATTCGGGGTGTAAACTGTGTGAGCTGAAAAGAGCAGTTAGGTTTGTGACCTCATAGTTAGAGATGTGTATAAAAGGGTTTGCGGCATTTCCCTAGAAAGAGAAAGCAAAATGAAACAGATGACTGTTCTGAAAATGACGTTGATTTTGTTGTCATGTTATAGTGAAGCTGCGATATATCTTCATCTAGGCATCAGACATCAGCACGGTATTTTTGGGGAAACGAGGTTTCTTCACTGTACTGCAGCAGTGCCATCTATTAGGATCGCAGCTGTGGATGTCGATTGATGGAGTAATGCCTCGGTAAGCTCTAGTTCGTTAGCCCTGGCACAGTCGGTCAAGCTGTTAGTCTCTAACTGCATTCATCTCTTTGATGACATCTGTAGCCTTGGTTACAGCACATGAAACATATGTGAGAAATATCAACAGTGGGACATACATTATGTTGCAATTTAACACACACAGTACGCAATATTGGCTGACAAAAAAAGTATACGAAAAGAATGGGCAGCTAGCATATATAACCATACCCAACCATAAAAAATCAAATGTTTTATAGAGACAAAGATACGTCTAAATATTATGTTCAAATGCATTGCGGGAAAACCAGGTTGATTACAAATCAGAGCTCGGTTTCATAAATAGAGGTAGAAAGATGAACACATGTAACAAGATGTAAGAGTATGCAACAAAGTGTAATAACCAAAATAAGTAGTAACACGGCGCAACAAGAATACCAAATGTAACAATTCAAGAAAGCTCTGTGACTTTCCCATTGGTTACGTATAAGAGAACACCTATAGGAGAAAAGCTATATGAGAAAACATGACCAATCCGGTAATTTTGAAAAACAAAAACTAAAAGCCAAACACCCAAAGCATCATTGATCACCGGAAGTGGTCATTTAAAAACATAGAGACGTAATTTCAGTTTTCTAATGTCTTTGTTATTTGTCGGATAAACAGGATAGGAATTTCCTTCCGGGAAGGCTAGCCCGGCCAACAAATACCGGAAAAATTAAGATGTGTCGACCGAAAGGCGCAAATATGGGCGCTGTGCCGTAAACAGTCGCAACGCATTTACATCAAACACAACAGATATCGCGCGGTCGAAGAAGAAGTAAAAGTAGAAGAAGTTTCATTTTAGCATAGATAACATTATGCTGATTCATTCTGACTGCATTCTCACTGCATTCGCCTAAACCTAGAAGAGATCAAGTGAATGTTTATGGTGTTCCATCCAAGCCCAAAACAGCAGCCAGGAGAAAGCTCCACTTTTGTTAAGAATGCTGTTTGTAGTAACCATTTAATAGCTCATATTTCAAACGACACTTATTGTAAACTGTTAACATTTATACATCGACAGATTTTGAAGATTGAAAACTGCAGTAGAAATTCATGAACACCCTGTGCACCCGTACAGCAATAAATGTACCCAAGAGACCTTAGTGGGTTGAAAGGAGTGCTGGGATAAAAAGACATAATATATAATAATTGTCTCGAACGTTTCTTTCAAGCCATCAGGTATTTCTTGTGTGTATTTAAAAACTCGGATCTTCAAACGGGAATCATTTTTCAGACAGCACCGGTTGTTTCTGTGTCTGCCTCAACATTCCGTTATATTATCTGTCTAAAAATAGCACCAATGTGCGTCATTGGCAAATGCAGTGACTTTTTTTGTGTGTGGAGGGGGATCTTCTTCGGTTGCAATGCCGACTGGCGTAGGCGTTCATGTAACATGCAACCTAGGTATTCTTTTATTTGCCTTAAGGTTGTAATTTGACAGTTCAAACAAATGTCTGTCTTTCTCACTGTGTAAGTTTGTGTTTGATAGTGCTTCTTTCTTCCCGTCTTTCATTTTATTTTTGCTGCTCAGTCAAGATCAATAGAGCCACAGAAAGACATTTATTTGTGCTTCATAGATTATACTAAGGCATTTGATAAAGTAAAACATGATGAAATGATTAAAATGTTGGAAGATATTAACATTGATGGTAAAGATAATCAAAATAATAAAAACAATATATATATACTGGAACCAAGTGCATCAACTAAAATGGGAAATAAAGAAGGAACTCATGAACAAATAAGGCTGGGAGTACGACAGGGATGTGTTTTGTTACCGGATCTCTTCTCCATCTATAGCGAAGTAACAAAGAGAGAGATCAAAGAGAAGCCAGAAATAATATACGGAGGTTATAATATAAACAATATACGCTATGCAGATGACACAGTATTGATGGCGGATAATGCAGAAGATCTACAATTGTTGGACATTGTAGTAACAGAGAGTGCAAAGAAAGGACTTTACTAACAATGGTGATATCAAAGAAAAAGATGCCACATATATGTGAAATAGAGATATACGGGAAAATTCTTCACCAAGTGGATAGTTTTATATACCTAGGGGCATTTACAACATCAGATGGAAGATGTACAACAGAGATTAAGAGCAGAATAAGGCATGCAAAGGCTGCATTTAAGAAAATGAAGAATATCTTATTCAATAAGTCACTATTATTGAATATAAGAAATAGAGTGCTGAAGTGCTATATAGAACATGTTTTGCTGTGTGACTGTGAATCTTGGAATGTAAATAAAAAAGTTAGGAAGAGATTGGAAGCAACAGAGATGTGGTTCCAGAGACGAATATTGCGAATTCCTTGAACTGCTAAAGTAACTAACAACGACTATCTAAAAGAGGCCAAAGAAACTAGAACATTATATACAACAATAAGAAAGAGGCAAGCAGCTTTTTTGTTGGTCATGTGATGAGAAGATAGGCATTGGAGAGCATCGTGACAATCGGAAAAATCGAGAGGCAGAGGCAGACCAAGAGAAATGATGCTGGATGGATTGAGACGGTGGCATGCAGGAATATCAACAGCGGGGTTGATCCAGAAAACCAAAGACCGAGATCTGTGGAAAGTCATGAACGCCTACGCCAGCCGGTATGATGATGATGATGCTCAGCCATGGTAAATGTTACATAAATGTGCTATTGCTGTGTTTTAAAGAAGTAATGTTTTGAGACGTTAACGTGCGAAAGCTTCGTTGACATATATTTTACATTAATGTGCTATTGCTGATCTACAGACCAGATGGAAATAAAAGAAGAGGCCGACCACGTAAACGTTGGACGGAGGGAATAGCAGAGTCCATGGGAATATCGATACATGAAGCCCATAATCTGGCACACTCACGATGTTTATACTTTACCTTGACACCGCAAGGTACAAGAGGAACATGATGAGATGAGATGAGATGAGATGAGTGCTATTGCTTTGTTTGAAAGAAGTAATGGTTTAAGACGTTAACATCCGGAAGCTTCCTTGACATATATTTTACATCTGGACATTTCTTGTTACATCTGTGACATCTTGCTACATGTGTTACAATTTGTTACATTTTTAAACATCTGTTACATTTGTTGTATTTATTACATCATGTCACATGTGTCACATGTTGTTACATGTCATACATTTTCTTATATTTGTTACGTTTTGTTACACATTGTTGCATTCCGTTACATTTATTACACCTTGTTACAGATTGAAACATTTGTTACACGTTGTTACATCTTGTTACAGTTGCTAAATTTTGTTTATTTCATTTGTTACGTATTGTTACAATTCCTAATCTTCTAACAATGGTTAAATCGTGTTTATTTTGTTATGTATGATTACATTTAATACATTTTTTATATTTTGTTACTCATGTGGAAACCTGCTACATTTAGTATCACTGTTGCACCTTGTTACTGCTTGTTACGGTTATTACACTTTGTTACATATTCTTACATTTTGTTACATTTGTTACATCTTGCTAAAATTTCTTACAATTGTTATATGTTGATACATTTATTACATAGTTACATCTTGTTACATTTGTTACATCCTGTTATATTTGTTACATCTTGTTACATTTATTACATCCTGTAACATCTTTTTACATCTGGTACATATTTTTGATCCTGTTACATATTGATTTCGTGCTCTTTAAGTTATTATAAGCTAGTACACGATCTCTAGCCGTTACGCCACATCTCCCAGCTCTGGCAAAGCAGGGAATTAATGACTACGTCACATCTCCCAGCTTTCTCAATGCAATCCATAAGCAAAGTTTGGATACTGCAGGAAATAACCGGTCACCCTAGCATTGCCTGCTTACTAGGGAAGGGGCAGGGGATGTCCCTCAGGAGTCCATACGCCTGGCGCCGCCCCGCCCGCATACCAGACGTTCCACGTTCACGACCAACTCACCCGTGGCCATTCAGTCCTCGGCACGTCGGTCAACCTTAAACTTTGGGGTTTATAATCGGAGTTTTCCATCTCCTAGATTGGCCGCTGTAATAGCTAACGGGCCCAATCTACCCGGGGGGCAAGAGGTTCCAGCACCTCATTCCTGGCGAACACAGTATATACATGTATAAAGTGAACAGAACTAATGTAATAAAAAATCTATAAATAGTACATATTTTAAAGTCACTACACAATGGGAACATAACTCTCGCAGGTCGATACTTGAGCACCAAACGAAGCAGTGACGACATCAGTAATCTGGTTAACTATATACGTTGAGCTCTGCAGTACGACATGTGACGAAATATACACTGACTGTCAAGGTCTCACTCATAATCACAAAGGGACATAATAGGAGACACAGAAACAGGGGAGGGAATAGCAAACACTCGAACATTCGAGATCCATTAGCCAGACCACCAACGGCCAGGTACAACCCGCGGGAAGCGTGGAAAGTTGAAATCAACGGGATACCCGCAGCGGTAAGCACTCCGTGTCCACGGGACGAGAGTCGAGAGGGCAGACGGCCACTGGACACTGACTGGACTGGAGCGGGTGTAACTCTTAGAGGGAGACACATAAGATAGACTTAGAATCTTTAAGCTGTGTATTAGTTTAGCGATGAATAGATGATGTGTGTGTAGAGATGATTTGAATGCCTTATATGATGTATCAGTAATTTGATATTGTGCGAGACGTTATACGCTTGATAACAGATATCGTAATAAACCATGACGACAATAAGTGAACCTTGAGTTCTGTCGTATCTGTACTCGCACTAATCTGCCTGTCTGAACCCGAGTCTTTCTATCCCTATTGGTAAAACGCTGACACTGATACAACCAGGACAACACACATGGCGTCTGCCGTATGTCAATAGACGAGGTGGAATTTGTGAATTAGCCTTGTGTTTTTGAAGCTAAATATTCTAGCTAAAGTGCATTTAGATTTTGTAACCGGCAGCTTGGGTGCATTGGAGGTTCGCTTGGAAGTTGTAACCAGAGTTTCATTCAGAATGTCCAGATGTTGTATCAAGGACTTGTCATCGAACATGCTCGTCTCTCGGATGGCGCACAGGACTTCCCCAAAGGAGTAGATTCTGAACATTGGCGGGATTTTTATATCCAGGCTCTTACATAGATCGGAATATCGTTGTGAGTCCACTGCCGCAAATTGATCGCTGTCTTGATGCCTTGCTGCCTTGCTGCCTTTTTTAAATTGGCTTTGGGTGCGTCAGTTTGGGGGTCCAGTGGATCGTAACACATAATCATTGCCAGATCCTTGTATTTGACAAAGGCAAGAAAGTTATCATCGTCCAGCCCAAACACTTTCTGACCGTCAAAGATAACATCTTAGGATAGGACCGGAGCTTTATCTTCTAGAGTTGAGTAACCTAGAATTTATTGTTGACCTGGGAGTAAATGTTCATCAGGATGATGCTCGCCCGGGTGGTATGATTGTCCACGCGGATTGTTCGTTGTTGGGATGTAGGAGAGGTGCCTGGGGATTCTTGGCGAAGGCTGATGGTCGACGTTTGGTGCGGGAAAGCCTTGCGTATGATGCCACGGTATCTGGCTTCTGAGTGGAGGTGGGGGGGGGGGGTCGGTGCAGCTTTCCGCTGGATGGGGAGCGCGATACATACACACATTGTGATTGTAGCTGACTCAGGGAGCGTGCTGAGGGGGGTGAGGGCGGGCGGGCGGGCTTCGTGCGGAGTGGCTTGCTTCGCTTCGGGGGTCGCGGGTGGTAGGTATCACCTGGATCTTTTCTCCGGGGCATGCCGGTGTGCTGGGGAGTGGGCGGACGGTCGTATTGGCTGGCTCGGCAGGACTTGGTGGAATGTTGGTGCATGGCGGGGCAGACGTGGTTGCGGTCTTGTGGGAGCGCGTGTGCACCTCGGGGGGGGGGGGGTGGATCACCATGGTCTGGTAAGAATGAGGCAGCGAGGTGTGATGAGGGGATCTGGCCGACGCTCGACGCTCAGAGGAAAGGCGAGACGGACATATAATCAGATTGCTACTGGAACTATTAGTGTTGGAACTCTTCGCTGGCTGCTGAGGATGGGGACGGAGCGCTTATGGAATGCCCCGAATGCTGTGATGTCGGTTCCTAAATAAGTCAATCAAGCAATCAATTCTCAATGCAATGAACTAAATATTACACCACATCTCCAAGCTGTGTCAAGGCAGGGAACTAACCATTACGCCACATCTCCCAGCTGTGGCAAGGCAGGGAACTAACTATTACGCCAGATCTCCCAGCTGTGACAAGGCAGGGAACTAACCATTACTCCATAACTCTCAGCTGTGGAAAAGCAGGGAACAACCATTACGTCACATCTCCCATCTAGGGCAAGGCAGGGAACTAATCATTACGCCACATCTCCCAGGTGTGGCAAGGCAGGGAACTACCCATTACGCCACGTCTCCCAGCTGTGACAAGGCAGCGAACTAACCATTACGCTACATCTCCCAGCTGTGACAAGGCAGTGAACTAACCATTGCTCCACATCTATCAGCATTGGGCAGGCAGTGAACTAACAACAGCGTCACAATATCTCATATCTCATCAACCCAGTGAAATAACAACTATGTCAGGACACCCCCCAGCATTGACAAACTGATGAACAGATCACTTCGCCACAACATCTCAAAATGTATTAGCGTTTCTAAAATGCGTCCTTGACTCTTCCTATAAGTGCTTAGCAAATGACATTGGTGAGCATGTCTCTCCATAACCCTAGATTTTAAATTCTATTTGTTAACTCGTGCACAGATAAGCATGTCTCTCCATGACCCTAGATTGCTGATTCTGTTTGCTAACTCACGCTCTGATATCTTTCTCATGCAGTGAGATAAGCCTCTCTTGTATCATTTCTATGTCCTGATCCATCCTCTTTCCCATCAATCTTGCCAGCTGTTATAAGATGTCCCAGCCTTTCCCTTCTCATGACAAGCTCTAAACATGTTTACTGTTTCTTCTTGTTTTCGACGATTTTGTTTTGGCTTGAACGGGTGGGGGGGGGGGGGGGGGGGGAATTATAATCTAGAACATTTATTATTTTTTTTATTTTGGGCTAGGTTAAACTGTGATACCCAGGTCATGAGTCCGACTGTTGGGCTAGGTTAAACTGTGATACCCAGGTCATGAGCCCGACCTTTGAGCTAGGTTAAATTGTCTTACCCAGGTCATGAATCCGACCGTTGGGCTAGGTTAAATTATGATACCCAGGTCATGAGTCCGACCGTTGGGCTAGGTTAAATTGTCATGCCCAGGTCATGAGTCCGACCGTTGGACTAGGTTAAATTGTCATACCCAGGTTATGAGTTCGACGATGTGATTCAGATATTCAAAGTATTCTTCCCGCTTTTTCTGAAGCTTACTCTTTCAGTTGGATATCTTTGATAGATTTTTAACTCGTTCAGCTGGAGAAATGTCTCTGATACATTCTCAACACTTTCAACTGGATGTCTCTGTTACATTCTCAACACTTTCATTTGAATGTCTCTGATACATTCTCAACTCTTTCGGTTGGATGACTCTGACGCATTCTTAACTCATTCAGTTGGATATCTTTGATAGATGTTTATTCATTTCTGTTTCTACCTCTCTAATCCGTATGTTTTTAGATCTTTGTTTATTTCTTTTGGTCTGTGGCTTCCGCCAAAGACCTTTCTAGTTATACTATTAGGGCTACATTTAGTTGTGGCATTTAGTTGTGACATTTAGTTGTGACATTTAATTGTGACATTTAATTGTGACATTTAGTTGTGACATTTAGTTGTGACATTTAATTGTGACATTTAATTGTGACATTTAGTTGTGACATTTAGTTGTGACGTTTAGTTGTGACGTTTAGTTGTGACATTTCATTATCGAGTGCGACCATGCGATTGGTAAGGTCAATGGAATTCTTCACGATTCTATAAAAAGTTCCTTCTGCTGGATTTCAATGCCATATTGTTTTTGTTTTATTCCCCTCATAGATTAGAAATTGTTACAGGTATTTGTTTTCATAGCAAATGAAAACCGTGATCAGAGAAATTAGAAGTAGACTGTCTTGAAATTTTGAGAATTATGAGGTGAAATAAGCTTGCAATATAGTGACAACTAGCAAACTTGATGACAATAGATCAAGGAGAAGGCAAAGTGAGGCATACCTGGATGGCGTGGATACGTGGAATAATCGGGACACGGACACTAAATCTGATTCAGGAGTGTGGTGATCGTATGTGACGGCGAACCATGACTTCTCACACTTATCTGTATGGTGCATGGTGATGATGATGATGATTTCTTCTTATATAATGTAGTGTATTTTTTATATTGTACACAATATAGATGAAACCGACTCCGTGGCGAGGGGTTTACTGACGCAAATCGTAATGCTGCAAACCTCGTTCGGGACACAGCTGCGGGCGAGTTGGAAGCAGTACGTCTTGCGTTGGTTTCCATACTAAGGGTTGAGTGTCAGTTCAGAAAGCAATCACAAACTACTGAACGTAAATTTGCCAAGAAATTACAAACAGCCACACACAAAAAGATGGGGTTAACTGTCACGTCCTGTAAAGGATATGCAACTAACTGATATAGATGATAAATAATAATATTCGTATAACAGAAACACAACACAATAATATGCTGTATGTTGGGAAATACTCGGGATAACGAGTCTGTCGGTTGTTCTTGTTTCCCGTACCTGTTATAACGGGGAGCTTCGATCGCGCACTGGCCATACCGCGTGCTTGGGACCCGGTTATCATACGCTTAGATCCCCGTAGAAGCAGGGGTTATTTTTTTTACGGATCTGGGCTCCCAAGTCGCAATGAATACTGAATAGAAACATCGACATCACTGCTCGCGAGATATTCTCACACATACTCTCTTCCACTTCTCTGTTGTTTTCCTTTGAGCAGTAGGAAAAATTCAGAAATGAAGAAATCAGGTCTAAAGTGAGAGTTATAGCAGCGGTGGATTTCATTAGAAAAGGGCAAATTAAATGTTTCGGCCATATAACTAGGCTACGAACTAACAGTACACCACAACAATTAATGATGTAACGACCAAATGGAGCCAGAAGAAGAAGCCGACCATGTAAACGATAGACAGAGGGAATAACAGGGTCCATGGAATTTCGATAAATGAAGCCCATAAATGGGCTCTCTCCTACTGTTTATGCTTCCCCTTGACACCGCAGGGTACAAGATGAGATTAAATTATGTTCCCCTCTTCAACTGCTCCCATGCTGATAATGCTGCAGCAGTTGGATCAAAAGCCCACCTGAGATTTTGCTCTATGCTTTAAGTTTCGTCCAGATATTTTACTTACTCTCCTCTGATCCAGTCTTTCCAAAGATATGGATATTTCTTCTGTTCAGCTGCACTTTGCACCCGATTCCAAATTTAAAAAAAAAAACTTCTCGATATCACATTTATTTACCATAACGTAGCTGTTGGACTGCCGGTCTCCCTGGTCTAGGTGTTACACGACTTTCTCCGTAATCCCGTATACTCTTGTAAGTAACGTGACGTGCGCGAGAATCGATAGCGGTTTTCTCCGCGTCGGTAACTTACGGGGTATGTGAGCCGACTGCTCAGAAAGCAAAGGCAAACTACTGAGCGTAATCCTGCCAAGAAATCAACAATCAGCTGAAAGATGCTGATGTTGACAGCGATATCCTGTAAAGGATATGCGAACAAAAAAGCTGTTGGACTAAAATGTTGACTTATCGTCCTTGACTTGGGGGCGTTAATTACTAGTACCTCAGAAGTCGGAGAGGGTTCGCCTGATAGCGAGGGACACTTGTAATAGAGAAAGCTAATCCATACTAATAATCAGTCCAGTGCACTAGAAGTAGTCGCAAGTGTATGGACTCGGTTGAGTTCAAGCGACAAACGAAAAAAGAAAAAAACGTAGCCCTCCGCCCAGTGGGGTATCAGCAGCAGCTAATCTACACGCCTGTTCATCGTCCCGCTCACCTGCATACCCTGGGAAGACAATCTACCGGCCTGTTCATCGTCCCGCTCACCAGCATACCCTGGGAAGACAATCTATAATATGCCCTTAATATGCATCCTGTCCAGCAATGCTAGCCACTCCGCCCAGAGTATGCTACTTTCCAAAGCATACTCGGTGAGCCCGTAATAAACAAAACATGTCTGACTGTGCTGCTCCCCCAGCCATCAGACGCCTGCCAGTCACAGCCTCAACTTCCGTTCTTTTGCTAGACGTTACACAACGAATAAAATGCATAGCATGAAGACTCCAGTTTTACAACCTTTTCACAGACACATCTATTGACTGTTACCACTAGCTCATTTCAAATAAATGTCTTTTATTTGCACACAATTCGTGGGCTGCTTCATTACACAGTACGTGTCTTGATAATAGGGCCATTAATTATTTTCTGCGAGCGTATTTACTTCACATGCGAATCATTATCTTCTTGTACTAATTATTCTTTTAATAGCCAACGCTTTCCGCTCGAGGCACTTATTGTGGTAAATTAGTGACAATAATGATTGTCTGGGTCAGAATGAATTAAAGTTACACCTGTCTGGGTCAGAGTGAATTAACGTTACACCTGTCTGGGACAAGAGTTGCAATAACAAGTGGGTTTGAGTAGCATCCGGTTGGGACAAAAAAATAGTAAAATAATAATTAAAAAATTGGGTGTGGGTGGGGGTGGAGGGTTGTTACTTCAACAACTAGACAGGGAACAACGAATAAAGTAAGATATAAAAATTATGGGCTTCGTGTACTGAGATTTCCATGGACTCTGCAATTCCCTCTGTCCATCGTTTACGTGACCGCCCCTTCTATTTGGTCTGTACATCATTGCTTGTTGTGGTATATTGTTAGCTGGGGATCTAGTTATATGGCCAAACCATTTAACTTGCTATTTTCTGAAGAAATCTAGCGTTGCTTTAACCAATCCCCCCATACACACACCCACCCACCCCCCACACTTTAGTCCTGGCTTCTTCATTTATGATTTTCTCTCTTCTTAATACATTGAGTATTCTTCTCAGGAATCTCATTTATGGTGTTGTGATGTGTCTTTTCCTGTCATTGTCCAGGTTTGGCATTAGTAGCTTAGATTTGGTATGAAGATTGTGCTGTAGAGTGCTTTCTTAATAACTATTCATACGTGTTAGTTCTGTAGTGCCATTTGTCCAATGAGTTTGTTTGCTTTATTACGTCTATTTTCAATCTCGTCTTCTGATTTGCCATTTGATGGTATTATGCTTCCTAAGTACTTGAAGCTCTTTACTTGTTTCAGGGGGGTGTTCTTTTAGATGAATCTCTGTTGTTGTTGTTGTTGTTGTTGTTTTTTTTTTGTTGCTACAGTCAGTACTCTATTTTACTGGTGTTAATTTTTATGTTATGTTCCCGTGACATCGCAATAGACACCAAAAACTGCAATTTCTAGAACTGGCAGAGAGCAAGTTCCATTCTCGTTGTGACAGTATTATGCTAAGTAAATCTCGCCGCATTACATTACACGGAAAGGAATGTCTGTACCAATAGGGAGTGTAAACAGATCCAGGACGAATCTACACCCAGTGACTGGCGGGTTGAAGGTCCATTACCCGAAATGTCTTGTTTTATTCCCTCCTGTAGCCCAGAGGTTACTCATTAGAGGATTGCGGGGGAAAACAATTGGGACCAGAAAGTCTCGGGACAGGCGACAAAAGTTTATAACAAATAAAAATCGTGACATGTTATTATAAGTGACGATCACTGTTTACTTGTGAAAAGCCAGGCGAATGTCTGGAAATATTGTTGGAGAAATTAAACTGTGTATATGGGGTGGGGGGGGGGGGGTACTTCTTACCTATGATAATTGATTATCTTTAGTTTTATAAACCAAAGACGTGTTCTACTCTGTGTCAGTTGATGGTTTGTTCTGAGTGCCAGCAGTGCACTGTGTGATTTCGTTTCGGATAACTTATAGGCAATCCTGGAAACATGGTAAGTAACGGCTTATAAAGTAACACCAACAGTGATAGTTAACTATCTTGGAGGATTTTGAACCATTCATTACTTCTCTATATGTTCTACTATGTTGTCTAATTGGTGTCTTCATCATAACATGTGAATTACTATGGAAGTATCTATGTATTATATAGTTTTCTTGACAGTTCTATTGTCTGTCTGGTGTATTATTCATTACTTTACTATCTCGCTTGCTTATTCTGCACTTAATGAGATAATATTCTACTAAGAAGTATTATTCGTTACTTCATTATCTCCTTTGCTTATTACACGTATTGAATGAGATAATCTTCTGCAAAGATGTATTATTCGTTACTTTATTATCTCCTTTGTGAATTACAAGTGCTTAATGAGATATAATTTTGCTACTCACGGGAGGTGTGAACATATTATAATTATGTGCAACCATCTACACTGTAAATGGGCATCACTGGGACTTTGTATGAATACCATCATTATCTGGATGACTGGACATCTGCATATTATATATGGTTGATAAACTTATCGCATGAATATAATGGTGCATGTCTTGTTAGACATGATATGGTGGCTACATCTATCAATATATATGTGTGTGGCTATACATCGAGTCATATCATTGGACCGGAAGAGATGATGACTTTAGGAATAGAAAAAAGGTAAAACGGCATATGATGTATGCATATAGGAAAAACCACAATGACAACTCTAAGATGGAGATCCGGCGAATTGGATATAATACGGTACCTAACTTCCTGATGAGGACGGGGTACATGGGTGTTGTTCTTTCATTTCAGACAGGTGGTGGTTTGTGCCTGTACGTTTTAATTGCGTTTGGCATACCTGGAAGTCACCAGTGAATGCTGAAGGATCTCACATTGATACAGCAGCAAAGAGTGAAGACCTTGTATCAGCCACTGACTACTCATGGCTCAACTGTTCCACCCAGATCGGCCCATTCCAAAAGCTGGGTACAAAACAACTAACACCAAACCAACCATTGCCAAATGTTTACCAAGGAATAGCTTATCAAAAGAACTCTATCTAAATCAAAGGAACAGAAGAATTCAACAATCATTCAACTAAGCCAGAACCTCTATATGTTGCTGCGGAACATTTTAGATGACGGACATCATTACCGTTCATTGTCCTAGTATCAATTGTGCGGTTTAGGGATATAACTATTGATCGTATCATCACAGTCATCCATTATAATTTTTCTTTTAACTTGTTAACGAAGAGTTACCGTCTTACTTTATCATATTTATGCGCGTTGTGTGTGATAGTGCTACATGGCTATCTGGGGGCTGCAGATCAGGAGAGCTGTCTGGCAGGAAAAATACTAGTCTTCAGTTCTTACAAGAGTGAGCATCCTCCTCTCTGATGACAGTGCCTTTCCTGTGCTCACTTGGCCTTCTACCCAAAAACCACAATTGATCCCTTAGTGTAATTCTGCCAGATGTGTCTGATGCAGTTCACTAAGGAGTCTTGCGAAGCCATTTCTGGTTTTCTTTTAGTACTTGGCAAACACTATTGGGACATACATATCTCTCCACTCAACTTACGCCACCATAATTCCTTACACACTTCGTTTAGACTATGTATGTGGTCTTATAATTTTGCTTCTGATGTTGTTATTAATGCTTGTTAGTCCACAAATAGGAGTTTTTAATGGAGTAATTTACCAATGGTTCTTCCTCTGTGTTCTGTTCTTCATACGGTGTTGTTAAGGTCTCTCTTTGGTGGGTTTCTTTACATACGATGTCTATATATAGGTTATTTGCTAGAGGAGGGACAGGACACAATCTTGTCGTACTCCAGATCTTACGGTGAAGGGTTCTGAGTGTCCCCACCTGTTCTTACCGTGCATTCACTGTTTTTGTATAAGCTTCTACATACGTTTGTTAGATGCATACTCGATTTCCCCAGCTTGTTTCTATCCACTTTATCAAATGGCTTGTCTTGGTCGACAAAGGCTAAGTAGAGTTTTTCATTAAATTCAACTGATTTTTCTATACACTGTCTAAGAGCAAAGATGGCATCTGTGCATCCTTTGTTCTTCCTAAATCCAAGTTGTGTTTCACTTAGCTGGGGTTCTATTGTAGGTCGTAGTCTTTTCTCTAGAATTTTGTAGAATTCTTTTCCAGTGTGACTCAAAAGATAAATGCCTCTGTATTGTGTGCAGTCTCTCTTACTGCCTTTGTGTTTCCAAATTGGGAAAATGGCGCTTCCCCAGACTCATGGTGTTTGTTATTCTACCCAAACATGGTTAAACAGTCTATGTAGCCATGCTGTTCCTACTTCTCTTGTGGCGTTAATTAGTTCATTTGGTATTTCGTCTTGCTCCGGTGATTTATTCAATGGGGCTAATCTTATGGCTTCTATTATTCCTTCTTTCAGTATGTCTGGTTCTAGTTCTTCGATGGCATCTGTGTCAGTTTCATGGATTACCATGGCATCTGATGGAATGTTGAGAAGTTGTTCGAAGTACTGCCTCAATCTTTTTAGGATTTGTTTTGTTCACTTATTAGATTCCCCCCCCCCCCCCCCCCCGCTGCTCTGGTTCTCATTGCACTAATCTTTTCTTAGATGTTTCTAGTTGCCTCCATGTAGTTTTTATTCAGAGCTTCACCATATCCATTCCAGTCTTTTTGTTTCTCTCTCTTTATTATTCTATTCGTGAGTCGTCTTACAATTCTATATTCGATTTAATTATCATGTCCTTGTTTGCTTTAAGCCACATTTTTTCCTATTCCATTTTGTCTTTTACAGATGTCTTTACTTCGGCGTTCCACCAACGTGTTGTTTTCTTTACCTCTTTGCATCCTTCTCTTATATTCTGGTGTTCGATATTCCCATCAGTCCAATGTTCCTCTTTCCCCTTGTTTCTGTGAGTTCTTCTTCTTTACTATTAAAACAGCAGATGTCCAGTGTGCATATTTCTTGGATCGCTGATCTGTCTCGTTTTCCTTCAAGATTGCCGGGTCCGTTACCATTTGGGTCAGTCCGAATATACTGCTTATTATTTCTTCGGGCAGGAAAAAATCCCTGCCGGCTTGCTAGGCCAGTCGCAGGTTTAGGACGAAAAAATCTGACCAAGGGAAGTCTCTTCCAACCCCCAATCTCCCCTCGATCAACCAGAATCGCAGGTTAATTTCCTAAGCAAGTTTACAATCAGTAGTTTGCCATTGCTTTCTGAACAGAGAGTCAATGTTGAAGTCCAACTATTCAGGAACGATCCCCCTACCCAGCCATCAGTTCCTGGTACCCATTTTACACTGGGTCAATCGGGACCCCCAGGTCAGTTTTAAGAATCTACTTCGTTGTGGATTCGAACCCATGACCATCGCGGAAGCAGGCATGCAAGTATCTAGCCTCTGCGCTCTCACCGCTTCAAACCCAGGATGTTGCCTATTAAAAATATCTAAACGGTATCGCGTGTGTTGGCGTTAACGAAACAAGCCACGATAATTAGATAAACATGCATGAGAAGCATGCACTTACATAAACATCAGCAGCCGTGTTTAATTATAAAACAAGCATTACTAATAAAGTTTAATGAGCTAGACACTGATTAAATAAATGTGTTCTTCCTCGATGATTGCTAACACATAAGGGCAACTTATGAGAGACTAATTGTAGAGCCTAGTCGTAGCAATGTTCAGCGTGTTAAACATCTTGCCAATGTGGTGAGATTACGAAAAAATGAACGATTAATATTACACCATAGACCAGCATCCACGCTCGAGGTTGCAACACTTCAAAATATATTATATATGCCGGCTCCGTGGCCGAGGAGTTAGCAGCTTTCTCCGCTAACCCCGAATACTCTCGTCACGTGACGCGACGAGAATTAGCAGTGGTTCGAATCGCAAAAGTGACTTATGAGAGTATTGGAGCCGGTCGCTCAGAAAGTCGTGGCTTGCTGATGAGCGTAATCTAGCCTAGGAATCAACATACAGCTGAAAGATGCTGGTGTTGACCGCAATATCCTGAAACAGGATGGAAACGCGAAAAAAAAAAAAATATTTTATATATATATATATATATATATATATATGTATATATATATATATATATATATATATATATATATATATATATATATATCATTCTACATTGTGAAATCCCTCAGACTGTAACACAATGTCAATTTACGTTGTGACATCCCTCACACTGTACCAGACTAAATAATGTGAATTTACATTGTGGAATCCCTCACACTGTAACAGACTAAATAATGTGAATTTACATTGTGGAATCCCTCACACTATAACAGACTAAATAATGTGAATTTACATTGTGGAAACCCTCACACTGTAACAGACTAAAGAATATGAATTTACATTGTGGAATCCCTCACACTGTAACATACTAAATAATGTGAATTTACATTGTGGAATCCCTCACACTGTAACAGACTAAATAATGTGAATTTACATTGTGGAATCCCTCACACTGTAACAGACTAAATAATGTGAATTTACATTGTGGAATCCCTCACACTGTAACAGACTAAATAATGTGAATTTACATTGTGGAATCCCTCACACTATAACAGACTAAATAATGTGAATTTACATTGTGGAAACCCTCACACTGTAACAGACTAAAGAATATGAATTTACATTGTGGAATCCCTCACACTGTAACATACTAAATAATGTGAATTTACATTGTGGAATCCCTCACACTGTAACAGACTAAATAATGTGAATTTACATTGTGGAATCCCTCACACTGTAACAGACTAAATAATGTGAATTTACATTGTGGAATCCCTCACACTGTAACAGACTAAATAATGTGAATTTACGTTGTGGAATCCCTCACACTGTAACAGACTAAATAATATAAATTTACATTGAGGAATCCCGCACACTGTAACAGACTAAATAATGTGAATTTACATTGTGGAATCCCTCACACTGTAACAGACTAAATAATGTGAATTTACATTGTGGAATACCTCACACTGTAACAGACTAAATAATGTGAATTTACATTGTGGAATCCTTCACACTGTAACAGACTAAATAATGTCAATCTACATTGTGGAATCCCTCACACTGTAACAGACTAAAGAATATGAATTTACATTGTGGAATCCCTCACACTGTAACATACTAAATAATGTGAATTTACATTGTGGAATACCTCACACTGTAACAGACTAAATAATGTGAATTTACATTGTGGAATCCCTCACACTGTAACATACTAAATAATGTGAATTTACATTGTGGAATCCCTCACACTGTAACGGACTAAATAATGTGAATTTACGTTGTGAAATCCCTCACACTGTAACAGACTAAATAATGTAAATTTACATTGAGGAATCCCTCACACTGTAACAGACTAAATAATGTGAATTTACATTGTGGAATCCCTCATACTGTAACAGACTAAATAATGTGAATTTACATTGTGGAATCCCTCACACTGTAACAGACTAAATAATGTGAATTTACATTGTGGAATATCTCACACTGTAACAGACTAAATAATGTGAATTTACATTGTGGAATTCTTCACACTGTAACAGACTAAATAATGTCAATCTACATTGTGGAATCCCTCACACTGTAACAGACTAAATAATGTGAATTTACATTGTAGAATCCCTCACCCTGTAACAGACTAAATAATGTGAATTTACATTGTGGAATCCCTCACACTGTAACAGACTAAATAATGTGAATTTACATTGTTGAATCCCTCACACTGTAACAGGCTAAATAATGTGAATTTACATTGTGGAATACCTCACACTGTAACAGACTAAATAATGTGAATTTACATTGTGGAATCCCTCACACTATAACAGACTAAATAATGTGAATTTACATTGTGGAATCCCTCACACTGTAACTGACTTAATAATGTGAATTTACATTGTGGAATACCTCACCCTGTAACAGACTAAATAATGTGAATTTACATTGTGGAATCCTTCACACTGTAACAGACTAAATAATGTCAATCTACATTGTGGAATCCCTCACACTGTAACAGACTAAACAATAATACCAAACTATAGTGTGGAATTAGTCACAATTGAGCAGTTAAAGTGCCATATAGAATTTATAGCTGTGTTATGTTATGTTATATTATGTTTCGTATGCTATTTTATGTTATGTCGGACGACTTCACTGCACACTGAGCATTCCCGAGTGTGTTCAGTCCTCCGGTGCAGCAGCCGTCTTAGAGTATCTGTTCCCATGATGAGTTGTTCATATCTCCTCTCTTGACCTTGTCGAAGACATCGACGCGCTTGACTGGGCTTCACTCCCAATGGAGAGTGCTGAAGACACGCCCAACAACATCTGATGCCACTAGACATATCGTTTCTTGGGGAATTGTTAAGAATACCATGAGTGGAAATAAATATAAACAGGACAGTCCAAGAAGAATCAGATAAGACACGTAAACTGATTACAGAAATTATACATAGGCTATCATAAATGTAGGGGTATTTCATGAGAAGAAATAAGCTTGACCACTTAGTATCAACTGACGTAGTTAATAAGAAGAGAGTGAGGGTAATACCGGGAGGTAAATGCCTAGATGTCACAAGGCCTAATAGGAAAACAAACACAGACAGACCCCAGGCCCTGTTGATTGTGTCAGATAACAAACCACGATCGCCCACGAATATCGTCATGGCACATGACGGTGCCGATGATGACTTCCTGGTAAGCTATGATTTAATCCATCTTGTATTACTATATATAATTTTTTCTGCAATTTCCGTTTTCACTTTCCAACCCTCTGTTTGTAAACATGTTCCTGTGTTGGTGATTTTTTTGGATGTTCTTCCACTTTCATGTTTGTATTTTTTAAATCTTCTTTTGTTTGTATTTTCTACTTTATTCTATTAATATGCCATATAAAACTGTACTGCTTTTTGGTTTGTGTAATAGTTCTTGTGTTTTAGTTTTAAGGTAAATCTCAGAATTCTACCATTGTGTTAAAACTCCCGTGGCGTAAACAACATCAAAATTCAATGGCTTGCCCTATGCACAACTGTCCTCCTATTACTGTCTATCTTTATAAAGTCTTTGACAGCCATAGCTTTTTGTTTTGGCATCTCTAAAGAAAGTAGTCTTTCATTATCAGCAGTGACCATACTGACCAGTGGTAGTAGTCATTGTCTCTAAATATAGATCCTCAGCCTAGTGCCGCAAACTTCAGACCACAACCAACAACTACCTGTCGGCTGCTCTCATCACTTACACAAGATGTATCAACAGCTCCTCCTGTGCTGCGTATACGTCACCACAGATGTGATTGCCTAGCTCCAAAAAACATTTGCCTAGCTGAGAGCTATTATTCTTACAATTCTAAGTGATGTGGAGGGTTGTTGGTATGCCAGTGTCGGCCTTCATACCAGGCAGGACCTCTGTCATATCTCCGTGGGGTATCTTCAGCTGGCACTAGCCTGGCAAACGATTAAAGGACCGATCAAGGTCTCCCTGTGATGAAGCCTCCTGAGGACCACAAATTGTGCATGCAGCGAAACAGCACGAGAAACAGAGTAATTCCACACAATTATGGTAGATGATCAGCACCCATGTCCTGTACTCACAGTACCGAAAGCTCCCGCGCTGGTTCGAAATGAGTGTGTTGCTTCCCTAGCGGGATGGGACATTTCTTCAAGCCGTGCGAGAGTGAGCAACTCGAGTTTCTAAGAACAATAGGACTAACACCAACACCATGACTACCAACAACAACTATATAAACAAGAATAATAACAATTACGACAACAATGGCAATAGCTAAAATAACAGCTATAACAACTATGACAAATATAACAATAAGTATAATAACAATTACAACAACTGTAACAGCTGTAACCAAAATTATAACAACAATTAGAACAACAATTATAACAATAACTATCACAACAACAAAGCCACTCTCGGTGCCTCGTATTTCAATTAACTTTAAGCATAACTCAAACTTTAACCCAAACACATGACAACCAACCACCTCAAGCCGCTTCAAGTTGAGATATTCTATCTGCCACTTCAACCAATTACTGAGGAACTCCCCTGGTCATTGATGTGACATCAGAAATATATCCACTGTCATGACTTAACACACATAAAACCGCAACCCAATGGTGGTCGGTAGATGCACACTTGTTCCGTCAGCGAGATATCTTTGCTTGGCGGTGACAGATTAGAATCCTGGTGTGCTCAAAGCCTTCGATTGTTCTGCTGTCTAGTGTGCCCTCTAATATCTATATTGTTTTCTGTTGTGATTGTTGTGTTAATGAGTGCCACTTAATAATTAATTAAAACTAAATTTTTCTCGTGATGGGATAAGAAGGCGACCAGATTGTGTAGGTCTGAATGCGCGGTGGTCAGTTGTTCTCATAAAGTTAGGTATGTATGAATGGGGATATATGGCTGAGAGAGAGAGAGAGAGAGAGAGAGAGAGAGAGAGAGAGAGGAGAGAGAGGGAGGGAGGGAGAGAGAGGGGAGGAGGGAGAGAGATGGAGAAGTAGAGAGTTATATGTATGTATCAATAAACTTTTGTTAGTGAGTTTGTGATTGTGAGTGAGTATATGTGTATGCGAGGGGGGGAGGGGGTGGATGTATTTGTGTGTTATTGATTGATTGATTGATTTAGGAACCGACATCACAGCATTCGGGGCATTCCCATAAGCGCTCCGTCCCCATCCTCAGCAGCCAGCGAAGAGTTGTGTGTGTTATTGAGTGGGTACATAACTGGGACAGTCTGCGTAAATTATGTAAGTATGTGTGCAGTTATTTTATTATATATATTTATTTCCATTTGACAATGTTTGTTTTTCCTATGTGAATGTAACATGCAAAATAGTTAAATGATGTACGAAATATGAGTGATTGGAAGGGCCTAATGTAAGACGGGCCTGAGTGCTTAGTTTGTGATCCTTTGAAAATAAAGTTCATTCTTCTCTCTGTTGACGGACGGCGAACGATGGTGTCGAATTCTGCCCGAAGCATGCCTATCTTCAGCTTTCTCATCATAACTTGTGAGACCGTCACAATCACAACATGCGCGTCTTCACCTTTCTCATCTTAATTTGTGAGTCTGTCACAATCACAGCATGCCTGTCTTCACCTTTCTCATCATAACCTGTGAGTCTGTCACAATCACAACATGCCTGTCTTCACCTTTCTCATCATAACTTGTGAGTCTGTCACAATCACAACATGCCTGTCTTCACCTTTCTCATCATAACTTGTGAGTCCGTTACAACCACAACATGCGTGTGCTGTTTCTCCTCCAGCCAACGGGACACCGCCATGACTGTCCCATTGTCTGAGTGAAGCGAAATTAACATTAAAGATGTCTGGGTGAGAAGCTACAATAGTTGCTGCTGATAAGAAGACGTTAACATAATAACCATTTATAACAAAGAACTTTAAAGTATTATTTAGGACTGACTGGATTAATGTAATAAATGAGCGAGACACAACGAGTTAATCTTAGAATATCAAACTAATAACAATTCACAAACAAGTGTTATACACCTCCATTTACTATCACACAAACAGCCTGTAACACTGGATTATTAGCAACTGTATTATACACATTACATTATGTAATGAAATGTTTTGCGTATCCTTTTACAGGACTTAGCTGTCAACAGCAGCATCTTTCAGCTGTCTGTTGATCTCTTGGCAAGATTACGCTCAGTAGTTTGCCATTGCTTTCTGAGCGGCCGGCTCAGTATCCGCAAGTCACGAGCGGGGGTCGAACCACCTCAGTTCTCGCTCCGCTGCGAGACTCTGCGTGATAAACGGGATTACAGAGAGAAAGTGTTGTAACCCCACAGCCAGAGAGACCGGCACATTATGTAATAGTTGTAGCAATATGAATACTTAATGTATCTAGAAGAAAGAAAATCAGAAATGAAGAAATCATGACTAAAGTGGGATTTACAGCAGCGCTAGATTTTATTAGACGGTAGCAAATCAAATTGTTTGGCCATGTAACTAGGTTACCAACTAACAATATACCATAAGGAATGATGTACAGACCAAATGGAAGCAGAAGAAGAGGCCGACCACGTAAACGACAGAGGGAATAGCAGAGTCCATGGGAATCTCGATATATGAAGCCCATGAACGGGCACTCTGCCGTTGTTTATACTTCACCTCGACACCGCAAGGTACAAGAGGAACATGATGAGATTAGATGAGCAACATAAGTCAGCCAGTAAAGGACCCTTGTACACACCATAATGTGTGTTGCGCATATGGTGCCGACTCGTCTTTTTATACACTAATCGGCACAAAGAGGGTCAAGAGGTCAGTATCACATTGGGCGCCTTTACTTCGCAGACATTTTCTGACTCCCATTTTGGGTAGAGTCGACTTGGGGGGGGGGGGGGGGGGGGTTTCAGGTCAAGTAAAAATTCGAGCCCACCCCGATGTACTGCGAACCCATGGCCTCAGGGCGTCCAGCGGCCACGCTACCGCGGCTGATGCAGCAATATTTGTTCCGTTCATTTCTGTGTTGTAATGCTAGGTTTGAAATTACCAGCCTTATTGACGTCATGTCAAACCAGTGACCTTAACACTTACAATGTGCAAGAAACAACCACGCTGCAATAAAAGACGCGGCAGCCACTGCAGTAATGTATAGCGTACTTGCCCGACGGTCCAAGGGCCATGTGTTCGAATCTCCAACATGGCATGGGATTTAAAAAAAAAAAAATTGACCTGGCTGTTGGACCGTCGGCCCAAGCTAACATTGGTACCAAGATTTTTTCTGGAAAATAAAAGCAGTCGGCATGATATTGACAACCTCATCCATCTAGTGTCGTTTGGTTTATAAACAGTGCGGCTGGCACCATACATCCAGCAGGTCTCAATGCCTGGAAAGGGGCGCTTTACTTTTCTCTGAACAGATTCAGTGCCAAAGAAACAGTAGTTTTGGACCAAACAAAGATGGATGGCGGATTGATTGATTGACATCACAGCATTCGGGGCATTCCCATAAGCACTCCGTCCCCATCCTCAGAAGCCAGCGAAGAGTTCCAACACCAATAGATGGGATATTGAGAAGTAAGGGTGTGTCACGATTATGACTTAAACGTTGTTAATACGATAGCAGACATGTTGTATTATAATGCAACGATAACATTTCTGCGATATGTAAGCCCATGGCAGATACGGGAAGTCGCTTAAGACGATTGATAATCCCATGGCACTTTATCAGTTAATATCAAATAGAAGGGTCAAGGGTCAGTTTTTATGCAACTGTAGCACACTGAACACACGGCGCTGGATCAAACCCCATCAGTAGCTAATAGGGTCAGTGTTACGCCGGCGTCATCGTGGCCTGTTCGAAAGGTAGCTTAAATGCCTACTGTATAAGGATGGGTCGAGTCTAGAACCACGAGGTCAGCTAGACATCCCATGTCCAGAGAAATGTAAACCCGGGACCAACAGACGGAGAGTCAGGCATACATGCCATTACCCTAGCCATGCTAACATGTAGACGTTGTTGGCTGTGTGTGCCTACAAGAAGCAATTGAGAACCGTAAACTGATTAGAGAAATTCAGACAGTCAAAATTGTTTGGACACGTTATAAGAAGAAATACATTAGAGAACCAGGTGACAACTAGCAAGATTGAGATGGAAAGGACATGGTGAATACAGAGAAGGAAATATCTAGATGGCTTGGTTACATGGTATGGCTGAAACAAGAACACAGAACTTATCCGAGACTGGTGATCACGTGAGATGGCAAAATGTGACCGCAAGCGTTTTTCGGCATGGCACGTGATGATAATGGGTGTATAGAAGAAATACAACACATACCTTTCTTGTTAACATCTGAAGTCTCTTAGTTAAACGCCACACATTTAATTTAATTTTGTGTGCTTATTTTTTGTGTGTTTTATTTACCATTGTTCCATAATAAAGTTGATTGCATGTATTTTACAAGAAGTTCTTCCGAAGCCGGAGTGTATCTGCCTGCATGGCGAGGAACCACCAGTCTGCACACCAATAAGCCAGACATGGGACAACGGATACTCACGCAAACCTCAGGTCCTGTATGACATCACACTGATGTTGGACAACAGGATGTCTTCATCCAACATACAAGACTTCGCGCTGGAGTTCATAGCCAGCGAACACAAGCAAGCAAGCACGCTTTACAGGAAGTCGCAGTCAATCCAACCATTGTTTGTTGTTTGTATTCTGCTAGGTAAATTTACGTTCAGTAGATTTTCATTGTTTTCTGAAAGGTCGACAGGCATACCATTGTTAAAAATCAACACAGGGCGGTTTGCTTTCAAATGGCCAGCAGCTGATTTGGAAGGCGGTATGCGGGAATGCGAATGAAGTTTGTTATCTCTTCATCAGATTAAAAATTAATGTACTTACTGTACTGCCATTTGTTATCTCTTCAACACAGACGTCAGAAGATTAAACATGAATGTACTTACTGTACTGCCATTTACAGTTTCTGAGTGTAGTTCTCGCTTGTCGCTTCTGGTTGTTTACTGAGGAAGACTTGTCGCCGTAACGTCCTCCGTTTATTTGTAATTATAATTTTGTAAGACAGACCTACGCTTAGGGTTTTTCAGTTTACTTTTTCACGGCTTTACTGCGGTTAAACCTATTCAATTTACACATAATCTTCAAACACTTCAAAAATTAAATGTCATGGAACGGCAGGTGATGCCCTAAGCCTTGGTTGGCAACTGGTCTAGGATCGAAGCTCCCACCGGCGGACAGTTAGAGCATTGTTTTGCTGATATGGCAGCTTCTGCAGCTTGTCTTGTTCCAGATGTATCGATATTAACTTTCCTCTATAGTAAACTAAGCAGGGCAAAAGAGAAGGATCATGTTGCATGGGCAACACGTGGCATCTAAATTCAGCCCAGGATCTGTGCCATGGAGGAATGTAACTCCGTTTTACAAACTCTCGTCTGTCAAGACGAGTCAGTCTTCAAACATGGAAATATCCTGTAATGTTGCATACAACCCCCGGTCACGTCTAGAGAAGTATCCTAACCTGTTGTTAAACTTCACAACTGATCAATGTTTCGCTAGCTTAACGCGAATACCGACTCCAAACATACCAGTTCTGACTTCCTCTACTTTCTCTCGTGCACTTTCTGTTCTCTGAGATTTCTTACCATCTAGGACATTTCATAACCTATCCTACATTTGATATACAGTTATATAATAATCGTGGAGCTATTTACACATTATATATATATATATATATATATATATATATATATATATATATATATATATATATATATATATATATATATATATATATATATATATATATGATACAGGATGTCTCGAAAGTGTAGATCCACAGGAGATGTTCATTTCTTAAAATTCATAATTTTTTTATTATACTTTTTAGCCAAGATTGCATTGAAAATAATCTTCTTCTTCTTCAGCGTTCCGAGCCATTGAGGTTCTTTGCTGCAAATACAATCCGTCTCCATTCGTCTCTCTGGTGGACCTTCTCTTGCTAGTCGTTGATTCCAAGTATTATTTGAAAATAATAGCAAATGAAAATATATAAAGTATAGGGTACTAAGAAAAATTGACGCTGAACTCAAAGACAGCATCTACATACGTGTGCAATGATACACGTCAGGGTTAACAATCAACACAGAACAATATCGATGCGCTAAAAGAGGCGATAGTGTCTGTACGTTACAGCACCAGCTCTGATACTTTTATAAATATTCACCTTCTTCTCGTCTTCTTCTTTCTCCTCCTCTTCATCGCCGTCTCCTTCTCCTTTCTCCATTTTCTCTTCCTCTTGTTATTATAGTTATTAATTAATTATTATTCGTTCATTTTCACATTGCATTTATCTCTACTTTCGTTACCGTTCAATTTCTCTTTCATATATGGTTGTCTTAGTAATATTGTCAATCCTTCATCCCCCCACTTCCTCTCAATGAGAGTCCTGAGAATAAGTGTGCTATTGCTTACTACGTCATAGTTTAAGACATGAACAGCTTTCTTGTATTCAGCGTATGCACAAAATGTCGCGAACCGAAATACCGCCAAAGACAGTTACTGTAATATTCCTCTTAAAAACAGCGTTTTTCCTGTGAATCTATACTTTGGAGACAGTGCATACACACGGAGCAGCAGAAAAGTCTTAAGGTTTTATTTAACTATTAAAGGCTTTGGAATTTCCCCCAATTGGTGCGGGATTATTCAGCCTATTTGAGCTTTCGTATATCGTTCAATTTATAGTTAGTCATTTCCAAGGTGTTTTTGTTTCAGAACAATAGACTTAAAAAGTATAGGACCATTTTATACGTCTTGAAGCCTTCTGTGAACATGATACCAGCATCATCTTTATCTAGGCCAATCGACATTCCGTGGGTGATGTTGTCAATACCACGCCAGCCATCTTTACTTCTCGTGACTGTTCTGGTACCAGTTTTAGGTTGGATCTTCATGAGAGCTCAGGTTTTAAGAAAATCCCCGCATCGGTGATTCGAACACATGACCTCGGGGCTGGCAGGCAAGCGTGCTAGCCCCTCCACCACCACGGCGGCATGTATAGGGACGTATTACAGATATACATAGGTAATTTCTTCTTCTTCTTTTTCTTCTTCTTCTTCTTCTTCTTCTTCTTCTTCTTCTTCTTCTTCTTCTTCTTCTTCTTCTTCTTCTTCTTCTTCTTCTCCTCCTTCTTCTTCTTCTTAATTGCGCTGTGCCTGTTTACAGCAGAGCTGCGATATGTGCACTTTTCGGCCGACACATTCGACTTTTCCAAGCATTTGTTGGCCGGATTACCTTCTCGGGCATAGTTAAATTAATAAGCCTACCATGAGAAAAAAAAATAATACTTGGAGATTTTAATGCGAAAGAACGAAAATAAAGAATTGAAGATGTAGTAGGGACTATGTTTTAGAAACAAGAAATGTAAAGAAGATTTAAAAGGACAGAGGACTGACTTTATTGCACCGATTATTATCCCGTATGGCTAAGTAGATTTCCGCAGTGCGTCGCACAAAGCAGGAATTCCGTAGTCCGAGTCTCCGAGAAAATTGCACTCGTATACCGAACGACGTAGTCTGGAATCGACCCCACAACCTTTGGAACGCGAGGCGGAGGGGCATAACCCTTCGCCACGGAGGATCCTATGATACAAGGAGAAACAAACTGACTGACGGCTGTGTAGCACGGCTCCGTGGCCAAGGAGTTACAGACGCAATTTGTAACCCCGCATACCAAGTTTGAAACACGGCTGCGGGAGATTAGGAAGCAGACCGCCTTGTGTTGGCTTCTTATACAAAGTTATGAGTGTCGGTCGTTCAGAAAGCAATGGCAAACTTTTGTATTTTCGCATATCCGTTACAGGACATCGCTGTCAACATCAGCATCTTTCAACTGATTGTTGATTTCTTGGCAAGATTACGCTTAGTAGTTTGCCGTTGCTTTCTAGGCAACCGGCTCACATACCCCATAAGTTACCGACGCGGAGAGAACCGCTACCGATTCTCGCAAACGTCATTTTAAAAAAAAGAAGTCACGTTACTCACGAGAGTATACGGGATTATGGAGAAATTCGTGTAACACCTGGACCAGGGAGACCGGCAATGGCAAACTACTGAAAGTAAACTTTCCAAGAAATCACGAACAGGCAAACAATGCTGGGGTTGGCTGCTACGTTAAGTAAATGTTATGCAACTATCTTTTTAATGCATCTTTACACCCTTTGGAAAACAATCACCTTAAAAGTAATATTCGATTTGTGGCTGACTCGGTCGCGGGATTATAAATCTGAGCCAGCGGTGGACCCTGATGTAACTTCTTTTCTAATGTTGAAGGGTAATAGTAGAATGGGGATTAAAATGTTTCATTTTATTCACATGTTAAGTGTCTTAATAACACATATTCTTCTTGTTGGATAAATATATTTATGAATGGAGGTATACGTGTGCAAAAAAAGATTATTTGTTTTTTAAACCAACCAAATCAATCTACAAAAGAAGATTATTACAATGCAAATTTAAGAACGTTCAGTCTTATTATGTTATTATGAGATGCCGTGAAAACGGGATCCGTGAGGTCCACTTTCCGGGTCAGACAACCTATTCAAACTGAGGAATGGCAGAAAGTATAAGCTAATACTTTGAAAATGTCACTCCATGGCCACACTAGATAGAGCTTTGTCAATACCCAGAGGCGTACAATTTGGAAAATGATTGGTCGTTCCTCCTTGTATTCCATATCTCTTTCAGAGTATATTAAAATAATAAACGTGGTTCAGGGGATTAAAATGAATGTATTCTATTTTATTTTATTCATGCACCGTTCATTGGTAAAATACAACGGTAAGAATTCTCCGTGGGAACCCATATATATATATATATATATATATATATATATATATATATATATATATATATATATATATATATATATATATATATATATATATATATTCACACATACTTACACAAATAAACAAACAAACAAATATACATGACTGGTATATATAAATTACACATCATATTTCATTACACCTAGAAAGGTTTCAGCCTGTAAAATGGATGATTGTCAAAAGTCAACACTTTCCAAAGCTAAGCTTTGTACACAAGAAAGTTCAGATTTAACCAGATTATTTATATACACAAGTCCAATTCACTTCAAACACACCTGGCCGTTGTCTTGTCTACTTCTTGTCCAGTGTTTCTTTCCGTCTGGATTCTTTCAAGACATCCCAACTGTGATTACTCAACAAGCGGACAAATTGTGTGAAGGATATATACATTTTGAGATAGTAACATGTTAATGGATAATGTATCCATTTGTGACATATTTGTGTTCTTGGGAAATTAATTAGGCAGTTCCTGCTTGTGTTCCACAAAATGATCGTACTAATTGTTCTTTTGTCTTTATTCTATCTGCTCACTTTATTGGTGTTCTCTCACTTAAAGCGTAATTATATAAGAGCCCAGGGACTTCATTGATGTCACAAGGTTCAATCACTCCAAGGAATTAAATAGTACATCGTAAACCTTAACATCCCCGTGTCTGGTTCCTGGCTGCAGCTCACACTTAGCTAAACATAACTTGCCAAGCATTACCTGCCTCCATTTCGTTATGTTTTCACTTTTAATGCACACTTTAAAACAAACAAACAAATTACCTTATTGGAAGGTAGTATTTGGGGGATTATATTTCAGGTTAGAATTGGCATTAGTAATTTTAGGCTCATTGTTTCAGATCGACTTATAATTTAACATTCCACCACATGTCAACGCAAAGATGACTAAAATGACGTGTATAAATTCTGGAATGGAATAGGAGCTATATACTCGTATTTTAATTAATCTAGACTTCCAGTCTCATTTACTGGCGCCATTATAAGTGGATTTTGGTAAATCTGAGGCGATTTTTTGGGCCTCTTCATACCGCAAACGGTTCACTAAGAGGTAGTGTAACACTGATTTAAAAAAAAAACACACACAGGCTGGGTGATGGGGGATACAAAGGCAAGTTATAACTGCCGTTTGGTTTAACCAGTGATACAATATGCTTTAGTTATAATTATGTTTACACACTGTTTATTTCGACGAGCCGTTGATTATGATCTGTTAACAGTGATCGGTTGTTAACTATGTTTTTACCCCAAGCTGTGGAACAATTATTTACAACATACAAACTTAATCTTGCTGATTCACGACACTCCGTGATTATGCAACATTCACCATTGACAAAAAGAACTTTCTATTCAAGAGATTCACAGTTTTGCAGATATCCACACAATTTCCAGCCCCAAGATTCCGGGTAATGTGGATGTTTCTTTTATATATTTTATTAGAATATGAATTGTTTATTAAAGCTCAGTGAAAGCTGTTGTCGTATATGTTCTGTGACTGTTGTTAAGTTAGCAGTCGAATAATGTGTATGTACTACGTGGCTTAGACAATACCGGTGCGTAGTAACAAACGTCCCAAAATATTTTTCAGCTCAAGTACCAGCCATAAAATCCGACTCATAAAGCCCACGATGAAACAGCAAGGAATTTATGCGCTCAGCTCTTAGACCTGTTTGTGATTACATCACATGTACAGCAAGGAATACATGTGCCCAGCTCTTAAACCTGTTTGTGGTTATATCACACACTTTGTAGCACATTTCTTGTCCTCTTACATGTGCTGCGTTGAGTGAGGTCTGCTCACGTTTAAGTGAAAACCTGGAAAAGTTACCACCCAACTTCTTGCAGACGTAACACAAATGCGATCGCTACGATGAATGTTAACAAAATAGTAGCAATGTTTTTAGAAACCTTGATTACAGACATGTGTCGTTCAGTGCTTCCTTTTTCAAACGTTTTATAGGGATGTGGGTGGGAGAAATTACAGAATGTCCAGGCTGTAACAATCCAGACCGCATTGTCGGTTAAGAATATGCCACACGTCTTGGTAAAATGCAAAGAGCGCCGAAGTACAATTGTCTTGTGTAGATAATAAAGATGCGACTTTCTCTGCACTTTCAGGAAAGTACAAATGTAGAAAATAAAAATTCTACTATCTTTACACTTTCAAGAAACTAGACATGTAGATAATAAAGATTCCACTTTCTCTGCATATAGATATACTTAAGATGCAACTTTCTCCACACTTCCAGAGGTATAGGCATGTAGATAACAAAAATGCTACTTTCGTCGCACTTCCAGGAAACTATGCATGTAGATATAATTAAGATGCGACTGTCTCCACATTTCCAGAGATCTAGGCATGTTGATAACAAAAATGCGACTTTTTCCGCACTTCCAGAGGTCTAGGCATGTAGATAACAAAGATGCGACTTTCTCTGCACTTCCAGGAAACTAGAAACTCATGGCAGGTGCTTTTTCGCCGGATATATCAGTTGTCTTTAAGATGTGTATGCTTGTAGCAGTTGTACAGTTAGGACAGCAAACAAGAAATGTTGTCTTGTTTCTTTTCAACATTTCTTCAACTATTTGCGAACAAGGCGTCTTGAAATGAACAACAGTAAGTTGTTGAGTCTACCTCTGTGGCATCAATTGGAAGCAGCTCACTATTATTTTGTGGTAGAAGTGTTGACTTGATCGGTGATTTAATAGTTTACCTGATCGTTAACTTGAGTGTTCACTTGATCGTTAACTTGATGGTTCACCTGATCGTTAACTTGATAGTTCACCTGATCGATAACTTGATAGTTCACCTGATCGTTAAATTGACCGTTCACTTGATCGTTAACTTAATAGCTCACTTTATCATTAACTTGATAGTTCACTTGATAGTCAACGTGATCGTTCCCTTGATAGTTTCCTTGATCGTTGACTTGGTAGTTAACTTGATGGTTCACTTGATCGTTCACTGGAGATTTCACCTGAAAGTTCACTTGATAGTTCACCTGATCGTTAACTTCGTAGATAACTTGATCCTGCATTTGATAATTAACTTGATCGTTTAGTTTAACGTTCACTTGATCGCTCACTTGACTAAATCGCTAACACCTAATGAACAGTTCATGCCAGAAGAGTCATCATCTCAATATTCAGAGTTATGTAGAAGCCACTTTCTCTTAAACTTCCAGTGCCCTGATGGTGAGTTTGTAGATTCTCTCCAATCACTAGTCAGCTGGACTTAAATGTTGACATCTTTTCCGTGACTTGTGGATTTCAATTACAAGTACCTAAGAAGTCGGAGTGGGTTCGCCTGATGGCGAGTGACACGGGTAATAGGGAAAGCTGGCCCACACGCAAAAATCAGGCCAGCATGGACTACACTCGAGTTTAAAGTGAGATAACGGGGGAAAAAAAAGAAGATACAAAAAGAAGTATGCATTTCATTGACGTTAGCTTTTTCTTGTTCTGCGCCTGAGGACACACATTAGTTTACTTGAAATGCACGCTCAAGTTTAGCATTTGCATCCATCTGGCGTCTCCTGACAGAGCTGTTGGCGATGTCTGAAGCAAAAGTGCAAGAAAGCGATTGTTTGGGTTCGTTATTTATATCCTTTGCAGAACATTGCAATCAACCCCAGCTCGTATTGATTGGTTCTGATTTACAATGCAAGTTTACTTTCAGCAGTCTGCCATTGCAGGAAAACGGTGTGTTGATAATTGTAAATAAAGTATAATCAACACGTATTTATTTTTTGCATGTGGCAGAGCTCTCATTGTTTTATATTAGCCCATATTGCCGTATTCAGAGTTAAATTCGTAATAAATTTACTCCAACAGTTGTTCATTCGTGCAGGTCACATAAACCACAACCCGCATTTCAACAAATGAATTTCCTTTGCTCCAATCTCCAGGCGAAGAATGATATATTTACAAGTAATGTCCACCCTTAGTTTCAAATGTCACTGGTGCATTAAACTGCGAGGAATTGTAATGTTCCGTTCTTGTTAACTCAGTGTTGTTAACTTACACGTCAGTTTGTATCAAAAGAATCAATGACTTCAATAATCGTTTCCTCGGGAGATTGGCCGGCCAGTCAGTTGGCAGCTTTCATAAAGTTATTCAGCGCCTTGTCTTCCAGCTCGGATTTGGACGCGCTGTCTTTGCTGTTTGCTGTATTAGCTGAAGTCGTTCCTTTTTTATCCTTGTTCTTCTTATTCCCCTTTCCTTTCTTACCCTTTTTACCTTTCTTTTTACCTTTCTTCTTGCCTTTATTCCCCTTCCCCTTTTTGCCTTTCTTGTCCTTTTTGTCTTTTGTCTTTTTCGGTTTGTCCACTTTCCCGGTTGTCTGAGTTTTTGCGTCTACTCCGTTGGCAGACAGCTCGCGAAAAATGCCTTCACAAGTGTTTCCTTTTTGAATTGCGTGGATGCCCTTCTTGAATTCTTTATCTTTTCTGTTCCACAGCATTCCGAATGTGACCACTATCTGCTCTCCCCGTTTGTTGCCCATGAGTAGATAGCGCCCTTTGGTTTCGTTGATACTGTCACAATTACAGTTGGCGCCACCATCGATAATGGTTGGCAGGCTACGTATTTGGCTATCGGTAAGTCCTTCTTGTTTGTAGAAGTTTTTTCTCTTTTGTAGTACCAGTTCTTTGTGGCCGTTAACGGTCTTGAACTCTTTGATACTCACTCGCATGGCTGGGGATGATAAATAGAGGATGAGTTAATTATTTGGGTGATAAATATATGATTCATTATGTGGTTGTTTCGGGATTTGAAATTTAAATATTGAGCACAACCCACTACTGGCAATGCCGATCGCATTCTGGTATGAACCTAAGGCCTATCCACGTCAATATGGAAGCACTATACTCGAGTTTCGCCCTCCTTTGAGCTCGTCAGTAGTGCATATCCCTGACCGGATCCGGAAACAGTCCCGGATCACGCGTGTGTAGCGGGTGTGTAACCACGCGGCACACACTGGACACACCAAATTATCACAACAGAATATCACAACGCTACCCATCGTAGGCTATGCTCAAGATTGCCCAATCGCCGCGACCGACGTCCGTCAATCGATGGGACCCGAACGATCAGGACTTCTCACTGGCAAGGAACACCAGGCCTCCTAAATCCAGTGAGCAATAATCAATTCATTATGTGGTTGTTTCGGGATTTGAAATTTAATTTAGGTTCATACCAGAATGCGATCGGCATTGCCAGTAGTGGGTTGTGCTCAATATTTAAATATATGATTATTAAACGACTCTGAGAATGATAATAGAGAATAAATTGATCACTGTCGTGACTAAACTATAATTACTAAACGATATTGAAGATGATAACAGAGAATGATTTAATACCACAGGAGAATAATATACGATTATATACAATATTAAAGATAACAGATAATGATTTAATTACTTGGGTGACAAATATACTATTATAAACGATACTGAGGATGATAATAGGCAATTAATTAATTGCTTTGGTGACTAAACTACAATTACTATACATTACTGAGGTCGATAATAGAGAATTAATTAGTTACTTAGGTGATTAGACTACGATTCAAAATAATGAATTCCCTTTTTGAATTTAAATACGGAAGCCACAAAGAATATGGATAACACAATCGCTAAATTGCAGCCAAAAACGTTAACAAAGCAAACACGTGTCGTATACTGTTCTTCGACTTTCCACATCTTAACCCTATAACCTAGTATATGTGAAGCCATACCACGCAGCGCCCGAGAGAAAATTTCTCCCAAGAGATTGCCTTAATCTGTTCATTATTATAGTATCCACCTTCTCATTTCTTTTACCTGCTAACCAGGTGCAGATTCCGCGACTAGGTCAGCTTGTCTGAATCCTACCCTTTCTCCTCCTCTGGTATTTCGCTGGCATGTTACCAGCATGTCTTATATCAATTCATTCTGTCATCCACTCACTCTGATTCTATAACCCACCCTGGGTTTTTCCGGTGAAGCCCAGGTTCTTTGAGTTCAGATCGTGACAAGATCCGGGCTGTTGGCATGACCTTTCAAGAACTGGGATGCCACAGTTGATAGCGTACAGACCTGCCCGTAAAGCGACCCTGATTCAATATTTGGTTAAGGAGGGTAAAGGGGATCCGAGCACTTATGGACTGAATGGTTCGATTTGCAATGAAGATGATCTGTCGACTAACTAACTAAAGTGGTTAAAAGCAAGAGGGTCGACTTCATTGTAACAACAGTTCTATCCCATGTGGCTTGGTCTTCTATCCACAGAGCGCAGCCTGGCGAAAGCGTGGCACAGCGCTCGAACTCCGTTGCCCCAACGATGATCCTCATGGGTCTCCAACAAACTTGCATACGTGACCCGAATGAAAAGCTAGAGAACCTTACATAGCACTAGGAATTTTGTAGTAGTCAAAACAAATTAAACTTAGCACCAAATTTAGAATATTCAATTCTAAAGTTATGTCATTACTACTGTATGAATCAGAGACTTTGAGAACAACTAAGACGATTACAACTAAACTGCAAACACTCACTAGTTGGTATCTGCGCAAGATAGGAGGAATAACATGTTATGACAGAATGACAAATGTAGAGTTCATGAATAGAACTCGACAAATAACCAGTGCACCAAGCCGCGAAGAAAAGACGTTAGCACAGTATAGGACATACACCGAGAAAGCCTGTGATTAGTGTTGATAGACCGGTCTTTGTGTGGAATCCACAGGGCAAAAGACATAAGAGATGACGTTGAAACACACAGGGAAGAGATAAAAATGCAGACATGAATAATTCTGGAGGGCATAGACAGAGGTGCATGGATTGCTGAGAATATGAGAGCTTGTGGTGAGTCGGTTGAGGGTATATGCAGCAATGGAAAATAAAGGGTGAAAAAAAAAAAGAAGAAGAAGAGTAAGAACCGAATGAGGGAGTCAGAAAACGAAACCTTCGTAACGAGAGACAGGAGGACTGACCACTTCGCTATTGAACCCACCCCACCCCAACCCCTCCTATCCCCCTTCCCTTTTCTCCCCTTTCCAATGATGTTTATTCTATCGCATACTTCTGCTGGGTCGACCCAGCTTGGTAATGTGGGATGATATGTCACTAGGGACGAAAGTGTCGGGAAAGGAGCCAATAACCTCACCTCATAATAAAGAGACCTAGTATATAAAAAGTCCTATCATTTCACACATGTGCAGCAGTATCGGCCGTGGAATTACCGTGTTTGTTTTTCTGTTGTCGATCAGCGTTCTTTGATATTTATTTTTACTTGGTGTCTTCTAGTTCAGCCAGTTCAGACATGCCGTTGTTTATATTTCTTTGTACTTAACTGATTTGTTTTAGCAATGTCTGGGCTTTGGTGTTTGTTTTATGTTGTCTGACTGGCACATTGCCGTCTTGATAGACGATAGTTTGTAAAATGGAGTCATACCTCTTCAAAGCACAAAGTGTCACACTCTTTTGTAACAGTTTAGAGGCGGCGTTGGTTATGCCGCACGAAGCCTGAGGAGAATTTAGAGACCACGTGTTTCCCATGTAACATGATCCCTCTCTCAGCTTGCCTAGTTTACTCCAGAGAAAAGGTAACACCAATAAGTCTGGAACAAGACCAGCTGTAGAGGCTTATGTTGTTTATTGTGGAAATAATTTCCGTTCTTTGTTTGTAGTCTTGGTGGTTTCGTTGCGACTTAGTGATTTTAGTCACAACTGATGAACTTTATGAGGAAACTAGCAAGGGGATGGCACAGAGATAAACATCGGGATTGCTTCGCCATACGGCATAGTCGAGCCAAGAACAAAGACATCGCTTCTCGGCCTTTTGGCTAAGATCAAAGTTTAGTATATGCACTTTATCTTGTCAGGGCTACCAGCAGAGGCGGTCATCCGAATGACACACATGGATGTGGAACCTCAGGGGGAAGCGTTGGCCCGTGGGTAACCGCGAGCCCTTAAAAAACAAAAGAACAAAGGCTTGGTCCCAGACTCTGGTGAGGTTGCAAACCATGACCGGCCACTCTTATCGGCTTGGCACATAGTCATGATGATGATGATTATAGTGATGATGATGATGATGATGATGATGATGATGATGATGATGATGAGGTCCAGGTGTTGTAGGCTTCCTGCGAGTTTATATCCCTAATATAATTTTGTTTCAATATGTGCCCATTGACTGCCCTAGCCGCAGTATTTCTCCTGCGTGTCAGGCGCCTCGGAAAAAAAAGGTTTTATACAGATGATTTTTGTAAGCCCATGTAAGGCCATGTAAGCCCATGTAAGCCCATGTAAGGCTATATGAACCTTGCGCTGTGGCTTAAGAAACGCAGTTTGACAATCCTGTATGCCCGGTTTCCCCTCTGATGTGTCTCCACCTTGACGTGGTAGAGGGGCTTGCGTGTCCCAATGACCTCAAGAGCCCTGCCGCCGGAAGCACGACTACATGTCGGACAGGCCTTGAGATAAGGACCAGACCAAGAGAGACACAACCTTGAGATAGGGACCAGACCAAGAGAGACACAACCTGCTGCTCTGCAGGTAGACTGAGGATAGAAGTCAAAAGGTCAAATCAGGCGCACGAAGCCACCAATTCTTGGTCCGGACACACCCTCTAAGGTTCCCAGCTGAGGGATATGGCTGAACGCCTCTAAGCCATTAACCCTTGGATGTGAGAACCGGGCCGATACTCACCTACTGCAAAACGGAGGTGAGATGCTGAGCACGCTACTTGCTTAGTTCAGAGACTTCCTCGAAGGCTCTGAGCTGGGGGATATGAGGGATCCCCGGATGAAAGAGCCTGGCCGTTACTCGCTCATTGATGCACGGAGGTAAGGTGCTGAGCCTACCTCATGAGCGAGTACTAAAGGTGGAGACAGCGCCCCAGTCGCACGAAATGATTACGATAAAAGTATGTATCTATACTCATAGAGTGAGCGTAGTCAAAGGTGGAAAAACACATCATTTTAACACGAAATGGAACGCTTGGCTGGCGAATCCATTACGTGGAAGTTAGAAGCGGTAGCTTATTCAGTGGATGTCGTCCGCAGACTGACCGTTCCAGGTTTGTGCGTTGAGCAGCCAGTAGCAAACGAAGTGCCCAATATATGGAAGTGAAGATTTAAGGCAGCCGTGAGCAGGATGTGGCGATTCCTTGGGTGAGCCCAGTCTCAGAGCACTATGTGCCGGCTCTGCAATTATGGAAGCCTCCTTGGATAGCGGGGAATGCCCATGGTCTGCCCCTGCCTTCCCTTGAGGGTTGACCGTGATGTCCTTGACCGTTCTACCTTGACCAGCTGAGATGTGGGCGACACCACAACAGTAAGAGTCTAACGTCCCTCGAAACCCCGGGAAGGCAAACCCGTAAAACGCCCGCAGAAGTCGGATGTTCCGGCCGAAAGGTAGCAAATAAAGTGGCGCAACGCAAAAACGTCCGAGTGAAATTTCCTTCGTGCCCGGAACAGCTCTGACTAACTAGTCTTCCGAATGTCCCTCATGCTCGGAACAGCTATGACTATCTAGTCTTCCGAATGTCCTTCGTGTCCGGAACAGCTCTGACTAGCTAGTTGTCCGAATGCCCGTCGTGCCCGGAACAGCTCTAACTATTTTGTTTTCCGGGCACAGCGACTAGCACATGTTGGAGCCGAAAGCTCGCTGAGTGGATACCATCTGCAGTCCGACCGTTCCTGGTTTATGCGGGGAGCGGCTCGTAGCGAACGAAAGGCCCAATACATTGAAGTGAGGAATTAAAACAGCCATGAGCAGGACGTGGCGATTCCATAGGTGAGCCCAGCTCCATAGCGCAACGTGTCGGCTCTGTAACTATGGAAGCCTCCCTGGAGGTCGGATAATGCCCATGGACTGTCCCTGGCTTCCCTTGAGGGCTGATCATGTAGTATTCTACCGTTATAACTTGACCATCTGCGATATGGACGGCACCACAAAAGTAAGAGTCCCCCAGGAATGCTAACCTGGTAGAAAACGCACGCAAAAGTCGGATGTGTTGGCCTAAGGGTCTAGGCCCAAGGGTGAAATTACATCTGGGGGAAAAACACTTCGGATGAACGCAGAAGAAGAAAAAGAAGAAGAAGAAGAAGAAGACGAAGAAGTAGTAGTAGTAGTAGTAGTAGTAGTAGTAGTAGTAGTAGTAGTAGTAGTAGTAGTAGTATTCCAAGTTTGAAATCAGCAGCAGACGAATTGGAGGCAGACCTCATTGATTTTCAAAACTGTAGGATCGTCGGTAGTTCAGAAAGCAATCGTAAACGTGTCCAAGTAATTTTGATTTTGTTTGATTGTTTCGGGATTTGAGGTTTGAAGATTGAGCACAACCCACTACTGGCAACACTGATCGTATTCCGGCACGAACCTTGGGCCTTGTCCACGTCAGATTGAAAGCACTAGACTCGAGTTTCGCTCTCGTTTGAGCTCGTCAGTAGTGCATATCCCTGACTGGACCCGGGACCCAACTCCGGATCATTGTCCCAAGTAGGTCGTTGTGAGTTACTCTGACAGTCCAATGTGTTTGCAACATTCGTCTCATCTGTTTTGATTCCAAGCTATTCCTAATTAGTTCATTCACTTTCCATGTTTCACTGCCATACAGCAAAACAGGATCAGTATAGCATTTCAATACTCTCTTTCCTACATTAATGATGGAAATCTAAGTGTAGACATGGAAACATATCCGGTCTGCTGATGCGGAGGTAGTGGGTTCAAATCCTACACCGGTCATTTAGACTAACTTATTGCATTCTCGCCCTTGACTTGTGAACGTAAATTACAAGTGCTTATGAGGTCGGAGTGGGTTTCCCTTATGGCGAGGGACACTGGTAATAGGGAAAAGCTAGTCTTAACCAAAAATCAGTTGAGTGCATTAAAAGTAATAGCGCATGTATGGATTACGCTTGAGTTCAAAGCGAGCTAACGCAAAACTAACCCCCCCCCCCCTTTCCACCCCCACCCCCTCCCCCCAAAAAAATCCATATTTAAGAGTGTTAGAGTTTTTATTGATGTATGATGTCAACAGAAAGAGATGCATAAAGGATTGAATCAGAAAGCTGGATCATCTATAGATTTTCTCGGAGTGCTAAGATTTAGATTTTGCATTAACATAATCTATAATCATGAAGCAGAAAAAATTTTATAAAGTAGAGAAAACAGAAACTGGAACTCAAATATGTGTGTGTGGGGGGGGGGGGGGGGCAGGGGAGAAGAGTTGGTGAATTCTGAGAAAGTAAAGAACAAATGTATCATTTTTCGATGTAGTCACCACTGCGTTTATTGCAAGTCCTCCAGCGCGGATAAAGTGCTTGGATTCTTGTAGAAAAAAATTCTATTGGTCGCGAGTGTAACCACTCTATGGTTACTACGCCGTTTGCCTGACCAGGTATTGTACAGTTTGTCACAGAAGTCACGCCGTTTTGAAACGTCCTACTCCACTCATACACTTGCTCTAACAGGCATGCGTCGCCATATTGGACCTTCAAATGCTGATGCATTTCTATAGGTTTCACCCCTTCACTGATCAAAAAACGGATAAAAGAACGCTGCTTCTCTTTGGTGCGTGTCAAAAGTGGGGTGGCCATCTTTAAACTGTCCTTATGATGTCACCGTATTCGTCTGCACATTGATGTCACGTGCTTAGCCCTCTTGACATCCTTAACAACAATATTGACAGGTTACAACACAATGGCATGGTTATCGTAATTTCTATCACGCTTTTACGGTTTTCATGTGAAGCACCCTCGTAATAACAAGCGAAAAATGTATAACGCTTAGACACAATACGTCGTTCAGGAATTTGGGTTTAACCGGAAATGTAGCTAATGTGTTAACGTTTACTTACATTATTGCTTTTATAATCTATTAACACGCTGCATTAACTCCCGCCAAGAGAGATGGTCGACGGCTTTAAACAAGCAGACACATAAATGGAAGCTAGAGAGAGCCAAAGAACTTGAAAGGAGAATTGTGTTTTTCTAGGCAAAGTTCACTTGATTAAAAACATGCATAGGCGGGACTAAAGTCAAATTATCTATAGACGGATCTAAAGTCTCGTCATGTCAGATTGTGTGTAGGCGAATTTAAAGTTATTTCATGTCAGATTATGAATAGGCGGGACTAAAGTCATGTGAAATTCTATGGAAGAGGCTAAAGTCTATCAAGCAAAATATAGGAGAGATTAAAGTTATGCCATGTGAAATTCTATGGGAGAGACTAAAGTCGTGTCATGTGAAATTCATTGGAAAAAGCTTAGACAAAAGTCTTATCATGTGAAATTATATGAGAGAGGCTAAAGTCATGACATGTCAAATTCTATGAAAGAGACTCATGTCATTTCATGTCACATTATGTATAGCCTAGACTAAACCATGTCATGTTAGGTAACACATGTATAGTCACGTCTAAAGTTGCGTATGTCATATTATGAATTGAATAGGTGGGACCAAAATAACGTCATGTCAGATACTGAAAAGGCGGAACTAAAGTCATGTCATATCAAATTATAAATAGGCGGGACTTCAGTAATATCAGGCTATGAATAGGCGGAACTAAAGTCATGTCATATCAAATTATAAATAGACGCGACTCCAGTAATATCAAGTTATGAATAGGCGGAACTAAAGTCATGTCCTGTCAGATTATGTTTAGGAGAGACTAAAGTCTGTCATGTCAAATTGTATAAACGACCAATTAACAATTAACTTGGACAATAAACGACCAGCAACAGCTAAAATACGAAACTGACTGGAGCTATTTGGGACTTGGAATGTTAGTGGGAGATAAAGAACCAGCACTAGTAGAGTTCATGAAGAACCCTCTCGACACCATTGATAAAGTTGATACCGTGTCAGATGTTGTCACTTTGCTTTTTAATGTTGCGTATCCCTTAAAGGACGTTGCAGTCAACACCAGCTTCTTTCAGCAGTTGTTGATGTACTAGGCAAGATTACGCTTAGTAATTTGCCATTTAGGCTGTCCCTTAGACAAGGTTAAATAACGATAAATTTAGGTGACCAGACGCCTATGTCTACTCTAGACGATAAGTTAAGATAACCAATTCGTTATATCTATTTTAGACGACATCACGATGGGGTGAAGTAACCGGTTGTCGATATCTATTTTAGACACGGCGCGATGAGATGAGGTGCCAAGTTATGTTTATCTATTCTAGACAAGCAGCGATGAGGTCAAGTTGCATGTTCTTTTTATCTATTATAGACACGGCACAATGAGGTGGGGAAGCCAGTTCCCTGGGGTCTCTTCTAGACATGGCACGATGAGTTGAGGATGCCAGTTCCCTGGGGTCTCTTCTAGACATGGCACGATGAGGTGAGGATGCCAGTTCGCTATATCAATTCTAGACATGGCACGATGAAATGAAGATGTCAATTCCCTATATCTATTCTATACATGGCAAGATGAGGTGAGGATGCCAGTTCAATATATTTATTCTATACATGACACGATGAGGTGAGGATGCCAGTTCCCTATATAAATTATATTTGGATTGTGAAAATGAGGATACCAGTTCCCTATATCTATTGTACACATGGCACGTTGATATGAGGATGCCAGTTCGCTATATCTATTTTATACATAAAACGATGAGATGAGAATGCCAGTTCCCTGTATCTATTCTATACACGGTAGGATGAGATGAGGATGCCAGTTCCCTATATCTATTTTATACATGAAACGATGAGATGAGGATGCCAGTTCCCTATATCTATTCTATACATGGTAGGATGATATGAGGATGCCAGTTCCCTATATCTATTTTATACATGAAACGATGAGATGGGGATGCCCGTTCCCTATATCTATTTTATTCATGAAACGATGAGATGAGGATGCCAGATCCCTATATCTATTCTATACATGACACAATGAGATGAGGATGCCAGTTCCCTATATCTACTATAGACATGGCACGATGAGTTGAGGATGCCGGTTCCCTACATCTATTCTATTTGATAAGTGAAGATAAGGATGCCAGTTCACTATATCTAATCTAGACATGGCACGATGAGATGAGGATGCCAGTTCCCTCTATCTATTCTAGACATGGCAAGATTAAATGAGTTGACCAGTTTCCCCCCCCCCCCCCACCATATCTATTCTAGACATGACACGATGAGGTGAGGATGCCAGTTCCCTATATCTATTCTAGATATGACACGATGAGATGAGGATGCCAGGTCCATACATCTATTATATACATGGCACGATGAGGTGAGGATGCCAGTTCCTTATATCTATTATATACATGACACGATGAGGTAAGGATGCCAGTTCCCTATATCTATTATATACATGGCACTATGAGGTGAGGATGCCAGTTCCCTATATTTATTCTAGACATGGCACGATGAGGTGAGGATGCCAGTTCCCTATATCTATGCTAGGCATGGCACGATGAGATGAGGATGACAGTTCCCTATATCTATTCTAGACATGGCACGATGAGGTAAGGATGCCATGCACGATGAGATGATGTGGCCAGTTCCATATATCTATTCTAGACAAGGCACGATGAGATGATGTGGCCAGTTCCATATATGTATTCTAGACATTGCACGATGAGATAAGGATGCCAGGCACGATGAGATGATGTGGCCAGTTCCATATATCTATTCTAGACATTGCACGATGAGATAAGGATGCCAGGCACTATTAGATGATGTGGCCAGTTCCATATATCTATTCTAGACCACATAAATTTAGCAAAGACTCCACACGGGTGACCCTCTAACTTTACCAATGTTTCAACACTAAATAGAGAAAGTTCATGAACTGGACACAGAAACTTCTCTCGTCGATGAACATACACCACACCGATGGCACAGTTTGGTGCCCCAGAGGTGTTTTGCCTGACATAAATCGAGATGTGACGTGTTTAAATCCACTCACAATTAATACATTCTCTAGATTTCTGTTACAGGGAAACCTGATGATATTGCCATCGTGGATCTAATGCATAATTGTCTCTGATGATGGCGAGATTTATCTAGTACGTTGCGCAAGGTTAAGTAAAACCTCTGTAGGCCTTACAATCAGCTGCTGTGGCAACATTGCTAAACTGCACAGAGCATAGATTTTTCAGTGCGATTTTTCAGGAGATCGATGCACAAATGATAGCTTCAATGTGTCTAGACGTGGTGCATTAATACGATCAATGAAGGGCTGAATTAGTCAATCAATCAATCAATCAAGCCGCGCCATAGTTAAATAACACAATAACATATAGACCTGAGAAACCTGCAGTGCATTGTTTTGGGGACGAATAAAAAAAACTAAAATGCTAGTTTCATGTCCTTTACATGATTTTTCAATTATCCCCACCATTTATTTACTCTTTATGATTTGATATTCAAGTTTAGTAAATATTCAAAACAATGTTTTCCCGTAGTGAATTTGAATAACGAAGACACAAACAATAGATTGCACGATTTATTGCCTGGCATATTTCGCTGCATCTCGTCAGGTACATACTGCAGAAATCACACAACTTACGTGAAATTAACTAGATAAATCCTTCAAGTTGAAATATACACAATTTCGCACAGTAATGTCACTTATCTACCACGGTAATTTTAAGCTGACTATCATGTCTTTCTGTTTACACAATTCTGGCTTGCGTTGATAGATCATAATTGCTTCTGCAAATTTTAACAAGCGAGTATTTTGTGTTCTAAACAACACGCGAAATGCAGTGTCTCTGGACACAACGTGACCACTGGCGACAATGTGTCTGCCGATTGAAGACGCCGGGAGCTTCCGGTGTGTCGGCTCCTCGCGGCTAGCCACTCCTGTGTGTTGTATCTTGTTGACCCATTGAGGTATGTGTTCTGACACCCGTTTGTTAAGCTGTCTCTCCGTTCGACCAATGTAAACGGCCTGGCATCTACATGTGAATTGGTAAATACAATTGTTTGTGGCGTACAGAGGAACAGGCTCTTTGACTGTTGGTGTAGGAATGGGTACGGTTTTACATCTAATGACTGGAGTTGCCGCACAGAATGTTCGACCTACTGCTGTAGTAAGCCGGTCTTGTAGACGTTGCATATGAGTGCAGGGGTCACAAAAACGAGTGCAAAGATGAAATTGTCAGCATGTGCCGTGCCGATAAGCGTGGGCGATTATATTGTGCCATCTCCCACGATCACTAGAGACGTAGATCAGCTCTGTGTTCTTGTCTAGACCATGCCATGTGGCCACATCATCTTGATATTAACTTCTCTGCCTTCCCCTTGTTTTTTCTCCCCAAATTTGCCAGTTCTCACCAAGTTCCCTAGTTTATTTTTCTCATAATGTACTAAACATTATTGGCTGTCTACGTCTAATTTCTCTAATCATTTTACGGCTTTCATTGTTTGTTTGTTTGTTTGTTTATTTTTAAATAAAATACGGGACTGGAAAGATCACAATAACTAGTGCAAAGTTCCAATACAAAAGTGCAAAGGTCACATATATGAATGCAAAGGTGAAATACACGAAGATCACATGTACTTGTGCAATGGTGATACTGAGGTGTTATATGAACCCACCTATACTGGAGCGACAGAACTGGTCGATCATGGATTCGTGGGTCAGTGGGTGCTTGCATGCGGTGCAGTTGTTGTCGGCTGTGGACAAAGCAGATTTTAAAACAATTTATTCCCTTAGAGAATTTAAATACAGTCGCCATAAATAAAATATTGCACGACTTCTTGCCTGGCGAAATGCAGCTAAATGTGCCGAGCAGATTTATTATCAATAGATTGTGCTTATCACAACATTGCACATCTGATACTACAAAAATAACGAAGGAAATCAATTAGGGGAACCAATTGAGGCCACTAAGATAGTTCATAAATATCCACACATAGTATTAACTTGCGCTCACAGAAGTGAGAAGAAGGAAGTAGAGACTAGAGGACGCACTAGACAACATACACATTGAAAACTATAGTTCCCGACCTGGTTTCGAACCTGTCACCTCCAGATGACGACAGCGTCTCACTGCAGGAACCAGAGTATTGGTCATGCGTCGAAATACACTTGTTCCTACAGCGATGCGCTGTCGTCATCTGGAGGTGACAGGTTCGAAACCCCGGCCGGTAACTACTGCTTTCAATTATTATACTGGCCAGTGCTTCCTCTAGTCTCTACTTCTTTCTTCTCACTTCTGTGAGCGCCAGACAATACTTAGTAGTAGGCCCAGGGTTGTCCATGGGACATAATTTACATTGCGTGGTAATTTATGCATGTCCCATCCCATCCCGTCCCATGGGATTTTCCAATGGGAATAACATTCTCATGGCCAAGCCTGGCAGGCTTGTCCATGGGACGTATTTTTCTATCCCATCCAATGGTAATTTATGCCTGTCTCATCCCGTCCCATCCCATCCCTACACTATCCAGAAAATCCCCCATTTCCCCCATGAGATTCCCATGGCCAAGCCTGAGTAGGTCTCTTTCAGTCCTGAAGGACTATAGAGTTGTGCCGCTGGGAAGGTACCTGACAGCACCGCTGGTGACTGTATAGTCCAATGCGAGAGTGACAATCCCTGTCACAGTTTCCGCATCTGTAGGACGAGGCAGGTTCCGCAGTAAGTCACTGCATTTTATGCCTGTGCCTCCTATCCTCAGTTTGTTGGTTCAGATTGCGCTCAAGGAGCACCAGTCCGTTTCGTACATCTCTTCTCCAGGAACATCTGTCTGTTGCAACTCTGTCCCACGTGTTTGGATCTATGCCAAGGGATTTCATATCTTATTTACACACATCCCTATATCGCATTTTGGGTTTTCCGGTTGGCCTTTTCCCTGTGGCTAGTTCTCCGTATAGGAGATCTTTGGGAATATGTTCATCCTCCAATCGAGATACATGGCCCAGCCACCGGAGGCGTCTCTGCTTGAGGAGGGAGTGCACTGTGGTAATATCCGCTCTTTCAAGTACGTATTTGTTTGTTATGTGGTCTTTCCACGATATGCCCAGAATAAATCTTAGACATCTCACGTGAAAGGAATTCAACTTTCTTTCCTGTCGTGAGTACAAGATCCAGGATTCAGACTCATAGAGAAATGTGCTAACAACACAAACTCTATATACTTAAACTTTTGTACGCTCCCAAACTCTTTTAGTTAGCCTGAGAAGTGTTGTGGCTACCTTTCCAATCCGTCTGTAGATTTATGACTCTAATGAAAGATTATCTGATATTGTCGACCCCAAATACACATGGACAACTTTCAGTTCGTAATTAGAAATTTTGATTGATGAAGGCACACCAGCATCTTGTTCCATCACATGTGTTTTATTTAGGCTCGAGTGAGCCAATACTATATGTATGTTTATTTATAAAATAACTATAATGACAAGCAATCAGTAGTATACTATTATGTTATTCTCGATGTCTAAAATACATATTTTTCTAAGGGAAATGAAACGTCATATTCGTTCCTCTTTCCAGGGGAGTAGGTCACATCCGGTATGCACCTCAAAGGTCAGCGTGTCCCACTTCGGCATGCATTAGTGTCAGGTTTCCTTCCTCTAGACCAGTGGTTCTCAACCGGTGGGGAATCTCCCCCCCCCCCCTGGGGGGGGATTTTAGGGTTTCCAGAAAGTGGGGGGGGGGGGGATTTTTAGGGATTCCAGAAAGGGGGGGGGGGTGAAATTAAGATTATTTCAAGATCGCGTTAATACAAGAACCGATTACTTAATATTGTTTTTCCTTCATACTGTACGGTTCTGTACGTCTCAAACTTCTAAAATTCAATTTATAAAGTAAGTAGACCCAGAAATCGCGTTTTATGTGGACGTCTAGACTTGTTCTAGTATGTGCTATTAAATTTAGCTTCCATTATTACGTATACTGTGTAGGGGCGGGGGCGGGATTTTTAGATAGGAAATACGAAAGGGGGGAATGATGTTCTGAAAATATGGTGAAGAGGGTCACGTGGTTGAGAACCACTGCTCTAGACAAATCCCATCCAAGATAACGGGCTCTATCTCCCGTGGGAAGGTTTTCTTTCATAACACTTTTGCCAGGGAGGGGGGGGGGGGGGGTTACACCCTACTCTTTGCGATTTTCAATTGTCGTGGAGTTTTTATAAAGTATAACTTGTACATTGTAACTGCCGTTTTTCGACCTTATCCGAGAAGCTAGGCAGCCGATCTAATTAATCGAGAGATCAGGGGACGAGTGATATCATTAGGTACCCACGGTTCATAATCATAAGCTGGAAACCCTGTAGTTCCTGAGCCTGAAGTGGACACCGTAACCTTTCAGCCGCGGCGTCCCCAAATACACAGGGTGTTTGTAAAGTCTCACTACACCTTGTATGTAGAACAAATTCGAAAAATGCTTTCTTCCGTTAATAAAATCATTATGTTTGGAGTGCAAAGAATTACTCCAGCAGACAACAGCCATTCGCTGCATATTGCTTCACGATGGACTGTGGAGCACATTTTTTGATGACATCATGTCCTTCATTTTTTTTCCTCAAATTTGTTCTACATACAAAGTGTAATGAGACTTTACAAACATCCAATAGTATTCTGCACGGCATAAAACCACAGAGATTTCAAGCTTATAAAAATCTACGCTATTCTAACTCATATAAAATATATGTCCAGGTACATAAAACATATATGCAATGCCATAAAGACACGTTATTTTAAGTCAAACGTAACCATATAATATTCTCAATGCAATATAAACATGTGTTATTCTAAGTCAAATGCAACCATATAATATTCTCAATAACGCCAAAATATATTATTCCCAAAGAAGGAAAAAGCAAATATTATTCTCAATAACATAAAATATATTCATTCCAATGAAACTATCACTGACGTGATGTTAATCTGTCATTTACTATTGGTGTTTCTGCGTTAATTACATCAGCTATGTCTACATCCATAGACACGACGATCCTGAATTCCGTGGGTAGGTGTGAATCTATGTAGCTACCCTCTAATGTGTCTCCACCTTGAAGAGGCAGATGGGTTTGTGTCTTCCAATGACCCCAAGAGCTATACCGGCGGTAGCGCAGCTATCTGTTGGGTCTCCCATGTCGGACAGGTCAAGGTATAGGAACCAGACGAAGAGGTCAGGAGAAAGGGACTAGACAAAGAGATATTCACACTTGCTGCCTTGTAGGTAGATGTTATAACTTATGTAGCTACACATAACAAATGTTCAGGGTATAACGTATTTCTTTTCGAATCTTAGTAAGACACAGGTGCCATAGGGAATAGAAGTATTTTACGACAACGTTTTTGTCTTGGCCTAATTACTCACAAACACACACACGAAACAACTTATGTTCTTGCTATGGAACAAATAAATACACATACAGACTATACATAGCATGGATCAGAAGAAAGGACAATCAGTGGAATAAAGCTGGTCAGCCCACCTCATAATGCTTAGATTTAGTTTTTGCTAAGGTCTAATACTTCACTTGTTGCATATCATGTACAGGAGGTTACAGTCAACACCAGCATTTGTAGCTGTTGTGATCTCTTGGCAAGTTTACGTTTAGTAATTTGCCATTAATTTCTGAACAACCAGCACCCATACCATTTCGTAAAAAATCCAACGCAACGCGGTCTGCTGTCAAATCGTACGCAGCTGTGTTTCGAACGCGGGCATGCGGGACCACGAACTGCGTCCGTAACATTCTTCGCCATGGAGCCGTTGGGCATACGGTGCTGGACCTATATTTATATAAAGGCCAATCGCACTCGGTGGCTGATATGGTATGTATCACATCTGGCTGATATGGTATGTATCACATCTGGCTGATATGGTATGTATCACATGTGGCTGATATGGTATGTATCACATGTGGCTGATATGGTATGTATCACATGTGGCTGATATGGTATGTATCACATCTGGCTGATATGGTATGTATCACATCTGGCTGATATGGTATGTATCACATGTGGCTGATATGGTCTGTATCACATCTGGCTGATATGGTATGTATCACATGTGGCTGATATGGTCTGTATCATATGTGGCTGATATGGTATGTATCACATGTGGCTGATATGGTATGTATCACATCTGGCTGATATGGTATGTATCACATCTGGCTGATATGGTCTGTATCACATCTGGCTGATATGGTATGTATCACATGTGGCTGATATGGTCTGTATCACATCTGGCTGATATGGTATGTATCACATGTGGCTGATATGGTCTGTATCATATGTGGCTGATATGGTATGTATCACACGTGGCTGATATGGTATGTATCACATGTGGCTGATATGGTCTGTATCATATGTGGCTGATATGGTATGTATCACATGTGGCTGATATGGTCTGTATCACATGTGGCTGATATGGTATGTATCACATGTGGCTGATATGGTCTGTATCATATGTGGCTGATATGGTATGTATCACATGTGGCTGATATGGTCTGTATCATATGTGGCTGATATGGTATGTATCACATGTGGCTGATATGGTCTGTATCACATGTGGCTGATATGGTATGTATCACATCTGGCCGATATGGTCTGTATCACATGTGGCTGATATGGTATGTATCACATCTGGCTGATATGGTCTGTATCACATGTGGCTGATATGGTCTGTATCACATGTGGCTGATATGGTCTGTATCACATGTGGCTGATATGGTCTGTATCACATCTGGCTGATATGGTCTGTATCACATGTGGCTGATATGGTATGTATCACATCTGGCTGATATGGTCTGTATCACATGTGGCTGATATGGTATGTATCACATCTGGCTGATATGTCTGTATCACATGTGGCTGATATGGTATGTATCGCATGTGGCTGATGTGGTCTTATCACACTGACTGCCTTTACTTATTATGACAGTTCCTGGTACACATGTTCAGTCTGAGTCGACCTGAGAGCCCGCTTAATTATGAGAGGACGTCAATAAGTAAGTCACAAATGGCTGTAGAAAAATAACTAAATATGATAACAACTTGAAACCAGTTTATCTTTATACATACATTGTCCCTTTATTTCTCAACATAATTTCCACCAACATTGATGCACTTATCCCATCGTTTTATCCGTCCTCCCAAACCGGCGGCATAGAACTGCGTGCTCTGTTTTCTAAACCACGTTTTCACTTCACATTCAACTTCGGCGTCATTCGCGAAATGCCTCCCTCCAAGGTGAGTTTTCAGTGGACCAAAAAGATGGAAATCACTAGGGGCTAAGTCGGAGCTGTAAGATGGATGTTCCAGAACTTCCCACCTTAGTTGCTTAATTTTCTCCTGAGTTAATCGAGCCGTGTGTGGTCTGCCATTGTCATGAAGAAGCAACACGCCTCTAGTCAGCAGTCCTGGAAATTTCAATAGATCATGCATTGTGCCGTATGCTGAACCATGTGAGCACAATATTGCAGATGCTACAGAGTCAATCCTTACTTGCCTGTCACCTCTAATCATCTCCTCCACCCACTGAACGGATGCTTCTGTTGCAATCTCAACAGGACGACAAGATCGGATTTATTCAAAAATTTTAGAGCGTCCTTGAGAACATGTTTCTACCCGGCTATGCACGGCTTTACGGGACAATCATTTGTCAGCATAAACAGGAAGCATTTCCATATGAATGGCCTTTGCAGGCAGTCCTTTTGCCAATAAAAAAACTCATAACAGCACGTTGCTCTTTAGTTGTACACTCCGTAAATACAGTCTCCATTTTGATTATGCGCTGCGCATGCGCATGAGACACCTAGCGCCACCTGACGAACAGGAATATAAAGCTAGATGTTGCTGTCACCTAATGACACCTGTAGAAAATACCAGCAACATTTACCTGCCATCCCACAGAACTGTGTGACTTACTTATTGACTCGTCTTGGGAGCCCCTGTTAATTAAAACAAATTCTACTCCAGCCAGAGTTTAGGCAGCTTGCTGAAGAATTCCCCGGCTCCAAGGGCATCCGACCACATGACCACCGGGCCGGCAGGCGAGAGTCTAGCCACCACGCTTCCACGGCTCACCACACAATAAATATTCAATGATCATTTCTTAAATAGCGGACGGCGCCGGCAATGCCATGAGCATAATTCCACGCCTGGGCTTGTCGCTGGCTAAAGTGAGGGGAAAGATGTGTCACCTATCCCCCCTTGCTCTCAGGTCCTACACAACGTACTGGTACTATCACATCATGAACCATGCCCCACACAACGTACTGGTGCTATCACATCACGAACCATGCCGGAAATATTTCAATTCGATTTCACCATTATACTCCCACCCCGTTCAACCTCAAGGACAAGTTATAGTTAGGGTCCATCACCGACTCAGAATGATAGTCCTGTGATTGAGTCATCTGTAAAAGCAGCTGCCCACGGTTTTACCACCACAGTCTTATTAATCCGAATGTGATCGTTGTCCAAATAGGGTAATGGACTCTTCTTCTGCCCAATATACTCCATTGGGGCATAGGCCCTCGAACTATCCACGTCAAGCCATCCTTTCTTTTGCTATTGCCAGCAGCTCCCTCATGTCCTACCAATATTATTCATCTCTGTCGGTAACTCTCTTCTCCGAGTGTTAATAGAGATCCTGCTACATAGCAAGAAATGGCTCCATGACAATTTGTTATATATATATATATATATATATATATATATATATATATATATATATATATATATATATATATATATGAGCGGCGCTGTGGGGAAGGAGTTACTAATGCAATTTGCAATCCGGTATATCGCGTTCAAAACACAGATGCGGGGGATATTGGCAGCAGACCGCCTTGCAATGGTTTTCATACAATGGTATAAGTGCCGGTCGTTCAGAAAGCAATGGAAAACTACTGAAAGCAAATTTATTAAGAAATCAGAAACAGCCAAAAAATCATCGGGCTGACTGCATGCAACGTCCTGTAAAGGATATACAACCAACTAACTTTTAGAATTCTCCCCGGCGATATATCCACCATCGCCTTTCCTTGGCTTCCAACCTGCACCATTTGCTAGCTCCAATTAACACCAACAGACAACAACAGAAGAGGGGAACAAGTTAACTTTGAGATGCAATTTTAGATAGTGTTAACAAACTTCATTTGTTGAAGACACGTATCTGTTGCTGGCGAATGTACGTGTGCAGCGCCAGTTCGTCCCCGCTGCAGCTCTACATTCACAGGCTTCTTGTAATTTTTCAGCACGTAGGATTTTTGGGGGCTTAGGAATCTAATCTCGATACTTCCCACTGTGAGAGTGCCAAGGTGGCGTTGGAATACATAGACAGGTATACACAAGGACTTTTGGGTCCAGGCATGAGTGTACGCACATAACTACAAGCCTGGATATACTTATAGACATACATACAGAAATGCAGATCCATAGACCTATTTGACGAAATAACTATATACCTATATAGAGACAAACACACAGAGAGATAGCCATGAAGACAGACACAAAGAATCAGACAAACATACATAAATCCACAGATCCATATACCCACATACACGCAGAGAGACAGACATAAAGATATACACATAGACAGATGGACTCAGGCAGGCAGAGAGATACAGACATACAGGGGGAGAGAAACAGACAGAAATACACAGGACAGACACATAAAGACTACACAGACAGACAGAGAGACAGACAGACAGACAGACAGACAGACAGTGTGTGTATGAGGTGTGTATGAGGGAGAGAAACACACACATTCATATCGTACAAAATCCAGCTTCCACAGAAGGTACCATTTTGACAAAACAAATGAATGTTGATATCAAAATACCCGCTAAAGTAATAGCTAGAACAAATTATGTAGCCATACATACCAACTAGTAAAGAATATAAAGTAATCACTAGAACACAATGTGTTACTATACATAACAACTGGTAAATGATATACAATAATAACTAAACCACAGTGTGTTAACATACATACGAAGTGGTAAATAATATAATGTAATAAATAGGAAACGAGGTATTAATTTACACATAAGCATGAACAGAAGTAATAAATAAATAAAATGCTTGTATATCCTTTACAGGACATTGCTGTCAACATCAGCATACTTCAGCTGATTGTTGATTTCTTGGCAAGATTACGCTCAGTAGTTTGCCATTGCTTTCTGAGCGGCCGGCTCACATACCCCATTAGAACCACTGCTGATTCTCACCGTCGTCACGTTACTTACGAGAGTATACAAGATTACGGAGAAAAGTCGCTAGCCTCTAGGCCAGGAAGCGGGCTATGAACAGAAGTAGTTAGGTAATAACTAGAACAGGGTAATTCAATGAAGTGTCGTCTCCACAATGAAGCTTGGCTTCAATGAATCTCCAACACCCTCTGTCTCCCGCCTTGGTCTCCTGAAAGACGGATGTTGGCCATATTTTCCCGTGATCTTCCCACTTGTATCGTTATCTACTTCTTTCTCCAGATGGTGTTAGTAAAATATATAAAAATAGACTGGAACAGACTTAGCTCAATTTAAGCGCATCTGTTTTGTTGCTGAGCTCGCTTTGAACTCAAGTGTAGTCCATACACATGCTATTATTTCTACTGCACTGGGCTGATTTTCACGTGTGGATTAGCTTTCCCTATTACCAGTGTCCCTCGCCATTAGGCTAATCCACTCCGACTTCTGAGGTACTTGTAATTTACGTCACCAAGAGAAGTTAACATTTTAGTCCAACTGACCGATGTTGGGGTTGAACCCGCTACCTCGAACTCAGCACATCGGATGTTTAAGAACAAGTGTTATTATGAATTCGACCACGCTGACCTAAGTGTATCTGTGTATCCGCGCATCTGTTTGTCTGTACATCTATGTATCTATGCATCTGTGTATAATGGCATCTGTGTATATGTGTATCTAGGCATCAGTGTATCCGTGCATCTGTGTATCTATACTTCTGTGCATCTATGCATTTGTGTATCTGTGCACCTGTGTATCTTTGTGTCTGTACATCTGTGTATATGTGTATCCGTGCATCTGTGTATCTATACTTCTGTGCATCTATGCATTTGTGCATCTGTGTATCTTTGTGTCTGTACATCTGTTTGTCTGTGCATCTGTGTATATGTGTATCTAGGCATCAGTGTATCTGTGCATCTGTGCATCTATGCATTTTTGTATCTGTGCATCTGTGTATCTTTGTTTATGTACATCTGTTTGTCTGTGCATCTGTGTATTTATGTATCTGTGTATGTATTTATCTATGCAAATGTGTATCTATGTATCTATGCATCCGTGTATCTGTAATCTGTGTATTTATGTTATGTATCTATGAAGCTGTGTATCTACGTATCTAGGCATCTGTGTATATGTGTATATATGTATCTATGCATCTGTGTTTCTATGTATCTGTGTATCTGTGCATCTGAGTATCTATGCATCTGTGTATCTATGCACCTGTGTATCTGTGTATCTGAGAATCTATGCATCTGTGTATCTATTTTTCTATGCATATGTGTATCTATGTATCTATGCATCTGTGTATCTATGCATCTATGCGTATATGTATCAATGCATCTGTGTATTTAAGCACCTGTGTATTTAAGCATTTGTGTATCTGTACTCACGTTTGACGTCGTGTATCAGCTTGATACACATGTCATTGTCCAGCGGGAACTTGTCACACTTGAGCATGTCCGGCCAGTCGAAGCCGTAGGTTTTCATCCTGCCCACACAGGAGGCCTGGACACCCTCGCACAGTGACCTGTCCGTGACACCAGGAAAGTACAGTCAACATGGGCTCTAGAAACAGTGCTATGTGGAAATTAGATTAATGAGGTATGGCACAGATCGTTATGTAATAGTGAACACATAGTGTAAATTGACACACACGCACAGGAGGCTTGGAACCCCCCCCCCCCCCCCCCCTCGCACAGTGATCTGTCCGTGAGATGAGGAAATTAGAGTGAACAAAGGCAGCTAGGAACGGTGCTATGTGGAAATTAGATTTATGAGGTATGACACATATCGCTATGTAATAGTAAACAGTGTTCGTTGACACATGCGCACAGGAGGCTGTGATCTGTCCGTGAGGTGAGGAAATAAATGAGGTATGGCACGGATCTTTATGTAATAGTAAACATACTTAACAGCAAGCGAAGAGTCCCAATACTAAGCGAACAGTGACCTCCCACGTTTATTGACATGGCACATCATGATGATAATGAAATGATTCACTCCATGGCAAGCTGCTTGATACAGAATGAATATAGTTTGTAGGCAGAGCTTATCGCCTTCGTACCTGGGATTTACCTGACAACTCTGCACTGGCTACAAATATTAGCTGCCAGGAGACAAAGCCACTGAAAGGTCATTTCCATTTTTAATATACAAGATGTAGTTTTAATGACTGTGGGGTTTTCGAAAATATTGCCGATCCAAGTTTTGTATTCACCCACTGTGAGGTTCATGCAAGTTAAAAGGTAAATACAAAACTTGGAACGGCAATATTTTCAAAAACCCACAGTCATTAAAAATACACCCTGTATATTGGCGAAGGAGTTACAAGCGCGATTCGTAATCCCGTATACAGGGATCGAAACAGCTGCGGGTGATTTGAAAGCTAGCCGCTTTACGTTGTTTTTCATACAATGGTATGAGTACCGGTCGCTCAAAAAGTAATGGCAAACTACTAAATGTAAACTTGCCAATAAATCACAAACAGCAAACAAATGCTTGGACTGATTGTGAAGTTCCTTAAAGGATATGCATCAAACTTCTGTTTTAAAACTGAGATTATCATGGGGATAACAAATGCTCCACGTTTGAAAAATATCAATGACTGTTTATTTTGCTGTATGGCAGTGAATCTTGGAATGTAAATGAACAAATTAGGAAGAATTTGAAAGCAACGGAGTGTGGTTACTGAGTCAAATATTGCGAATGCCTTGGACTGCCAGAGTAACAAACAACGACTGAAAGGGGCTAATTAAACTAGGACATTATAAGCAACAATAAGAACGAGACAAAAATAGCTTTCTTTGGACATGTGATGAGAAGAGAGGCAATGGAGAACATTGGAAAGATCAATAGGAATATCATCAGCAGAGATGATCCAGGACACCAAAGACCGATTACTGTGAAGAGACATGAACGCTTACGCCAGCTGGCAGGGCACTTGATGATGATGATGCGTTTTAAGTATTTCAGCCAAAGTTTGTTCACTTCATATGATATTTAAAGAGGTCGACGTGGTCGAAAAGATTCTAGCGCTCGCTTGTAAACTTTCGGTACGCTGATAGCGAAGTAGGAGGTTTAACCCTTACATCGGCATTAAATTGGACTTAAACGTTGACTTCACGTTCAGAACGCATGGCAAACTACTTGACGTAAAATTGCCTAGAAAATTAACCTTAAAAGACATGGAACATCATATTTAAGTTTTAATTTACCTCTGCAGTACGCACCTGAAGAGTTGCAGCGTAATATGCCAGGCAATAAATGGTGCAACTTATAATTTGTGGCAGCTGTGTTTAAATATTAACTAATGTTTAAAGGGGGTCCACTTCATCATTGACTCACAAGGCCCATTTCCCATCGGGCGAGCGAATGACACCTTGGCCACTCCGCCACTGCCTATAATGTCTGTGGCATTATCTGGAAGTCAGATATAGACGATTTTACTGAGCAACAGACTAAAAAAGTCAAATGGACTGCCTCCTTGGATGGCTGGAAATGCCCATGGTCTGCCCCTGCCTTCCCTTGACGACCAACCGAGATATGTTCAGCTGTTCTAACTGGGCCAAATGAGATGGAGGGATGAAGATAATACCACAACATTCAGAGTCGAACGTCCTATGAAACACCAGCGAAGTTTACTCGGTTAACAAATGCCTGAAGAAGTCGGGTGTGTCGGCCAAAAGGGCTCAAATATGGCAGCTCTGCTGTAAACAGGCACAACGCAATTACTCCCAAAACAAACATGTCGGAGTAACGACGAAGAGGAAGAATTGCACGGCAATGTAATCCATCAGCCACGGTTTCCCCCTATATGGGTAACTAATATATGTGAACTGGCCTCCCAGCCACGGCTACCCCTTTATAGGTAAACAAATTTATTTATGAACAGGCCTCTCAGTCACGGCTACCCCTTTATAGGTAAGCAAATATATATGTGAACTGGCCTCTCAGTCACGGCTACCCCTTTATAGGTAAGCAAATATATATGTGAACTGGCCTCTCAGCCACGGCTACCCCTTTATAGGTAAGCAAATATATATGTGAACTGGCCTCTCAGTCACGGCTACCCCTTTATAGGTAAGCAAATATATATGTGAACTGGCCTCTCAGTCACGGCTACCCTTTATAGGTAAGCAAATATATATGTGAACTGGCCTCTCAGACACGGCTACCCCTTTATAGATAAGCAAATTTATGTATGAACTGGCCTCTCAGCCACGGCTACCCCTTTATAGGTAAACAAATTTATGTATGAACTGGCCTCTCAGCCACGGCTACCCCTTTATAGGTAAACAAATTTATTTATGAACTTGCCTCTCAGTCACGGCTACCCCTTTATAGGTAAGCAAATATATATGTGAACTGGCCTCTCAGCCACGGCTACCCCTTTATAGGTAAGCAAATATATATGTGAACTGGCCTCTCAGTCACGGCTACCCCTTTATAGGTAAGCAAATATACATGTGAACTGGCCTCTCAGTCACGGCTACCCCTTTATAGGTAAGCAAATATATATGTGAACTGGCCTCTCAGCCACGGCTACCCCTTTATAGGTAAGCAAATATATATGTGAACTGGCCTCTCAGTCACGGCTACCCATTTATGGGTAAACAAATTTATTTATGAACTGGCCTCTCAGTCACGGCTACCCCTTTATAGGTAAGCAAACATATATGTGAACTGGCCTCTCAGTCACGGCTACCCCTTTATAGGTAAGCAAATATATATGTGAACTGGCCTCTCAGTCACGGCTACTCCTTTATAGGTAAGCAAATTTATGTATGAACTGGCCTCTCAGTCACGGCTACCCCTTTATAGGTAAGCAAATATATATGTGAACTGGCCTCCCAGCCACGGCTACCCCTTTATAGGTAAACAAATTTATTTATGAACTGGCCTCTCAGTCACGGCCACCCCTTTATAGGTAAGCAAATATATATGTGAACTGGCCTCTCAGTCACGGCTACCCCTTTATAGGTAAGCAAATATATATGTGAACTGGCCTCTCAGCCACGGCTACCCCTTTATAGGTAAGCAAATATATATGTGAACTGGCCTCTCAGTCACGGCTACCCATTTATGGGTAAACAAATTTATTTATGAACTGGCCTCTCAGTCACGGCTACCCCTTTATAGGTAAGCAAATATATATGTGAACTGGCCTCTCATCCACGGCTACCCCTTTATAGGTAAGCAAATTTATGTATGAACTGGCCTCTCAGTCACGGCTACCCATTTATGGGTAAACAAATTTATTTATGAACTGGCCTCTCATCCACGGCTACCCATTTATGGGTAAACAAATACGAGTATTTGTAAATTGGCTTCTCAGCTCTCTGCCATGGCTTCTCCTACATGGGTAATCAAATATATGTGGATTTTCCTCTCAGCCACGACTACCACTATACGGGTAATTAAATATACGTGGGATTTTCCTCTCAGCCACGGCTTCCCCTACATGGGTAATCAAATATATGTGGATTTTCCTCTCAGCCACGACTACCACTATACGGGTAATTAAATATACGTGGGATTTTCCTCTCAGCCACGGCTTCCCCTACATGGGTAATCAAATATATGTGGATTTTCCTCTCAGCCACGACTACCACTATACGGGTAATTAAATATACGTGGGATTTTCCTCTCAGCCACGGCTTCCCCTACATGGGTAATCAAATATATGTGGATTTTCCTCTCAACCAAGACTACCACTATACGGGTAATTAAATATACGTGGGATTTTCCTCTCAGCCACGGCTTCCCCTATATGGGTAATCAAATGTATGTGTGAATTGACCCCTTGCAGTACTTAGCTATTGATCTTCTTAACTGTCCAATTCCCCCACTATGGTTTCTAATAACCTGGCCTAACGGTCTTGTCAACCTGTACATTGATTTTTAATGTGTTCACTCGCTTTGAACTCAAGCGTAGTCCATACATGTGCTACTATTTCCAGGAGCACTGGACTGAGCATGGATCAGCTTTCCCTATTTACCCGTGTCCCTCGCCACTAGGGAACCCACTCCGACTTCAGAGGTACTTGTAATTTACGTCCCCAGATCAAGAGATAGAAGTCAACATTTTAGTCCAAGTAACCGGTGTAGGGGTTGAACCCTCTACCTCGGAATCAGCACACCGGGTGTTTAATAATGAGAGATCTTATCTATTGGGCCACGCTGAATTCTAACTACGTACATGTGTCTGTGCTTGTTCTTTATCCGTCCCATCTTAGCGTATCGTTTTGGTTCGTTTTATAAACACCACAAAAATGTCAGTCTAACATTTGGCTAGAGCAGACATTACAAGCCTACGTGAACTACCGGGAGGCCATAACACTTCACAACAACAATAAATGGAGTTAAAATTTGCTTTTATATATTTCTTTTTTGTTATCATTTAAATAACTTCACCACAACTAACATGTTATTTTTGCGGATTATAAACTTGGTGAGATCGTTACATGATTGAAAGGAATAGAGTTTCCTTTGATCCTTTATGTTCCCTTTTTCTCCCTCACTTAGTTTATCAATGATTCAGAAAATATACCCTGTGAAATAATATTGTTTGGCAGTCATAAAGAGAAAAACGCAGCTTATTGAATCAAACTTGGACTATTCAATGCCACCTGTATACGGCTCTCCTTTAATCGTAAACCGGCGTCTGTGGTTTTGTGGATAGTGAGATGCCTAGTTTCACAATTCCCAACACACAGAGGCCTGGGTTCGAAATAAGCCACGGGCGGTTTAGAAGCAGACTGATGTGCGTTGATTTCCATGGTATCTTCCACTTCTTCTTCTTCGCTCGTCCGTAATATTTGTTTTTGACTTAACGCTTGTCCGACTTCGATCATGACATTCTCAGAGTAATATTCTAACGATGACATCAACTCGCTCGCTAATTAATTTCACGATAAACTAGTTTCAGAGTTTAGAATCTTTTATAAAATATTTAGAATGTTTGCTGTACATAGGCGGCGTCGGTGTGTGTTTGTTGCTTGTATGTTGATTACAACGTCCATGTTGTTACTTCTGAACGTGTTTTTTGTTGGTTTGTTTGTTTATTTGTTTTTGTTTTGTTTTGTTTTGTGTTTCGTTTATTGGCTGTAAATAACAATTTGTACAATTTCATAACTCCACTTGTGCAGAGATATGGGAAATCTGTGCCAACACAATTTCCCCAAAATGTTGAAAATTACCAAGTTCGGCAGTTTCGTCACATAGACCACACCTCTGCAGTACTTAGCTCAATGTTTCACGTTTGTAGTATTGGCTGTTCTTGTATATATGACCAGATGTTTCTGTTATCATAAAACTATGTGGGTTTATTTTTTTCTACATCAAATCAAGGATGCAGAAAGCCTTCTTCTTCTTCTCCTTCTAATTCTGTTTCTTCTTCCTCTTATTTTCCTTCTAATCATCATCTTCTTCTTATTCCTCTCACCCCGCCCCCTTCTTCTTCTTCTTCTTCTTCTTCTTCTTCTTCTTCTTCTTCTTCTTCTTCTTCTTCTTCTTCTTTTTCTTCTTCTTCTTCTTCTTCTTCTTCTTCTTCTTCTTCTTCTTCTTCTTCTTCTTCTTCTTCTTCTTCTTCTTCTTCTTCTTCTTCTTCTTCTTCTTCTTCTTCTTCTTCTTCTTCTTCCTCTTCTCCTCCCCCTCCTCCTTCTTCTGCCTTAAATTCCACTACAGAACAAAGGTCCTCAAACAATACCGTCTAGACAGACCTCTTTTTAGATTTATTCATGGCAGGTTGGATTTTACAGCTACAGTTTTTTACGGAATTGGGTTGCCAGTCCCATGTCAATTCTCCTTAGTGGCCTCCACCACATGCATGTGAGATTACAGCATTACTATTCCGTATGCCCTGTACGGACCGAGGTAACCCATGACCGACTGTCAGATTCAGAACAAAGAAAAGGAACATCACAATATATACGTATATAAATTTCTTCGGGAGAGAATGACATTCAGCAATGTTACAGCAGTTTACAAGAAACAATATAATTGTGAAAAAGAGACATTCTGATAGTGATAGTGGATTTCAACGCGATATCTGATGTTGAAAGAGCCAAAGTAAGACTCATTCCGTATAGGACATAAAAATGAGAGACAAGAGACACTAACACAAACAATGAGAAACAAGAGAATTGAATCATGTCTAGAAAACAATATTGCATTCATAAACATTCTATGTAAACAACGCATAAGAAGGCCCAACACCTGGGCCTCACGTGATGTTAACTGCAAGAACCAAAGTGACTACATTTTAACACAACAGTAATGGATGGCATATATAACATCCACAGAGACACTCCACGGAGCAGACTGCAATACGGATCAAGGACAACTTCAAGATTAAACTGAGAAAGTGATGAAAGGAGCAAGACCAGTGCGGTTTGATCTAAGAGCTTAATATAACACTGAGATGAAGAAGCATATAAGGTAATACGAACGAACGAACGAACAAACAAACTTTATTTTCAAAAAGTTAAGAATTGGAGAGTTAGGCCCGTCTTATCTTTCTGCTCTCATACATTATTTCATTCATACATCACTTATGGAGCTAATCTAAGACAACAACAGAATAGTATGCATTAAAACGCATTGAAAATGTGCAATAATCAGTAATACGCGACTCACTAAAACTAATTGTTGACATGACAATTATAATTACCTAGGGTAGGTTAACGTATGGAAGATAATAGGGAAACAAAACTCGCTTACACTCAGGAAATAAATGACCGTAGACCCCGAGGTCGACCAAGAAGACGGTGGAGAGATAATATATATATACAGACCTACAAGCACTTGGAATCAACGACTGGCAAGAGAAGGTCAACCAGAGAGACGAATGGAGACGGATTGTATCTGCAGCAAAGAACCTCAATGGCTCGGGCTGAAGAAGAAGAAGAAGAAGAAGAAGAAGAAGAAGAAGAAGAAGAAGAAGAAGAAGAAGAAGAAGAAGAAGAAGGTTAACGTACCACAGTTAGGGGGCTGAGTGGTCTCGAGGTATGATGTCCGCCTCGAGTGCTGGAGGTCCCGGATTCAAGCTCCGGTGAGGACCGGGATTTTTTCACGTGGACTTCTAGTAACAAAATTTCCCTGGTCTCTCGGTAGTGAGATCGGACGCCCGTGTGTATTGTTGCGCACGTAAAAAATCCTTTGGCAGTTGGAAATCGAAAAATAGTAGCCTAACGGCGCTGCCCGGGCAAAATTTCGAGTTACAAATCTACTCAAAGTATTTCAGGATCCTCGCCAGTGCTACGGAGTTCGTGCACTGAGTTGGGATTCACCGAACTCAGGTTTGAGTTAGGAGTAGAACGGAGCACTTATGGGTTACACCCCTGTGCCGTGATGTTGATCCGTCGACTAAACTAAACAGTTAGGGGAATGATTATTATTCTAGTTGTCATTTGAGAAAATTCTAATTATTATGTTGGGGGGGGGGGGGGGTTGTTAGGGGCATGTAGTCTGTACTGAGATAGTGTTCAAATAGGTGTTGCGACTGTATTATAGGGATTGGTGGTGTCTTTGATTTCTTGTGGAAGATTGTTTCTACAGCTGAGCTACGGAGTACGCTAAGCTTGTTTTGTATAAGTTAATCCTAGGTTTAGGAACATGAAGAATGTTTACCCGTTTGCTATGTCTTGCTTTAAATTTAAACAATGGCCAAAGGTAGCGTGAAGCATTTTGATATACGATTTTGTGAATTAATTTGGTCTTATTAAAAAGTAAGCGTTTGTGTAGTGGCAGTAACTGAAGACGTTTATGTCAGCTAGAATTGTCGGTACAAAAAGAGATGATACCTACTGAGCTAGCCACACAAGATAGAAACATTTCTTACCTCATCCATACAAAACATGATTACTAAGAAAAAGTACACAAAGCGGAAAAATATCACTGAGGAACTATTAAAGCTATCTGAAGACAGAAGAAAATTGAAGCAAATTGGGACATAAATAAATAGTCTTTAATAGATAAACTGCACAAGAACAATTAGAGAACCAAGAAAAAGTTTGCAATTAATATTATTATAGAATAGAACATCTCCAGCTGCAAGTAAAAGGTGGAGACATATTTAAGGAATGTTAACAAACGAATTAGAACCATCATTACATGTGATGATTGATAATATGGCAATAATTTAATAGCAAGTAGGGATATATTAGAAAGATAGTAGGGGTACTGTGGAGAAATGAATGAAGGTGTGTCTAAAACCCAGGTAATACATCGGGAAGTGAAGAAAAAGAATCGGAAAATGTAATAGAGGAAGTTTACCAGCAACACAAAGCAAGAATAAGGAAAGGGAAGTCACCAGACAGTGGCGATATAGCAATAGAACTAATTGAGGCCCGTTTTATTAGAACATGAATTACAAGAAGTACATGCAGGTTTCAGACACAGCAAACCAACAAGGGATCATATCTTTCACGCGAGAACCATCTTTGAGACACGCACAGTACTATGTAGATCTGTATATTTGTTTCACAGACGACAATGAGGTCATCTACTACTGTGATTAACTGATTCAATGGCAAACAAGATTAGGTTGGAACCAAAAATGGTACACAATCAAATGAGCGAGTATTATAATGTACACTAGCTGACCCTGCCCGGCTTCGCCCAGACACTGGTGGGGAGCATCTCATTTAATTCATATAAGTAGTCATATAAGTTCCCGTTCCCGTTACCGACTGACTGTCTGTCTGTCTGTCTGTCTGTCTGTCTGTCTGTCTGTCTGTCTGTCTGTCTGTCTGTCTGTCTGTCTGTCTGTCTGTCTGACCCGGCCCGGCATTGCCCAGCTCCTGGTGTGGAGCATCTCATTTAATTCATATAAGTAGTCATATAAGTTCCCGTTCCCGACTGTCTATCTGTCTGTCTATCTGTCTGTCTATCTGTCTGCCTGACCCTGCCTGGCTTCGCCCAGTCCCTGGTGGGAAGCATCTCATTTAATTCATATAAGTAGTCATATAAGTTCCCGTTCCCGTTACCGACTATCTGTCTGTCTGTCTGTCTGTCTGTCTGTCTGTCTGTCTGTCTGTCTGTCTGTCTGTCTGACCCGGCCCGGCATCGCCCAGCTCCTGGTGTGAAGCATCTCATTTAATTTATATAAGTAGTCATATAAGTTCCTGTTCCCGACTGTCTGTCTGTCTGTCTATCTGTCTGCCTGACCCTGTCCGGCTTCATTAAATTCATACAACAAAAAAAGTAACTTAAAAGAACGTTCTTCCACACACCATCCATTATTTTTAATGAGAACTCTTTCTAATCACCTGCATGACTACAGTAACTTCTTAAGCAAAAAAAGATGAGTTACAATGTTATGCATTGTGCATTATTTTTATGAAAACTTTGAAAATGCCTTACAGATTGTATCATTACTTATTATAACTCATATGCCGGTACATAACTATGGACAAAGAGTTTATAAATCTTTGAAAACGATGCCACAATATGACTATAAGTTATACAGAAAGTTATGCCCCTTGAAATAACTTTTACAGAGTTAGGTCCCCTGAGATATATAAAATTATGATGAAAAATGAAAAATGAAATAATACTGAGTAAGCAGGCGATTTCACACTAACAAAATATCACAGTTGACAGCTCTGGAATGAAAGGAAGGCGTGTAGAAAATTTCATCTCAATCGGATGGGCCGTTCGCAAACGAATAAAGGACATACATAGATAGATACATAAATACGGACGCACATCCTAATTTATATATAAGATGTCCGTTCACTGAGCATTGAAATTGTGGAAGATACCAAGAAACAAAACAAATAACACGATAGCTCTAGTATGGCGATATATCGTCCTTCTGTCTAAATGAGATGTCACAAGAGGCGATATATTATCCTTCGGCACTGAATCAGTTTACATAAGAAATTGTGGAACACAATGAGAGATACGCGGTGTCCTGCAGATCTGACCCAATTAACCGAATCATCAAATTATGTGAGCAAGCAGCACTGGGACACTAAACTGGTTTGAGATGCATTGGGAACTAGGACGCAGAGGTGTTTCCAAGGCACCAGGGCCGGGTTATATACTGGCCAAGACCTATTGACGTGTCCTCGTCGAGCGTCCTGGGCAACAGGTCCCTTCGGGGTCCTGGCTAAAATCAGTAGGATCGCCGATTCCTCCGAAGTCGGAGAGTGTCTGCCTGTACGGCGAGGAACCACCAGTCTGCACACCAATAAGCCAGACATGGGACAACGGATACTCACGCAAACCTCAGTCCGGTATGACATTACACTGATGTTGGACAACAGAATGCCTTCATCCGACATACAGGACTTCGCGTTGGAGCTCAAGCCAACGAACACAAGCAAGCAAGGAAGCATTAGGAAGTAAGACAGTGTTTGCTTTCCCTCCTCATAGCTATTCAACACCTATGTAGAAAATGTAATGAGAGACGTCACAAATGATAAGATCCGTTGTCATGTAGATCTAATAATTAGTGGAAATCCATTTTTAGAAGAAAAAGTGACCGAATTCCACCGACATGAAGGTGGACACGGGACTTTACGAACAATTTCGGCATGACAATCTTGTCTGAGAATGGAGGTGGAGGAAGTCACGGCGGCGTTCCGCTCGCTGGAAAAGAAACAGCAGGCATGTCGTGATTTAACGGTCACTGTGATGAGAAAGGTGAAGACAGGTAAGCTACAGGAATAGTGGCAGGCGTCAAGTCAATAATCAAAATAAGACACCATGTGATGGATTTTTTTTTTCCCCGCAGGACATGCTGGTATGGTGGGACACTAGCGGGCGGACTACTCAGTTACAGCTGTTAACTTATAATTCTATGTTTTATCAATCATTTTGCTCGTATACATGACCAGGTGCAGCTGTTAACCTATAATTCTATGTTTTATCAATCATTTTGCTCGTATACATGACCAGGTGCAGCTGTTAACCTATAATTCTATGTTTTATCAATCATTTTGCTCGTATACATGACCAGGTGCAGCTGTTAACTTATAATTCTATGTTTTATCAATCATTTTGCTCGTATACATGACCAGGTGCAGCTGTTAACCTATAATTCTATGTTTTATCAATCATTTTGCTCGTATACATGACCAGGTGCAGCTGTTAACTTATAATTCTAAGTTTTATCAATCATTTTGCTCGTATACATGACCAGGTGCAGCTGTTAACTTATAATTCTATGTTTTATCAATCATTTTGCTCGTATACATGACCAGGTGCAGCTGTTAACCTATAATTCTATGTTTTATCAATCATTTTGCTCGTATACATGACCAGGTGCAGCTGTTAACTTATAATTCTATGTTTTATCAATCATTTTGCTCGTATACATGACCAGGTGCAGCTGTTAACTTATAATTCTATGTTTTATCAATCATTTTGCTCGTATACATGACCAGGTGCAGCTGTTAACTTATAATTCTATGTTTTATCAATCATTTTGCTCGTATACATGACCAGGTGCAGCTGTTAACTTATAATTCTATGTTTTATCAATCATTTTGCTCGTATACATGACCAGGTGCAGCTGTTAACTTATAATTCTATGTTTTATCAATCATTTTGCTCGTATATATGACCAGGTGCAGCTGTTAACTTATAATTCTATGTTTTATCAATCATCTTGCTCGTATACATGACCAGGTGCAGCTGTTAACTTATAATTCTATGTTTTATCAATCATTTTGCTCGTATACATGACTAGGTGCAGCTGTTAACTTATAATTCTATGTTTTATCAATCATTTTGCTCGTATACATGACTAGGTGCAGCTGTTAACTTATAATTCTATGTTTTATCAATCATTTTGCTCGTATACATGACTAGGTACAGCTGTTAACCTATAATTCTATGTTTTATCAATCATTTTGCTCGTATACATGACTAGGAGCAGCTGTTAACTTATAATTCTATGTTTTATCAATCATTTTGCTCGTATACATGACTAGGTGCAGCTGTTAACTTATAATTCTATGGTTTATCAATCATTTTGCTCGTATACATGACTAGGTGCAGCTGTTAACTTATAGTTCTATGTTTTATCAATCATTTTGCTCGTATACATGACTAGGTGCAGCTGTTAACTTATAATTCTATGTTTTATCAATCATTTTGCTCGTATACATGACCAGGTGCAGCTGTTAACTTATAATTCTATGTTTTATCAATCATTTTGCTCGTATACATGACCAGGTGCAGCTGTTAACTTATAATTCTATGTTTTATCAATCATTTTGCTCGTATACATGACTAGGTGCAGCTGTTAACTTATAATTCTATGTTTTATCAATCATTTTGCTCGTATACATGACTAGGTGCAGCTGTTAACTTATAATTCTATGTTTTATCAATCATTTTGCTCGTATACATGACCAGGTGCAGCTGTTAACTTATAATTCTATGTTTTATCAATCATTTTGCTCGTATACATGACCAGGTGCAGCTGTTAACTTATAATTCTATGTTTTATCAATCATTTTGCTCGTATACATGACCAGGTGCAGCTGTTAACTTATAATTCTATGTTTTATCAATCATTTTGCTCGTATACATGACCAGGTGCAGCTGTTAACTTATAATTCTATGTTTTATCAATCATTTTGATCGTATACATGACTAGGAGCAGCTGTTAACCTATAATTCTATGTTTTATCAATCATTTTGCTCATAAACATGACCAGTTGCAGCTATTAACTTATAATTCTATGTTTTATCAATCATTTTGCTCGTAAACATGACTAGATGCAGCTGTTAACTTATAATTCTATGTTTTATCAATCATTTTGCTATTAAACATGACCAGGTGCAGCTGTTAATATATATATATATATATATATATATATATATATATATATATATATATATATATATATATATATATGTGTGTGTGTTTCAACCATTTTTGCGTGTGGATAAGACCTGCCTCCAAATGTTATCTCATATTTCTGTGTTTTTCAACTGAAATGTTCATTCTCGTGCAGTTCCAAAAAGTGCTTACTCTAATTGGATCTGATTTATGGAGATGTACTTTTGGGAACTTCTTCTTCTTCTTCAGCGTTCCGAGACATTGAGGTTCTTTGCTGCAGATACAATCCGTCTCCATTCGTCTCTCTGGTTGACCTCTTGCCAGTCGTTGGTTCCAAGTGCTTGTAGGTCTGTATATATATTATCTCTCCACCGTCTTCTTGGTCTATCTCGGGGTCTACGGTCATTTATTTCCTGAGTGTAAGCGAGTTTGGTTTCCCTATTATCTTCCATTCTTTCTACATGCCCCAGCCATTGTAGTATATTATAGTTCATGATACCAGTGATTAGCGGGGACTTAAACAGATCATAAATGTCTTTGTTACTTCTTCTTTTCCACTCTCCACTTTGTGTATCCCTAATGGGTCCAAAGATGCGTCTTAAAACTTTGTTCTCAAAGGTATGTAATAAGGCTTCGTCTCCTTTCGTTGTACTCCAGGTTTCAGAGCCATACAGCACAACTGGTCTGATCAGTGTTTTGTATATTGTGATTTTGGTGTTACGAGATAACGCATTTGATTTTAGTAGATGTTGTAGTGCATAGTATATCTTATTTCCAGAATTGATTCTAGTTTGTATTTCTTCCCTTATGATGTTGGAGCAGTTGAAGATTGTACCCAGGTATTTGTATGTTTCCGTTCTTTTAATGGTCATATTATCTATTTGTATGTGGCCAGAGTTTTTAGCCATTCCTTCTCTTGAAATTACCATATATTCTGTCTTATCTTGGTTGATAACCAGCCCCATCTGTTAGGCTTTTTCCTTTAAGTGAGTCAATATTTCCAATGTCTTTTGTTCATTTTCCCCTATAATATCTATATCATCTGCATAACCAAGCAGCTTGGATGTTCCTCCAATATCACATTCCTCCTTTACCTTCCTTACAACTTTCTCTAGAGCCAGATTGAAGAGTAGCGGCGATAGTGCATCACCCTGTTTCAAGCCAGATGTTATTTGGAAGGGGTCTGATTTCCTGCCTTTATATGTTACTATATTATAAGTATCTTCCATGCATAGTCTGGTCATGTTGATTAACTTCCTTGGTATTCCAAATTCCTGCATAGCATTCCATAGACTATTCCTATGGACACTATCATGAGCCTTTTTAAAATCCACAAAAATGTTATGGAGATCTCTTTTATATTCCCAATTTTTCTCGGCTATTTGCCGTAAGATAAATATCTGATCTATTGTTGATCTGTTTTGTCTAAAACCCGCCTGGTAGTCACCTAATATGTCTTCTGAATATGGTTTTAGTCTATTTAGTAATACTGCGGATAGTATCTTATAGCTTGTGGACAGTAGTGATATTCCTCTATAATTTTCACATTGTAACTTGTCTCCTTTCTTAAAGATATGTATCAATAATGATTCTTTCCAGTCATGGGGTAATTCTTCTGTCCTCAAGATTTTTATTATTAGTTCGTATAGCTTTAGATGTAATGCATGGCCACCTGCTTTTATAAATTCAGCAGCAACTTTTGGGAACATACGATGTAAATTAGCAACATTACATTACATAATATGTCAGAATAGCCACTCAGTTAGAGTGAGTTAATATAATAACTGGCTGGGTCATTTGGGGGATGAGACAAGTATTTCAATAACAGAGGTGGTCAGTTAGAACCACTTAAACAAGTTAGTTACATATCCTTTATGAGACGTCGCAGTCAACCTCCGTATTTTGGCTGTTTGCGATCTCTTGGCAAGTTTATGTGCAGTAGTTTGCCATTGATTTCTGAACAACCAGCACTCACATAATTGTATTAAAACTAGCGCAACGCGGTCTGCTTCGAAATCGACCGAAACTATGTTTTGAACACGGTATACCGGATTGAGAATTGCGTTAGCAACCCATTCGCCCTAGCGTCGGCTAGAACCACATACAGTTTACAAATTGAGCTAAATCAGAACAACACAGTTGTGGGAGGCTGGGGATCAAATCCGTGTAGATCCACTAGCCAATGTCCTATGATAATGTGAACAATATAAAATGATATAAAGTAATGCAGCTTTACAGAACAGAATTACGAAAAATACATGACGTTGCGGCGACTAGCCTTCATCGGCAAACAAATACATACACAAAACACAACATGTAATCACGGAGAATACCCTCCAGTGACTATAGAAGGAGGATAAGAGGTAGATGTAAGACAGACAAATACCGCAGTTCCACTAATTTTATTCACATGATAATGTGATGAGGACAGAAGCACTGGATAATTTCGTGGGGACTAGAAAGTTTAGCTGTAGTAGAGGCAGACTGAGAGAAATGGTGCCGGATAGCCTAAGTCATTGGCATGGACGAATGACATCAATAGAATTGATCCAGAACAAAAATGGCCTAGATTTGTAGGGATGTACGAACGCCAACGTAGTTTGGCAGGGTATGTGATGATGATGATGATGATGATGATGATGATGATGATGATGATGATGATGATGATGATAATGATGATGATGATGATGATGATAAGATCCGCAATTAACGAAAGCGTACAGTATTAAACTGTAATCGTATGTTTTTCTTAAAAAGCTAGCTTCATGCACTTTACAGGGCGTCGCAATCAACCCCATCATTCTTTGACTGGATGTGATTTTCTAGTCCATGTTACTTGGAGTAGTTTGTCATTTCCTGCTGAACGACCGACGCTCATACTAATGTTAAAAATCAACACCAGGTGGTCTGATTCCAAATCGCCTGCAGCTGATTTTGAAGCCGGTAATCGGGATTGCGAAACGCGTTCATTGCCCCGAAGCCACGGCTGCAGACAATAATGGCATACAGAACAACAACGTGGGATCTTACCTGCATGGGTAGATCAGCCGGTCCAGGCACACAGGTGAGAATAACGAGCAGAGGAACACTTTAGCGTCCGGGTGGCAGTTAATGCGCGTCAGAGGCACCCACGAGGCTGCCTGCTGGGTGACCTCGTTCAGCGTGTCGTGGTCCAGCAGGTTCGGAAGCATCATCTTCTCGTAGCCGATCCCGTGGCACAAAGTCAAATTGCTGGGAATCTCCACACACTTGGGCTGCTGGACTCGTCCACTCAGTTTGACCCATTCTTGGTTGTTCCAGTCGCTGAGGTACTCACCCGCGTTGTAACTTTCTTGGTTGTTACCGTTGTAGTTGTAGTAGTAGCTATCATCCGTGTAGCCCTCGCCCTTGGCCGTTGGGATGTGGTGGAATATTTCCACAAGAAACCACGACAAAACAATCACGGTTCTCATAGAAACAAAAGGAAACGTGAAAACTGATGGTGGTTTTTCCGAAGCCATTGTAAGCAGTTCGTTCTGCCTTTTCATTTTATAAAACCGGAAATCCCAGATTGGGATCTGAAATTTGAGGACTAATGTAGCTAAAAATAGAACTATTGCCGTCAGCAAAAATCCCTCTCAGAAATTCTGTGCAGATAAACACGAAAACTAAACATACTTGGAATTAATTTTATTTAAGCAAACTCCAGAAACCTGCGGATCTGGCTAAAGTTATAAGTCACCAAGTTATACTTAGAAACTTAATGAAGCAAATACTCGAAACAACGACCTCCCTTCTTGCAACCACTTGCGCACTTTTGAACTAAAGAAAAAGCCCGTCGTGCTAACGAACCAACAGGACAGGGCGAACAGTGATGTCAACCATCAATTCCAATGTAAGCACTTCCCGGTTTCCTCTATTTGACCTGCCATAAGTTGGTCACGACGTCGAGCAATGAGGCGCTTAATTTAACCGCTGTTTGTCCAAGAACAAACATCCACAGAATCACGTACCGCGTTTACTTTCCCTAATATGGCAGTTTCCAGCCGTCACAAACACACACTGTGTTGAATAAACACTTCATAATAACAAAAGACCACTAGATAATGCTGAAGTATCTTTATCTAATTACAGCACCGAATCAATCCTTTTATTTAAATTTCCCGACATTGGCGCATCCGGTTGGAAATTCTAGTCCGGCCCACGCCTACGTTCAATGCTGAATGAAATATCAGAACAAATATCACATGTATACAGTGGTATCAATAATAAAATCAGTTCACTCTTTACTTCATTAATTTAATCGCTTCAACGACTTTACGATAATGCATTGGACTAAACTCTAAACAAAAGTCCTTCCTCACTCACAATTCCTAACCGATAGTAAGTGGGGAATGATATTTTCCCCATGTTTTCCTCGGGAAATCTTGCGGGGGGATTACAAAAGATTGGGGAGTTGGTAAGGGATGTTTTCCAAACTGGAATTACTCGGCACCTTGCCCTGTAAAGAGAAAAAATAAAACATTTAAAAAACATAAAGGTGGAAGTAAGTAGCATGAAGAAAATGTCTGTAATGTGAATGATGTGAACAGACCTAGAACCTGATAACATCGTTACCTGTCCGCGGGGCCTAGAAAATTGCATGTTTGATTGTGTTTTAAATATCTTAGTTGTAGCGGAGGGAAGAACGGGAGAGAGAGAGAGAGAGAGAGAGAGAGAGAGAGAGAGAGAGAGAGCGAGAGAGAGAGAGAGAGAGAGAGAGAGAGGTGCTACTACTTCAGGTGCAATGGACTGATTTTTACGTGTTGATTAGTATTCCCTATTACCACTGTCCCTCGCCATCAGGATAAGCTACTCCGACTTCAGAGGTACTGGTAATTTACTTGCCCAAGTCAAGGACGAGAAGTCAACATTTTAGTCCAACTGACCGGTGTAAAGGCATCAGTACAGCGGATGTTTAAGAAAGAGCTGGATGTCTTATCCATTCGGCCATGCTGACCTCCTTAGAGGTAATAAAGAAAGGATCAAACTTCAAAATAATAACGAGATACGGCGAAATAATAGCGAGATACGGCGAAATAAAGGCCAATGTTTTTTTGTTTTTTTTTTAACTGAAAAAAAAAAATAAAAATAGAAGAAAGAGATGAAAAGGCTGGCAGGATAGAAGAATTTAAAGAAAGAAAGAAAGAAAGAAAGAAAGAAAGAAAGAAAGAAAGAAAGAAAGAAAGAAAGAAAGAAAGAAAGAAAGAAAGAACGTAGTTAACATACAATGAGAGACAATGAAGAAAGAGAAACGAATGGGAGAGGACAATAATTGGGAGGAGAAAAAATAATTAAAAGGGAACAAAATTCACACATAAAACCCATAAAGAAATCAGGAAGAAACATTAAAGCCGTAAAATGCGAAAGACCACAGAATAAAGAAAAGTAAACAGCAAGTGTATAAGCAAATACGAAAATCCAAATCAATCATAGACAACAATGGAAAACTCATTACGCCGGAGATCAACCTAACTCCAGCGTGGTTGCCCTTGTTACCGTAGATATCACTACTGGTTATGAGAATGGTACTAACAAAAGAGTGCTTTGCCAAGCTCTACGAGAGTTACTGATTTGCAGCCAGATATCATTCTGTAGGAACATGGGTAGTACCCTCGCTATATAATGGAAGGTCCAGAGGTGCTTGCTTGCTTGCTCGCTTGCTTGCGTTCGCTGGCTGTGAACTCCAGCATGAAGTGATGTATGTTGAATGAAGACATCCTGTTGTCCAACATCAGTGTGATGTCATACCGGACTGAGGTTTGCGTGAGTATCCTTTGTCCCATGTCTGGCTTATTGGTGTGCAGACTGGTGGTTCCTCGCCGTGCAGGCAGATACTCTCCGACTTCGGAAGAATCAGCGATCCTACTACGTTAGCCAGGACCCCGAAGGGACCTGTTGCCCAGGACGCACGGCTAAGACGTGTTAGTAGGTCTTGGCCAGTATAAAACCTGGCCCTGGGGCCTTGGAAGCACCTCTGAGTCCCGTCAAGAATTTAAATCTATCTTCTCCTCGCTGAGTCCAACTGACGATTCCTGAATGGATCAGCTGACGTCCCTTGAGCTGATCCACCCCTAAACTGATCCAGCTGACGATTCATGAACTGATCCAGCTGACGGTTATTGAATTGATCCAGCTGACGATTGTTGAATTGATCCAGCTGGTGATTGTTGAATTGATCCAGCTGACGATTATTGAATTGATCCAGCTGACGATTGTTGAATTGATCCAGCTTACACCCCCCCCCCCGCCCCACTCCCCTCGAACTGATCTAGCTGAAGATTTCTGAACTAATCCGACTCTTGCCCCCTGAACTGATCCCCCTAAGGTCCCCTGTACTGATTCAGTTGAAGGCCTCTGAACTAATCCAGCTGACGTGCCCTGAACTACAAAGATACTAATTAGTTAGTTAGTCGCGGTTCCAACTTCACGGCAAAGGGTCGTCTTCCATTATGCTCCGTTCCTGTGCCAGTGAATATCACACGAAATGCTCCTCGCTGTCCTATGTGAACAGTGGAATAGACAGGAGTCTCAACAGGCCAACAGCCTGCACAGGTGCAGTGTGCATAATGCCGCCGTTAGAGCGCCAACACAAAAGTCCACGGAAAATACAGTTCATCGCCGATGGAAGCTGCAGTCACTAGAAAACCAGCAGCTACACATTATTACTGCATTAAAAATCGAGAGTATCGACTTCGTTACCCCGGGATTTATCCCATATGGCTCGGTTCCCTTCGGCAGAGCGGGCCGCTGAAAGCATCGCACAGAGCACGAACACTGTAGCTCCAACGACGACCCCCAGGAGTCTCCGAGAAAAATGCACTCGTGAACCGCAAAGGCAATCCAGTCAATTCCAAGCGACAGGCAGACAGCCATCGTTCCGGACATGCAGTTCATGCTATAACAACCGCGGACAGATGTAAAAACATTCCAAACGAAATCCACAACTCAAAGTGTCGCTCCGCGCATTCATCTCAGTAGCAGGGCGACGGAACCATGCACTACCAGTCCAACATGAGGAAAATGCGACTGCAAACCGTAGCCAGAAGCATAAACATTCCAGAGGCTTAACGGTTCAAATGCCTATCCGCCATGTTCGGGACCGGAAGTCACAAAAGATACTATCTGCTAGTTGGTCGTGCGTCGAAGTACACTTGTTCCTGCAGCGAGGCGGCGTCGTCATTTGGAAGCGACAGGTTCGATCCCGGTCGGTAACTATTATAGCTTTCAAAATTTATGTTGTCTAGCGCGTCTTCTAATCTCTATTTCCTTCTTCTTCTTCTGTGAGCGCCAAATAATACTATGTGTGTTTATTTATGCAATCATCTTAGTGACCTCAACGGTTCTCCCCATTTATTTCTTGTGTTTACGTGTACAGCATTAGAACCGATAAATCATTTCTCGTCTTTATATGTTTGTTCATATATACTCGACAACAGCATTACGGTCCGATGTGTTTGTGTGTTTGTTATTTGACCTATGCTGGTATATTATAAATTATGAGACCTATGGTAATATCTGCCGTGCAGGAGTATCTTGGGATGCATACATGAGCTCCAGTACTATTCCAGGTATATCACCATGCGAGATTGATGTAGACTATTTGTAAATATGTCAAGCAAACACAAGTTTCCACAAATTATCAGTAAAAAAAATGGCAAGATTCCTCCTATGTGATGTGTAATGTCGAACAATACTGGCAATATTTCCGCAGACCCCGGGGAATCGAATTAAGCTAGAAGAAGTTATTACGGATAATTGCTCTGGTCAGCCTCTTCATCTTCCATCCCTGATCTTTCCAGTCGCCACGAATTTCTCTGGTGCCTCTCTTCTTATTTTATGACTAAAGAACATTGTCTCTTTATTATAGTTGAGTTTAATGTTTATACTTTCATTAGTCTTCTAGGTACTATTTGTTATTTACTCAAGCCGCCCAAGGTGTTCCCGATATCCGTTTCAGGAACATATTCGCTGTCTTCAAGCTCTTCCTAATGTGTTCGCTAACATGACCCGAGCCTGCTCTGTGGCGAAAGGTGTTACGAATGCAATTCGTAATTTCGCATACCGTGTTCGAAACACAGCTGCGGACGATGTGGAAGAAGTCAACACCATCATATTTTGCTGTTGTGATATCTTGGCAAGTTTACGTTCAGTAGTTTGCCATTGCTTTCTGAACGACCGGTACCAATACCATTAGTTAAAGAAAAACCAACACAAGGCGGTCTGCTGCCAAATCGTCCGCAGCAGTGTTTCGAATGCGGGTATGCGGGGTTACAAACTGTGTCCGTAATCCCTTCGCCACTGAGCCGACAAATAAGCACATATTTTAGACCGAGTTGACCTAGGAGCCCAAGTCAATTTTAAAATCTGCCCCGATGCAATAATTCAGTTCAGGTATTTATATTAGTTTTAACAGCCTCTGCTGAGATGTCAATCGAACCAGCAGCTTTCCCATCCTTCAGAAGTCGCTAGTTTTACTAATCTATTCTCTGGGTGGTTTTACGCGGTATATATCCAGCTTTACTTCTGCAGGGTTGATAATATATATCACAGTAATCTACATGCTCGTATGTTAATCACAGTAGAAGGTTTGATTGTAGCCTATGAAACAAGTATGAATATCTACATTGTACTCTGCATTTCTGCAGGATTGTTCTCTTATAAAAATGTTATCCGTGGTTGCTTTGCTTTGTTTCAAATCTGCCAGTGGCTTTTTAAATTCAATTTCTTACTAATCCTGCCTGGCTTAGCTTCATTGGCGTATCGCCTCAGCCTGGTGACTTCCCATTCTTCAAGATTTCTTTGTGTTCCTCATCGTAAAGCTAGTTGCATATCACTTTACAGGATGTAATAATCAATAGTTGCATATTACTTTACAGGATGTAATAATCAATCTCAGCACCTACTGACTGTTTGTGATTTACCAGGCTATTTTACATTCAGTAATTGTCATTGCTTTCTAAACAACCGACGCCTCATACCGTCGAAATCGACGCAGAAAGATATGCTTCCAAATCGCTGACGGTTCATCGTGAACTCTCAACTATAACAGAGAATTGTATAACTGTGGTTCACTACCAACTAAGCCACAGTCGCCGGTTTGCTGATCATACTTCTTCTAATAAAGGTTCTGATAATAGAATTCAGAGGGTTTAAAATGGCATAAAGGGCAAGAGGGTTGACTTCATTGCACCGTGTTTTATCCCATATGGCTCTGTCTCTTTCCGCAGGGCGGCATACTAAAGCGTCGCACAAAGCATGAACTTCGTAGCTCCAACGATGACCTCCAGGAGTCTTCGAGAAAATAGCACTCGTGAACCGAATGACGTAGTCCAGAATCGAACTCACAACCTTCTAAGCGCGAGATTGGCGGCGTATCGTTCGCCACGGAGATCCCCTGATGCTAAGAAATGACCTACAGTGATGTCCGTGATTTTGCCAAACTGCGGTCACTTTTGGAGTTACAGAATATTACAATTAGCTGTCGCCAAATATAGCTACATAAATTTCAATATAATTAATTAACATGTTATTTGAGTCCTGAAATAAGAACACAAACATAAAATTGTAGATACACTTTTTAGTCATCATCACTATAAATGCTGGTTAAACTGTTAAAACTATGTAATAAGATAAACTGTTAAAACTGTGTAACAACAATGTTTCGGTCACAACATTTTCTCCAAATCTATTTCATCTAGAGCAGTGTTTCCCAATCTTTTTTGTGCCATGCCCCACTTAAGCCTTTCTAAAATTCATATTGCCCCCCTCCCCCGCCCCCCTCAACATATACATTATTTTTAATATTCAAAAATTGAAATGTTCACTAAAGAAACTTGAATGATAGGTTTTAGGAAGAAATCACTAGGTAATTATTGAGCAAACACAGTAAGTAAATTTTCAAAACATATAATGGAGAACTGAAATTCAAGTAAAAAATAATTTTAATGAAAGATTTTTCTATATTATTTTAATTATTAGTAATTATTTATTATTTAAATTTAGTGAGATCCTTGCGCTTGATGCTTGCTGCAAAGAGATCTTATGTCTGGTTCCAATTTAGTTAACTTCAGTCTCAAGTCTCCCCGTTTTGTTATATTCAGCCGATTTCTTCCATTTTCGAATTGCCCCCCTTAACAGTCAAATTGCCCCCCTGTGGGGCGTGGGCCCCACGTTGGGAAACACTGATCTAGAGTATAGTGCCTGTAGTCAAAAGCAGACTACACGTCTCTCTAATATAATTTGTTCTTCAAATTTTACACGTAAAGATATAGGGTGTATTTTTAATGACTGTGTAATGTTTGAAAATATTGCCGGTCCGAGTTATCTGTAAAGTTCATGCAACATAATAGGTATATACAAAACTTGGACCAGCAATATTTTCAGACACTGCACAGTCATTAAAAATACACCCTGTACCTTTTTATTTTGTCAACACTGGTAGAAGCGGTGTAACGACAGTGTTTCGGTCAGAACAATTTTCCAACATCTAATTCATTAAGATTATAATATTTCTAGTCACATGCTCGCTACACGTTTCTCTAATATATTTTGTCCCCCAAATGTTACACATAGAGATATCTTCTTCGAGCTCACCCAAGGATGCACATTTTCTTGTTACCTCTGAAGTCGGAGTGGGTTCGCCTGATGGCGAGGGACACTAGTAATAGGGAAAGCTAATCCAAAAGCAAAAATTCTGTCCAGTGCACATGAAGTAGTAGCACGTGTATCGACTACGCTGGAGTTCAAATCGAGGGAACGGGGGAAAAAAGTCAACACCGATAAAAATGTTTATTAAACTTGTAGAAACGGGGCTGCCAGTGTTTTAGTCACAACACTGCTCTAGCATCTAGATTATAGTGTTTCTAGTCACATACAAACATGTCTCTCTAATATAATTGGTCCTCCAAATTGTACGCTCAGGTATATCTTTGCACTTAACCAACACACAGGTAGAAACGGTGTAACGATGTAACGATACTACTTCGGTCACGCCATTTGTCCAACATTCAATTAATCTAGATTATAGTGATTCTAGAAATAAACACACCAAGTAGCTCTAACAAAATTTATATGTTAGAAAAATGTTGTGACTCAAACACTTTCGTTACACCGTTTCTATAAGTTTAATACAAATGTATATCAATGTTGATTATCTCGGTCTCTTTCGATTATATATCTCTAAACTCGACACTTAGAGGCATCTTTATTTTATATATCTTGATACTAATCAACACTGATATGCATGCTTATTAAAACGGTAGAAACCTTTTTTACGCCAGCGTTGCAGTCACAACATTTTGCCAACGTCTAGTTAAACAAGATTATAGTGTTTCTAGTAACATGCACGCTATCTGTCTCTCTAATTTAATTTCTTTTCCTTTTTTTGTACTCACGAATATCTTCTTTTAATGAAGTAGATTGTGAGCTTTACTAGAAGACGGTTACTAGAAAATAAAATTGACATTCCTGCTAAAGCCTTCGTCAGCGCAGAACAAACACAAACCGACACAACTACATGATAAACTCTACGTGAAAATTCTGCTTTACTGCAGTTCCTCTTATTCTAGTGTTCCTTTAATCGACATAGATATACGTGTTTATTAAAATTATAGTAACGGCTGTGTTTGAGCCACAACATTTTTCTAATATCTAGATTATAGTTATTCTAGTAATATACGCACTACATGACTCTCTAATAATTTTCTTTTTTCTTTCATATTCTATTTACAGGACACCGCTGTCAACACCAGCACTGCTGTTGTTGATGTCTTGGCAAGTTTACGCTCAGTAGTTTGTCAAAGAGCCTGTTCCTCTGTACGCCAACAACAATTGTATTTACCAATTCACATGTAGATGCCTGGCCTTCTACATCGGTAGAACAGACAGACAGCTGAACAAAAGAGTGTCAGAACACATACCTCAATGGGTCGACAAGATACGACACACAGGCGATGCTAGCCTAGTGGGGCCGACACACCAGAAGCTCCCCGCGTCTTTAATTGGTAGGCACATTATCGAAAGCGGACATGTGGTTGACAGAGACATTGCCTTTCGCGTGTTGTTTGCAGAAGCAATTATGATCAATTAACGAAAGCCAGATTTGTGCAAACAGAAAGACATATTAGTCAGCTTAAAATTACCGTGGTAGATAAGTGACATTACTGTGCGAAATTGTGTATATTTCAACTTGAAGGATTTATCTAGTTAATTTACTTTACGTTGTGTGATTTCTACAGTATGTACCTGACGAGATGCAGCGAAATATGCCAGGCAATAAGTCGTGCAATCTATTGTTTGTGTCTTCGTTATTCAAGTTTGCCACTTCTTTCTGAACGACCGGTCCCATACCATCACGTTAAAGCCCAGCGCGACACGGTCTGCTGCCAAATCGGTCGCAGCTGTGTTTCGAAAGCAGGTAAGCGGAATTACGAACCGTGTCCGTAACGCCGTTGCCAAGGAGACCGGTCTCTAATATAATTTGTTTTTCAAATTGTACTCTCAGGGATATCTTTTAATCAAAACAGATATAAAAGCTTATTCAACGTACAGAAACGATGTAACGACATTGATTGAGCCACAACATTTTTCTAATATCTAGATTATAGGTATTCTAGTAATATACGCACTGCATGCCTCTCTAATATAATTTGTTCTTCAAATTGTACTCTCAGGGATATCTTTAAAAAAAAAAAAAAAAAGACACAAAAGCTTATTCAACGTACAGAAACGGTGTAACGACATTGATTGAGCCACAACATTTTTCTAATATCTAGATTATAGGTATTCTAGTAATATACGCCCTGCATGCCTCTCTAATATAATTTGTTCTCCAAATTGTACTCTCATGGATATCTTTTAATCAAAACAGATATACATGCTTGTTCGACTGGCCGCGGCGCTCCGTGGCGAAGCTACACCGCCTGCCATGCGCTCTGAAGGTTGTGGGTTCGATTGGGGCCTACGTCGTTCGGTTTACGAGTGCAGTTTTCTCTGAGACTCCTGAGGTTCGTCGCTGTAGCTACGGAGTTCGCGCTTTGTGCGAGCTTTCGGTACATCGCCCTGCAAAAATAGATCGAGCCATATGGGATCAAACACGATCTTGTTGCCTTTTACACTGGAAAAACATAACTGTGTAATGACAGAATTGCGGTCGTAACGTTAATCCAACACCTGTATTCATACTTATTACACTTGTACAACTACTTGTACCATCTGCAACGACAGTTTCACTCACAACATATTTTAGAACATCCAGTTCATTTAATATATAGTGAACATATACGCTGCACGTCTCTCTAATATAATTATAATGAACAGCAATATAAATGCTTATTAAACTGTTAGAAAGGGTGCAACGACAGTGTTTCGGTTACAACATTTTTGCAACATCTAATTTATCTCCATGTTAGTGATTCTAATAATACACAAACTACACGTGTCTCTAATAGACTTTGTTCTCCAAAATGTTACAGGCAGAGATATCTTCTGTTATTCAACAATAATATACATACTTATTAAGTTGATGGAAACGGTGTCACAATAGCGAATCGGTCACAACATTTTCCCAACAACCAGTCCTTCAGTCTATATTGTTTCTATTAACATGTTCCCTTCACGTGTCTCTAATATAATTTGTCCCTCCATCTTTAACACCGGCGGAATAATTTCTCAAACGTGTCCACGGTCAGGCACGTCTGGCTATCACATAACGGCACTGACACCCGTACCTACACCATATAATATGTGGACGGTATTGTCCAACGGGGCGAGCTTGGCAGGGCACGCTGGCGGGAATTACGTGCAGTCAGGGGGCGGACATTGCAGACGTCAGCTTCGGTACTTGTCTGCATTTGTTTCCCGGTCTGACACGCTCTGCCACACCTCTCGAGAACCTCTTCCTGGGGTTAATCATCTTAAGTACGGTTATCCAGTTGCCTGGAATGGAGTGTTGGGGTTTACGGTGGGGGAGGAGTGGGGGAGGGGTCAGCTGGGGCGCCGTTTGAGTGTCAGGTTGTATGTTTGCCAGCAATGACACAGACAGAAGGACAGGCGGACAGGCTGACGGATTGACGGACAGACAAGCAGGCAGGCAGATAAATAGATAGACACACAGAGAAACAGACGGACGTACAGGCGAACTGACGGATGACACACACAGAAAGAGACGGACCGACAGACGGATGGACGGCCAAACAGACAGATAATTTTCATAGTAAAACACCCATGATTTTATATACTGTTTACTTCTCTCACTTGGATATCGGACGACAAACCTCCTGAGAAAACATCGCTACGCAATTCATCATCACCATCATCATCTAATGTCGTATTTGTGCAGAACGCTACCCCAAAAAAGTCCTACCCCATGCATTTTTTGACTGCTACATTTTTCAAGGCATCTGTCAAGAAAATAGTTTGCCATTGCGTTCCTTCTATATCAATGATTATACTAGTCGGTGACCGAAGTCACTGTCTCTATAACAAGATTCTCTGCTTACCGTCTACAATACAAAATTAACATATTTAGGTATGTGCCAAAAAGTGAGAGATATTAAACGGAGACACGGTGCACATACCTTACAACGAACTTAGGTTCGGAAAACGGAAACAACAGCGTAAAAACAACAATGTTAATAGTCAAACTGTTACTGTCATTTACTGCCAATATTGTACCTTGCGGTGTATGGCAGAGGGGTCTTTGAGCCTGAGGAATTAAGGCCGCATGGCTAGTGCAGTCGCCGCGAACTGTGCAGGTTAGAGTTTACTTTTTGCCCCCGACAGAAAAAAAAACTCCACACCTTACCGAGGATTCGAACCCGGATCTCCCGAAGCAGAATCAGGCATTCTAGCCACTCAGCCAGCCGCTCAAACAATAAGATAGAATGAAGTTACGCCAATAGCACAACGACTCGACGTTTAGATCTTAATAACTTCATTAGGAATAACACGAACAGGTCAACAACAACAAAAACAACTTAAAAAACAACAACTTGAAATTAGAAAATATAAAAATTCTTGAACATTTTCCAATAAAAACGTAAAACGGAAACAGAAGAAAAATATCCTTTTCGCAGGAACCACACATACCTAACTGTTCTCATTCTGTATTATTGTATCCTACTGCAGCCGTGACTTCTCGTGTCTGTTACCGTCTGGAACTTGAGATCACAACCAATAAATACCTATCGGGCGTTCTCTGATTTAGTACTGCGCCTATGGTTTTACGTTACCTTTGTTTTTTCGCAGAACGCGGGGGGGGGGGGGGGGTGTTACCTCACCCAACCCAAGGTCTCCGTAGGGCTGGCAGAAGGAAGTGGGTGCCTTACTTTTTTATTTGTCATAAACGTTAGTTGCATATCCTTTACAGGACGTCGCAGTCAACCCCAGCATTGTTTGCCTGTTTGTGATTGCTTGGCAAGTTTACTTTCAGTAGTTTGCCATTGCTTTCTGAACGACCGGCACTCATACCATTGTGTGAAAACCTAATCAACGCGGTCTGCTGCGAAATCGCCCACAGACGTGTTTCGAACGCGGTATGCGGAATTATGAATTGGGCCCGTAACCCCTTCGCCACAGAGCCGACCTACCCCTTGTCCCACCAACCGTAAACAAAACATCACAACAACAAACATCATAAGCGAAACATCACAACACCAAACATCATAAGTAAAACATCACAACAACAAACATCATAAGCAAAACATCACAATGACAAACATCATAAGCAATAGATCACAACAACAAACATCCCAAGCAATACATCACAACAACAAACACCATAAGCAACACATCACAACAACAAACATCATAAGCAAAACATCACAACAACAAACATCATAAGCAAAACATCACAACGACAAACATCATAAGCAAAACATCACAACAACAAACATCATAAGCAAAATATCACAACAACAAACATCATAAGCAAAACATCACAACAACAAACATCATAAGCAAAACATCACAACAACAAACATCATAAGCAAAACATCACAACAACAAACATCACAAGCAATACATCACAACAACAAACATCACAAGGAATACATCACAACAACAAACATCACAAGCAATACATCACAACAACAAACATCACAAGCAATACATCACAACAACAAACATCCCTACATTGGAAATTTAAAGGGTTTTAAAAGACACAAGGATCGCCTTCATTGCACTAGGTCATATCCCATGCGATCTCTTTCATCAGGGTGGCCTGCAGACAGCGTCATACCAAGCACGAACTCCTTGGCGACCCCCAAAGAGTATGCAAGAAAATTGAAGTCGTGAACCGAAAGACGAAGACGGAACTGAACCCACGACATTGGCAACGCGAGGCGGTGGTGAAACAACTTCGCCAAGGAGGGTCCCTTCTACGTAGGCGTTCACCATTGTAAAGTAAGTTACTCTTAATTGTAAAGTAAATTACTATTAATTGTGACGTAAGTTACTCTTAATTGTAAAGTAAATTACTATTAATTGAAAAGTAAGTTACTCTTAATTGTAAAGTAAGTTACTCTTAATTGTAAAGTAAATTACTATTAATTGTGACGTAAGTTACTCTTAATTGTAAAGTAAATTACTATTAATTGTGACGTAAGTTACTCTTAATTGTAAAGTAAATTACTATTAATTGAAAAGTAAGTTACTCTTAATTGTAAAGTAAATTACTATTAATTGAAAAGTAAGTTACTCTTAATTGTAAAGTAAATTAAAATTAATTGTAAAGTAAGTTACTCTTAATTGTAAAGTAAATTACTATTAATTGAAAAGTAAGTTACTCTTAATTGTAAAGTAAATTAAAATTAATTGTAAAGTAAGTTACTCATAATTGTAAAGTAAATTACTATTAATTGAAAAGTAAGTTACTCTTAATTGTAAAGTAGATTACTATTAATTGTAAAGTAAGATACTCTTAATTGTAAACTTCTTAATGAAAACTGTAAATATGAAAGTTGAAAGAACAGGAGTGTATCACCTGGACAATAGCAGATCGTAAAATTATGACACACCAAGGCCTTATCTTGAAGGTAGAGATGTAAACATGAATATTATAATTCCTCGAAAACACTAATAATCACATTTTTTAACAAATACGTTATTGGAAGTAACAATAGACTATAAACCCCAGTTATAAAGCAGAGGGGGTTAATATTATATGCAAGAAGAAAACAGATAATTGATCAAGATTTAAGGAGTGTCTATGTGCAAGAACACAGTAACTATTTTATCCAGACTGAAGGGATTGCTATGTGCAGGAACAAAACAATTATTGTACCTGGATTTAAGGATTGTCGATGTGCAAGAAAACTATTTTATCCAGATATGAGGATTACCTATACGTAAGATGTCTTCGGTTCTCACATACGGCTGCAAATCCTGGACAATTGGTAAACAAGCGAAAAAAAATCCCTGGAAGCTTTGGAAATGTGGTTTTATAGAAGACTGCTAAAAATTCCTTGGATAGCTAAAATGAGTAATCTGGACATTTTGAGGGAGGCTTAGTCGCAACGACAACTTATCACTAACGTCAGCATGAGGCAGTTTTCATTATTTTTTTTTATTTGGCCACATTATAAGAAGATGAAACCTGGACCACATTGTGACAACTGGAAAGATTTGTGGAAAGAAAGATAGAGAAAGACAGCGAGAGAAAATATTTGACGGTCTTGTGCCATGGAGAAGAGTGTCAGCACACGAATTAATACACACAATTAGAGATTGCAAGATGTGGAGATGCATGATCACCCACGCCAGTCGGCAAGACACTTGATGATGATGATGATGATGATGATGATGATGATGATGATGATGATGATGATGATGATGATGATGATGGAGGTGTCTTCGAACAAACAAATTTTAACTAGACCCAGAGTATTATCATCTATATCGTATGACTTCAGTATCACGAGGATTTGCTCGCGTTCATGAGAACAATATAACAGAAGACGAAGTAATGCGGCTTTACATAACACAATTACGGGAAACATGGGGCGTTGTGGTGACTAGCCTTCATCAGTAAACAAAGACAGAAAACACAATATATAAAATGGAAAGACAATAAAGTGACTACATTAAGGTATAATAACTGAAAGAGAAGAATGGAAAGATGAAAAAAAAAATAAGAACAATGAAAAGAAAATGGAGAAAAAAATGTGTCTACTCATCTCATAATCCCAGGGTGTGATACATGCATCTTGAAGTTGATACTCATATATAGACAACTGTGAGAGTCAATAGTGTGATGAGAACAGGGTAGGGGATGGTAACGGTCCGGTGAAGATTCTAGATAAATGTGTGGAACTGGTACATAAAGAAGGGGGGGGGGGGGGTGTGTCATAGGGCGTGAAACAGTGGAAGCAATGGAGATAAGATGGTGAGCCGAGAGTGAAAACTGCGAGGCCGTGCCGCAGTGCGCTTCGCTGTCCCTTAAATGTGTCATAAATTGTCATTTATAGTTGTCGGTGGATGGGTCCCTAAAATTAATTAACTTTTAATTCAAGGGGCTTAAATATAATCAGGGTAAGTTAAAACATGTAACCTGCGCGAGAATCGATAGCGGTTCTCGCCGCGTTGGTAACTTATGGGGTATGTGAGCCGGTGGCTCAGAAAGCAATGGCAAACTACTGAGCGTAATCTTGCCTAGTACATCAACAGCAGCTGAACAATTATGATGCTGACTGCAACGTTTTGTAAGGGATATGCAAAATAATAATAATAATAATAATGATAATAATAATAATAATAATAATAATAATAATAATAATAATAATAATAATAATAATAAAACAGCCGGCCTTCTGTGGCGAAAGGGTAGCGAGTGCGATGCGCAATCCGCACACTGCGTTCGAAATATGCTGCAGGCGATTTGGAAGCAATCTGCCTTGCGTTGATTTTTAACAATACTATGTGCGTCGGTAGTTCAGAAAGTAATGACAAACCACTGAACGTAAAAGTGTCTAGAAAATCACAGACAGTTTTTAAAAAATGGTGAGGTTGATTGCGATGTCCTGTAAAGGCAAGCACCTGAGCGAACTAAGAAAAAACAATCCTGTACACAAATTGTGCAGTTTTGGGTTGGTGCGGACACATTGTGTGATGTCACAAAATCTGCACCGAGACAAACTAATTGCATGGTGCCGCAACAAGAACGTTGATTCTAATTAATAGTTAGATAATAAACTCGAAGAACAAGGTCGTGTTTGTGTCCGACAAGGACAATAGCAATGTCATTAGACAAAGTGGAAATTGTTAGCATGGCGTTCCCTCCAGAGCAGTGGTTCTCAACCGGTGGGGAATTCCCTCACCCCCTCCAGGGGGGAATTTTAGGGTTTCCAGGAGGGGGGGGGGGTTAAGATTATGTCAAGATCGCATTAATACAAGAACAAGTTACTTGATATTGTTATTCCCTCTAAATTTTACGGTTCTGTATTTCTCGCCCTAATGAATTTCGTTTTATAACGTAAGTAGACCCGCAAATCACGTTTTGTGTAGATGTCTAGACTTGTTCTAGTATGTGTTATTAAATTTAGCTTCCATTTTTACGTATACTGTGTAAGGGTGGGTGTGTGGGGTATTTATAGGGAGGAAATTCGAAAGGGGGAGGGGTGGGGGAATGACGTTCTGAACATATGGTAAAGGAGGGTTTGGGCCAAAAAAGGTTGAGAATCACTGCTCTAAAGGTTCTCTTTCCCTTCCCCCTTCACTCAGTTCCCTAGCCTTCACCTTGAATGTGACAGTTGTCAAGGTTGTCTCGGTGTAATGTTCTCATTCAAAACGTGGGAACCACTTCAGACCAGCAGATAAACGATAGACATACAGTTTCAAGTACCTAGTGCCACTACAGAGGTCTGCGGGGCAGAATGATTTACTGCGCTTGCGCTTAAACTTCCAGTGCGCTGATGGTGATATAGCGGGTTCAACCCCTTTAAAGTTCGACTGGACGCCAACTTTGACTTCTCGTTCAAAAATTAATGGCAAACTACTGAACGTAAAAATTGCCCAGTAAATCATACACATCTGCACGCCGGATGTTTAAGAACTCGCCTTTTTATCCATTCAGCCATGCTGACCCCTGCGTCCCTTTTGGACATTGGTAGCAAAATGTCGCCTCCCCCCCCCCCCCCCCCTCAAAAAAAAAAAATAGTTCCTTTGATAATAGTTTCAATACTTATATTTATCTTTCTTTGCGACAGACGTGGCTCTAGTTGTCCCTATACCTGATTTGCTTCTACACGACGTATTGATTTCTCTACACAGTAAATCGCTGAATGTAAATCCTCATTTCTTTGCTGGACCCGCACGACGTCCGTCAAAGCCACTCAATCCTCACAGACATAATCATTATCAAGTACCTAGCCAGCTGGCGTGGGCGATATGTCCCTACAGCTAACGTTCTCTTATCACTGTGTATGAAGTTATGAGTTGATAACTTTCCATTCAAGGATGTACAGCTGTCGTGCATTTAGATTACGTGTAGTGCTTCGGCGAACGGTAATCACGTGTAGCACACTTTGTTGCTTACAGCAGAAGATTGTTCAAAGCGAATCCCCATCAACGTGGTCCATTTCGCTTGATGCCATTGATGTTGCTTACAGGGCGATTGATTTAAAAATAACGTCCGTCGTAATAGCTAATGTCAGATTCAGCACATGATACTGTTTCAATAGAACCCCCATAAGGTAGCCCTCTAGGATGAGATGGTTTAAATAGAACTCCTGCAGGATGAGATAGAGGCGGGCATCCCCCAGGCAGCGACGGAGTGATAGCGTGTTGGAATCTATGGATCCAATAGATGTCTTTGTTTAACGTGAATTTTATTTGCTAAATGAAATATCGCCCCTGAATCAGCATATCGCAACTAGCATAATCACGTAATTTTCGAAGTAAACGTAACGTCTGCGATTACGAATAACACTCAGTATTATTCGCAATTCGATTGCGAAAACGTCTCCCTTTAAATGTATCACCTCAGGACGAGATGGTTTACACAGAACCATATTTATGGTGGCTCTGTAGTACGAGATGGTTTAAATAGAGCCACAATAGGACGAGATAGTTTACATAGAACCCTCTTTAAGGTCGCCCTAGAAGACGAGATTGCCTAACTAGAACCCATTTACGGTGTCCCTACAGAACAAGATGGTTTAAATCAGGGGTGGCCAACCTTTTCAGCAGGCGGGCCAAATTTCAGAAATAATATTTCCTGCCGGGCTACGTACCTAATTTTTTGTTGTTGTTATATTAAAGTAAACAAGCAAGCGTGCTAAAGCTTCGACCACATCGTCGTTTCCTACTCCGCGGGCCGCAACATGACTACCGGCGGGCCGCATGCAGCCCGCGGGCCTCGTGTTGGCCACCCCTGGTTTAATTAGAACTCAATATAAGGTGGCTCATTTCACATGTAGCATGTGATGCTGTCTCAAGGACGGTGGTCAATTTCACATGAAGCACATAATGCTGTCTACAGGACGGTGGGCCATTTCACATGAAGCACATATGGGCTATTTCGCGTGTAGCACATAATGGTGTTTACGTGAAGACCTGTTTTCATTAGAAGATTCCCCACTACTCCTGGGCCAGTAACGTGGTCCGGTGTATATACTTCGTGCGTGCTCAAGATTGTACTAGAGATTGTTAGAACGATAGTTTTCCTTTGTCTTCCGCAATTTTACGTAGGGTATAATGTCACTAGTCTTCGTTTAGAAAGCACAGACTGCAACGCAGACTCTTAAACACGTTATAACCCTAGTTTGCTACATCCTAATTTCGCACCATTCAAAATAAAACTTCGATTGGAAGTTGTTAAATTGTTTTTTGTTCCTCGACTTTCGTAATTCACTTTAACTGCACGAAACGAGCCCTTAAGCTTCGAGTAATAAACAAAACAATTCTCAGACAGCGGGTAATGCAAAAGAAGAATGGATCGTAAAGTAATTCGCTAGACTAGTCGGCCTCTGTAAGGGCCTTTTGTCACACAGGCTTGACACACGGGGAGCGCAGCATATTCCCTACACAATAACACCACTTCGGTAATCACAGGTTACAAAATTCACTTCAGGTGACCCTGTATATCAGGGATTGTTCCAGACACTCCACCCGCTCTCTACTAGAGTCTTTCTTGCGAAGTGTTAGACGCAATCGTTTGCTTATCACAGTTACATAATTAAAACGGTGGTCCCTGAGAATGCAGTCGTTACAGTGCTTCTAGCAAGTGTAGTGATTGCCATGGACCGACTGATGTGTATGTGTATAGTAGACAACATAAAATAACACAAAGTAATGCAGCTTTACAGAACGAAATTGCGAAAAATACAGGATGCTGCGGCGACTAGCCTTCATCAGCAAACAAATACATACACAAAACACAAACAGTCACGGAGAAGACCCTCCAGTGACTACATTAAGGCATAAGAATGCGATGAAAAGAATAAAAAGATGGGGGAAAAATTAGAACAATGAAGAGAAAATTGAAATTTAAAAAAAAAAAATTTTTAATTAAAAAATGCTACTTACCCCAGAACCCCGGTCCGCACAATGCATGAGTGGGTGCCAGTGAAATGTTGGCCATAGTAGACGAATAGTAAAGAGCAATTGGTGTGTGCACATAAGTATGACGGTTGTAATAACGAAACTCATTTTCTGTACTCCTTATGTGTGTACTAAAAGAATACTAATGTCTGGGTGGATTGGTATATGTGGGCGTACATGTATATGGTAGGGGTTCTAGCAGGTGTAACCATTGTAGATGGTGAGTCTTTAACTAAACGTGGCTCGCTCACACAACCTTCTAGCAGATGTTAATAATGTATTGAGGCAACTCATGGTCGCAGCTGACATGCAGTTTATTCACTAATGATACACAACCAAACAACCTCCACAACCAGCTGAGTCACTCACACTTACTTAACGTTCTTCGAGTTCTCATACATTGTCCACTGTGGACCGAATGCCAGGTGGCTATCTTACTTTTCTGTATGTGCAACGTAACGCGTGGTATGCCTTCAACCCACCACAGTATCAATCTCTCTTTCTGTTGCATGCAATCTAGTGCGTTGTCAAGCACTGGTTAATAACCGTCATCTTCTATCCCGGGAAAACAGAACTCACTTTTGGGGTACTGCTGCTGATGATCACTGTATAGTACGCGTCCGCTTGTGTCTTAACATGTAATCTCTCTAGCTTTCGTAGTTTCTTGAACGTGTAATACTTGCCGCTGAAAAACTTATAACGTGTATAACTGGTCGCTAAAAACAAAAACTGTCTTGTCGCCAAACAGCCCCGTGCCTGAATGTTATACCATTCCCGTTCATCAGCGTTTCTCGTGCAATCCCGAGATTACCGTCATAGTTAACTCTTGCTGGACTGTGACAGTGGTTAAGGGTTCAATTCTCAGTGCTGCCACGCATGTTATTTATTTCGAAGACTGGTCCGAAACTGTATTTAACCTAATATTGCCAGATGATTTAACTAAGAAACCGGGACATTTCTCTGAAGTATAAGGAGAATTACAGACGTTAAACAAATTAATATTGTAATCGCTGACATTTATAATATCAAAAAAAAAAAAAAGAACACTTTATCTTCGGCTTTCTGAAATCCTGGCAATTTGGAGTAGACTGCCTTGTGTTCGTTTTCATACAATAGTATGAGTGCTGGTCGTTCAGAAAGCAATGGCAAACTACTGAACGTAAACTTGCCAAGAAATAACAAGCAAATAAATATTATGGGGTATACTGCGACGTCTCGTAGAGGACACGCAACTAACTTTTTTAAATACAATCATTAACATGTATAAAATAACATAAATTTTTCTTTGGATGCATATCCCTTACAGGACGTTGCAGTCAACACCAGCATTTTTCAGCTGCTGTTGATGTACTAGGCAAGATTTTACGTTCAGTAGTTTGCCATTGCTTTCTGAACGACCGGCTTCCATACCAACAGGTTATTACACAACGCGACACGGTCTGCTGCACAAATCGATCGCGGCTGCGTTTCGAACGCCTAGTAAGCGGCTCACAAACCGCGTTCGCAAATCTTTGGCCACGGAGACGGTTCATTGCTTATATTCATGTTATATTTCTCACACTTGGGATTGACTTGACTAGATGATTATGAAGGCTCTCTTCATCTTCGGTAATTAACACTTGGTCGTAAGCAAATAATAATTTCGAAATAGTATCTTCTTCTTCGATCTTTGTTTCTCGGCATATATCTTCAATGCACGCTATAAAAGGATGGGGAGAGAGCACGCATCATTTTTGTATACCTGAATTCACGTTAAAAGTTTTTACTGTACCTGCCTTTGTTCTTATGCAACTTTCACTTGACTTAACTTTTGCTAACACTAATTATATGTTTGCTCATTCCATATTTTCTTTGGCAACCCATTGCATATTAGTGTCAGCTCAAATCCTTTGTATCTCAGTTATAAATCATGCTTTGAAAAGACATAAACTTGAAAAGTTGGTGACAGCTGGAAACATTGAAGGGGAAAGAGCTAGAGGAGGGCAAAGAGATAAATACCTGGATGACATGACCACTAGACATAATCGGGACAAGAATACCTCCCTGATCCCAGACTATGGTGATCATCTGAGTTGGCGAACCGTTGACGCCCACGCGAACCGGCACGGCACATGAAACTATGATGATCCCAATTAGTAGCTGCGTTTAATCGCTCCATATTAAACACATTGTGTTCAGTAGACAGCACTTGACTCTTTGACCCCTAGAAGATCACAGCCCAATTATTGCGGTAATAATAAAACTCGGGACAAGAATACCTCCCTGATCCCAGACTATGGTGATCATCTGAGTTGGCGAACCGTTGACGCCCACGCGAACCGGCACGGCACATGAAACTATGATGATCCCAATTAGTAGCTGCGTTTAATCGCTCCATATTAAACACATTGTGTTCAGTAGACAGCACTTGACTCTTTGACCCCCAGAAGATCACAGCCCAATTATTGCGGTAACACCACAATAACGAGCATATGACGAGCACTTTCACAGAGGCCAATTATATCTACGATGTGAAAACAACCATTAAGTTGTCAGATTTTTAAAGTATGCTTAGGCTAAACCTAAGATGTACAATGACGCATGACACGTTGATTGGTGGACATGAAGAATAGCCATACACGCATGGCACGTTGATTGGTATTCATGAAGAACAGCCATTCACATATGACATGCAGAGTCTGCGTGGCGGAGTGGTCAAGCCGAATGCTTCACGCTGTGAAAGTCCTGGTCTCCATGTCGCACAGCTTCGTTTAGACCACGAGTGTTAATTTTCAATAGGCCCCCGGAGGTCACCGCTGGAGCTCCCCGTCCGTGCTTTGTATAATGTCCTCTCTACGGAATCTGCCGTTCACTGAGAAGAACACGATCTTCTTTTCGGCAGGTAGTTATGATTGCATCGTTCCGCAAATAACCTGCTACATGGCGAAAGTATGATGTTAATAACTTGCTACATGACGAAAGTATGATGATAAGGTTAAATTAAGATAAATTGCTCCATGTTGAAACAATAACTGTGACTATCGGGGGTCCATAAGGGAAGCAAAGAATAGTAACACTGTTGCCTACCATGCATGTCGTAAGAGGCGACTAAGGAGGCTTGATGGTTCCGTCGCCCTGCTACTGAGTAAGTGCGTGGCGCGACACTGTGAGCTGTGAGTTTCGCGTGAAATGCTTTTGAATCTGCCCGAGGTGTTTTGGAACGTGACTGCATGTTCAGAGCGATGGCAGCTGGCTATGTACCAGAGTTGACCGGTTTTTGCCTTATGCAGAAATGCGTGGCTGCTGGGCTTCTGGTTGACTTGCACTACCATCGACGATGAACTGAATTTCGTAGACTGTGTGGGTGAACACCTAGGAAAGATCCAGATGGGAAAATGTCTGCTGATTCCATCAATCAAAGATGAACTGGGTGTTTTGTGGGGGACTATTGTGTTGACATTCTGGCGGCAGCATTATGCGCAGTGTATCTGTGCAGGCTGTTGTTTGTCGAGACTCCTGTCTTTTCCACTTTTCACATTGGGCAGTGGGGAGCGTTTTGTGTGATATTCACTGGCACAGGAACGGAGCATAATGGGGACGACCCGTTGCTGTGAAGTTGGAACCGCGACTAACTAACTATGCGTTCTAAGTGTTTCAGCTAGTTTTGTTCGTGTAACCACTCCATATAACACATCACTCTGAAGTGTGCATCTGAAGGCATGCAGCGAAATAGGCCAGGCAATAAATCATGCAACATATTGTTTGTGACTTCTGTATTTAAATCCACTAAGGTTGTTTCAAATTAGGATTGCCAGAGATCCGAATTTTCCAGAACTGTCCCCTTTTGTTATGAAATAATCCACTATCCAGAATAATTCTTTCGGACCACCCGTTTGTCCCGTTTTTTTATCCAATCAAATGCCATTTTTAATTAAATCGAATTCTTTCTTGATTTTTAGTTGGCAAAACTGTTTAAATAAAGAGCATGCATGCTAATTGTCGCAGTATTTAGTCGTCTTCTGTCTGTTGTAATCTGTGGCTGTGTTCATTATCTCTCACTTTGTTCACAGGAGCCACACACACCTGCCGGTATGGGAGTCCCCGTGGCCAAATGGTCAAGCCGTCTGCACCTAGCTCCGAAGGTTGTGGGTTCGATTCCCGGCAACGTCTTTCTGTTCACGAGTGCATTTTTCTCGGAGACTCCTGGGGGTCGTCGCAGGAGCTACGGAGTTCGTGCTTTGTGCGTCGCTTTCAGCATGCAGCCCTGGGGAAAGACACAGAGCCACCGATCACAGATCCTCTCGACGAGTTTTAAAACTTTTTATATCTGTCTGTTTTCATTTGGTAGTGTAATACCCTCGTGCTCCGTGGCGAAGTGGTTACGGACGCAGTTCGTAATCCCGTATACCGCGTTCGAAACAACTGCAGGCGATTTGGCAGCAGACAGTCTTGTGATAGTTTTTTTAAATAAATGGTATGATTGCCAGTCGTTCAGAAAGCAGTGGCAAACTACTGAACGTAAAACTTGACAAGAGATCACAACAGCTAAAAATGCTGGCGTTGACTGCGTTGTCCTGTAAAGGATATGTAACTAACTTTTTTTAAGTGTTATATCCTCCCGCAGTCTTTATTTCTCTTATCTACTCTTATTGCAATTATTCGGTATGAATAGTTTAAAACAATTAAGATGTGGCGAAGTGGTTAAGCCGTCTGACTCGGGCTCCGAAGGTTGTGGGGTCGATTTCGGGCCGCGTCCTTCGGTTCACGAGTGCATTTTTTCGCAGACTCTTGGGGGTCGTCGCATGCTGCTACGGAGTTCGCGCTTTGTGCGACGCTTTCGGCAGTTCGTTACGGAAAGAGACTGAGCCATATGGGATTTAAAAAAACACCAGTGCAATGAAGTCGACCCTGTCGACTTTTAAGCGACTTTTTAAGATGCTGACCGTTGCCAAACCATTTTAGCATGTGGCCTACTATTTTAGCATTATATATGGTTGTAACGTGGTGTTTTTTCAAACCTGCAATTTTTTATTAAAATATTTAATTATCAACATTCCATCTTTATTCCCACTATTATCTTCGTTTCCTATATAAAACGTATGGAAATTTTTGCACACATATTGGCATAGTTTTTTATTTGCATTATTGCTTGTATATTACAATTTCCATCATTGCACGTTTTCAGTCTCTTTTTTTTTTTTTTCATTTTATTTTCATCGGCTGTTAATCAACGTCGTGTCTGGCCCGCCAGTAGAAGATATTATATCGCAATATTGCGCCATGTTTGTATTTGTTTATATTGCAGGATCAATAACAAACCCGTTATTCCAGTTCCAAACATAAGTCGATGGAGTCTCTCGTCGGCTGGTCTCAACAGCCCATAAGATGTCTGGAATTCGCCGCTGTATGAGGTTGAGTCGACCTGGCCGCATTGTGGCTACGACAAACTGCGTGTTAGAAGGAATTTGGGCCCAGTATATCCGGGTCGAAAAAGGGTGGATTTTTAAAACTGCTATGGGCTCCCAGGTCGATTCAGTCTAAAACCATTCATTCATTCATTCATTCATTCATTCAGTAGCATGTCTTTTGCAGAACCTCGCTCCCATAACACCTTCCAGAAAACTTCTCGACCATAAGCAAGATGTCCCGCGTCCCATACACCCATCTGGAGATCACCCATATCCTGCACCCATCTTCTCTTTGGCCTTCCTCTTCCTCTCTTCCCCTCCATTATTGTTTTCTCCGAACTTTCGTGACGTTTCAAGTGACCAAAGTATTTCAATTTTCTTTCTTTTATCGTCTTTAATAGCCAACCTTCTTCAATATTCAGCTCTTGAAGTATGGATGCATTCGTTCTTTTCTGTATCCAAGATATTCTTAGAACTCGTCTATAATATTTATATTCAAGGGCATGTATGCGCTGTTCAGCTTGTTTAGTAAGTGTCCAGGTCTCACAGGCGCATGTTGCAATGGGAAAGATGCATGCTCTTAAATATCTAATTTTTGTAGTTCTGTCTGTCCCTCTCCACAATTTATTCAGCTGTTTTTGTAGCCTAAAACTGGTACCAGGAAATGTCGTGGGAAGTAAAGGCGAACGGCCTGGTACAGACGACATCACCCACCCAGAGCCTATTTGAAGGTCTCGGTTAAGCGACGTTAAGTGAAACGACGTATAGCGAAACACTATTTCCTATAGAATTAAATGAAATACAGTGTATTGTGTACTACAGTTATGTTTATTTTGATGGTTGTTGATATTTATTGCCTAAATAGAGGTGGTTAAGACGCATCTTTGGACCCATTAGGGATACACAAAGTGGAGAGTGGAAAAGATGAAGTAACAAAGACATTTATGATCTGTTTAAGTCCCGCTAATCACTGGTATCATGAAGGCTAATAGACTACAATGGCTGGGGCATATAGAAAGAATGGAAGATAATAGGGAAACAAAACTCACTTACACTCAGGAAATAAATGACCGTAGACCCCGAGGTAGACCAAGAAGACGGTGGAGAGATATACAGACCTACAAGCACTTGGAATCAACGACTGGAAAGAGAAGGTCCACCAGAGAGACGAATGGAGACGGATTGTATCTGCAGCAAAGAACCTCAATGGCTTGGAACGCTGAAGAAGAAGAAGAAGAAGAAGAAGAAGAAGAAGAAGAAGAAGAAGAAGAAGAAGAAGAAGAAGAAGAAGAAGAAGAAGAAGAAGAAGAAGAAGAAGAAGAAGAAGAAGAAGAAGAAGAAGAAGAAGAAGAAATAGAGGTGGGTTGGAGGGCGAGTGGTAGAATTATTGGGACGTAGAGATATTAAATTCTGCCTCTTCATCTGAGGATGAAACTTTAACCTCTTCCTGCCTCTTTTCCTGGCTCTTCTTTGCTTGAACAAAACATTTGTCCAATGTCTGCAGCACAGTAACCACCCTCCTCAATCATGGCCTTTAACTCTGCAGGGAAACGCTCTACAGCTGCAGTATCAGCACTCGCCGCTTCACCTGTTGTCTGAATGTTGTGCAGGTGTGAACGCTTCTTACAGCGCTCAAACTAACCACGACTCGCTCCAAAACTATCATCAGCACTACAAGTACTGCTCTCATCCGCTTTCTTAGCTAGATCTTCATAGAGAGACTTTGCTTTCTCTTGGATAGCCATCTTGCTCACAGGCAAATTCGTTGGCTCTCGTCTTCAGTCCAGACGGCCAGTAGTGATTCCATGTTCTCCATAAGAATACTTCTGGTACGAGTGATCTTGGAAGCACTCAAACGGGTTACGTTTTTAACACCCTCTTTGATTGTGTCAGCACCTGCATGAATTGTCCCAGCCTCAAAACGACTTTATGGCGAAACGTAGCGACGTAAAGTGAAGTTAGTCCCCTATGTGACAACGACGTTATAGCGAAACGCCGTATACCGAAGCGACGTATAGCGAAGCCTTCCAGTATTAGGACGTGGCAGTCGACCACAGCGTTTAGGCTGTTTCTGATTTCTTGAAAAGTTTTCGTTCAGTAATTTGCCATGGCTTTCTGAACGACCGGCACGCATGCCTTTGTGTGGAAATTAACGCAAGGCGGTCTGCTGCCAAATCGCCCGCATCTGTGTTTCAAACGCTGTATGCGAGATTGCGAATTGTATTCGTAACGCTTTTGTCAAAGAGATGGGTCTAGTAGCAAACGTTCAATGAGCATATAAGGCCAGTAAAAGGCTGCTTTGGTTGTCCAGTTTATGTTATTTCCGCATGTGGTGCGCGCTCTTGTAGGACAAGCGAACAATTCTAATAGGCGGGGTTCGACAACAAATAGCATCAACAACAATAAAATCAGTTGATGCACAACAGTGCAATCACCACTGGGCTTAATGCGCTTCCGTTTAAACTTCCGGTGCGCTGACGGCCGGGGTTATGGTTCAGTTCACACTGGTCAGTCAGCTGGACTTAAACGTTCACTTCTGGATAAGAAAGCAATGGCAAACTACTGAACGTGCAATTGCCTAGTAAATCAACCTACGGTTGGGTTTGATCGGAAAGGACATGCAACATTGTTTACATTTGTACATGTGTATGTTGAGTTGAGTTGAGTTGAATTGAGTTGAGCTGAGTTGAGTTGAGTTGAGCTGAGCTGAGCTGAGTTGAGGTGAGCTGAGTTGAGTTGAGGTGAGCTGAGCTGAACTGAGTTGAGTTGAGCTGAGTTGAGGTGAGGTGAGTTGAGGTGAGCTGAGTTGAGTTGAGTTGAGATGAGTTGAGGTGAGCTGAGTTGAGTTGAGTTAAGTTGAGGTGAGCTGAGCTGAGCTGAGTTGAGTTGAGGTGAGCTGAGTTGAGTTGAGGTGAGCTGAGTTGAGTTAAGTTGAGTTGAGTTGGGCCAAGAACCAACATCATTGTACTCGGGGCATTCCCATAAGCGTTCAGTCATCATCTTAAACAGCCATCGTAGAGTTCCAATAATAATGGTGTCCGTTGCAATCTGATTATATGTCCGTCTCGCTTTACTTCTAAGTGGCGACTTTCGACTAGATCTGCTGATCACCCCTTGCTGCTGCATTCTCTCTAGACCAGTGGTTCTCAACAGGTGGGGAATTCCCCCCCCCCCCCCCCGGAGGGGGAAATCTTAGGGTTTCCAGGGGGGGGGGGGGAAAATTAAGATTATTTCAAGATCGCGTTAATACAAGAACCGATTACTTGATATTGTTTTTCTCTTCATACTTTATGGTTCTGTACGTCTCACCCTTCTAAAATTCATTTCATAAAGTAAGTAGACCCACAAATCAAGTTTTATGTCGACGTCTAGACTTGTTTTAGTATGTGCTATTAAATGTAGCTTCCATTATTACGTATACTGTGTAGGAGCGGGGGGGGATCTTTAGGTTGGTAATACGAAAGGGAGGAATGACGTTCTGAAAATATGGTGAAGGGGGGCACGGGCCAAACTTTTAGATAGGAAATACGAAAGGGGGGTATTGACGTTCTGAAAATATGGTGAAAGGGGGCACGGGCCAAAAAAGGTTGAGAACCACTGCTCTAGACCATGATAGTCTATCTGTTCTTCTGCACTATTCACATGATCCCAACGGGCCTTTACCATATCTGCCCTTGTTTTAAAATTTAGCTGCATGTCCTCCACAGGACGTAGCAGTCGACCCCAGCATTTTGGCTGTTCGTGATTCCTGGGCAAGTTTTAAGTTCAGTAGTTTGCACTTGCTTTCTGAACGACCCGTACCTATAACTTTTTCGAAAATAACCAGCACTGCTGTGTTTCGAACCCGGGTATACGGGATTACGAATCGCGTCCATAAATTCCTAAGCCACGGAGATCGGTTTAGCATGCATCGAATCACCCCTCAATGATGCAGCACCAACCAATCTGTCTGCCTGTTCATTTCCAACCACACTAGAGTGCCCTGGAGAAAAGAGCCAGCGACGTCTGAATCGATGCATACCATTCTGCATGTATATTTTTCCACTTTTCACATTGGGCAGTGGGGAGCGTTTTATGTGATATTCACTGGCACAGGAACGGAGCATAATGGGGACGACCCGTTGCTGTGAAGTTGGAACCGCGACTAACTAACTAACTATGTATATTTTTATCACGTAAAGGACATTTATGTTGTCATATCTTTCTACCGTCAATATCTATAGTATTCTAAGTAAATTAAGATTGTTTATGTCGTTAAGAAAAGAGCAGGTTGTTTATACACATATCTGTAGATAAGCGGGCGCCTTAACGAGACTGATAGGGAGCTATGCTGACACTGTCATGAGTGCCGCTGGACGTGGGGTTGACGTCTACACTCGCCGTCTGACCAAATGGGGACAAGATATTCCTCCTCTATTCCTCCGTGCACCCAGCCTACAAAATGTGGTGGCCCTCTCACATCACAGACACGTCTTATGTTCCTGCTTCGGAACATTTTTATTTAAATTTTATCTGTCGATATCTCTACAGAGATTTAGCAAATGGAAAACATACGACCAATAAAAAGATGGCAAATGCACAGCAAAAAGTGTGTTGAAGTTCTGCATAAAACCAGTACTTTTGTATGGATGTGAAGCGTGGATAATTAACAGACAAGTTGAAAAATATATAATAGCAGTGGAAATGTGGTTTCTGAGCAAAATGCAAAGAATACCAAGGACAGGTTGAAAAAACCAATGAGCAAGTCAGACAAGAAGCAAATAAAAATCGTAAACTGATTATAGAAATTAGACGTAGACAGTCAAACTCTGCAAACGGAAATATGGTACGAGAGGGTGTAGTTTTCTGTGGTACCAGGCGATGTATTGGCAAGTAAAGGCGCATAACCCGCATATACGAGTAGAAATATAGGTCTTTATCAATGGAACAACAAGAGCAAAAACAGGCCCAGTGGCCTGGCACCTACTATACACCTATCGGGTTATCACGCACACATATCTAAGGTTACTAAGTTGAGTTCCTCTTTACATTAACAATTTTCTAAAGATTAAAGGACCTGAACAGAGGCAATAAAGATCGCACTATTTTCATCATTGATAACGGTTGGATATACAATTTTCAAATGTTTTGATGACGTGCCGTGTGTTGTAAATTCTGCTTCATACTTTGAGCACACCTCCCCGAATGCATCATAAATTGTGTCTGGGTATTCATGCGAAGCAGCTTTTAAAACACACAATTAAAGTTGTTAGCTGTTAAATATGCAGTGTCTTAAAGCATATTCTTAATGGCAATAAAAAGACATCAAATGTACAACTCTCTGCCACCTTGCCAGTGTGTAATTACCGTCTTGATAGACGATAGTTTATTATATTGTGCTTCATAAAAGACGTAATAACTAAAGCCTATTGCGGCAGCGAATGTGACTGATCAGACCAGTTTTAGCGATAATATATGCTAAGGTGTGTTTAAAATAATACATCTTGATTGGTAATCATACTTTTGGAATAATTGATTAATTGATTTTCTCATGATTTATTTATTGCTTGGTAGGTTAATATATTTATTGATTGGTTGCTTATTTAATTGTTCGATTCGTAGATCAATTTATTCGTCGAATGTTTGATTGGCTGGTTGGTTGACTTATTGATTGATTCATAAATTGACTTATCGATCAGTGTATTAGTCAGTGTATATATGGTTTGGTTAAATTATTTATTTATTTTCGATTCATCGATATATCGAGCGGTTTATCGTTGATTTTTATTGATTGATTTAATGTTTGATTAAATTATCGATAGATTGGTTTACTGACTTCCAAAAACTATCTTCACCACGCTGTAAAGCTGTGCATTAATCATCCGGTCTCCCTCTTCAGATCAGGAGCTTCTCAGCTCAGTACACAAACCCCATAACAAACTTGTGAAACCAGAATCTCAATTAATCAATCAATTAGGTCCCGTCTCCACACTGAAGGTTGCTTGCAATGGATCTCCAACAGTCTTGTCTCTCGCACTGACTGTACTTTCTGTCGGATTGATGTTCGTCCATCTCTTGATGTTATCTTCCCACTTGTATCGTTGTCTGCCTCTTGCTCGCTTGCCTTCAACCTGACACCCCAGTATCGTTTTTATAGGAGTGGGCTGTCTTTTAACATAGTTGAAATATTTGACTTGCCTTTTTTTAAAATTTCTTTTATCAACTCTTTTTCACTCCCCAGAATCTACACACTAATCGATGCTAGGGGTATTAACAGTATAGCAAACTTTCACATTCAAATTAGTCAAAGTCAGTACAAGACCCTTTTACGTGTCTTAAGGCACTGGGTATATGGTGCCAGACCTATATTTCTATAGACCAACCGGCACTCGGTGGCTGATGTGGCAAGTATGGCACCGATGGGCTTTACTTCCCATAACATTTCCTGGTCCTCAAGTTAGACTGATTCGATCTGTAAGCCCAGACCATTTTTTAACGCTCGCTCACTTTGAGCTCAAGCGTAGTCCATACACACAGCTTCCAGTAGTGCTGGACTGAATTGTGCATGTGGATTAGCTTTACCTATTAACAGTGTCGCTCCGATTTCAGAGGTACTTGTAAGTAACGTCTCCAAGTCAAGGACGATAGGTCAATATTTTAGTCTAACTGTCCTAACTGACCCATCTAACTGTTTCAGGGTGTCAGGGTCTTAAACCTGGCTCGTTATACCTAACACATGTGAGACAAGTACAAGTACAACATGATTGGACTTGAGACACAACGACACGAAGTTCAATGGATTTATTTACAAGTCACATGCAATACGCTCTAGTTTGGCATGTGATGATCATTACAATACATATACAATACATCAATACACTTACAGACAACCCACAGCTTTAAGTCTATCTCACAAGATGTACAAGCACTCGACTTTCGGGCACAGAACTACACAAAGCCTTTCTCTACCCACACGTCCTGTCTGGTCCGAGTACCCAAGCTGTCTGTCTGTTTCTTGCAAAGCGCTTGCCCTCTGTGGACTGGCTTCACGAGTACTGCGTGCGTCTTGCTTTGTCCTTGCCTGACCGCTGGCTATCGCGTCAGCCAGCAACCTGCGGGCAGGTAACTAATACTCGACTGGCGGGCGTAACGATGTTACTGCATCCCGGTTGGGGACTCTTTGCCTGGCGGGCGTAACGATGTTCCTGCATCTCGGTTGGAGACATTCGAGATTCTGACACGCTCCCCCGGGGCTTCTTCATGAAAGATCTCATCTTTCATGTACACTCTCTATATACATACCGGGTTAATATTTTAACCATGTCAGAATCGACCTTTCTGTTGTTATATACATTGGTATAGAAATACATAAGAATACATATATTGGCATAGAAATACATAAGAAGTGCAAGTTGTATTTTAAGACATGTGGTGTTCAATCTTTACCACTTGCCAAGTTTCGTCCTCTCGATGGATGATCACCTGAGTTGCAATATTGACCCAGTCAGATCGGTAGCACCAGCTTTCAAAGCAACTACCTCGCAACCTCTTAAAAAAAAGTAATAATATGCTTTTTGTAACAAAAAACATCGGGTAAGACTGTAATACGCCTTTATATAAGCCGTATTCAACGCTCGAGCTCTGACCTCATTTGGCCCTGAGCTCTTCCGTCGGTCTACAACGTCGGTAACCCTATACCATGCCCAGTTGATGACTTCTTGGAGTGTTAACAATCTGGCAACACCATGGCTATTTATATACAACACATATTCGAATACATTTCAATTTACCGCCCTTGGTGTAATAATGTAATAACAATTAAATGAAAGGGACATAATTTCAAAAAATCTTAAATTTAATATATTACAATTATTCTTCTATTTCTCAGCGTCATCGCTTGATGCTTTTCCATACTAGCGAAAAAATGTCGATAGTATGAATAAGTTAATCAAGATATGATTCTAAGATTACACTAGTTGAAAAAATATTAATACACAATTCGTGTATTCGAAATTGATGATTCCTAAATATTTTAGAAGCGACATACCTTTTTAAGGTTTTGTTTGTCGTCTGCTAATTTTGGACTAAATTTATAAATTATCCGGAAGTACACACGAACAGCTGATGTTGAAAATTCTATAACACACTTGTTCCGGTCTGATGTAGCAATTCGGAATGTAACTGTTCTGATAGTTCATGTGTTTGTTGTTTCGCTGGAAAACTTCTGGATTTCGATTGACTGCAGTGGTGTAAATGTCAAAGTTCAGTTCACTCTTTCATACACGGATTAAAATATCACTGGATATGTTCCAATCGCAGATACCACTGATAACTTGGATAGTTCGCTTGAGGTAAGTTCAGAGCGAATGTGGCACTGTTCTTGTTTCGTAATATATATATATATATATATATATACAATTAATAGTGTTCGCTTTCTACCGCACGCTACACAATTATTCAAGACACTTACTACAGTAATAATAAAATAAGAAAACTATATATAGTGGGAATGAACCCTATCACATCACATAGTAGACATACACAGCTTTCGTGGAAAAAAATTTCACTGATGGCTGTGTTGGTCTGAGTGTATTTAACACACTGCACTCAGACATTAGTGCTTACTGGGTCGGTCGGACAACGGGACAAAAGATCGGCAATCGTGTTGGTTCTGCCTGCGATATGTCGAACTTCAAAGCTGTAATCTTGAAGCTTAAGAGATCAGCGCGCTATCATTTGGTTGGTAGGTACTCCTGTAGTAATAAATTTTAATGGGCTATTGTCGGACTCTACAATAAAATGACGTCCCAGGAGGAATCTGGACAATTTAGTTATACCCACCACTAGAGCAAGGGCTTCCAACTGTGGTGTGGACCAAGCGCGTTCTCTTGGTTTCGATTTTCTAGAGACGTAGTATACAGGATGTAGAATGTTATCATATTCCTGTAACAGAACTGCCCCAATCGCCACGGAGCTCGCGTCTGTGCGTAATCTGAAAGGAATAAGTAAATTTGGCAATTTGAGAATGGGATTTTTTAAACTATTCTCAGAAAAATAAGATAACACTTTCTGGAATGCAAATTTTAGGCATTCATTGTTTACAATATTTTCAGGTTGGACTTTTGTTAGTAGGTTAGTAAATTTTTCAGTCAGTTCAGCAAAATCAGGTATGAACTGCCTATAATAATTTAATAGTCTTAACACACTTCTGACTTGCTTTTTCGTAGTCGGAAGTGAGAGTTTCAGTATTTTGGATACGATGTTATCGTCTGTCGTGACAAAGCATTAGATATTTTGTACCCCAAGAAGGAGATTTCCTGATAGGCTATGTATACTTTTGTAGGCCTTACCGTCAGTCCGTGCTGTCTGATCCGTTCAAATTTCTGCTGTAATGTCTTTCTGTGGTCTGTCATTGTCTTTGTGTGAACACAAATGTCGTCCATGTAACAGATAATGTTTGGTATGTCCACTAGTAAAAGTCGTGTCATACGTACGAATGTCGCTGGGGCATTGACAAGCCCAAATGGAAGTTTGCACCATTCGTACAGTCCCCAAGGTGTGGCAAATGCTGTCAGGTGTCTGCTCTGTTCGTCTACCGTTATCTGCCAGTAACCTTTCGTCATATCTAACTTCGTAAAGAATCTAGAGTCTGTCAGTTCTGTCAGTAGATCTTCAGAGTTGGACATTGGTTCTAGATCTAGAAGTGTTATTTTATTTAATTTTCTATAGTCGACACAGAGTCTTATCGTGTTGTCCTGTTTGCGTACCATGACCATTGGAGATGAAAAATGTGATTGGGATCGTCTAATGATGTTGTTTTTCTCTAAGCTAATGATTTCCTGATGTAAGTTTTCTTTGTAATGCAATGGAATGGTGTAAGGTCTGCATTTTATGGGTGTGTTTGAAGTGAGTGTGATGTGATGCTGTACTAATTCTGTTTGTCCTGGGTTGATGGAGAAGATGGTGTTGTACTGTTGTATGAGATGTTTGCAGCTGTCTGTTTCTGCTTGAGTTAAGTTTGGGTTTATTTTGATTTCTTTCAAGCAGTTTGCCGTGTCTAAAGCAGGTGTTGGAATTTCGTCACTATCTTCGTCATCTTCATGGTCTATTATCACTGTACAAGCTGTTGTATCGTCCTGTTCATTGTCTCTGTTGTAGTATGGTCTTAGCATATTAATGTGGAATATTTTATGTTTGTCTTTTATTTGAATCTCATAGTCTACAGCTGAAATCTGTCTTATTACTTTAAATGGTCCTTGCCAAGACTCAGTCAATAAGTGTCGGTCACTAGGTAAGAGAAGAAGTACGTCCTGTCCAGGTGTCAACGTTATTGTCCTGTTACCTTTGTCTGCATATTGTCTATATGTAGCACCAGATAATTTTAGTGCTTCTTTTGCAATTATACAAGATTTGATGATTCTTTCACGCAATGATGTAACGTATACGTATGATGATATGGGTTTAAGTAAAGGAGTGGCTTCAGTTAACATTTGATGATAGATACTCAATGGGCCACGTGGTTTGGCACCATAGATAATTTCAAAAGGAGAGAATCCAGTACTAGAATGTGGCACTTCGCGATAAGCAAAAAGTATAGCAGGCAAATATATGTCCCAGTTGTTGGGATGTTCTTGCGTGACTTTAGCAAGCATATGCTTTAAATCACCGTTAAACTTCTCTATGATTCCAGTTGAGTGAGGGTGATATGGAGAATTGAAACATTGTTTCACCCCTAACATTTTGGTGAAAGCTTGAGTAGATGCGGCAATGAACTGACTTCCCCTATCTGATAGGATAGTGTCTGGAAATCCTATCCGTGAAAATATATGGAAGAAAACTTCCATTATATCATTGGCAGTTATGTTCTTTAACGGAATCGCTTCAGGCCAGCGGCTACATAAATCAATGGTGGTAATAATATATTTATTCCCTCTGGTTGTTATCTGATTAAGAGGGCCCACTATGTCGACAGATATTTTCTCAAAAGGTCGACTGGCTAACTCAGTAATCTGTAATTTTGCCTGTGGGTGTTTACCTTTCTTCACTAGTTTTTGGCAGATGTCACAACTTCTGCAATATTGCTTAATGTCATTGCAGAATTTGGGCCAATAAAACTGTGTTAGTAATCTTGATCTTGTCTTAGAGTATGCCATATGCCCTGCAAGAGGTATATCATGGGCAAGATGTAAGGCTTGCTTACGGTATTCCATCGGCAAAACAGTTTGCTCTGTTGTGCTGTCACCTCTGGTATAGTACCTGGTGAGGATGCAATGTTTCAAAGCAAAATGCCATCTTGCATTTTTTGTTACCTTTGGCTTTTGGCCGATCAGATTAAAATATTTAGACAATGAAGGATCAGCCTTTTGGGCTGTTACAAAAGTCTCCTTCATGGTTTTAGGAGGTAGTACCACTGGGCTAAGCATTTCTATAGCCTCAGTTTGATTAATTTCATCTTGCACTCTAGCAGTAGATCTAGTTACTGCGTTCACACATTCAATGATATCAGATGGTGATGAAACAGTTTGATCAATGATGTCATGGGATCTTAGTGCTACATTAGCTACCATACATTCATTTGGTGGTACAACATTATCAATGATGATATGTGATGGTGATGATGTTATGTTCTCATCAATGCAAACAGATGTTATATCATGAGGCATATCATTCACCTCTGGTAAATTTCCAATGATAATATCACACACAGGGTTAGTTAATGCTGCGCATTTTACTTTCCCAGTGAGGAAAGGTGTCCGAATATATGCCCATGCTAATGGGTACTTTTAAATATTTCCAGAGAATGTTCTGCATGTTACGTGCCTGCCTGTATAGTCTGTAGGCATTATGAACTTTCTCTTTAGTCCAATAAGTGAACTGCCGGTGTCCCGAAGGACTGTAGCAGGCTTGCCATTCACATATCCCTGGTGGATGTTTATTCTGCCTTTGGAATCTATTACCAAATTAGCTTCTTCATTGGCAATAGGAATGGAGTGGCCGCATGTCAAAATACCATCTTCATAAAAGGTATTACAAACAGTACATTTATTTGCGTTAAACATGTCAAAAGCCTGTGCTGAGTTCACAGGGTGTTTCTCTGATTGTTCTTCATCTGATGATGAACTATCAAATAAGGCGGCATTTGCTTTCTTGGTCATTTGCCTTCCTTTACAAGCATGACGCCAATGCCCGTAAGCCTTACAGAGGAAACATTTACGTGCATTTTTGAAGGATTTACGTTCCTTATCTTGGCTATTTATGATGTTCTGTAGATATGTAAGATATGCTGGGTTCTTGTCACACATCTCACCTTGGTGGTGAGAAAAGTTACAATATCTTCAATGATTGTATTACTCAG